>JAOTON010000438.1:1200000-1886916 GCA_034440635.1 Lepas anatifera
GGGTGGAACACTGGGGACCTACAACTGCTGAGAATATGAGGCCTGGCTTGGGCAGCAGTGGCCCCCGAGACGATTGTTAGGGGCCCGATCGCGGGGCTCGTGAGACCTCAGAGGCAGGGGCCTGAGAACAACTCTGGGGGCCAATGGAGCTAAATTATTGTGGACTCCTGCTTTGGGGGGGAGGACCGAGGCCAACTCTGGGGGCCTCCGAGATTAATTTCAGGGGAGGTACATTATATGGGACCCCTTAGACCTACCTTCGGGTGGCATTTAGAAGGCAACTTGCGGTGCCGGGGTACAGCCTCAGCCGGCGGGCCCCACTGGGGAGGGGGGGTCGGCTGCGGCGGGAGGTGTTTCTTTCCAGTGCTTAAGGTGGGCCTCATGGGGGGAAGGGAGATCGCCCCATCGTCCCCCCTTGGGTCCGCCCCTGAGAGGGACCTTTTTTCCTTTGATCGGCATAACTCTGCGAGATCAATTGCAGATAGCCTCACGTGGAGCCTATATCTTTTCGTCTCCTTTTTATGTTCAGTATGCTGTAGAAAACATACATATATGCAGGAGGGTTCAAACCCTGCTATGTTCAGGAGGGGGAGGGAGTCAAGGTTTGGTCAGACCAAATGCACGAAGATGGGCGAGAGGAAGGTCATTTGGGGAGGGCTGAATGCCTGGAATAGTGATAAGCATACTGCTTAAAAGAAAATCAAATGGTGGGGATCCCGAAATGCGGGAAACTCCCCCTCCGTAAAGCTTGGGGAGGTGACAGTCCTCTGAACCCCATGCTTCCTATGCTCCCACCGGCGGTCGAGTCCGGGCATTTCCACTCTCCTCGACTCATATTCTCCATAATGGAACTCAGTCCCCGATGAGGGATAATGAATGCCGGGAAGATGACACTTACTGGGCGACTTTTGATTACTGAAGTCTGCTAACGTCAAGTGATCTTTGATGACTTTAAGTTTGGCGGGACAGTGTTGACTTCTGAAGTTTGGTAACTCTTTACGGCATCGATGGTCTGCGTGAGCGGCTCCTGAGATGATGCTCGGCCTTTTTGGACTTGCCAATGAAAGAGCGGGTGTCAAGTGGCTTATGGTTTTTTCTGAGTGAAGTTTTGATGTAGAAAAGTTTTTAAGCTCGTCTCTGGCTTACCACAGTGTTTTCGGTACCAAAGAAATATGTTGTCAATAGCCTTGATTGTAACAATGCAAACAAATAATTATGATCTCAAATATTTCAGGCCTTTCTCAGGACTTCATAGAAAGAAACGCTTCAGCTCATTCATGCACGTTCAGCCAGCTCCTGGCAATCAAGTAACAGAATCGCATCTTGAAATTTTAGCCACTCAAGTGATAAGCAAGAAAATTTTACTATTAGCATCTACGTCACGGTGATAATCGTTCATACATACATGATGTCGGACAGCATCACTCATATCCGTGCTCGTCATCGTAATAACCAGCTTATGGAAAAGTCTAAGCATTCTCGTTTACAGCCTATCTGCAGAACTAAAAATTAAATCCAGGGATTCTTCAATGAAGCGTCCTCATCTATTTGTCAAATTCTCGATTACACCCCTTTCCAGCACAATGCGCCTCTCGTTTCTTCAAAAAGATGTGAGAATGATCTTAGCTTGTCCACGGGGGGATCTAAAGTCCGGCCCCGGCTGACTCCGTCCCGCCCTGTCGCGGCCGCCTGGAGTGCAGATTTCATGCACTGCGTCGAAGGCGCAGGGTTATTTCGCCAGCCAGAAGTGAAAGTTACTATCTCTCTGATGGAACCAGGTCACCTCATTCCTTTTGCACCATCTCCATTCCTTTTTAGACCATCTCCATTCCTGATCTGAACCCCTGATCTGAATAGACGCCCCCCCTCCCAGTTAACTACCGCTGCCCCTATTTAAGTCGCCTTTCTTCTCGTTTCCGACTAATTTCGCTATCTTTGATACCGCCCCAGTCTATCAGTTCCCTATCCAGCTCGTCCTTGCCACCCCTACATCGCTGGTGTCACTACCAGATTGGTGCTGCCTCTCTTACCGTCTTACCGTTACTCTCTTGGAGCATCGCTTCTTCCCGTAGCATGTTTTGTGCCGTGCAAGAACAGAAATGCAGTGTTTGGCTCGACCGGGCCGCCGCTAGATCGTCGGTGATGTCCCGGATCAGCAGAGCCGTCTCTAGACTGTTGCTGGTGTCCCAGACCATTGAAGCCAGCTCCATCGTAATAATGCCGCCTTCCAGATAATTAGCATCGCATTCTAGCTCACCGTTGCCGCCCCTGGATTGTTCGTGCCACTCTCTTTACCTTAGCACGGGTGCTCCCGGGTGGTCTCCTCGGCTCCTCTAGCATCGATGGCGCATCCGTATTGTAAGTACCGTCCCTGATTAATTCCGCCCTCTAGTTCGCATCCCGCCCATCAGTTTATATGCTGTCCTCTATTTTATATGCCGCCTTTTGGATGGCAGTTGCCGCTATGCGCATTAGAGTCTTCCCTAGTTCTTTGTGCTGCCCTGAATCATTGATCCGGCACCAGCTTTACGATTTGACTCCCAGATTCGTAGTGCCGCCCTGGAATGTTTGGCGCCTCCCACAGGCCTGCAAGACAGCCGGTGCGTTGTTTACGTGGATACAAATCACAGCTGCCAGCTGCAACCGAACAGTGTCGTGTGGCGCCTTAACTACGCTTCGGGCTCTGTGATAAGCACAGGATGGCACTCCCCCTCCCCTCAAAGAATTGTGCCTGGGCACGGTTATTTTGTCATTATTCATATTTTGTACGAAATGGCACATGCACACCCGTCCAGCCAGCTGGGGTTCAACAGGAGCTCCGAGAAAAATCACTGCCAGACATACGGGCTGATCAAAATCTAGGATACTGTCACGACTTGGTTGAAATTTGAGAAAATCCCTCTAAATCAACGTAATTCAGACTTGGTGAAACTGTTTTAGGGGGAAGTATGAAACTGAGGAGAACCTTAATGCACACTATGAAACCCGTCCAAGCCACTCAGGATGCCCCTGGACGTGTAAGCCGAGGTTTTAAAGAGATTAAGGGTGTCAGTGCTGCCGAAACTCGAGAAACGTGCTGCGCAAGTAAAATCAGCTCTTCGTGACACCCCATGATAAACCCCTAGATTAAAACGAAGCGTACAAAAGGTATCAAGAAACATTAGTGTGCTCAATGAATATATGAGTGAAAATATTGGAGTGATTCCTCAATCAGTTTTTCGAAACAATTATGCGGTTTTCTGCAAATGTGCAGATAAGATGGTGGACAGCTAGGGTACATGGTATAGAATTAAGACAGACAGAAATATTTGGTATTTTTTGTGTATATTATGCATATGATAGCTTAGTATTTAACAAGGTTCGTGCAGAAAACTATCTGCAGCAGAATTAACGCCATCAGCAAACGAGAATGACGCTGTTGGCAGATAGCGATTTATTTAACGCATCTTTATAGAACACACACTAATTTTTTACTCACAGCTTTTGGTGCCCCCCGCTTAACACGTGCCGGTTTTCATAGGAATACAATGAAACCGTGCATTGTATTCCCATGAAAACATACTTTTACATCTAGTGACTTCAAAAGAGACCGGGCTAAAGCATTGTATATAGGATTTTCGGTAGTGATCCAGACGGACTATCTAACGCCTCTCTCCGTTTTCGATACCAGGCAGGGTTGCCAAGATTGTAGGAGGAGGGGGTAGGTGACCGCGCCCCCTTCCCCCCGCTACCAGCCAACTTGGCGCGGACCTCGCACGTGCGAGTGTTAAGCTATGCCCCTCTCCTCTTCCACCTGGAAAATTTTCCAAGAAGCCACCCCTTCCGAAATCCAGAGCCAAACTCTGCGCCTGTATTAACTCAACTTTTGTTGCACCATTCCAGAACTGCGAAACCGCCTTCCTTAGCTTTACCTGGACATAAGTGTTGCTATTTTACGCATAATTGGGCTCGAAGTTGTCCGCTGATTACTTCAAATTTTGTGGAAAGTTCTCTTAATGAAGAGGGCTTGGAGTTCCCCTAAAGGTTTCGGAAGCTGTGATTCCTTATCCTGAAGTCATGTGGCTCGCCTGTGGAGCCAGCTGCCGTTATAACACTTTATATACAGTTATTGTTATTATTATTATTATTAGAATTATTATTATTGCCATCATTATCGTTACTGTTATTGCTGATGACTCATCCTGACCCCGAATGAAATGCTATTCTTCCTCTTTCGTTTGTTAACACGCGCAGTGGAGAGGGATCTGGCGTCAACGCGCAGTGGAGGGGTCATAAATAGAAAACCAAGAGGGTTAGAAAAATGCCCGTTGGGGAGTGTGTGGGGTGATGGTGATCTACATTATTGCAAAGTTTCATTGACCTAGGAAAATATCTTCCAGGTCAAACGAGGTCGTAAATGTCAAATCTGGGCCGTGATTGAGACCAATTGGGAAATGTCGTGATTATGGAACAAACTGGGGAATACACCAAAAACGGACAAAGGTCATAGATGGAAGGTCCTGCACAATGTTCTCTGACATTTTTAGGTCAAGGTTATGTAAGGCTTATAACCTAAGACGTAACAATATGACATATTCCCAATAATTTACAATATAACTGGCACTTTAGCAGCCTTTGGGCGGGAAATGAGGGTTTGACCTTGAAAAAGACCTTTGAAATTGACCTGTGACGTTGACCTGAGTAGACTTAGCTATGAAGTCATAGCATAACATAATCATACTGAATGATACTCTCTGACCGAAATACTTGGGCCAATGACCTTGACCTGTAACCTTTGACCTTGGCCTTGATGTGAGTAGACCTTGACATATAAGGTGATTATTTGACGCTGTGACGTCACCACTCGATCTGTAGTGCAGGCGAACTGGTGTAACCGTCCGATTGGGACGGCTCCAAAATATAGGTCCGATTTTGAAAGCATATCAGTCAAAATCTTGTTGACCGATTTTCAAAATTCTTTCACCAATCGACACGCTCATGAATTCTCTCAAATGTCGTCCAGTAACGTTTTCTGGCCGCAAGTGGTTCTCCGGCCACATCGGAAAAGTAGATGGGGGGGCACTTTAAGACCCCCTCCACTACGCGTGTTAAGTGCAATTCGGCTTCATTGTCAGGGCCGGGTCCGCTGCCACTTGTGATCGTAACTCGCGAGGTGCATCACAGGTGTGGGATGAGGTGGCTTAGTGGATAGCACCCTTGTCTTGTAAGCCACCGGTCCCGGGTTGAAGTCCCGGCGGAGCCTCTGAATAAGTCGATCTGATCCCCAAAATCCTTTCCAACAGGGTGAGAATTGGCGACGCCGTATGACCCTGGCAGTTGGTGCGTCGTTAAACCCCAACAATTATTTTTTATTATCACAGGTGTGGTTACATGCGTTTTAGGGTAGATAAAAGGTCAAAAGCGCCGAGTTGGTGTGATAGTTGGGATGATAGGATCATCACCGAGAACAATGGCGGGCCAGCCGCCAAATGCTGGGCGGGGCAGATCTGACCCGCGGGCCTGAAACTGCCGACGCTAAGCCCAGTGAGGAGCGAAACCTTGATGGTAGGGGGCCCGTGCCAACTATTCGTGCAGCGGTGTAATCAACGAAGACTCAGATCTCTAGAGTGATTGCTTCCTTACACCACATCAGATCCGGCTGTTCCCTCACCCAGTAAAAAGCAGATCAGGGTCAACTTGGACCTGAAGAATTCCATCGTCTCCGCCGTGCTCTGCCCTCTGCCCTCTGCCCTCTGCCGGGCGGGACGCGCTGCCGCTGTCTCTCAGGTGGCCGCTCGCGAGCCGACTACGGCCCGTTCGATATGCGGGCTGCGGGCTGCGTGGCAGCCGGTTTGAGTTGGTGTCGCGGCTGACTTCCCGGGAGGATGTTGCCGACGTGGTGAGGACAGTTGGTCTGATTGGCTGCCTCGACAGAGCGCTGTGTGCTACCCTCAGCAGGGGGTCGGCCTGGAGTTTCTTCCAGCGAGAGCTGTACATTCCAAAATTGGAGAGTGCGATAAAGGCAGGCGAATGGTTTGAAGTGTGACCATTTAACTCTCGGAGGGATTCTGTAGGTCTAGTCGGTAGCCAGGAAAAACTTTGGAGCAAGTTTTTCTGAATATATTTTCCTTTGTATTTATGCTCCAAATGATTTTTAGAAAATGAGCGTGCTTTAAAGCAATCACTTTGACCTGGATAGGCAGCGGCTTCTACAATGGAGACGGCTGCTTTTTCAAGCAGTGATTTCTTAGTCCAATGAAATATGAAGCCAAGTGTGTCTGGCATTCTCAACAAGACTGATAACCGAGTTGAAATCCCAGAAAGGCACCCCATTTATTTTGAAAGTTGACAGTGAAAAGACAGCATGATGATGCTTCAAACTCAGATAAGCCCCGTAGGGTCTATCTATTTGATTTGTGGAACGTTTGTGCATCCTTGAATGCTGGGGAAATCGCTGTCGTTCGTGGTCCAACAGTCCGACAGATGTATATCATTTGTGTTAGCACACGCAACACGCTTGGACTATCAACAAGTGGCCGGAAAAACGTTGAGGAGTCTGACCTGGCTGGGACTCTGTTGACTTCGTTGCCAACAGTGCCGCCGAGACAGTGGCGGGTGGAGCTGCGGGAAGTGACATCCGTCTTTTGATGAAGAGGTACCGTGTTTAAATCTCAGGGCCCACTGGGCGCGGGTGAACTGCCACGCGTCTTCTCAGCTGTACGAGGACGAGGGCCGTCAGCCGCCAGGTAAGGGAAGATGTGGTGAATAAATGACGGTCTCTCTCACCGGAGATGCTTCTCCAAGAGCTGGTGTCTGAGCACGACCCGCGACATTGGTGTAATCCAGATGCTGGAAAAGAAAACAAAGCAGTTCACGATCAGTTGATATCATACATGAATAATGAAGAGACAGTGTTTGGATCGGGGCTCTATTTTTCCACGAATAATGCCAGTTCAGTGGACGGTAAAAGGAACGCAGTTTGCCTCGCCTCGGCTCTGCTCGTTGTGAGGTCTGAGGTTCCACTCCTCTGAGCTCGTCGGTCAGCGTTGCCCGCGTGGTGCCTCTCATGACGTGGTGATGGATGTTGCATGGGCTGCTGTTTCGGTGTCGGATATCCCTTGAGTGCCACTTCATCACTGCTCTGTCCTTTGCATGCCGTAGGACGAGCCACTTGACCTTTGGTTCGCAAATTTAGAACGTACACTTGAGATCAAAGCGGACGACTGAGTGACGGCCTAGTGAATGGCGCGGGTCCTGAAGGGTCCTTAACTACCCTGGCTTGAAGGGAGTCTCTCTTTCTTTACTCTCTTCAGATTCCGAAGAAATTTGACGCTTTTTTGTTCATCCTTGACATCAATTGGCATTCTTTCTAAGGGAAATATTTAAGAGCTCACTCTTCATCGACTGAGGCGGCCGGTGGCTTTCAAATAAGCTCATTGCTCATTCATGATTATCTTCATTTCATTTCATCTTTTCCTGTGAACAGGAATCACGGTTAACGCCGTGTCTTCCCCTTCCTTCTGTAAATATCTGGCCGAAGATTTTCCAGATACAAATCTGGCCGAGAGACGGTGGGGGACATTATGATAGTGCCTCTAATAGTGACGAGAGCTAGCCAGTCAGCTAGCTTCGGGGCTTTACAGCGCGCCAACCGCTGAGGCTAGTGAATTCGGCTTCGCCAGCCTAGATGAGCGCCACAATGCGTGGCTCCTGAGCGAGTTGTTGTGTTGTATGAGTTGTTAAAGTACCTGTGTTTGCATGCCCGCGCGTGTGTGCGTCCCACAAGAGCACAGCAGTGTGTGGCTCAGACTAGAGTTATTTATGTTTTTACATCCCGGGAATGTGGCTTGTAGGGATTCTGGAAGCACCTGAAACCAGAAATGGCCTACGCTACGTTACGTTACCGAATTATGTTTCGTTACGGTTCGATTTTGGCCAAAGCTACGCTACGGAATTACGATACCTTATATTTCACCGACTACGGAATTACGGTACTTTAGCTACGGCTACGAAAAAATATACGTACTGCGATATCAACATTTTGTTCACACATTCATACTGTAACCCTTGCTCTGGTGGGGGTGTTTGAACACCTCACTCGCGTTTTACCGGCGGGACGAAGAAAAACGGCGGCGCGAAGCGCTGCCGTACTTGTCACACCTTATCCTTGCTCCATTCCGCAGCTTTCCCCAAAATTTTAAGGTTGGGTCATCTCAGGTCAGGTCACCAGTGCAGGCTAAGTGACTTCACCTCCAAAAGTGTTTAAGGTGTCATAAGTAAGAAAGGGGTGAATCTATCAGATTGAAACTGATACCACATAATGGGCCTACCGAGTACCACAACATATATTCCGGGATTTTTCATATCGATGACGTAAGGTCAGGTACGGAGCATGACCTCTCCGTTGGAAATGCACAGGGAAAACAGAAATTGGGCTATGTTTGTGTAGATAAAGCTGAGAATACCTTCATATTCCCCAAATCGCAGTATCCAGGGCTCCTTTCTAGGTTCCTGTTGAAATGTTTTACCTGTGACCCCTGAGAGGTCATCTGGGCTACTTAAAGGGAATGTGGCACCTTGGTCGAATCCTGGAATTTAGTGTAATTAGGCGAACTTTTAGCCGAAAATAATGAAACCACTCATGATTTATCTGAAAAATGTACAATAAGCTCAATATTTTGATTTTTTAAATGCTCCTCTAGGGAAAGAAATAAATATCTGCCTCTGGATGATATCATGATCTGGCAACCACTACCATACTCGAAACGCTTCAAGGGCTTCGATTGGCTGATGCTCACCGTGACGTCAGCATATGTCGTCACACCATCAGCCATGACAACTGTGGCCTGCTGCTAAGGGTACATGAGGGGTACATTGCAGGTAGGTTTTAGTTTTTTTCTACGGAAATCTCGAGTTCCAAGACAAATTATTTATTGAGTACCGGGTTCTCCGACTTGCTTTACATCTTGGCTATCTCAGTTAAAATCACGTAATGAAGGTGCCACATTCCGTTTAAGCAGATTTTCAGACTTGGGTCAATAACTTTGCAGGAAATGACGATAAAACTTGTATTTTGATACCATTACCTGGAGGTTGCTACTACGAGTCGATTGATGTGCATATTGACTATGCTAGATTAGATAATGACCTTGACCTGACCTGAAGTCTGACCTGATAACCTGATGTGTGTGATCAATGTTCGGGAATTATTGTCACTAGTTGAAGAAAAAAGTTATAAATCGAAATCAACCGACTTCTAATTCTTACAGGCCAAAAATGTGTCCCTGATTTACACCATCCACCAAAAGGTCCCGATCTTAATTGACAGCGATCTGATGCATTTCTCGTGAAATTGTTTCAAGTTTGTAATTGTATGGTAATGGTTTGGTCGTTACTTTTCAAATATTATCACTTCTATTTCGAATTTCGAATCAAAGCAAATCGTTACCAAGAATCCTTAGTACCGCGATCGAGGTCACGAGAAGGTATAATGTTGTAGTTGTGTTATATAATATATATATAGTTTATTTTTATATTATATATTAATATATAATATATATATAATATATATATATATATAATATATATAATATATAATATATATAATATATATAATATATAATAATTTAATTTATTATATTATATAAATATATTGTATCTGTTAGAAGGTATAATGTATGTATACATATATGATGTAACTGTTTCGTAGTACACTACGATACGTTGAATTTTGGTGTAGTACGATACACAATTTGCCCAGCTACGCTACGTTTCATTTCCAGGGCGACGCCTACGGACAACTAATTTTGTAACGTAGCGTAGGCCATCTCTGCCTGAAACTCCGCTATGGTGGCTGAGACGTTTTTCTAGGCTTATGAGTGATTCAGAATTAGTTTCAAGCTTGCTCATACGCTGTCAGTTATTACTCAATTATTAATTTATGGTTAGCATTTGAAAGTCATGCAGTCCTGGTACCCACACAATTGGAAGACTTATATCGGAGGATGTCGGTGATAGAAACTGAGCTGACAGAAAATAACCAAATGTATTTATGATGACCGTTTTCGATTGCCAGTTGTATCAGCTCATTGTGTGCAGTCTGATTGCAACGAAATAAACACTGGTCCTCATATGTATACAATCCCATTCCCGGGGGAGACCAGTGTTATCAAGCCTTGTCAAAATGATCGATTTAATCAAAATAAAACAAACATATTTGGACATCGTGTTCATAATGAATTTGTGTAGGCTTATGATGATTCTGTGGCTTATAAATTTACAAAATATGAATATTTATGTCACTACATTCGTTGCGCATATTTCTAGCATGCATCACTCAGACTGGTCCGGTGACCTGCTGTATGCTGGCACGCGAATGTCGACCAGTACCACAGCCCAGTGCGCCGCCTGGATTGGTGAAACAGGTCAATGGCCTACACTTGCGTAGAGTTGCACCCACCTACTGACACTGTACACATCTATTCGGTCGGTTTTGGAAGGGCTGTACTCGTTTTTTTCGGGTGTTGGTGTGAACTGTTCATGAATAAAAATTATGGTAGTTTTTCATAATATGAAGGAGCGACGAAGCTTCTTTTAGTGGTAAGAGGCAATCTTGTTCTCCGACCATATTGCTGTATGTTGGACACATTTCCTGTGTTACTGCTGCGATCGCTCTGCGGGCACAGCAAACGAACGACCGTGATTCAGCTCTGTAATTGTGTTTGCGCCACCGTATATGTAATTACTATGACCGTTCACCGGCCTCTGTTTTGTGCTGTATTGACGTTCTCTTGGTTTTCCTTGCCTCATTGTGCAAAGCCAAAGGTCATTTGAATAAAGGCTGATCCTGGCATTTCCTTGAAATTGGCGACGTGCTGCTCCAATAATTTTTTATAAGTCTGAGTAAATGTTTTGATAGTTTGGTGGAGCGTTTAAAACGTGAGTTTTCTCTTACCCTGGACTGCGTGTTGAGCTGTGCGGGAATTTTCATGTGAGATCACTTGGAATGTTAGATAGTGCAGTGGCGCAGATTCCATGTCTCTGGTGGTTCCCAGTCATTCCGAATGAAACGTCGAAGTTTCATTCGCTTAATTGTTCGTGTTTTTTCAGGACTCGATATTGGCTTTTGTGGTTTGACAGGCATGTGGGAAGGTTAGGAAGCCATTATATTATACTCCCCCTTTTAATATGGTTGTTATCACTGGCGGGTCCAGGGGGTCATTATGGGTATGCCTCCTCGAAACGCTCAAGCTAGGGGAGCAGTATATATTTTGCCCCCTCCCCCAAAGTAGTCGTGCTATGCATGAGAAAGAAGTCAGGAAATAAAACAAGAACTTGTGCAAAAAAATTGGCGCCGGTGAAGTTCCGCCTTCCGCTCCTTGTTATGCACATATGAATGGAGGACTCCTCTGAAATAAGCAGATGTATTACCTATATGGAAACTGTCAGTATCGACCATTTCGGCGCAGCAGCTACAAATTTATTATGGGACTGTTCCAGCGCCTTCACGAAAAAGGTGGAGTTTTATGCCAGGTCTATCTTGTCTCAAAGTAAATTGGCTTCCCAGTAAATTTTACTTCCTAGCGAAGTCGGGTGGTTTTTGAGGGGGTGTGGGAGGAAAACTGCTGCTCCATGTTTAATAATATATGGTTAAAAGTTCTTGGAAATATCTAACCCATAAGCGTAGGAGTTATTTAGCGCGGTGAAAATCTGCTGCGATTCCGCGGCTGGCTGCGGATGCGTAGACTTCGGGTAGGAGTTTGAGTTCCATGGAGTCAAAACCTGCGCTAAATTCGCGCTGTTTCTCCGCACGGTGAGTTGGAAACATAAAACCCGGCTTTTCTGCTGTGTTCTATCAGATGATGATTGCAGTTTAAATCCCATTATAAATGTGTCACCTTCCCTCAACACATTCGCACCTGACCGGCGGTTTTGGTTGTTCCCATGGATCGGAGCCCGGCTGCGGCCGTGTGTACCCAGCTGAGTGCGGCGGCTGTCCGTCGGCCGATCACGTATCGACGCGCTATATTTGCCGGCGGCGTCCCCGCAATGGCACGTGCGGCCGACCCCGGTCACAGGCCTAACCGGATTTGCGTCCGGGGGCGGACTCTAATGGCGCGCCGGGACCGGCCGGTGACGTCTGACCTGGGGGAGGGGCTGATCGCCGTTCACGGGCACGTGCGTAGCCCGGTGAGAGGCTGAATGGTTGGGAGGGTACGCCTCCGGCAGCCCCACCACACCCGCTGTCTCCCCTCGCCCGCTGCTCTGCACTGCGCTGTCACCATTTTGACAAGGGGTTTGTGATGAGCCGGTGCCATTGTCCTTTGGATCCTAAAGTGAGGGGGAAATTTAGAGGGTTGGACTGGGGCGGGACGGGAACCACACTAACTTGCGCCGGAGCAGGATATAACGTATATGTGCCCTTAAATATTGGCGGATCCAGGAGCAATTTTTGGAGGAGGCCAAACCAACGTTTCGGGGGAGGGGGGCAAATCCAGAACAAATAGTAACTGTTTTCGAAGAACTGGCTAAAATTTGGCCCATTTGGGGGGCCCAAACATACTATTTTAGGCTTTTGAGGGAGCCATGGCCCCCTTGGTCCCCCTTGGATCCGCCAGTGCCCCTAAACCCCAACTGGCAACCCTCCAGGGGTGCGAATGGCGACTGCGCGGTCACCAGACGATTGCGCCATCAAAGCTCGGGAGAGGTGAGGTTTAACGACGCGCCATACGCCAGGGTTATACGGTTCGGGCAAGATGTCTTTAGAAGACCGTGGTGGTTGAAATTGGCCGGCTCAGAATCATGTCAAAAGTATGTACTTGTACGTTTTGCAGCAACCTGGTTTTTGCAAAATCATATTTAGCACAGATCGTTTATTTCTTGGACATCGTTCTGTAGCGTATTCGACAGTTCATTCTTTTCCTTTCAATTTCGCTCATTTGTTGTTTACGTTTTTTAGGATTGTCTTGGAGCCCCAGCAGCTGTGAGCCTGTGGCTGATTTTACTTTTTCCAACTTCTCCTGTTTGTTTTCCTCATCTCGGCATCTTTTCTAATGCCAGGAATTTCGCCTGCCTAATCGGGAATCCAGTTAGTTCGCGCGGCTTGGGTCTGCCACCAAGTGTTTTCGCCGAGTGTGTAGGCGCCTCAGCCTTTTGTTTTCTGAACCAGAGGGGCCCCTGTTGCGCCAGTCTTATGCGCTCATTAATGAAATAAAATGCGAACAAGAAGATGAAAGGCTCTGACTGAGGATGTGTTAAGTGTTACCAAACAGGTTATGTGTTGTTGGAAGCGTACCGCTATCTCATTTTTCTGGCATCTACTTATGTCTCGACAAACTTGTGATGTAAAACATATTGAAAGGTAAAATTCAAACATAACAAGCTTCATAGGATAAGATTTGCGATTCAGTTAAGTTCAGAATTAAGGTATGTCTGGTAATTAAGGAAAAAAAACAAAATAATTAAGGTAATTGTGTATGATGTGTACAGGGGGTGAATCCAATCGTTTGGTTGGGGGGGGAGGGCAAGACAACCCGAATGGGTGAATTTGAGATTTAAGTTCAATATTGCTGCTTTTTCCTTTTTCGTGGTCTTGGTTTGTTTTCTTTATATTTAGTACAGTAAATTACGTACTAATCTGGAAAATCTGAGCGCACGCTCGATCCCCGACACTAGTGTGGCTGTCGACGATCAGTGTTGGTGGCGTGGCAAGGTATCAGAAATCACTGGTACGAATCACGTTCACATGCAAAGTGGAGGCGTAGTTGTGACTTGCAAATCGATGACTTCTTTAGCTTGAAGGCTTTCTGATCTCGCGGATTTCGCTGTTTTTAGGAGGGCTCTTAATGCGCAAAGTGGTGCAAAAATTATACTTTCCGCTGTACCTAGATCACTCTCCATCGATCCTCAGTAACTTCAACGGGCATGAACCACATGACATTTTCGCTGACGCTGAATCTTATGTCTGCCTCAAGTATCAGATTTGGTTGAGGGATCCCAATAGAAATAGCCTAGAACCTACATTGCAACCTCGCAAAATGGTCATTAAAGTCGACGCGCCCTAAAGCTGCACCTCACATTGCAACCTAGAGTGTCCTTGACAGGGCTGAGCATTGATCTGTTCTCATTCCGACCAAGCCTGGTGAAAAAGCGCTCCGGTGTCTGCTCGAAGGTCCGGCTGTTCTCGCTCGCTTCAATCTCGGCGACGATATTGGTTCCCGATCGACAGAACTTCCTATTACATTCGCAGATCCGTCGGAATCGGCCGCCCGGCTGACCAGTTTCACTTTCAACGACAGAAGAAAACGAAAGGTTGAGCGTTTTTCAGTTGGTGGTAGACGATTGGCTGTCGCCGGGTTTCTAGCCGAGTCACGTGGAGTGGGTGAGGTATTTGCCGAGCCTTTTTCTGTATAAGCGGGTGGATTGGCCGTGCATTTGACGAAAAGGCTGGCTGAATGGGAAGATAAGTGGGTAACGCTGCAGCGGGGATCTTGTCTGGTTCTTCAGATGGCAGCGGCCTCAGTTTCCGAGCTGGACCACCCAAGTGTTTTGGTCGCGATTGCGACCGGTCTGGCATAAATGGCTTTGAGAAGGCTGCGGATGAAATATGCGGGTCAGCGATGCAGATCAGGACAAAAGTTCCAGTGTAGCAAAGTTAGCAACACAATTTCTGGTATATTCGTTCTGTCTAGCTTGGAACATATTTTTATGTATTTGTGTAATATTTTATTATACTCTTATCTCAGCTATGTTTAACCCAAAGTACGCTATGCACAGAGATATAGAGTCTTTTCGCTGACGTCGTTTTTGTTAGTTCTTTCTCTGCTGTGCAATAAGCTAAGTGTTTTGACTGGTGCTGTCCTCCTTCTAGCGGCATAAATATCTCTCTCACAAACAGGCAGGAACTATGGTGCTGTCGCGCTAGTTCGAGGAAACTTCCCGGTCTTCATAACTCAATGTCAATAAAATAACCCAGCCAAAGTTTGCAGACGTCGTTAATCACGGCAATTCTGAGGATAAGGGATTCTTAACTTCTGGTGAAAAGGGTGCCAGTCATGCAAGTCTTTTGATTTGAACAGTCCCACGTGCATGCTTAATGACTATAACTTTTGAACACCACAGTGCCGGATCCAGGGGAAAGGCATTTGCCAAACTAGGTTTGGCAAGCCCCAAACGGAAAAGCCCTGGGAAAAACTATGTTTTGCCCCCTCCCTTCTCCAAAGCGGTCGACCTCCTTTTTTCCCCGGCCCCTTTTTAGTTTATAAGCAAGATTTTGGTGCTTTATTCTCAACTTTAAACATAACCAGTCAACTTCAGTGTAAACATTGGGCTTTGGATAGCAAAAACAAGCATCTTGTGCCAATATGTCTCACCCTGCGACGTTTTGGTGTTTGTCTTGGCTACCCCCTAAACCTACCGTCAAGTTATATTGTAAGTTTTCAACGCGTGAGGTTCTTCTGCTCTTCGACTTTGGCTTGCGCTCCCCCAAACTGACCGGCTAGATCCGCCACTGGAACACCATGAGGTGTTTTGAGAAGAAATGCAATGTTTTTTCCATATTTATTGTGGGGGAGGGGACCGGGGAGTCAGCACCAAAACCTTACGGCCTTTGTGGAAGATATATGAAAAAGAACAAACCTGTTATTAATTTGATCTGTCAGGAAACTACCTCAGTTTTTTTTTACTTAAATAATACGTCAGCTGAATCTTCCATCCATCCAATCCTGTCTTACACGCTTTTTTCCACGGTTGTCCAAAAGTTATAATGCATGTCATCCATACAAAGTTAACGAAGAAAGTACGTCGAATAAGTCCCCCGTTTCTACGAGTGCAAGTATAGCGTGTGGCGCTCCCGCAATCCCTTTTTGCCGCCTTCTCTGCTGACTCAGTCAGCAAACGCTGCTGGCCAATCTTCTTCGACTTCTCTGGGAACTTCCCACGCCCTTTTTGCCGCCTTCTCTGCTGACTCAGTCAGCAAACGCTGCTGGCCAATCTTCTTCGACTTCTCTGGGAACTTCCCACGCCCTTTTTGCCGCCTTCTCTGCTGACTCAGTCAGCAAACGCTGCTGGCCAATCTTCTTCGACTTCTCTGGGAACTTCCCACGCCCTTTTTGCCGCCTTCTCTGCTGACTCAGTCAGCAAACGCTGCTGGCCAATCTTCTTCGACTTCTCTGGGAACTTCCCACGCCCTTTTTGCCGCCTTCTCTGCTGACTCAGTCAGCAAACGCTGCTGGCCAATCTTCTTCGACTTCTCTGGGAACTTCCCACGGTGAAATCACGGAAGCATTCCCTCGGGAAGAGAACATGGCAAGCTCAGGTGCGGCGTTGTAACTAACGCCAGTGCCTCTCTCTGCAGGAATCAAGCACGGGGAGACCACCAAAGACGGCATGTTCACCGTGACGGAAGTTGAGTGTCTGGGCGCCTGCGTGAACGCGCCCATGGTTCAGATCAACGACAATTACTACGTAAGTCCAGCCTCTTTTATGTCCAGTCACAGGGTGTACAATTTACAATTTACCACGTGTATTCCGTTTAATTTGTCGTGTAGGGAGGGGGCCTGCTTAAACGACGCTCTAATGGGCTGCTGGTGTATGTCGCGTGACTCCTGCGGAATTGATATATGTCGAAGTGATGAAAATCTGTTATTTTGACAGGGTGGTTGACATCGGCCACCTGCGTGCTTTGTTGTTATCCGAATTGTCCAGTCTGGGAGTGACATATTTGTTCAACTCAATACGCGTGCTGTATCCCAGAGGAGAAATCATGTTTTGGTTTCTATTGACAGGGATATTCTGATCAGAATTCGTTTTAATTCACAGACTAATTAGGTTGGTATGAAACATTTAGATGGCATGGTGGGCGCGTGGCTGACGCTGGCTATGTCTTGTCGATGAGGCAGATGGTGTGCTCCGTCTGAAGGGGATCTTTTCTGTCTTTTTGTCAAAGCGTCGGAGTTTTGAGGTTGGTGTAAAAACCAGGCAAAGGGATTTGAGCTGAGATAGCCCTGTGATAGAGCATGGTGAGAAACCACTTGGTGGATGTGTAATTTGTCCCAGATCCTACCGTTCGCTAAGAAAAAGCGTCAAAATTCACCGCTATCGACCCTGTCCTTCTGGGGTGGTCATGTGGTACAAGGTGACGTTGTGAATGTGACGTAATGCTCCAGCCCTGCTGCCGGTACACATTTTTCGTGCTAAACCATCTTTAAAACATACTTGCGAGACGTGGTTTTGGCACTGTCTGTTGAAAATGCGTATAACTTTCTCCAGTGACTAGTTGGAAACGCGAAATATGTTCATATACATCAAAGATATTATAGACTAATTAGTGTCACTGTGGGTCCCAGTAATGGCCTAAAAATGCTTCATTTATAATCGTATTCATCTCTGGGGCCAAATAAAGGGGTTCAATCTGGAGAAAAACTTTACCAGATCACGATGACAGGCGGACATGGACGGTTTTTACCACTAGCAGAAGAATAAATGAAACGAAATATTGGTCTTTTCAGCCATTTTTCAGCAGGAATGGCACGTGACGGATGATTTTCAATACAAATGCCCTTAAAACCACTCTAATCTGGAATTTATTTTCGCATTATTCACATTCCCACATTCCCACGTTGTAACCACCTTCCCTTTAATGGGGTTTAATGTAGTCAGTGATGCCGGACTGGGGATGTGGTCGTCCAGCATGGCAGGATGCAGAAGGGAAGAGGTAGACCGCTCATTGGGCACACCCACTCCACACACGCATACCTTCTTGCCAGTCACGTCCCAGCGGGGAGCCCGCGTTGTGGTGGAAGACTTACGGTTAAGTATGTGCTGCCAGAGTGCCGGGACTTTGAGATCGAGAGGGCCCGCTGTCTGCCGGGATCCCCCACGCTGGACTCCCTCTTGGGAGAGAACCCCTCTATTGTGATATTGGAAAAGTAATGCGCTATCTGAAAAAAAACATTGCGTTTAATGCTATCTACTCGCCTTCGTAGTTGTTTAGGTTTCTTATGACTTGGCCCGCCTGTGAGTGCGAGGGCTGGCCCCGTTTTATGATGCTTTTTTTACATCCACCTGCTATTTTACCGACCATCTTTTTATTGTAGTTTTTATTAATGACGACACCGCCGTAGTCTGATTTGACCTGTGTTTTTTTAAGTATTTGTTTCAACCTTTACTTTGCTGTGGGCGCAAAATGTCCTTTTCCGTTTCCGTCAGGGTGCCCCTAATCACCAATTATGGTGATGATAGTGGGTGAAAACGTTTTTCATTTTTTTCACCCAAACTGTTATTTTTGTCTTCAGTAATCTTGGGAACCGTTCACCGAAGGATAAGCTAGAAGAAGCAGTTGAAAGGGATTCGTTTCGTTAATCAAATTCACGTTACGTCCAAAATCACCGTTTCGTCCAATGTAGTATGTAAGTTTTTTGGGTGTTTCGCAGTTCAGTATGTTTTACCACACATAACGTCATAGTGACAGTTATCAATGGTTGTTCTTCAGTACACTACAATGCTTTTCTCTACAGGGTTGAGGTATTTTGGAGCTTTTTGCATACATTTTCCAGGCTACTGTAAGTTTGACATTCGGGATCGGTACCTCAGTAAGTTCTTCAAGAACTTGCCTCCGAGACCCCGACGCCACCATGTCAGTTTGAAAGGCCGGCTTGTATCTCCCACGAGCACAGGAACGGCCGTCCCGCAGGTCACCCTCCCACGGGTAAGTTGCCAGTCGACTTGAGCCAGGTAAATGTTGAAGTGTTGGATCTTCTCAGGGGAATCAATCCTAAAAGCCTTCACTCATGAATTTGCAGTTGCATGCACTCTTAGAAGCGGGTTGGAGCCCAAAATTCTAACATCCGAGCCGCCGGCACCGCGAATAGTTGTCAATGTCTTCATCAGCGAGGCCGTAAACAAAGTGTCGTCACTTTGTCACTTTGTTTGTGACTTCTGTGCACCAGCTTAACCGCTCTGAAATAGCGGATTATTTTGGCTGATGGCCGTGAGTCCAGTGGCGGATCCAGAACTTATTTGGGGGAGGCTAGGGGGCTCTAGCCTCCACTGTCATTGCCGTGGAACAGCCTCCGGCTATGTATTAACTATGGACACTCTGACATTGGGGGGGGCTGAGCCCCTGGTCCCCCTTGTATCCGTCACTGCGTGAGTGTATTGAATAGTTGGATGAGGGCGCCACCATCGCCCCGTGTGGTCCACTGTTGTGTTGCTCCTCGTTTTTGGGGCTTTTCTCGGATATTATGGCATCTCTCCGCGGTACTATATGGTGATAACACTTCAGCAACATTTGCTTACCATCAGTCAGCGGCAGTCCCTCGTTAGCAGTGTACGCTCCCAGTATTAGGATTTTAGCGCTGGGTTGCGTTTGAAGGGTGTACCCGTGTCCGCCATGATGGCGAGGAGTCTTTTTCCACCGTATCGGCAGCTAAGTGAGCCTGAGTCTGATGTGCTCCGGCCGCCAGTGGTGGTAGCCGAGTAGTTAGAGGCACATTTAGTGTCAGGACGGGCCGGGTTCAAATCTCAAGCAGTGACTTTTACGTCCTGAGCCATACCGGACAATCGAGACCCGAAGAATAATCGCAACAAATGGGGATATCAAGGCCTCGGACTGAGATCAGGCTGCAGAGGAACGGCTGGCGATTCATGTTCATAGCCGGTGTTCTGGTGTTATTATTGACGACGCATGAGGATGTCATCCAAGCTCCTCGAAAATTTCATCCACGAGCCAGATTACGAACTCGGGGTGGCTTCGGGCGAGCACCCAGATTCCTGCACACAAGAATCGGAAACGACACCAAAGGTGTCTCCACGTTTAACATCACGAGACTCGTTTTATCTGGTGACGTAGAAATAAATCCCGGGCCTGTCGCTCATCACCATGGTTCACCAGCCCGTCCCAGAGAACAGCAAGGTGCAGAAGCCAGCGGCATTAGTCTACTGGCTCAAAATGTCCGTAGTAAAAAAACAAGCTGGCCGATCTCCGTGCATACTCTCCCGAGTTACAAAAACACGATATCATCATCTGGACAGAGACGTGGTTGAACGACAGCGTCGACACTGCCGAGATTCAAACGGCACTCCCAGAGCATGTCTGGCACCGCCGTGACAGACCGACCTTCGCGGGAGGTGTGGCTTGTGCTGCCAGATCGAACCTGTGCCCTGAACGGCGTGAAGACCTGGAGGTGGCCGGCACAGAGACATTGGTACTGGAACTCAAAACAATGCCTACATCCCTTGTATGCGCTGTGTACTGTCCACCTGGTGACTCGGCTGTGTTGACCCGCACGGTTCAAATGATTCAGTGTTTGAGTACAAAATATCCGGGCAGGCCATTGTTTGTTGTTGGTGATTTTAACGTTCCGGAAGTGAAGTGGTGTTTAGATGGAGACTCGCATCAGACGCGACCCATCTTCGCGCGGATGTCGCAGCGAGCCACCTGCTTGGTCGATGGAATGGATGCTGCAGGTCTGAAACAACATGTATCGGAACCCACTAGAGTTGATAATTTTCTGGATCTAGTTTTTTCTAATTGTTTCCGTGTCGAGGCCGTCGTTAGAGCCGGAGTTTTTTCTTCTGACCACGATGAAATTTCATGTAGACTCTTTGTTCAGCCTCGCAGTAACCCCGTCATAAATCGTGTAACAGCCCTAAATTATAAGAGGGCAGACTTCGACGGGTTGAGAAGATCTTTGGCATTAGTGCCATGGAATATGATGGAAAACTTACATATAGATGACGCTGTGAACATGTTTTACGATATACTGGACGCTGCCATACGTGATCATGTTCCGACAGTGGTGCTGCGTCGCAAATTTCCTCCGTGGTTTGACGCTGATGTCCGGCAGGCTTTGCGTGAAAAGGAGGCCGCTTTTAAACGCAAGAAGCATAACAGAACACCAGACGCAGAGAGGGATTTCCGGGAGAAACGTAGATATTTTAAAGATGTTTCGTGCAGAAAGTATTTTAGCTATATCAAAGGTATGATTGGGGACTTCAAGTAGAATCCTAAACGTTTTTGGTCTTTTTTAAAATGTACCAAGGGCACGAAAAGCCAGCTCTCTGTACTTTTAGATGGCGACAGAGTGTTGAATAGTGATGTCGAGCGGGCGAATCTGCTAAATACGACATTCGCAAGTAGGTTTACTGATCCCACCGTACAGGATTATCCTGAAGCACCCATTTACGACCTGAGCTCACTCAGTCACTTTGTGATTACTGAACCATGTGTTCGCAACTCCTTGAATACTCTTCAAGTGCATAAGGCCTGTGGGCCTGATAACATTAGTGCACGAATTATAAAGGAGTGCAGTGACCAGCTGTCGGTCCCGTTGACTGTACTTTTTAGGATGTCAGTGTCTCAAGGTGTCTTTCCGAGCAGATGGGCGGAGGCTAACATCGTGCCCATTCACAAAAAGGGGTCTAGAAAATTACCTTCAAATTATCGTTCCGTCTCACTCACCTCGCTGTTTGGCAAACTTCTCGAACGGTGCGTATGTGACGTACTTCTTTCTCACGTGCAGCCAGTCCTGACTCCAAAACAACATGGTTTTGTCCCACGCCGATCATGTGACTCAAATTTAGCTTGCCTTTTAAAAACAGCGTGGGAGTCTATATCATTAGGCCATCAAACTGACGTTATCTATGCGGACTATTCAGCGGCGTTCCAGAGCGTCAATCACAAACTTCTTATTCACAAATTGAAAAACTCTTACCAAATCTCAGGTGCGACCCTGGAATGGCTTTCATCATATTTAGGAAATCGTAAGCAACGCGTTATTGTGAACGGAAAATGTTCTGATTGGGTCCATGTACGCTCTGGAACTCCGGAAGGTGGAATTATCTCGCCTCTCCTCTTCGCCCTGTACATAAACGATCTTCCAGACAAAATTAAGACTAATTGTCTCTTATTTGCTGACGATGTAAAATTATACAACAAAATTACTTCGCAACACGACATTGAGCTCCTTCAGGACGATCTAACATCTTTAGCTGCATGGTCTGCACTTTGGAAGCTTCAACTCAATCCAGCCAAATGTAAATCGTTTACTGTGTCATTGAAACGAAAGCCTATTCCAACCACATACAAAATCCAAAATTCTACTCTAGAGAAAGTCTGTGCAATCCGGGACCTTGGAGTGTGGTTGGATTCTAAATTGACGTTTGTAGAACACCTGAATCACATTGTTAGTAAGGCGAACAGGGCACTAGGTCTGATGATTCGGTCTCTTCAGGTTGGCCATTCAGAGGGGAGAGCGAGACGGAAGTTGAAACCCGAACCAATCATGGCGGCTTATTTTGGCAACATTCGATCTATTATGGAGTTTGGCTGCGTAATTTGGGGTGGGGCTGCCAAGACTCATCTTGATAGACTCAACATAATTCAGCATAAATTCTGGATTTGGCTCGCGTCAAGCTCAACGAAAAGCTCACCATCATTTGTGTACCATGATCTTTTGGCTACGTTCAAAATAAACACTCTGGCTAATCGACGACTACAATATGATATCCTTTTCGCACACAAAATTATCTCCGGAAAAATAGACTCCGCCTTTCTGCTCGGTAATTTCCCTTTTCATGTCCCAGGAAGGAACACAAGGGCAATGTTCGGTAGTATACTGCATGTTCCATTTGGAAGGGTAGAAACTGTGAGGCGTGGATTGTTTTGTCGCTCGACCACTAATTTTAACTCGTATCTGACGGCATGTCCACTTTCCGACCCTTTTAGATTTTCATTTGGTCAGTTTAGAGCACAGGTTCGTTTATATATTAAGTCGTTGCCTGCGAGTTGAACAAAGTGAACTTTTTAACTCTTTGATATTCTTATGTTTACTGTTTTAATGCATATTTTAGTCAGCTTGCAATGTGATCGTTGTTTGTAGTTTGTTGGCTCCTCATTTTTACCTGTAGTTGTATGTGACCTGTTTACCGTGACCATGTTTTATGATTCCTGACTTGAGCTCTTATTGGGGTATGACCCTGTTGCTCATATAGCACTAATAAATAAATAGTTGAGCTAATTCCTTCTCATGTGCTAAAGAGATAACGTTATCCTTATTCTATCAGTTTTATATAAATTTCTCGGTGAGGTCGGATTCTTTTCTGGCTGCCGATTTTACATCAATTGGAGCGTGTTTGCGATTTTTCAGTTTTTTATCACCTTGTTCCTATTTACGGCGAAAGGTATTGCGTGAGACGCCAACACATCAAAACATGTGATTGCCTTCTGGGTGTAAAGTAGACAGGCTGCTGATGATTTAAAAGTAGGTGAACAGTAGAAAATTAAAAAGGAGATGCGCCCTATTAAGTTTAATGCAATAGTGCGTGCTGTTTGGTTCCGTGTGCAGAGTTCATAGGTTACATACTGATCATAGCGGGAACTTGTTGTTTCTCACGACATGATGATAGCTTACGGGGCAGACTTGTTGATGACTCAATTTTGTTTAGTCGACTCAACTCTGAATCATGGCTTAAAGGTTGACTCTGATTCTGACTCGACTCGCTGAGTTGAAAATGGTGAGCCGACTCAACTCAGTCCAAATTGAAAAGTGAGTCGACTTAACTCTGATTCAAATAAGTGTTGGGTCGGAGTCGACTCCAACTCAGAATGGGGCCAAGGTATGCACACAAAAATGCACATTTCCTTTAATAATATGCAAATTCCAGTACAATTATTCATGACATTATCTATTTACTAACTGCACATTGATTTCAATAAAATGTCAATTGCAATGCATTAATTGATAACATAAATTATGTCTGCGTAGGAATGAAGAAAGGTGCTATATGCGAACATGTGAGTGAGATGAAGGGCCTGAGGGCTTTTCATTTTGAAGCTATGTCCTTCATGAGTAAAATCATAATTGTGGCTATAAGCGAGGTTTTGAACGCAACGAACAGGGCTCAATGTTGTAACATATGACACTTTGAGTGGTAATTCCTGTCCCAATGCATTCTGAACAATCCTGTGACAAATTTAGCTAAGAAATAACCAATAAGCCGTGTCGAATCTACCCTATGCAGCACCTCAACCAAAAACAAAACAAACAATGAACGCTCACCTCGTCGTCCTTTCGAAAAACTGTATTAAATACTACAGATGGCGCACCGAAGACATTACGTGAACCTAACCCCGGATGGCACAAAAGATGACAATGAATAGCTCTTTAAAAGTCACGTGTCTTTGAAAACCTAAGAAAATCTGCAGGTCTGGGAAAGTGATCTTGCCCACAGGCTACCAAAGCGAAAATCGCTAATATTTTGTGGCGCACAATGATAATTTTGTGACTGGCGCGGCGCGCATGCATAGGTGCAGTGGGTGGTAATTAATAATCAACATAATTCAAAGAGAGGTGGGTGATTTGTGAAAGACTTCAGGTGTATTTTTCCGTCTGTTTCACAATTCGAAATTACTTCTTGCCGTATACAGATGACAGAAGGTACAGCGATGTGTCGTCAGTGTTTATATTATCTACCAGGGAATGTCCTCAAATCACGACAAATCAAGGAAGTGCTTTGAAAAAGCAGATAATTGAAGCTTTTAGTTTCTGTCTTGACCCATTTCAAAGCTAATTTGGAAAATAAGATTTTTGGTACCCTCTATCTTGCACTTGTATTCTTTAGTTTCTCTTTAGTGCTTCAGTCAACCGAAGGAAGAAAATATAGAATAAAGATGTGGTTTCCTAAGAGTGATTTATTGCATGATAATCAGGTTACGAATTTCTATGATGTGCACCCTCAAAGTCAAAGTCTGATTGTGTGCCAAATCACTTTTTTGTATGATTTTGCATCGCTAAGATTAAATGGAAAATATCTAGCAAATGTGTGCTTTTGAAGCTGTGTATTTTACATAGCTTATTTTTGTTAATGAATGATCCAGGAATGGGTGTATTGTGGATGTGAAAATCATAAATTAGGTTCCTATCATTAGCAAATAGCAATATGAAATCCTTCAAAGTTAGTTGTGAAAATTTCTAAAATGTCAGCCATGTGACCACATATGTAATGAAAAGCGTTAAGTCGACTCAACTCCCGACTCACAGCTTAGAGGCTGACTCTGATTCTGACTAGAATCAACTGGTCGAGCAGTTGAGTGAACTCATACTCAACCCAAATCTGGAAATGAGTCGGCTCAAGGAAAACGTGAGTCGGCTCAGAGTCGACTCTGACTCTGAGTCGCGACTCAACAAGTATGTTACAGGGTTGACGATAATGTGGCTTCACTGACCTTCATCGCTTCCATAATGCAGCACTGCCGCCTGAAATGCCATTCATATTGCAGAAGCCCGTACTACCTGGAATTGGGCAAGTGTGCCTCTTGGAAGTGGTTACGATGAAAAAGTAAATATTGTAGGCTGGTATCACGTCTGGACTTTACTGCATAATTTGTAAGGTACCGTGTCGAAGTTTTGGCCGCACACTAACACCTGCACTGGAGGGGGGTCTGGCACTAACGCGCACTGGAGTGATGGGGCATGGTAGTCCCCTCCCATGAGGTCTGAACACAACGATGTGACTTGGAAAGACGGCCGTTTGGGGCGTTTTGGGACTGTGGTGATCTGTATTATAGTTAGCTTTCATTGAGCTAGGTCAATATCTGCGATGTCAAACGAGGTCAGGAATGTCGAATATTGGCTGTGCTGGGGATGGATTGGGAAATGCCCTGATTTTGTAGAGAACAGTAGAGAATATAATGAAAGCCAACCGAAGTGATAGACGGAGTGCCGCAATTTTTTCAGAAATTTTGTGTTCAAGGTCATTGATATATGACGGTACAACATGATGTATTCCATGTAATGCACAATATAATAGCACTATCTGAACCGTTGAGCAAGAAATCAGGGCTGACCCTGACCCTGACCCGTGACATTTGAACGTGACCTTTAACCTTAACACTGAGTTGCCTTGATTATGACGTCATAACGTAATATACGTCATACTGGGTAATGCCGTTTGACCGGAAGCACTGGTATGAATAACCTGAAAATGTTTGTATGATCTTGACCTGTGACCTCTGACTTTGACCTCCATGTGAGGCGACCTTTAGATATAATATTGTTTATATGGTGTTCTGACGTCACGACTCGGTCTCCAATGCAGACGAACTGGTGCGACCACACAATTGTGGCGATTTAAAATGTAGGTCTGACTTTGAAAGACTATAGGTAGGCTCATCAATTTTCCAAATTTTGTCACCAATCGATGTGCTCATCAATTCCCTCGATTGTGGCAGAGTAGCGTTTTCTGGCTGCGAACGGTCCTCCAGCCACCTTGAAAAATAGGTGGGGGTGGCCTCCGAGGCCTCCTTCCAGTGCGCGTGTTAATGACTGGCTTTCGGGTGCCCGTCCCCGTCCTGTCAGCGGCACACTGTGTAAGTGTGTACGAGGGAGCAGCGTATTTCACAGCCGTGGTGAGACCAATGGGGAATAGCTGTCAGTGTCGGATGTTCCGGCGTCTTCTCGGGCGTCTATATGCATTATGGTGTTTCTATGAATAGGAAAATAGTGTTCAACTTGAGATAAATGCTGCTCGTGGTGTGGTGACATTATTTCGGGAAACGATAGGAACACTGTTCTATTTATGACCTGCGTCCGTTAATGTTCAGCTTTGTCTGTGGAAACGGTTTTTTATGCGCAGCTGGCCTATGGCGGGCAGAGCAATTCCCTGTTGACTCGCGCAAGTACCATCAAAATACACAGCGTGTGCGTCGATTTCAACACAAACACGCTAAATGGGACACGCACGGGATATAGTTGTCCCCGTTTTGCCTCGTGCTGGGTAAAATTGGTTGTGCGTGGTCGATGCGGCGCTGCTGCTGCTGCACGGGGAATGCTTATCAAACGCCCTGGCGCTCACTACCGGGCAGGGACGGTCCCAGGTAGGTTTGCTTTGGGGGATATTGCTGAAGTCATAAGAGAGCATATTAACACGTACCGGTACGAGTATCCGCGCCACCTTCGACTTCCCCTAGGGTCTCAGCAGCCATGATAACACGCTCCTGTGATGTTCGTTAGAATTTGGAAAAACTTAGTGACAGTGTAATACGTGATTTTGGCACGTTTCTGTCCCATATGCGACGTCTCAAGATCACCGGTTGACATAAGGTAAAAGATAGCATGCCATCGGGGAGCTCTGGTCACAAGCAGCACGCTACAACATACCGTGCCTTTCAATCTGTCTCATAAACAGCCGAGATATAATTGATCCCCCAGTAGGGCGGCGGTGTAAAATACCTGCAGTTGGGCTGAGGTGAGCACGCGCAGTGGAGGGCTCTTTGCCCCTACCTTTTATAAATGCCTCCTAACTATTTTTTCCGAGGTGGTCGGGGAAAAGGCTGACCTTTAGGCGTTGAAATTTGGACCTATATTTTGAGATCGCCACAATCGCGTGGTCTAACTAATTTGCATGCACTGTAGGTCTAGTGATGACGTAATATAAAATATAATCGGGATTATGTGCAAAGGTCACCTGACATGAAGGTCGAGGTTGAAGGCCACAGTTCAAGGTCATACCAAAATTTTCAAGGTTATTGAACACAGTGCTTTTGGTCAGAGGACGTTACTCAGTATGGTGTATGTTGTGCTATGAGGTCATGATTAACGTCACTCCATGTTAAATTCAATGTCACAGGTTAAGGTCAGGGGTCAAAGTGTTTTGGAGCAAATTCCAGATTTCAGTAATGTGTCAAAAACTCACACCACGTGCCCCTCACTGTAACTACTGGCTTCAAGGCACCTACTTCACCCTCGGAAAATTTGGGTAAGGCTGTGAATCTTCATGCTCCAATTGCTTGGAGACTACCCCGTTTAGAACCAGAAAAGTTAGGAAATTGAGCTTTTTGTCGCCTTCCCATGATTTTGATAGAAAAACTTTCAGTTTTCCTCATATGACTGAAATCGGACATGTTTCAAATCCACAGTAATAAAAGGGACAGGACCCTGGCCTGGCCTGTTATCTGATTCTGAGTCTTGTTCCAACTTTTGACTATGCTGGACATGACACTTGTACTCGGTTAGGCTACGTGGTGACCGTGATTTTGTTTCTTTGACTATTTCGGTATAACTCAGGCGGTCTGTTCATCAATGATGAGCTAGAAACTAAGCAAGCTAGTTTTCTAGATCCTGAATTTGGAAATAATTCGGCTCTTCCGGAAATTAACTAGTGAATTTGTAATTTCTTCATTTTGCAAATAACTAGTGAAATTGCAAATTAAGCAGCGAGTTTGCAGAGTATCTGATCTGTCAGTGAGTTCGCAAATCACCTGATTAGTTTAGAAACTATTTAGGTTGTGTGCAAAGTCAAAATCTATAACTGGCCAGGGAGTTTTATATAGAAGCACAATTTGATTTTTTTCTTCCTGCTCCCGTCAATTTATGTAGTGTAAGTGCGAGTAAGAGTGCGCAGGAGATAGCGTAACAGCAGCTGTTTTGGTTACTGAGCAAATAATGAGGTAGTGGAGGCATTGGTATAGGAAAGCTAGGCCAGTGCCTTGGTTGCTAAAAAATCAACGTACTTCTGTTCTTTCCGCGTAAGTACAGAACAAAATAAGTTTCTTGGCGCCCTTAATGTAGTATTTCTAAACCAGGGAAACTTGAACACCTTGCTGCTACTATCAGTAGTCTATTGTTTAGGGTCTGTTGTCAGTAAGAAAGCTCAGCTAGGACTGTGCCCCAGGACTAGGACCACGTTAAATGCCTATCAAAATGTTTGAGGACTTTCTTCCTACGGGATCATTCCGGCAAGAGTACGCAGTAGACCATGTGGAAGAGTACGCATGTGTAAAGGATAGGGAAATTGATTTTCGCTCGGGACATAGTCCATAATTCGTATTTTGAAGAATGCAACTTTATTCCTGTATATTTAAGGTGATATAAAATCAGTTGTCTAGTTTGGCGACAACCTATTTTTTGTGACCCATCATATACGGCTGAAGCACAGCGGGCGATCAGCGCGTACTTCAGCCTCCTTTTTGCGTTCTCTTACCTACCCAATCCGGCAGGAGTACGCACGGTGACCTCAAAATGAATGCGCTAGTGCAATTTTCTGGTACGTTATTAAACTGACTGAATTTCCTATGAATTTTCAGTGGAGAGGCCGTGACCGTGACCTGACCGCAAGTAATTTATAGTACGGGTCCAGTTACCAAAAATTTCTTTACTCGGTTATTTTAATATCTGATATCTGAAGTTAATCTGTGATCGACAGGTAAAGTAAACTGACAGTAAACTGCTTCACCTGTAAACATGTTTAAGGTTACGTAACTTGACCTAGAATGGTGACGTCACCTGATATGACCTGGACCTAAAATGTTGTCAGAAATGACAAAAACACCATGTTACAGGTGTCAAGACTGAAACATTCCAGTCACTGGACGGTGGACTTTTTTCGCCACCGGTGGTGTATCCTTCAGGTGACAACAATGCAAACATGGCAGATGTGAATCATTACGTGGCCTTGCATCAACCATCTGACTCGAACAAGTCATTCCCTCCAATGAAGGCGTCATCGGGTGTCATCGATTATGCTCCCCCGCTCTACAAATTCACACGACTTTGACGAACATCACATCAAACATCACAATTTCAAACGGGATCTGGGTGTGCAACTCCTACTATCTGCATCTAGAGGCCAGAGAGCTTAGACGCAGGAGTGGAACATCAGAGTTCCAAACTGGTTGCCATTTTTCAATATGGCTTTGGATTTTATTTCGTTTTATGGCGATAAGCCCTTCAGCATAACAGAAGGATACAATTTGATGCCTTTTATTTTCCATGGTTAGCTGATTTTCCCCTTCTTTACTGGACGGTGGACTGCACTGCAATGCGGAACACAAACTCCTAGCGCATTGTTTGATCACTTTCTAAGCAGTTTGAATTACTCTGCGCAAGGCAGGATTCCGCCTGCCATCCCGATTATATAAGATGTAGTAGTTCAGTCTGTTACGGGGTGAGAGGGCAGATATTCTGCCTCCTCTTTCAGGTCCGCGTCCGGTATCTGTCCGGCCTCACGCAATCTTTTGTTGTGCTATTTTCAGCACATGCGGCGCGATCGAGCGCATGCTATCCAGTCATAACTCCAACAGTTTCGGGTGCGCGTTGTTGGATGCTAGTGAATGGAAGCAGAATATGATGGAAGTGATATCTACAGGGTGCAGGGACTTAATAATAGCGCAGCAGTCGGTGCCTGACTGCCACCGCGACCGGTCAAGGTCATGGCTCGCTCCGCCTTGGAGGCTTAACCGGCGGACTGCTGGGGTGCGGGGCGCTGCGTAGACGCCATAGTGAGCGCTCTCTGAGCACAGACCAGTACCCAGGGACAAGTGCAGTGGTGAATTATAAAATTAGTGTCGTGTGAAACACTATGCCGGTGTCGGATAGTGATGCGGATGTGATGGCGGATTCGGTGTTTATTGATGACCCGGCATGCGCTTCGGACAGCTCGACAGGTAGAAAGAAGAGGCAGCTATCCGTAACCGAAATGGCCAGGAAAATTGAAAGGAAGAAACAGAAGAATGTCCCCGAGGGAAGAAAATCTCCAAACAAGGGTGAGTCAGCGTCGCCCGTCACGCTTGATGCGATCAGAGATTTGATCGAGACTGGCAACAGTCGTATCATCACTGCCCTAGAGGAAAAATTCACCCAACTGCAGCGTAGAATCGAAATTCTGGAAGCAGAAAAATTCGTAAGAGATACTACAGTCGACCAACTAACTCGTGACCTTGAGGCCGAAAAAGTCAAAACTCGAGACCTCGCTGAGAGACTAGAGTCTTTGGATGCCAACCGACGCCTGTCTTCTCTTATTTTGACATGCAGCGACTTTGGTTCTCGCAGAAATGGAGAAGATATCATTGCGAAATCAGTTCACGTCTTGAACAAGCGGTTTTGCGATCTGAACCTCAGCTCTGATGAGATCCAGGCAGCTCATCGCCTTGAAAACGACCATAAGGTCATCATAAAGTTCATAAGACGACACGTGCGAGACGCAATCTTTGAACGTCGCTTCGAGCTTTCGAGGGGAAGAACTGGATCGGGCGGCAACAGTGCTAACTCTCATTCCATGGCACCCTTGTACTTGTCTGAGTCCTTGACGCCGTCAAACCAGCACTTGTTCCGCCTAGCTCTCGCGGCGCGGAAACCCGAGAACGGAAGCAAACTAGCCACCGTCTTCACGCGACGTGGGAAAGTGCTCTGCCGGAAGACATTTCGGGGAGAGAACATCCGGATCCGAGATGAGGTCCACCTCCGTGGCGTGCTCGGTGGGACGCTGCCCCCTCTGCCGTCTCTCCGTGGCCCGGGGCGGCGTGACGCCTTGGCCGTCGGAACCCCTGCGCGCGCCCCGGCGGAGACGCGGCTTGTCTCCGGCGTGGGACTCGGAACTGCCGTTGGTCACGTGACAGCTTCTGGTGCGGTCTCTGCCGGCCCTAGAGATGTCAGGATTGGCTCTCTGCTCCCTCGCCAGCCTCCTGAAGCGACGTCACGGAGCCCTGACTGCTTTGAAGCGATGGAGGATTCGAGGACAGCTGAGTGTCCGTCCGCGACGTCCGTCTGCCCGCCCTCCGTCTCTACGGACTCTGCGAGGATTACGGACAGGTCCATGTCAACTCGGCCTCCAGTTGAGTCGTTGCAATCTTCGTCGGACCGTTCGTAGCAGCGCGGGACCCGTGTGAGCATCCTCGGCTCGGACAGTCGTTACTCCGCTGAGATCAAATCTCAAGCGCCGTTCGTAACTTTTCTGGGTGAGTGAGGACCATAATATTTTGCAGTCTATGAACTTTATGGATTATTCATTTCTCTTTCTTTTCTAATGTGAAATGAAAAGAAAAATGGAACCTCTGGCCTTTCAATTATTCCTTGTAAGCTTATATTCATATTTGATCCCTTGCTGAAAAAAATACATTTGGTCGAAAACCTATTAAGAGCAAATGTCGTGAGGCCTTTTTTCCGCTGATGACATAATTTTTGTTGACTGAGGTTTCATATGTATGCTCGGTGCCATCCCAGTTGTCAACTGCAAAGCCTGATGTTAAATTTTCTTTCCAAAAATGTTACCTGCAATGTAAGATGCATGAACTTAGAATAGCATAAAGCTTTGAACGTAGTGGTTCCCGCGTATCATATGTGCAATGGAACAAATGCAAAATCATATTCCATGCCCGTGTACAATATATGTTGAGTCAGGTTACTGCCGCCACTGCTATGATTTTCCGTCAGATGGAACGTGAGCACGGAGCGACACACGTCGGCCGGGCTCCTCTCGCCTTCGCCCCGCCGGTACCGTGGCCCAAACAGCTCACTACCCTGGGAAGTCCGTACAAACAAAACACATCGCACAGTTTGGTGAGATAGGCGGGGCGGGAGGGGCCCGGCCTCTCGATCGCTGCTCCGCTTGTTCGAATTTCTTTCTCGCTGTGCATAGAAAGTCTAGCTAGCTCACAACGAATGTGAGGGATGAAATATCAATGCTCCAGGAAATGATTTGGGACAGGCATGTTTGAAGTCCACCATGCCAGTTGTTAATCGTTTTGGGCCTGTCTCCTCGTTCACACGCATTGTAAATCATGAGGTTGATAGGCTGTAATGTTGTGTCATGGCAATGGACATCAAGACACTGAAAGATCGATATGGTAACAGGAAATTCGACAAAAGAATGTTTGTAAATCAAAGTGTAAAGTTTTTCTACTGTGATCACGATTCATTGCCCACTTTGTAATCGTTTATTGACATATTGCTTACTGTACACGCATACTAAGTCAAGAGAACCAATGCCAAAATACCTGTTAAAACTGTCAGTAATGCAGCACGTTATATAAAGCCATTAAGTATGTTATCTTCCGTTTCCTCTGCGATGCCCACAGGACTGCCGGCGCGGGCGGGTCTGGCGCGGCGCTGGGCGGCATCTCCCGTGCGAGCGTTCAACTCCTTTCGGAACTCTGCCTGTCAGTGTCCGCCTCGGACCCGTCCGCGCTGGATGGTAGAGAAGTGGGAGAGGAAACTGTCTTTGGTTTACTTAAGTAGTTAGTAGTTTTGTTCACTGTGTGCTGTGGTGGTTTCCGTCACCTTACTTTTAGTGGTCGAGCTCACTTTGTTCTTTCAATCATCTACGGTGGCGTCACCTTTAGCCAAGCTCAGCTCTTGACTGCGGAAGCTCCGCAAGGGGCTGTACGTTTTTTCCACAGGCCGCATAATGGATGTCGGAGGCTTGAAAGCAAAAGTGTCTTCTTGAGCTGTCACATCGTGTGTTAACCACTCTTTAAACTCATTGGAATAAGTTGATCGTAAGGTGTGTCGGAAAAGATTTTATGAATGTTTGGAAGTCAACCTTGCTATATTTATTTTGTGTCCCGCACCTCGGCAGCGGGCCTTGTCGCCTCTTGGCTGTATCGACGTGGCTAGGTGCCTTGTCCTTGTTATCATGGGAGTGAGAGAGGAACATAGGACAGATATGTTGACCAAACAGCAGCGTTCATGAGAAAATGAGCATTATTCATTTTCATACCTTGCTCTAGGAATAGCCTTCAGAACAGAGTGCTATTTGATCATGAATCGAGTTATGCAACTAATAACAAAAAAACGCAGGCTAAATTTCATATTTTGACCTTTAATGTACGTGGCTTAAGGGATGCAACCAAAAGAAGGTCTATCTTTCGGCACATTCATACAAAATACCCCAACAGCATTGCTGTCCTACAGGAAACCCATTCGTCAGATGAGGTAGAGTCTTGTTGGAGAAATGAACATGGAGGTGACATCATATTTTCCCATGGGATGTCCAGAAATCAAGGCGGTATAGCCATATGCATGCCAAAAAGCATAGCAATGGTAACAGAGACCTTACACCGTGCTGAAAATGGTAGAATATTGGCGGTTAATGTGAAACAAAATAATTTTGACATGGTTATTATAGGTGTGTATGGCCCAGCTGGTCATTCAGTGCAAGAAAAGTTTAATTTTCTTCATGAGTTACGTGACACTTTAGATAAATTTGGAACAGGAAATGAAGTTGTATTAGGGGACTTTAATATTCGCTTGGATGAGGATAGACATGAAGTTTCAGCAGAGCTTAGATATCTATTAGAAATTTTCCTCTTAAGAGACGCTTGGAAAGATACTCACAGTACCGGCAAGGGTTTCACCTGGCAGAGGCCTAACCATAAAAATCAATCAAGACTAGACTACATATTCATATCAAACACTTTATTCTCGTCCAATGTACTTCACTTCAACATCGACCCTGGCATTCACAGCGATCATAGTTGCGTCACGCTAATCATGGAGTCCTGCAAGAATCAAAGAGGTCCATCCTTTTGGAAATTTAATAATTCTCTTTTGGGAAATGACGAATTTGAAAAATTGGTCAGAACCGAGATTCAAAAAAGTCTGAATAACTCCGGAGTATATGAACCTAATGTTACCTTAGGAATTAAAATCGAGATTCTCTTAAGTAACATACGTCAAATATGTATGAAATTTGGCAAAAAGATGACTGAACAGAGAAGGAAAGACGAAGGCGAGCTCGAAAACATAATACGTAGCTTTGAGGCAGACCTAAGTATTTTGACTGGAGAACAATTAATAGAATACAATGATAAGAAAGAAAAGCTTAACGATCTGAAATTGAAAAAGGCAAGAACAGCAATGCTCTTCTCAAAAACCCGCTGGGTAGAAGAAGGGGAACGGGCCACGAAATATTTTCTCAGAAGGGGAAAACAACTTTCTGCACAAAAATAATTAACGAAATTATTGAAGGGGAAAATATTATAACTGATAATAAACTGATACTTGAGGCCTGCGCAAACCACTTTGAAAAATTGTATACCAAAGAGAATAGATCCAACGATGCGGAAAAAATTGCATATATACAAAGAACACCTATACCGCAGTTGTCAAATGAAGACAAGGAAAGATGTGAAGGAGACGTTGATCTAGAGGAATTTACTTTTGCATTAAGTAAAATGGCTAAGAATAAATCCCCGGGAGTAAGTGGATTCACGCCAGAATTCTTATTACATTTCTGGAATGATTTAGGGCCATCCATTGTTCAGTACATAAATGATTCGCAAAATGAGGGATTGTTCATAACACATCGACGGGGCATAATAACGTTGATACCGAAAAAGGGAGATCAGAGATTCCTGAAAAATAAGAGACCAGTGTGCTTACTCGACGTCCTTTACAAGCTCATTGCGAAAGTTATTGCCATTAGGATCTCCTCTGTCATTGATGGTCTAATAGATAAAACCCAAACATGATTTATTCGTGGGCGTCACATAGGAGAAAACAATCGATTAGTTCAAGACATAATTGAATACTGTAATGAAGACCAGCTTTCTGGTTTATTTTTATCTCTCGATTTCGCAAACGCGTTCGACCGCCTAGACCATGACTACATAATACATACCCTGAGAGCATTCAATTTTGGCGAAAGCCTCATCAGCTGGGTTAACCTTCTTATCCGGGACATCCATTTAACCGTAGTGAATAACGGGTATTCATCACGATGGATCCCTGTCCAGCGCTCCACGCTACAGGGGTCATGTATAAGTTCTCTCATCTTTATCTTGGCTATCGAACTTCTTTCAGTAAGAATGAAGCTTAACAACAACATCCATGGCATTGTAATTTCAAAGCAAGAATATAAGATAAGCCTTTACGCTGATGATATTAATTTATTTATGTCAGACAAAAAATCTGCATCTGAAGCCTTTGCTGTGCTTCATGAATTTGAGCTGATTTCTGGACTTAAACTAAACTTACAGAAATGCAAAATGATGTGGCTAGGGAAACTAAAAGACAGTACGGATACAATCTACAATCTAATACCGGAAACTAAGATTAAAAGTTTAGGTGTTGTATTCAGGGCTTCATCACCATGTTATAAAGAAAATGCCGAATCTGTATCCAAAGCAATTAGCACTACTTTAAATATCTGGCAGCAAAGAGATCTAACAATCAAGGGCAGAATAACGATATCCAAGGCACTTCTCATCTCCAAAATGGTTTATATTGGTAACACGGGCATGATTCCTAAAAGATACCAAACAGAAATTCAAAGCAAAATCATGAGATTTATATGGAGGGGCAGACCACCCAAAGTCGCAAAAAATGTGCTCTGCCAGCAAATAAAGAATGGGGGATTAAATGCCATAGATATAGAGAAATTCTGCCTCTCCCTCAAGCTAGCCTGGGCAGCAAAGGTGTTCAAAGAAGAACAACCCTTATGGAAAAAAACTGCTTCAAGCTAGGGTAGAAAGATGCGAACCTGCTGACCTATTTAAAACATACATGAATCGTCAAACAATAAACTCGTTGAAAATTTACAAATTTTACAAGGATATATTGACTGAATTTCAAAAATATACGTTTCGGCCACTTACCAACTATAAGGATGTACAAAGGGAACCGTTATGCTATAATAGCCAAGTCAAATTAGCAAACAACGACTGTTTCAAAACATTGTATCCCTCTAACATAAAGATTATAGACGATATTCTCGATATCACTGGAAACATAATGAGTTTTGAACAGCTTCGCAGGAAATACCCTAGTCTTCGAACAAATTTTTTTGACTTATCAAACACTTATACGCGCCATACCAGATCTATGGGTTCATCTTCTGCAAACTGGAAACTACAGACCATTCTCAGAAACTGATAGGGGGGAGCCCTACAAAATAAAAATCAATGAAGAATTGAAACCGGCAAAAGACACAAAAAGCAAACATTTTTACCTGGACCAACTTCTAAAACAAACACCAGCAGCACAAATACGATGGGAAGGGGAAGGGCATACTATGGAATGGAGACGAACTTATGAAATACCTTATCAGTGTACAAAATTAACTAGACTGCAATCACTTCAATTTCGAATTCTTCATAGGTATATTCCGACGAATAGGTACCTATTCGTCAGAGAGGTAACAGATTCGGAAAAATGCACGCAATGTAATCATACCGATACACTTAAGCACTTTATATTCTATTGCCACGACGTAAAACGTATTTGGGAGTTCGTTAAGATCAAACTTGCTAGCGTTAATAACAATATCCCTTTGCCATTAAGCCTCAGTGATGCATTATTTGGTCTAACGAAAGGAAAACAAGCCCAGAATGTCATTATTCTCTTAGCTAAACAATACATAATCGCCTGTAAATTGGGAACAACATATACAACGCCAAACATAGAGACATTCAAAAAAAGACTAAATGCATATATTGAAATAGAAAAAACAGCTGCTTTTCAAAACAAAAAATTAGCAAAATTTCAAGAAAAATGGGATGGTTTCGAAAACGCTTAATTTATCGTGAGCGCTGCTAGGAATAGGGAAAAAACTGAGACTATGTAACTCAACCATGATCATTTGGTAACAGGATGTAACTAACTGTATGAGTTGTGTGTTGCTTTGTCCTATGAAGTAGGATGTTTTGTGACAGGAAATACAGCTTTCATGAGTGAAAAAACTCCTAGCGCATTGTTTGATCACTTTCTAAGCAGTTTGAATTACTCTGCGCAAGGCAGGATTCCGCCTGCCATCCCGATTATATAAGATGTAGTAGTTCAGTCTGTTACGGGGTGAGAGGGCAGATATTCTGCCTCCTCTTTCAGGTCCGCGTCCGATATCTGTCCGGCCTCACGCAATCTTTTGTTGTGCTATTTTCAGCACATGCGGCGCGATCGAGCGCATGCTATCCAGTCATAACTCCAACAGTTTCGGGTGCGCGTTGTTGGATGCTAGTGAACGGAAGCAGAATATGATGGAAGTGATATCTACAGGGTGCAGGGACTCATGATAGGTGTTAGGATTTCCACAGTGAATACAGTCCTGTATTAAAGCGTTATTAAAGTCCTGTATGAATACCTGAATTAAAGTGTTTTGCTTTTCTTTTTTATGACTTTTACCGGGCTGTTGTGAATATTATCGGGTACCAGGCTCTAAGAGCTGGGGCATTTGACGACGAAACGACAAAAAACTCAAAATAACACCTTAAATTTCAGATTTTAATGAGACTGTGTTTAATAGGTTCTCTTGAGCGTTGATTCACGCTGTGACATTTTTAGTCTCATCTTTCCAGAAGTACCTACCAGCAGTTCATCAAAATCTGAGGTGCAGGGTGTTATCGCTTGATCGATTTGTCGCGAAATGACCCAGCTACTAAAGAATGCTTGTCGAGAAAGTCTTTCAGAATCTGATTAAATTGATTGCCTCTTGTTCAAATCCTCACTATCAGTGTCCTTCCACTTAAAGGTTTCTCTTTTCAATTCTTTTCTTGTTCAATTGCTGGGTTTGCATAGGTCCCAGAGACCTCTGGGACTAGTGTTTACGAGTATCTGATTAGTTTTCAGTAATATGAGAGTGTTCATTTGCTGTCACTGGCTGCGATATAGCCTAGTCGCTGAGGCGCCCTAAACCCCATCACACACGGCTTTCACTGGCTACACCGGCTGTTTATCGACTTGCATGATCCGGTGTTACGTACTGCACCGAAGGTGACGCATTCTTATCAGATGCTTATAGGTTCATACGGTATTTAACGGCATGAATTGTGATTCGAATGGTGGAATTAACGGCGATATAAAGGGCAATTAACGATCTGCGAATTTGTCTTAATGCCGATATTTTCAGGAATTATACTAATTAATATTTGCTTGCGCTATTCATGTGCTACGGATCTGCCGCCATTATTGTGAATTGGCTCCTCCTGCGTACTTTTGGGCTCGGTACCCGTAGCATCTAGGATGCTTAACGTTTTAGATTTCTCCGGATTCCAGAACGTTTTCAAAAACATTTGGGATATCATGTGTTTACTTTTCGGCCTGAATTTTTGCATTTTCTGTATTTGGGATCAGTTTTACCCACTGCACTGCAAATATGTTAGATTTCCTTACTCATCCAGAAAAACACAAATAGCTCAGAATTGAAGAGATTCATGCGCTCTCTGCGACTCGCTCTCGGTGCCATTTTCATGGGTACTTAGCATTCTACAGAATTAAGTAAACAGTAATCTTCTTCACTGCTCGAATGATAGCCCTGCGTTGTTGTGATGCTCAGTTTGCCTTTGAGATGAAGCAAATCAGAGCAAATCTGGGTGTGTGCAAGCTCCGAGCTATCAATCCTGGCGTCTGAATGGTTTTGTCGTATCTCTCGTTGGGTTCAAACATTGAGATGCAGTGTGTAAGCAAAACATGTTTGTAACCCATACAAAGGACCCGGGAAAGGCGCCCACCTACAACTGAGGTCGACCATTCCATCATCTTGAAACAGCTTTACGAGATGAAAGAAGAGTTTCGAAATATGCGTACTGACTTTGAATGCCGGCACGATATGCGTTGGGGAGCATCGGCTGTCCAACCGGCTCAAACAGCCTGACTGAGCCGTCCTCTGAATGTCAACTGTTGTTGGGCTCTTCAAACTGGGTACCGTTCGCTGTCAGTTTCTGAGAACATTGTGATTGAATTGTGGTGCGATATTTCACTCTGTAAGTGCTGATTCTTGGAATGATTCTGTCGAGAAATGTTAGCCTAGAAATATATATTTCTAATCCATTATTTCACTCTTCCTATAATTGTTCTATTGCCTCTGCTAGTCATACCCTGATTACCTCTCCTTGACATACCCGGAATATTTTCTGCCTCTTTTAGGAAGCCAAATTCATTATTCCATTCTTTCAATTATCGTATCTTAACTCACGATGAATTGCTAAGCAGGGCATTGAGTAGGGATTCATACTATTCATTTGTATTTCATAGTGCCATTGAATTGATTAAGTATGGAGTTTTCATATTCCTCACCAAGCATCTGACACACATATATACAATTTGCATACAATCTTGTTCACTGCTGGACAGGGTGCGGGAGTCAAAAGCACGTGGTCTTCTCAACAGTCGGTAGCTCCAATTCCAAACTCTGGCCCGGAATCAATTTTCGGAAATGTATCACCTTAACCTTGCACCTTATGTTAGTGGGCTCTTTTTGGACTTTGCATGGAGATTGATAAAAAGCAAATGTTGTTCGTTTGCCCTATGCACGGGAAATAAGAACTAGCAGGGAGCTTGGGCAAACATGACTCAAGCTTATATCAGTTTCAGTACATATTTCGAAAAATTGGGTAGATAAGATGTCATCAAAGTGAGAAGAAAACCAAACTCTTTATTTCAGCTTTGGCAGAATTCAGGACTCGTCTTAAAATAATAAGTGACAAAGCGGTAGACAGTGTCTAAGCTCCGAAACCAATCATCTTTATTTGACATGTTTTGTAGGAAGAACCACATTACGATATTCCGCAAGCCGACAGCCAATTTATCGAAATCAACTTGCATGTCAAAATGCAGCTTTCAATGCATTGGGCGGGTGTTGCGGTAGGTCACGTGACCTGAGATGAGCGAGTCAATATTTTACAAAGTGTGCAAATGGAAAACAAACCAAACACTACAGCTATGGGTCGTTAGAACTCTGAAGTTGTGTGAAACGTTTATATTGTTTTGCTTTAACCCTGTGATACCAACAAAACAGTAATCCAAGTGCACGGTGATACATCGGGTCATAACCCCGTCACTGTGCCACTGATTAAGATAGAGCTTTCTAATTTTTTCTACGGACTAGGAAACGGAACCAATTTCGGCGCGAATCCGATAGATTATGATATTTTTGTATTTTGTGTCGTTTTGTGGTGAAGTATTCCCACTATCATAGTGAAAAAGTGCGGCACAATCAAATGATGGTGTTGCTCTAGCTGCGTTGTGCTCTTGTTGTTGGATCACCTGCCGGGCGGTCCCACGGGCCGTGCCTGCTCTGCCCCGGGCGGGTTCGGCACTGCCTCCTGTTGCTTCGCTCGGCACGCCCCAGCGGGAGAACACCGCCAGGTGGTTCAGAGAATCATTCCGCTTTGATCATTTCGCATGAGGGGCGGCCGACGCTGATTTCATTATGGAATTCGGTTCGCGATTGGAGCCTCTGAACTTTAAGTCATTCTGTTCGTCTCTGTTTAGACTGGGATGGAGTTCATTCGGAGGAAGTTGAGTATCGTGCCTGGCCTATGAAGTACCGTCCTTATGCTTCAGTGCTGTGTGATGTAGCAAGAGCAAGAGTTTGTTTTGTTGGGCCTCAGGCGGCTGCGGATCTAAAAAAATCCAAGTAGAAAAACATGAGAGAAGGGAGGAAGCATAGCAAGAGCGCCTACTTAACATCCTGAGGGACAGCTCAGGACGCAATTATTTTCAGGCAATTTTGAAGTATATTATTAATCAGAAATATTTTTTTAAGTGCAAGTTTGTTTGAAAAGGTCGTCGGAAAGTAATGGATCGAATTCAGCGGCAGGGGCGTTGTTGCCTGCAGAGGGGCGGCCAAATAGTACACTGGGCCTGCGGCTGACAGGGGACGGGTGGCCAACAACGGAGCAGGCCGGACAGCACTCGGTTCCAGCATTTCAGGGGCGTGAGAAGGATGTTCAGATGGTGCTGTCCATATAGGCCACCACCATGGACCTCAGGGGCGACTGTCCCCCTTCAGTCTCCCCTTGGATCCGATCCTGCTGTAAAGCTGTACGTTTGCGGCGAGGGAATATCGTACCAGCTGCGTCTGTTTGTAGACACCAACATCTAGATTACCGTGCACCTTTGGTCCACCCTATCCCCGGTCCGCATGTCAGTTTTATATATTTCCATTTTGGCATTCCGCTATGATTTGCGGAGGGAATGCCTCCATTTAGTTGGCAGCAGAAACTTTGGAGGACACTAGAAATGCTCTGTCGGTGATTTTAAGAGACCAGTTTGACATGTTTCACTCTGTTATCTTGTTATGTTTTCGAACTTATGGGTAGAAACGGATCTGTGTTAAAGGGAATGTGACACCTTGGTCGAATCCTGGAATTTAGTGAAATTAGGCGTACTCTTATCGGAAAATAATGAAACCACTCATGATTTCTCTGAAAAATGTACAATAAGCTCAATATTTTAATTTTTAAAATACTCCTCTAGAAAAAGAAATAAATATCAGCCTGTGGATGATGTCACGATCTGGCAACCACTACCATACTTGAAAGGTTTCAAGGGCTTCGATTGGCTGATGCTCATCGTGACGTCAGCATATGTCGTCATACCAGCAGTTCACAACAATGGCCGCCCGGCGACGGGCTGATGGGGGCTGGTGTCAGGTAGGTTTTAGTTTTTTTTTACGGAAATATCGAGTTCCAAGACAAATGACATATGGAGTACCGGGTTTTCCGACTTGCTTTACAACTTGGCTATCTCAGTTTAACCCGTTACGTACCAGCGGTACTTTTTGGTACATCTGGTTCCAATCCACATTTAATGCATTTGTCGGTGGAAACTGTCCGAGTGAATGACATTCTCGTCTGGAGAAGAGACCAGTTGTGTAACATAAGTCGCCGGAAGACCGGGGGAAATGTGAAAATACAAGTTTGAAGCTTCTAAAATTGGCGAATTTGTTTCACCGTGATGCCACCGCCAAAATTTAATTGGGATAGCTAAGCATTTTATTTCACGAAACTTTGACACGCGGGGCTGGGTAGAAATATGTTTAAGGGACATATCATCAAAGTTACATGACAAAAAATATGTGGAGTCTGCGCTATGTGCCGCGAAACATTGGCGGTACCAAATGGAGCCGCTGGTCTCTTCCGGTGTCAAATCCGAGGCCCGCCGGTGGGCAGGGAAGGAGCGTCAGTACGTGAGAGGGTTTCAGTCAAGAAACACTATGGTTTTGACACTTTATCAAGCGAAAATTTCGTTACACGATGTCTTGTACAGTCAGAAGTAGTCTGACGGCCAAGCAAGCTCTTGAAATAATCGTTGATCTAAACGCCAAAGACGATGACGAGGTGACTCTGATAAATGTTTCACCTGATGACGATGTCAGTGACCCGGACGATTTAGATAAAGAGGAGACGGGGGAGGCTGCCGTACGGGACGTTTCTGGTACTCTAGAGGTACAAATAAACAGAGACCAAACGGAGACATGATTTAGAGATTTTGAGCCACCTAAGTCAGAACAAAACCAAGCAAAGAGGCGGCGCACTGAGAAAAATGGCCCCAAATGGCTGCATGTTCGGCCTGAGTATTCCAGCCGGGGTAAAGCCACAGAGAACGTGCTCAATGAGACCCGGCTCTCATCACCAAATCTATCCCACTGCACGCCGGTCGAGATTCTGGAGGAGTTGCTGACGCCGGTTATCTTCCAGCACATCAAAGAGGAGACTTTGCGATACGCACTGGAAGTAAAAATGACCTGCTATTCACACTGGAGGATAGTGAGCTCAAGACTTTCATCGGTTTCTAAGTGCTCTCCGGCTACGTCACTTTGCATAGTGAGAAACTATACTGGTCGGATGCTGAACATGTCGGCCAGGACATCGTGCGCAAGGCGATACCAGCAAATACCTGCAAATCAAGCAGTACCTGCACGTACAGGGCAACTCCAGACAGCGCACCAGCACAGACAGAGGCTTCAAAGTGAGGCCTCTCATAGATAAGCTGAACGAAACGTTCAAGAAGTTGAGCATCCACCAGAAGAGACTGGCAGTGGACGAGATGATTGTTCGGTACTATGGATGCCACTCCCTCAAGCAGTTCATTCGGCATAAACCTATACGGTTTGGCTTCAAACTGTGGGCGCTTTGCGCTGAAGACGGTTACTGTCACAAGTTAAACCTATACTGTGGCAGGGAGCAGGGTCCGCATCTACAGGATATGTCGCTGTGGACAAGGGTAGTGCTGGACATGGTCAGCGTGGTCTACAGCCCCAGCTCTCACGAACTCTTCTTTGACAACTTGATCACATCACGTGCATTGTTATCAGAGCTGAAAACCGTGGTGTCGGAGCCACCAGAACAGTGCGAGAAAATTGCATGGAGATATGTCCGGTGAAGCCAGCGAAGATGCTTCAAAAAGAAAAGAGAGGCTCTTACGATTACAGGTTCGACAATTCAGAAGAGGTGTTGGCAGTTGAATGTAATGACAACAAAGTGGTGACCGTCATGATAAATTTTGACCGCATCGAGCCCTTGGCAACTGCCGAACGTTATGACAGGGCACTGAAGAAAGACGTCAACGTCCCATAGCCGCGTGTAATCCACGCCTTCCAGGTGTTTCGCACCTCATCACCAGAGATGAGTCCGCACATAGATGGCCAAACATCAAACATGTGTATCTGCTGCAAGCGCCGTCACTGGCAAAGTGAATTCACGGATATCTAATAACCATTTGTAGTTTCGGGACAATGACATACAATTTAGCAATAATTATGGCCGTGCCGGTGCATTACCATATACCTGAGCTGCGAGGGCCACTAAAGCGCTTGACTTCGAATGCCAATCACAACATTGCCCCTCCATCGTGGCGCGGTGCCGGCGCGCCGGCACCATAGGCGAGTCGCCGGCCGACCCGGAAAGGACCAGCGGTACCATTTGGGACATGGCTATATCTCCAAAACGGGCAAACGCAGGCACAAGGCGTTTCTTACACCCTGATACTCGCATTGATGAAACGATGTGGCAACAGTTTCACAAAAATTTACAAGCGAATAATATGCGTGGCACTTAATGGGTTAAATCACGTTATGAAGGTGCCACATTCTCTTTAAATGACCGGATGGCACCATCCTGAGTTGCCAATCCGAAATGTGTCTAGCCATCTGGCTGCATGCTCATTTTTTGTAAAATTTCGCCAATAAATTTATAAATGTCTCGTAGCTGGGTCATCATTTCAATTTATCGTTAAGTTTTACTAATTTATGGCACGAAAACTACCATTCCCACTGTTGAAATCACAATGCTAATGGATGGCTCCACGCCGTTACCCCACGTTTTATCGTCCATTTCGCTGACCGCTCTCTCGATATCGTATCGATACAAATCAGCGATCTAATTCGCCGCGTCTGTTCTAATTTCCTGACGATTGTGTGCGATCGACGCGCCTGCGGCGTTGTGGGCCTCCGCCACGGTCGCTGCCGCCTATCTCGACAGCATTACCGGCCGCGCGCCCCCTCAATGGACGTGCCTCCTCCCCTCTGACGTCATCAATCGCGTTTGATGAGCTGCCTTTGTACTCGCTTTGTTGTGGCGCGTGGCGCAGGGAGGGGAATGATGGTCGGATGTTGACGCTCCGTTGGGGCCGGATGTGCCTCGGCAAGGACAAGAGATGTTACTTTTGGAATAGTGGGCTGGTCGCCTTGGCATGGCCTTGCGTGCCAGTGAAAACACCAGGTTAGCGCTGTGTGCTGGCGCCCACTATCGATTTCATCATGAAAGCTCGCTTGAGAATTGTGATCGATATTGACGCTCGAAGGTGTCACACGGAGAATTCGACTTGCTCCGGAAACAGCCTCATTGAATGCGCATTGTGCTATGGAGTAGAAAAGGTGGCTACTGTGAACCCAGTGCACGTCATCAATCACTTCCATGAGTGAAACAATATGCAAGTATGACAGGCCTCCCGGTCTCATGTCGAGCTCTTGGCATGGACGGCCAGTGGGGAATGTGGAGGTTGGGCATCCCTGGTCTGGAGGGTGGATCGATCGGGGCGCAGTTACCGGTCGCTGCAGCATGGGGCCGGGCCGGACCGGTGGTGTGTCTTTTTGCCGCCGCTGGGCCGGATGGAACTGCAGACGGGCACTGCACTGGCGACGGCGAGTGGGTGGGGCTGCCGCCGGTCTGAAGGGCTCGGGCTTCAGACAGCTCGTACACTCAATAGACGTTATCTACTGTAAGGCTGTTTTCTGTGCGGAAAAATAACACCACACTTTAGATTGTTTTAATCGCTAGTTTCAACTTTAGTGCTCTGGTTAGCTGGGAGAGATGTTGTTGTGGCTGCGCTTCTTGATTTGTAGACTAAAGGGCTAAAACAGTCCTGAGTAACTATGCCTGAGTTCAAGATAGTCTTCAAATTAATTCGTGATAGATTGCTCCATGTTGTACATGTGTGGTATTGAGTGTGCTCACCGTACATACGACCTGCCAAATAGACTGTACGACCCTAGATGTCGGCGCGCCCTCAAATGCCAAATAGGGGCTATCACTGGGGGATCCAGGGCCAGGGGACTGAAATTCGCCTTTGCGAAGCCTCTTGTGTCGTTCAAGTATCTGAAACATTTGTTTCTCTTTATTGTGGCCGTTTTGCCATCCCCCAACTGCCTCACATCACCTGTCTTGATTTACCACTGAGAGGTATAGAATGTTTTACAATCTTACGAAATGCATAATATTTTGTTCCCTGACCTCGAAAGAACAAACTTCACGGACAGGGAGTCCCTGTGCCATCCCCCGATGGCTAAAACAGTCACATCGATCAAAAGAAACGATCCACTCACTGATCGATCAGCCCTCTTCACGATAAGTTAACCCATATTTTTCCTGTGGTTTTTCATCTTCCTTATTGGTCTTTAAGAAAAATCACATAGCTACTTTACGGTTCCTCGATTCCGGCCTGTTTTTGGCCGTGTACTAAGTTATGGCCGCTGCTGTGGTGCCCTGGCCCAGTGTGCGGGTGCGCTTTGGTGCTGCATTGCGGGTAGTACGCTCCCTCAAGAGTTTTGGTCTAGAGTGTTAACGTCCCGGGTGTAGCTGTTCCGTAGCCGCTCATTCTTTTATGGTGGGTATTTCGAACCTTACAGCATTTTGGAAGATGTGCAAATGATAGAACCTACTTGCATTGAAATGCTCCTATATTAATTATTTTTGTGCTCAATGAACCGCCGTGCAACTTGCAAAAAATGCGACAGGGATTGTAGAAAAGTTCCATGACATGCGTTTAGGCAATTCACGTAGTTTTTGGATATTTTTACGACGCAACGCCATTTAGTGCCACCTGATCAGGCCTGAGTAAAACAGGACGGGACACAATGTGTTAGTGTGACGCCAAAGCCTAGTTTGTTTTCCTCCGATGGTGTTCAAAAGTTTCACGTTTGTAAGACCCCCGTCGGGATCCTCTCGCAGTGTGCCTGGGAGAACTTGGCGGCGCTCGTGTTGGTGAAAGTCACGCCGCTGAGTAGTCGCCGCGTGACCACCACACAGCCAACTTGGCCTTGTTAATTGCCAGTTAAACCGACACGAGGGCCAACTTCAGAGATCTGAGTTGAGCCGAACCGCCGAACAGCTCGTACCACCACAAAGGTCTTTGGTGGCGTTGAGTGCTTTCAGGACCAAAGTGGATACATTTATAACTCATGAAGAGAAGCATAGGCGTAAAAATGTTCGGAGCATTTGGAGGGCCAAGTGGCATTTACTCGTAGGTTATTCCTTTGGATGCAACGGCATAGGACTGCCTGAGAATGCCTCGATAGTAAGGCAGGGGGTGGCTCACTCTTGACCTCTGCGCCTGCGCCTATGAAGGGAAGTGCCGTTGTCAAAAGTGGTGTATTTGGCTATAGCCGTGCTGCAGATGGCTCAGCATCAGATATTAGGTTAGTGTAAGCGTTAGGCGCCGGTTTATGGGCGTACATTTTATCTGTATATCTGTTGTCATTGCTCCTGCCCCGTGTATTTACACCACCACTGGTAGTTAGGGAGGGGACGCTACCGACAGAATAAGTAATCACGTTGGTACAATGCAGAATGCAATTGTAGTGTATTCTGTGTGTATCTATTAGTACGGCGTGATATTCTTCGTGGCTTATATTCAACGAGGAGTGATGTGCTTCGTGCGCGAATACTTCAGTGTTATAGCCAGATGTTTTGCCGAGTTCTTGTCTATAGTCCTCGCCGTGTTGCATTGTGCCGTTCTAGATACATGTGTGAATAGACCGGGACCAAAATAGTCCGGTTCGTGTACGGTCGCCAATGCTTGCGTTGGTAAATAGCTCACTGGTCACTAGTATGCTTGTACGACTAGATGTTGCGGGACACGAGGATATGTGGTGTCTAAGTTGACTGGGTGTCAATAGTTTGGGCAGATAAGTACCACTTACACATCAAACATGTTGACTTGCCTCTCAGGGATTGCTTGCCCTTGCGTTTGGGTGGCCATTAGTTACTGGGTCATTTTTAGCATGGTTCCTGGTACCACGCCCGGGAGGGCAATGCAAACATGGTACCCTTAGTTAGTTAAGGGCTTTTTATAAGGCGTTCTGTTCAAGGCACCTTTGCCCGCCTCTAAAGTGTGGAGGATAATTTTTCGGGAGGGGTGTTAACTTTAATGTCGCAGAACAAAGGGACGAATCTTATTTCAAGGAATGGGTCGCGAAGTGTAGCAACACTAGCGAGGGAAGGGGATTGCTACGGCAGAGATGCCGAGCCTGGGGCACAAGTAGGATTTAAAAGGGTACGTGAAGAGGCTTGCCAGCGTAAAGATTAGTTTTTTTATTTTGTTTCTTGCTATCGAATGACCGTTTTGCTTACGTTACTCAAGTTCCTCCATTGAAAAATAATAATTTTGGGTTATTAGAAACACCCGCAAGCACCATGACATGGTGACGCGGGTCTTTATCCTGCAACCAGGAGGTGAGGTTACAGCACCCTCTCTGGCTGGGTAGCCGCCGCATAGAGGAAGAGAGAAGGGTAATAGAACAGATAAGAGTTTCAGGGAGGGGTGTGAGTTGGTTAGTTGTTAGTCTTAGATGTGGTTAGTATAGTTAGTAGTCCTTAAGTTCGGGTTAGTTGGTTAGCAAACATGAACGGATGGTTAGATAGCGTTAGTTGGTTAGTTGAACTTTTTTTTACTATGGTGGGAGCTATTCTGAGTCTACCATACCTTAGGACCAGACAGTTAAAGCCTAGTTTGAAGCACCTATTGTTTAAATTTGTCAGAGGGACGTTTATACTGTAATTGTTATTTCTAATATGAGGGGTGCTATTCGGATGCAGGCATTTTTCATACCTACCACCATAGACGTTCAGATAAAGCTCTCGAGCCTAGAAGCCTTCAGGAATGTAAAGAGCTTGTCCAGCAGCTTAGGGTGATCATTGCCGAGAAGAGTGGAAAGGTTTACTGGGATGTTTCTGATGCGGCAATAATCTAGCATGGGCTGCCTATGGGCGTCGTGCTGGGGACAGTCGATGAGGATATGGTAGGGATTTTCCATGGCAGAACAGGTACCACAGGTACCTACACGCCCATAGGCATTTAATTTGGTGTGTCCGCTTCTGAGTCTGGTCAGGATGACCTCACGCCGACGACTGTTTTGGTTGGAGCTGGGCCAGTAGCCGATGTTAGGCTTTATATGGAATAAATGGGCGCTGTGGTTAGTGGTCCAGTCATTTTGGATGTACTTCCGGATATGGTTCTGGAGGAGAGCTTTGCTATCGTCTCCGGACCATTTGAGAGGTGCGACCTCTCTGAGTTCTAGAGACTTTTTGGCCTGTTCGTCGGCTTTTTCATTTCCGAGAATTTTGCAGTGGCCTGGGATCCAAAGAAAGGAGACATCTGGGATATCGTCGATACCCTTCTGGATGTCTGCAATTACGTGATGGCTGGGGTTGACTACGTTATTGATAGCTTGCAAGACAGATTTAGAGTCTGAACAGATGACGGCTGAATTAATATTTAGGGTTTTAATCAGGACTAGTGTATCTAGAATGGCGACAGCCTCGGCAGTAAAGATTGAGCAGTTGTCCGGAAGTCGTTTTTGGAGGCAAATATTTCGCCCCCAGATGCCGAGACCTACTTTTTCGCCTATTTTAGAGCCGTCGGTGAAAATGAAGGTTTTGCCAGTGTTGTTAGACTGGAACTCTAAGTATTTCTGGGAGATCTCCTCTGTGGTGAGGTTATCTTTGCGTGTGGTGAAAAGAAACTCGACTTTGGGCTGTTTGCGAATCCAAAAGCAGGAGAGTGGGGGTTTGCCTATGGCTTCTGGGATCGCAAGGTTCAGGGTTTCTAGGGTCTTAGCTACTCTATTCTTAAATGGAGGCCAGGTTGTCCGATTAGTTTTTGATACACGTCCAGGGTGGGCGAAACATTGTTTCGCCGGGTGATTTTCGGTAGATTGGACCTTGATATAGTAAGAGATAAGCTGGGAGTGGCGTCTTGTTTGGAGAGGGCACAGCCCACTATCCACTAACAAGCTGGTGATGGGGGATTCTCTGAGCGCGCCTGTGGCTGCCCGGATACTTGCGTTTTGGATGCGCTCTAGCTTTAGCTTATTGGTGTTGTTCTTTGAGTCAAAGACGAACGAATTATATTCGAGTATGGGCCGGATCAAGGACTTGTAGAGCATGAGTAGGGTCTTTCGATCCCCGCCGTACTCTGTTCCACCGAGCATGCGGAGGATATTGACTCGTTTTTGACAGCTAGAGACGACTTTGGTAATATGCTCGTTAAAACTAAGGCGGGTATCAAGGATGACGCCTAAGAATTTGAAGCTTTTCGCGCATTCAATGGGTTTGCCTGAGATTTGGAGTTGAGGAACAGCGTGTCTGACACCTGGCAAAGACTACGACTGATGACTTTTCGGCCGAGAGTGATAGACCCATTGAATTGCACCAAGTATGGATGTCGTCGAGACTACCCTGCAATTCGGCAGTCGCGGTTTTGAATTCTGGTTGACTGCGCCGCCTAGTGTCGACCGGAGTGGATTTCCAAATAGCAACATCATCTGCAAATAGGGAGTACTTAACTCCAGGCGGTAGATTTTTGGAAAAAAATGTCATTGATCATGACTAGGAAGAGGGTCGGAGATAAAACGCTACCCTGGGGTGTGCCCTGGTCTTGAGATGTCAGGTAGGAAAAGGTGGTGCCGCAGCGCACTTTGAATTTTCTGTCCCTAAGAAAGTTGTGAATGAATCTAGCAAGGTGGCCATGGACTCCCAGTGTACAGAGTTTATACAAAAGGACGTCTTTTTGTACACGATCGAAGGCCGACTTGATATCTAAGAATGCAGCAATTGTGACTTGCTTCTTGTAAAAGCCATTTTGGACGTCACTGACCAGTTTGATCAGATTGTCAGTGGTGGCTCGCCCGCACCGGAAACCCGATTGCATAGCATCGAGTTTCTTTTCGAGAATTTCGTGAAGTCTTACGTTGACCATGCGCTCTACAAGCTTGCTAGCACAGCTAGTAAGCGAAATGGGGCGATAACCTTTAGGTTCCGTTTTTTCTTTGCCAGGTTTTGGAATGGGAATGATGACACTCTCCCGCCACATAGTGGGGAACGAGTCGCTAAGAAACATGTTGTTAATGGCCGAGAGAAGATATTTTAGTGCTGTCTGGCTGAGGTGCCTGAAGAAAGAGTAGTGAATTTCATCCGGGCCCACTGCAGTGTTTCCACACTTGCTAATGGAGTAATTTAGTTCGGTCATTGTAAAAGGTACGTTATAGTACTCCTGATTGCTAGAATTGAAGAATGTGCGGCGTTTGCACCATTCGGCCTGGTCTTTTGAGCGCTGGTTGTAGGAACTGTTGGCTGCAACGCCATTGTAATGATCAGCAAAGGCGTCCATGACTTCCTTGGGTGCCGTGATGTTTTGGCCGGAGATTGTCAGTTGAGGGAAGGGTCCACGGGGCGGTCGTTTCGCAGAGAAAGCTCCAATGGTTTTCCAGATTTGAAAAATGGGTGTGAAGCGGTTGAATTTAGAAACGAAGGCGTTAAAACTATCTTTTTGGACCCGCTTGCACGTGTTTTGAAAGTGGGCTTTGGCTGCCCGGAGAGCATTGCGAGTAGGGCTGTGTGCCCTCCTCTCGTAGGCTTTCCTGGCTCTAATCATTTGAGCTTTGGCGTGTGCCGTCTCTGCATTCCACCATGGGGCTCCTTTTTTCTGTCGGGGGCCTTGACTTTTTGGTATTGCTAAATGTGCTGCTGAGCTGATGGCTCTTAGTACCGAGTCAATGTCTGCCGAGTCGGGGTCACCTCCGGTGACAAGTGTGAGGTCGACCTCTGCCTCAAACTTGTTCCAGTCGGCACGTTTTAGATTCCATGAGGGTGTAAAAAGAGTAACATGGTCGATTGAGCCTGTGGGAATACCAATTTTTATTGGGAGGTGATCGCTCATTCCTGGGTTGTCTTCGACTTCCCAGGTGAACAGTGACGCAATTCTAGGAGAGCAGCATGAGATGTCAATAGCAGTGTCAGAATGGCCACCGCGCATTGCTTGGTGGGTCGGAGCGCCGTTATTTAAGATAACTAGATTTTGAGAGTCTATTGCGTCATAGATGATTTCGCCTCTGCGAGTGGTGGTGGCGCTGCCCCATGAGGGATGATGACCGTTCAAGTCTCCAAGTAGTAGCAAAGGGCCGGGAATTTGTGCCAAAAGTTGGGCGAGGTCCCGAGCCGACGGGTCAGGATCGCTTGGAGAGATGTACAGTAAAATCACCGTCAATTTGACGTGCTGAATTTCTACATTAATAGCCACACAGTCGAGTGGCGTAACCAAAGGCACATGGCTGTGAGGGATGCTATTTTCAATAAGGATGGCAGTGCCTCCTTTACGGACAGCAGCGTTTACATTATGGCGGTATCAAGAGTAACCCGAGATTTTGAATTTGTTATTGTCATTATCATTAAAGAGGGTTTCTTGGAGTGCTGCTACTGCCGGCTTTTTCTCAGCAAAGATTGATTTAAATAAGGGGAATTTCCCAATTAGACTGTTTGTGTTCCATTGGAGAATTGAACCCATGGTGGTTTAATGTCTTAGATGCTGGGGGGGGTTGCGGGGGCATGGCGGAGGTGATAGGAATGTGTGCTACTCGTGTCGCTGGTAGTGGAAACGGGGGACGAGTGCCGGGTGTACCGGAGTTTCCTCGGCACCGGGGGGCTGCCGGGCCTGAGGGATTTGGATGAGACTGAACTGGTGGGGGAGGCCGACATGAGATAACTATTTTCTACAGAGTCTGTGACCGAGATGCTGTCAGCATTTGGGTAAGACTCGGTCCCGGGCAGCTCACTATCAGGTTCGCTGTTGCTACCTGACGTGTCAGAATCACTGGCAAATTGGAATTGCATGTAATGACATGCCAGGTCTGTTTGAGAGCCACAATGGCGGGTCGTCAGTGCTTGAGAGGCAGGAGCTTTGCTGCTGTCCGTGAGAGAGGTTTCGGTTTGGGTGGCTACACTGACTTTTTTCACTTTATTGAACACATGGTTTTAGTCTCCGAAAGACAACACAAATCACACAAATGCACAGTGACAGTACATCGGGCTATTTCTACACAATGCCTTAGATCAGTTCATGATGAAGATTTAGACCCTGACAGCAGTCTCACCGTACGTACCACACCACAAGCTGCTGACCATCTCTGTCAACACTCACTTAGCTTTGGTCCCTGAAAACTATATCATCTATAACCCCCCACTTGTCTGCATACTCGCGCTCTTTACCGTGATTCTCTAAGATACATTTTTCTGCCCCCTTATCAATTACCAGTTTGAAAAAAACAATACATCGCTGGATAGGAAAATTTTCTTAGCTATCATGTATTTACCAATAAGTAATACATGATTAATCAATTTTGAGTGGTGAAAACCTAGCAACACCTGCTGTAACGTAAGGTCTCTAAAGCCAGGGTAAATTCCTGAAGTTCTCAGAAAATGTGTCACTTCTTTCCAGAATTCCTGAATTTTTTAGCATCCCCAAAACTTATGTACAATAGTCTCTGCCGCCCTACAGTGATCACATGCTGCCGACTCAATTATCCTCATTTGGTGCAGCCTTCTGTTTGTGATGATTGTTCTCGTTAATATTTTGTACTGTATTGCCTGGTATGTCACCGACATGGTAGAGAGCCTACTCCAATTGTAAGCTAATTCCCAATCTATGTTTCTAAATCCTATTTCCCATGCGCTCTCCCACGCGTTACACGTGTTCCTATACTTCCAGTTGAGCAAGATATTGTAGATGTGCTTGTTCCCTTTTAGTCGCTTTAACATTATTTGAATGTTTGGGTGTATACTCGGATAAGGTGACTTTGGCTTTTGTGCTAGCCTTCTCCAGCTCCTTGGTAAGCTGGAAACCAGACCCCTATAATCTAATTCCGTGCCTTGTATGTTGTATAACTGTTTTGTTTCTTGAAATGTCATTAATAGTCCGTTTGGTTTTAAAAGATTGTTAATATATCTAAGACCTTTTTGACACCAGGCTTTTATTGCATTATTCTTAAATTTCGTGTGGTTTGAAAACCACAGGGGGTATTGACCCAATTCGCTTGTATCCGGAACAACACTGTCATCAAAATCTGCCATCGCATTGAAAACTTCTCTCCAAAATATATTATAAGTTGTCCTGGCAAGCTGCTTAAGCGAGGACGCATTTCGTTCCCATATGCAATCTTCCCTCGCAATCGTATCATTAAACAGTATGCACCAATCATGACCACTCAAAATTTCTCTCCTAGCCCAACTTATCCGAAGCCCTTTAATGTACAACTCGATATCCACCATCCCCTGGCCTCCTGCTACTACAGGCCGATACAGGCTGCTTCGTTTGACCTTGTCTGTTTTACCATTCCAAATGAACTCAAAGATCTCTTTCTTTAGGGTTTGAAGGAAATTTCCATTTGGGCCGGGTAGTGCCATCAAAACATGAGTGAATAGGGGCAAAAGAAGGGATTTAATGACAACTACTTTTCCCTGGAGTGAGAGGTACCTGTTTTTCCAGCTTTGAATGATCTTTCTAGCCTTTATAAGTTTTTATCGAAATTTTCTGTATTTGCACTACTTTCGTTAGTAAAGACGATTCCTAAAACAGTTAGTTTTTTGCTCCATTTCATCGCTAAGTCAGGACATATTGGCTGTCTTTCCAAATCAGCATCCCCAGCCCAGAAAGCCTGCGTTTTATCAATGTTTGGTTCCAGCCCGGAAAATTTGGCAAAAATACCGAGATCGTGGAAGAGAGCTCGAACACTATTCACACTCCCGTCAAGGTAGCAGAGGGTATCGTCAGCGTAGGCCGATATCTTATATTCTCTAGTTTTAACTTTAATGCCTTTGACTTCGGGATTCCTCTTTAATTGTTCTAGTAATACACCAATAACCAGCAAAAATATATGAGGGCTTACAGGATCTCCCTGCCTGCAAGAACGCTCCAGCTCTATTTTCTCTGAAATATGACCATTGTATACTATCCTAGAAGATGCTCCAACATAAAGTGTGTCAAACCAGTCGATGATACTGTCAGGGAAATTAGCCTTCCGCAGAATAATCCTTATAAAGTCCCAATTTACAGAATTAAATGCTTCTTTAATGTCCAGGCTCAGAAAGAGAGCAAGCTCCCTTCTTGATTTTAGTTCTTGAATAAGGTCGTAAGTGAGCCTGCTATTGTCCGCAATGCATCCTCCTTTCATAAACGCCGTCTGCTCTGCTCCTATTAGTTCAGGTAAACACTTTTTAAACCTATTTGCTAAGGTGGAAGATATTATTTTATAGCTTGAGTTTAGCAAAGTAATGGGCCTGTAAGAACTTATTTCATGTCTTGCTTTATGCGGTTTCGGGATAAGGACCAAAATTCCCTCTTTTAAGGTGGGCGGCAAAGTTTTTGCTTCGAAACTTGCCTTTACCATGCGGAAAAAGAAAGTTTTGATTTTTACCCAAAAAACTTTATAAAATTCGTTTGGGAAACCATCTGTGCCCGGGGCTCGATTTCGGGACAATTTTCTGACAGTTGCAGAAAGTTCATCCAAGGAGATTGGAGCATTTAGCTCCCCGCTTCCGGCTTCGGACAGTCTTTTGCTAATTATATTATCAACGAAAAGTTCTGCCTCTTCTTGATTGATATGCCTCTGAGCAAAAAGGGACCTAAAATGTTGCGCTAAATTTTGCAGTATTTCCTGTTGGTCAGTTGTAACTTCTGTACTATTATTCTTTTGCAACGAAACAATTAATCTGTTCGTGTAATTACGCTTTTCAAGATTTAAGAAGTACTCTGAGTGCTTTTCTCCTTTTTCGTACCATTTGATACGGGCTCTCGTAATGACTCCGTCCATTTTGATCGCTCGCAATTGTTCTAATTTTTCCTTCAATATGCCTAACTGTTTCTGTTCCTCTACCGTAACTACCAATTGGTCTTTGCTCTCTAATTCGTTGATCTTTGTAATCACTTCGTTTTCTTCTTCTCTAAATTTTCGTCTTTTGTAAACTGCAAAAGAGATAGTTTCCGTTCTCAAGTTCAGTACGAGAGCTTCCCAAAATTTTTGCCATGATATAGTTATGTCAACCTCTTCAGGATTTTCATACACAAATGTTTCTGAATAAACTGGCAATGAGTACAGCTGTAGCGTATTCTGAATGCACAGATTCATTTTAGTGATATACTCAGGGTCTTTTAAAAGCGATGCTTTCATTTTAAAAAAGCCTTTTCCTTTCTTCTGCGCTGACAATTGAACCTTCAGTGTAACCGCCGAGTGATCGGAGCGGTACCCAGTTATAATATTTGAATCCGAGATATGCGAATCGAGGACTTCTGAAACCAGAAAATAGTCGAGACGAGCAAGTTTTCTCGCGGGGGATCCCACCTTCCACGTAAATTTCCTGACGTCAGGGTTTCTGGATCTGAAAACATCGTACAGACTAAGACTGATAATGAGTTCTTCAAGCCTTTTATGAGCTCTCGGGTTGTTCAGCCTGGAATAGTAGGCTGTATCGATATCAAAAGTCATTGCAATGTTAAAATCCCCAGCGATCACTACTGGAATATCCATATCACCCTGTAGGTTTCTACAAATGCTTTCTACTGATTTATAAAAATTCGGTTCATCGGTGTTTGGCCCATAGATATTTCCCAGAACAACTTCAAAGTCTTTGTTAATTCTGGCTCTGGTAATTATGAAGTTGCCTCCAATGTCCCGTTGTGTGTCTGAAAACTCGATATCTATCGCCTTTGTGAGAATTGCTACCCCTCTCGCGTTATTCGTGTACCCAGCTATAAGTGTGCCTGATCCCCATGTATTACGAAAACGCTGTTCCCTACTTGGATGGCAATGTATGTCCTGCAGGAAAAAAATGTTATAGTCAGTCTCCCGGAGATGATTTAGCACGTCTCTTCTTTTTTTAAATCTCCTAAGCCTCTGCAGTTCAAAGACAAGAAACTTACTTCACCCATCTTAGACAATCAAAAGGCAAAGAGCGCGCTGAAACATTCTGGTACGGCACCTGCGGTCCCCTACCGGCCCGGTACCACTGCGTTCAGAGTAACAGAGTTCCTCCGCCATCCGTTGCCCCTCACGTGTGCCTCTGGCCTGATGCCAACAAACAAAATATGAGAGTCGAAAACAAACACAATTTGCAGTCGCGTTGACCCGTAAAAGCTTCAACAGTACGAAATAATTAACTTCTCACATGCGCCGAAGTAGCGTGTGGAAACACATTAATCACTCAATCAAAACGAAAGCTACTCATATAATTACCGGAAATCCTACCAAGGCACGTCACGAGTGTCGTGCAGTGGCACTATCGAACCTGCTCCCTGAGTCTCGGCCGGTTCCAAGGCACCATCGGGGCATCCTCTCCCGCGCTGGCCGCTCGCAGTTCGGCGTTCACCTGTACTCGGGGACCGGCGCCAAAAAAACTGTTTGGCATACTGGTGATATGCAGAGAACGGTCATACGGTCTGCTGCAAAAACAGGGTGCTGTACATCTCAACATCGATACAAAAAAGCAAATGGAAGTCAACAACAAACATTTTGTAACTGATTGTTTTGAAACATAACTTGCTTGACACACATACATGACTATTCCTTTATCACGGACTGTACCATATTCCAACTGTACACTCGAATCTTTCGTCCATGTTGCATGGTTTTACAGTAAACCTCACCATTGCGTGTGAAAACGGTATATATCTTCTTGTCCAGTTTTGCCTTCACGAGCTCCTGAAATAAGCCTAACCGATAGTGGGAGAGATTCTCCCTGACAAAGAGCGTCGGTGCCTTCGCAGCGCTGTCCGTCGGCTTCGGCGGCTGTAACCGGAACCTGCCTTCGTAGAGCTGGTCTCGAGGGGAGTGTCGAGCTGCGCTCTTGAATTTGACGAGGATGGCGTTTCCTTTTCCCAGCCTGTAGGCTTCATCTATGTCATCCTTGGTCACAGGCGTTGGCGGCTGGCAGCTCCGGAGAAGCGAAACGACAGTGTCCTTGGTATCTTCTGTCCAGGGCTCCACAGGCTTTGGTGGGATGGCTGTTCCGGAAAAGATCAAGTCTTTTCTCCTGGCTTCACTCTGCAGCTGATCCACCTCTGCTTCTAAGTCCGATATACGAGCGTCCCTGGTGTTGACGTCTCGCTGTAGCTGTTCGATCTCCATATCTCGCGCTGCTAAGTGGTCTTCCATTTCTTGCAGGCGTCCGTTCAGTTGGCTGATCTCCTTGCGCAACGTGCCAAACTCGGCAGACATAGTTCCCTTGAACCTGTCGAACATCTGTTGCATGTTGGTACGCAGCACCGCCTCTGTAAGCGGCTGGGATAATGGCTCTGGTTCAGAGGCGTCCGACGACGCTACCGATGCCGGTGAGGAGTCGCGTGAAGTCCTGCGTCTTTTAGAGGGACTGCTAGCAGGAGTACTCTGATTTCTATCCAGTCGCTCTATCATGTCCCTCACCGAGGGCTGCTGACTCCCCGCTCTCACCGCGCCCACTCCGCCCCTGCCGCTCCCCGCAGCCCCACGACCGGAGCCGGGCGGCTGGGGCCGGTCGGACAAAGCCGGCCGGGCTGTGCCCGGCTGGGGACGAGCGGGGGCGGCGCGCTGGTGCGCCCCACCTCGGTACTTTGACTTGCCGTTTTTCATTTTCACAGCGTCTAGGCCACAAAGTGATACAAAACTTAGAACAGGACTCAAGACTTTACACAACCATCAATGTTCCGAGGAGAAGTAAAAACTCCTCTTTAAAACGAGGAAACTAACGCTTGAGCTGTCCTCTGTTCACCCAATGGCCATTTCAAATAAATCAACTGACCTTCATTTCCCTCGATGAACATACGGAACTCTCTGATGATCCACAGTCGTGCAGTATTCAAAAACTCACTCATCCCTGTCCCGTGGTGGACGGCGGATTGTAAACGATCCATTAAAGAGCGACGGCTCCGTTTTAAGATTTTCTCCAGACAGCCGACGACAACCAATTTAATAGAGTTTCGACGCGCTAAGGCCGTGGCGAGACGCACAGTTAGAGATGCAAAGCGAACATCATGGATCTCATACATCAATACAATAGATAGGCTTACTCCTCTGACAACGAGCTGGCGACAAATACACCGACTCTCTGGCCGCAGCTCGGCAATATCCCCGCCAGTGCTATCGGTTCCAGGCGGTACCATAACTAATCCTACGGAGGTGGCTAACGCTCATGGAAGAGCTTGGGCTGATCGTTGACGCTTAGGATGCACTGACCCAAGGTTTGTTCGACACAAACACCAGAAGGAGCGTGTCGCTGTGAATTTTAGCTCAGCTGACGAACATTCTTTCAACGAACCTTTTACAATGATAGAACTACAATCAGCGCTCTCACGAGCGAAGAGTACTGCGGCAGGTCCCGACGGTATCCACATCGACATGCTCAAAAATCTCAGCGAAAGGTCCGCCACTGGTCTTCTGGCTTTCTTTAATTCGATGTGGATTACACACGACTTTCCCGACGCGTGGAGAGATGCCACAATCATTCCAGCTTTAAAACCTGACAAGGATGGTAGCGATCCCTTACATTACCGACCTATCTCACTGACATCGTGCGTCTGCAAGCTTTTGGAACGTATGGTGAACTCTCGACTTGTATGGTACTTAGAAACCACTGGATTTTTCTCTAACACTCAGCGCGGCTTCCGTGCGGGGCGTTCAGCCACTGACCACCTAGTATCTCTGAACACATCAGTACGCCACTCTTTCGCCTTAAAGCAGCATGTGTTTGCATTGTTTTTTGACATAGAGAAGGCGTATGATACAGCCTGGCGCCACGCAATTTTAGAGAATAAACGGAAAGCTGGTATCAAGGGCCACATGGGCTACTTTATCGACAATTTTATGAAGAGACGAAACTTCAGAGTGAGGGTGGGTAACTGCCTCTCAGAGGAATACTGTCAGGAGAGCGGAGTAGTCCAAGGTGGCGTTTTAAGTGTGACCTTGTTTGGGATCCTAATTAATGACATTTGCAGTGTTCTGTCTCCCAAAGTAGAAAAATCACTGTTTGTCGATGATTTCGCGGTGTGGCTGAGCACCTCTACCTCGATATCAGCTCAGAGACAGCTCCAGATGTGCATTGACCAGTGTTGTCTTCGTGGTGTCTGACGAACGGTTTTAGATTCTCGACAGAGAAAACTGTATGCATGCACTTCTGTCGACGTAGATCGTGTCCTGACGTTTATCTCCGCTTGTATGGCAGGAGGATACCGGTTGTGCAACAGGCTAAGTTCCTAGGTATGACACTAGATAAACGCCTCACATATGCCCCTCATATATCATTGTTACGAGACAAATGCTGTAAACGTATGAATGTTCTGAAGATGATTTCCCGTACGTCTTATGGTGCTGACAGAGTATAACTCCTCCGATTGTATTGCGCTCTCATCAGATCTGTCTTAGATTACGGCTCGGCTGCTTATGACAGTGCCTTGAGCAGCGTTAAACAGTCACTGGACGCCGTTCACCACGCCTGTGTGAGGATAGCCACAGGAGCTTTCCGTACCTCCCGCAGAGCCAGTCTGCTTGTAGACGCGGACGAACCACCGCTAGACCTGAGACGTAAGCGACTGGCCATCACATACTGCAGCAAAATCCGACAATATCCGTCCCACCCAACCTACAAATGGATTTTTGACGATACACTGACAGCTCCCCTCAGAGGGGCGCGGCCCTCGTCTTCTCTGGCACTTTGTGTGAGGGTATCACAGTGGTTAGAGGGCTCTGACATTAATTTTGAAACGATTGCGGAAAGGCGACCACAGCGCATAGCACTATGGCGATTCACACCGGTCAAGTGTGACCTCAATTTCCTGCGCCACAAAAGTCATCAATCCTGCCCGCAGAATTCTTAGTATTAGCTCTACGAAAAATTCAAAGCTACACAGGACATACAAGGTTTTACACCGATGGTTCTAAGGGTGCCAGCGGCGCCGGCAGTGCGTTTATGGGGGGACGGGCTCAGCAAAGGCTTCAGTTGACCTGTGACTGTCTCAGTTTTTACCACATAACTATACGCTATTTTGCGGGTTTTACGACACATCAGGCGCACTCCTGAGGAACGATGTATTATTATAACTGACTCAGCAAGCTCTCTGACAGCCCTCCAGTCGCACCACACACAGCAGAACTGGCTTGTTCCAACGATCCGAAATCTTCTGACAGCGATTGCCTCCCGAGGTACTGACGTGTGTTTTCTATGGGTGCCGAGCCATGTCGGCATTTTAGGAAATGAGCAAGTTGACAAATTAGCCAAAGACGCATGTCAGTTGCCCCCTTCGCGCAGGTTTAAAATTCCAGCCACAGACATAAAACCATCACTTAAGATCTTAGTAGATGCTGAGTGGCAGGCCAGGTGGACTGCGGAGCCATATTGTTTTTTGAAACGGCTGCGTCCAACGATTAAACCCTGGGAGTCGAGCTGCAGGAAAAACAGAAGGGAGGAGATAAGCCTAACTAGGCTTCGAATAGGCCACTGCTACGCGACACACGCCCATTACCTAATAAACGCCGCCCCCCCAGCAATGTTCGCACTGTGGTAGCCGCCTCACCGTGCAGCATGTTTTATCTGCTACTGACAGCTGCGATCAGCTGAAACGAAGTCAGCTCCGATTCTTTCAACCGGTTCCGCTGGAACAGATCCTAGGCGATGATGCACTCGTAGACATTGGAAAAGTATTATCTTATTTGAGAGAAGAAGATTTTGACGTAGTTTACACACCAGTTAGAGATTCTTAGATTTCACACACATTCTGTATAGCTCACTGTAGCTAATAATGACAATCTTAGGATAATGTAATACAATACTGACGGGCACGTATAGCCTCTACAGCTGCAGTGCCCTAAAACTCTAATCATCATCATCATCATCACGTCACTCTGTGTGTACTTACGTGGTAAAGATCAGTGAGCTGCTCGTTCTCTTTTTTAATGAAATTCACAAGTCCAAATGTGGTATCAGCCATAAGCAGGTTTACCCGCGTTTCTACACTAATTCGCACCCCCATGTTTACAGCATCCAGTTCGAAACTCAAGTGACGATATAAAGAGCATGCCACAAGTGCGAGTGCGGGCTGTGAGACTCTGTTCCCTGGTGCTATTTGAAGTTAACTTTGCAAATGAGGAAGGGTTAATTTGTGTATCTCGGTTCTCACCCCATCGTGAGGTCGGACAATGGCTTGCGCAAATACTAGCTGGGGCATGCTAGTGTACTGAGACATCAATTGTTAAAGCTTGGTTTTCCCCTACTGTAAACATTGCACTTTTTCACAATTATTGAGTGAAGACGTCAACGAAAGTAGGTTAAAAAGTCCTGTCGACAAGCAATGTCAACAACAAGTGCTCATCTAACCAATTGTAACCAATGCACTGCACTTTCGCCGTGCCCCAGCCCACCTCCCTCCAAGCCTCCAGGCATTTCTCGCCGACGGCCGCCGCCCCTGACCGACAGCGCGCGCGACATACCCTTGTATAATATGCCGTCAGCACCACTGCCGCAGCGTGACGGAGCTGAAACTTGCAGGGCAGGTAGACGAAACATCTTGCCATAGCTTAAAAGTAGTGTCAGGGTGGGGCAGGCGACGCAATTTATTGTATGCTTATCGACAATTGACATAATCTCAAAATGTATGTGTAACGTAAATGGTACATATTTTGCTCTCCAAATTTCATTGTATCGACCACTGGAGACAGCTGTTTGCAAACTCACATTCTTCATGCCTTAAGCTTTCTAACGAACCCTGGTTTGTCTCATCTTGTACCTTTTCTTAGCCTACAAAAAAGCACCGAAAATGATCATTAATCTTGGCCTTTGTCGTCCTGTGTGGCAAGATATTCAAAGGCAGCAGTTTGATGCCTTGTCACGTCGACTTCAAAGGCCTCGGATTGTTTTTTGTTTGACATTTTCTGACACTATGATCATTTTGTTTCTAGTTGCAAACATCAAAATCAGTTTTAAAAATAGTCATAAATTCGAATAATGTCCCCATTTTGGCCTCCCTTAGAACACTGTGCACTTGTGGATTCAGGGAGATAGGATAGGATAGATGGATTTATTTCCGACTTTTGGGAAGTGGCCAAAAGGGCATCCAAGACCCTGCGATTCTCCGATTCATTAAAACAGCAGTTTTCCGCGGATTCGTTGGCCGTGCTGCCCCCTCCGGACCGCCGCTCTAGATCCGCCTCTGGCCAGTCTCATCTGCCGTTCGACATTACATGGACTCCCGCTGTGCCGGGTTATGAATGATATGGCGGAATTGCCGCCTGCCAATGTATGTACCTCCTGACACGGGCCGCTGTAGCACGGCGGCGGCCTGCATGCCTGTCATAACTGGGCGTCATTCCTGCCGCTCCTGGCAGGTCCACCAGCCGGCGTTCGGGCCGGGCTGAGTGATTGGGTGGGTGTTAGAAGTCTTCTCAGTCCCGCGCCCGCTCAACACGCAAATTGCCTACTCCTGTGGAAAGTGGGCCGTATTCACAATGTGCGTCCAATTCCCGTGATAATCAGGGATAGTTTGATTTAATTATCACCAGTCGTAACCTGGATAGTCCTAAACTGCGTCAATATATTGAAGTTACGAGGCGACCAGTCCCTCTGTGATAATTACCAGATATTACCTCTAGTAGTGGCAACAACATCGCGGTATATGATGACTTGTTTCGTTTTTATTTGGCTGACGGTAGCTGACATCCAACGGCACTTTGGACCGGCCTTATAATAGAACCAGAACCCTGTCGTTTTCATTGCGAGTGGCAGATTTTGCTAAGGGTTGGTTCGTAGCTTCAGTGAGGGGATCGATATACCAACTGGGGGAGCCATGTGAGCATTTTGGATCGTGTTTTACTTCCGATGCTAATTTTATAAACGTTTTATGTAGAAATTGATTGATGAAAAGCCCTGATGCGAAAGTAAGGGGTCACGTTTTGTAAACGAGTCGCCGCTATCTGGAGAGGGACAGACGGCTGAGTACTGGGACGCCATCTGCAGCTGGCACTGAGTAGGAGGCTGCCAGTGATAGATGCTGGCAAACATCACACTCCTGCCAAGGCCATCCTCTGGGGGCAGCTCGCAGGCGCCTCTGCCGCACAGTTTTGGCGGTGTACAGGTGTTGGGCTTTCAACGGAGGGTGCCTCTGGAGCCTGACAGGGGTGCTGAACGTCCGCACGGGGGACGCTTTCACCAATCTAAACGTGACGACTGCTTACTCTGCTTCCTCTCAGATCGGATCCCGCTGTCTGTTGTCAGTTGTGACATGCTTTGGTCCAGTGGTTCTCCAAAAGAACGAACACCCACTGTGTCTTTAGCAGCCCAGTCATGTAACAACCGCCTGTTCTGTTACAGGAGGACCTCACAGTGCAGGACATGGAGGAGATTCTGGACGACCTGAAGGCAGGGCGGGAGCCAGCCGCTGGGCCAAGGTCAGTTCCAAATCCAGCCCAGACGTGCATCAGGCGCGATCTGAATCATGTAGCCTGCAATTATCGTACAAGAATGGCCAATGATGGGTAAACCGGTCCCATGTAGTCTGCGTAGAAATCTTCGCTTTTGACCTGAAGTCTCGTAGTCGCCGTGAGCTCTAGACGTAACTATTTAGGCCGTGTCTTCTGTTCAGCCAGACAGCTTTTAATGTGGTGCGTAGTGAAGGTACTCGATATACGTTTTCTGGTCTGGTTCGTGTCTTGTTTTTTGCCTCCAACATCATCGATGACTTCTACGACTCGTTACTAGTCAGAATGCATAGTGAGGCTGCTACACTACCAGGCGTTCCACATATTTTCCCTTGAAGGTAGCTTTGCTAGGTATTGGCCAGTTGGCTCAGTGGCGTGTTTGCTAGTATCCAGACTGCGGTGCGTGTGGTCTGGTAGAAAGAATCCTTAAACAGCAAGGCTTAAGTTTGGCGTCTGTTCTTGCATCTGCATTGTTGTCTGTTGGGAGAGGCCCTTAAAAGTAGTTATGACAAAATATTATGAGCATGGAATTGCATTAGAGTGTGCTTTCCATATTACTATCCAACCTTTTACTTCCCAAAGTGTTGGTTCGCCGTCTTCAGTCATGTGCGAATACTTGAACAGTTCTCAGCAAGTTGAGAAAACATTTGCTCTCCTCATAAATAAATAAATAAATAAATATATATATATGTATATATATATATAGGATATATATATATATATATATATATATATATATATATATATATATATATATATATATATATATATATATATATATATATATATATTAGGGTGTTTCAGCCCACTAAAGTAAAATTTTGTTTGTTTGCAACGAAGTCATATCGACTTTCCCTCAGCTCTATACGTAAAACTGAATCGATTGACACCCTTAAAAGCAAAATAAAAGGACATTTAGAGGTCGCGCACTTTTATCACCAAAAACCATTACACTTCAAAGAGGCGCATTCTTTCTTGGTGCGCTTGGGTAGATAGCCCTCCGATGGAGTTCCACCACCTGGAGCAGGTACTGCTTCTGCTTCTCGTCCTTGACGAATCCGTTGAACCTCTTGATGAGGGCGATCTTCCTTACCCGCTGTTTTGTTTTGAGTCGAAAGTTAAAGTCGTTGTTGAGTCCCATTTGATATAATGATCCTTCCCGTATGTAGAATAGGGTGACCCCCGATGTACACTTTTTTCTAGCACGCTCCCTTTCCTAGTCTATTTTAATGTTATTGAGGATGCTGATCACGATTTTGACGGTTTTGAGTTTAAAAAATTATTTTTTGAGGTCCCGAAGAGATGACAAAGTTTACTATTTTTCGTTTTTTCGTCACTTTTCAGCCAAAAATGGCCTCTGGAGCCCGTGCTTTTTGCATGATATGTATATATTTCACACTGAATATACCTTGCACATTTGGTCGTCGATTTGCATTCAAAGGATCACTTCATGCCTTCCGGATTACGATATTTTTTTACTTAACCCTGGCGCTGTACCCGTCTTCACCGCTATAGGCTGGTCCGTAAACTACTAGTTCCAGCTTTCACCACCAGGTGATTTATAGCGTGACCCTCACACAATGCATTCTAATTACACCAAAACTGTATTTTTAATTGCAGAAATGCATAAATAATCGTGAGGGCACTCTTAGTGACATATATTTAACACATTTTGTAGAATTACGCTGTGAGGAGTCAAGAACCGTCCCAAGTGCAGCCTGGTCCAGTCTACCAGACAACAATAGAATAAAAATGCATGATGCATTGTCTTTGAAACTGTCGAATCAAAAGTCTTTGAATCTAAAACCTTCATCGACCTAAGCCAAGCTAGCGTTAGCAGACGTGCTGTTTCTTGGTGACTTGGCCACCATACTGCTTCCTGTATGCCCTTTTGTTGAGGGATAGACCGTCCTGGCGGTCTGCCCCAGAAACAGCAGCAACAGTTTTCGTGGTCAATTTAACGGCCCGCTCTGTTCACTGGGTATGAAATGGGAGGTTTGTGACCAGCTGCTCCTTCTTAATGCTTTCGATCTCAGTATCGGTCATGCCCTTGACGAAGGGTGGTTCCACATCAGTGCCGCTTTCGACCAGGCTCCTGACATCGACGAGCTCTGTGTAGGAGTTTGGTTCAGTGTTCACCCTGGGTGCTTTGAACAGCCAAACTGGGCCGCAGCTGGTGGTTGGCTCTTTGCGACGCCTGAGAGTCTGAACCAGCTCGACGCCCTCGGCCCGGATGGCCTCTGTCACATCACCGAGCATGGCCAGTAGCACATGCTCTGGGTGAGCCATGTAGGCGTTCCGCTTCATACTTTTAGCGACAGTTCTGAGCAGCTCTCCATCGAAGTGTTCCCTTTGTCGCCTAAGGGTCTCACAGATGTGTAACGGCGCATCCAGCACGTCTAGCTTGTGTTTAATCTTCATAATCACTGAAACGTAGATGCAGGTAATGTAGCGCGTTCTGTAGGCGGTTCTGTCTGAGTCATGTAGTAGCGGAGGAGACGGCTCTGTGCCGTATACCATCTGGTCATGCATAACTTCCCATGTCGCAGGCCTGCCACGCGTTCTGCATCGCCACTGATCATGGTGCGCGCACAGCGGTACAAAAGCTTCATGTCGCTGCTCTGACTGATTTCGATCAGAGACTGCTTTCGATCTCTGGGGAGATCATCGGGAAGTCTCTGCTCTGGATGGGTGGAAACTCGACTACCTCCAGGGCGTGAACATCTCCAGAGATCCTCTTGCCGATGGGCCCAGTGAAAGTAAACCCAGTTAACTGAAGGATTTTCTCATTGCAAGGAACCTAGATGTAGATAAGATCAATTTCATCGGTGGCGATGGGACTGCATCAGTCACTGGATGGAAAAACAGGTGGATGGCCCACTTCGGGTCTCTACTTGGACGGCCCCTTGGTCGAGTAGTCTGGCTTTGCCACCAGGCGCAGTTGCCGTACCGGACATTGTTTCAGCTTGTGGATGGAAAGACTGCCAGTCCAACCACGTTCACTGGGCCCATTGGCAAGAGGATCTCTGGAGATGTTGAAGCCCTGGAGGTAGTCGAGCTTCCACCCATCCAGGGCGGAGACTTCCCGATGATCTCCCCAGAGATCGAAAGCAGTCTGAGCAGAGACATGAAGCTGTTGTACCACTGTGCGCGCGCCGTGATCAGTGGCGGTGCAGAACGCGTGGCAGGCCTGCGACATGGGAAGTTATGCATGGCTCGATGGTACACGGCACAGAGCCGTCTCCTCCGCTACGACATGACTCAGACAGAACTGTCAACAGAACTTACTTCCCTGGCGCGCTACATTACCTGCGTCTACGTTCCAGTGATCATGAAGATTAAACACAAGCCAGACGTGCTGGATGCGCCGTTACACATCTGTGAGACCCTTAAACGACAAAGGGAACACTTCGATGGCGAGCTGCTCAGAACTGGCAAGAAAAGTATGGAGCGGAACGCCTACATGGCTCACCCAGAGCATGTGCTACTGGACATGCTCGGTGATGTGACAAAGGTCATCCAGGCCGAGGGCGTCAAGCTGGTTCAGACTCTCCGGCGTCGCAAAGAGCCAACCACCAGCTGCGGCCCAGTTTGGCTGTTCAAAGCACCCAGGGTGAACACTGAACCAAACTCCTACACAGTGCTCGTCGATGTCAGCAGCCTGGTCGAAAGCGGCACTAATGTGGAACCACCCTTCGTCAATGGCATGACCGATACTGAATCGAAAGCATTAAGAAGGAGCAGCTGGTCACGAACATCCCATTTCATACCCAGTGAACAGAGCGGGCCGTTAAATTGACCACGAAAGCTGTTGCTGCTGTTTCTGGGGCAGACCGCCAGGACGGTCTATCCCTCAATAAAAGGGCATACAGGAAGCAGTATGGTGACCAAGTCACCAAGAAACAGCACATCTGCTAACGCTAGCTTGGCTTAGGTCGATGAAGGTTTTAGATTAAAAAGACTTTCGATTCGACAGTTCCAAAGACAATGCATTATGTATCTTTATAATGTTATGGTTGTCTGGTAGACTGGACCATGCTGAACTTGTGACGGTATCTGACTCTTCACAGCGTAATTCTGAAAAATGTGTTAAATATATGTCACTTAGAGTGCCCTCACGATTATTTATGCATTTCTGCAATTAAAAACACAGCTTTAGTGTAAATAGAATGCATTGTGTGAGGGTCACGTTATAAATCACCTGGTGGTGAAAGCTGGAACTAGTAGTTTACTGACCAGCCTATAGTGGCGAAGACGGGTACAGCGCCAGGGTTAAGTAAAAAAATATCGTAATCTGGAAGGCATGAAGTGATCCTTTGAATTCAAATCGACGACCAATGGTGCAAGGTATATTCAGTGCAAAATATATGCATATCATGCAAAAAGCACGGGTCCAGGGGCCATTTTTGGCTGAAAAGTGACGAAAAAAACGAAAAATAGTAAACTTTGTCACCTCTTCGGGACCTCAAAAAATGATTTTTTTAACTCAAAACCGTCAAAATCGTGATCAGCATCCTCGATAACATTAAAATGGACTAGGAAAGGGAGCGTGCTCGAAAAAAGTGTACATCGGGGGTCACCCTAATGTAGAAGGAGTATCGCAACAGATTCGACGTATATGTTCTAAATTCAACGTAAGAACATTTTAAGCCACATCAAACGATCAAACAATTACTAGTCAAACCAAAGGACAGGATAGACAACCGGAAAAAACCAGGCCCAGTATACACGATGGAATGTAATGACTGTCCAAAAGCATACATTGGAGAAAGCAAAAGGATGATGAAAGTCCGACAAGACGAACACCGAAAATCTGGACAAAAATTAAACCGAGGGTCAATTGACGAGAAAGCAGCGGAGGCCACAGCGGAACATTAATTCAAGAAGGATCATTATATCAAATGGGACGCCACAACGACTTTAACTTTCGACTCAAGACAAAAACAGCGGGAAATAAAAGAGGCAATTTACACCCAAACCAAAATGGAAGCAAAAATGAATAGAAATATCGGCAAAGTTACCATCTTCTCTGGATTTTTGAACCTCTGAAAATGCCAGCCAAACAAGAGATTTAATCGAAAATAGCACGTGTTTAGAGATAATAATTCTAAAATAATTATTCATGTTCATAGCTAAGACTGTTATTCCAAAGTGTACCCAGTCTTCGTGTTTTTCGCTTAGTCAGGTTCATGTCGTAATGCTATTTTCATCTCCCTTGAAAACGGGGGCGGGATGCTCCCGAAACCGGTCGGGTTTTATACTCAGGCTAGTCATTGTGCAGTAATAAACGCTTTACTTAATTTGAAGAATATTTCAGATTTAAAATAGAAAACCAAGCAAAAGAGAACCAGCGCCAGTATCAGTGTGGAAATGTGTACATTCATAGGCGTAGGAACAGGGGGGCAGGGGGCCATGCCCCCCAATATTCTTGGTTCTTAACCCTTAACCATATGGCGTTGACTGGAAAGAAATGACTTCCAAATGCACCTTGGCCTCCCCAATATTCTGGACGTTCCTACGCTTATGTGTACATTTGAATACATTTGATAAAAAAGCTACCAAAGTGCCCGACCTCTATCATCGAAATTCATGGACATTTCGCACAGAAGCCTGTAAGCAGATGAGGTTTGAGGGGAACATCGATATGCGTCGAAATATTGCATTTTGGAACAATGAAACACCCTAATATATATATATATATATATATATATATATATATATATATATATATATATATATATATATATATAGTATGTGTATATATATAGTATGTGTGTGTGTGTGTGTGTGTGTGTGTGTGTGTGTGTGTGTGTGTGTGTGTGTGTGTGTGTGTGTGTGTGTGTGTGTGTGTGTGTGTGTGTGTGTGTGTGTCTGTGTCTGTGTCTGTGTCTGTGTCTGTGTCTGTGTCTGTGTCTGTGTCTGTGTCTGTGTCTGTGTCTGTGTCTGTGTCTGTGTCTGTGTCTGTGTCTGTGTCTGTGTCTGTGTCTGTGTCTGTGTCTGTGTCTGTGTCTGTGTCTGTGTCTGTGTCTGTGTCTGTGTCTGTGTCTGTGTCTGTGTCTGTGTCTGTGTCTGTGTCTGTGTCTTGTGTGTGTGTGTGTGTGTGTGTGTGTGTGTGTGTGTGTGTGTGTGTGTGTGTGTGTGTGTGTATATATATATATATATTGTGTCTGTGTCTGTGTCTGTGTCTGTGTGTGTGTCTGTGTGTGTGTCTCTGTGTGTGTGTGTGTGTGTGTGTGTGTGTGTGTGTGTGTGTGTGTGTGTGTGTGTGTGTGTGTGTGTGTGTGTGTGTGTGTGTGTGTGTGTGTGTGTGTGTGTGTGTGTGTGTGTGTGTGTGTGTGTGTGTGTGTGTGTGTGTGTGTGTGTGTGTGTGTGTGTGTGTGTGTGTGTGTGTGTGTGTGTGTGTGTGTGTGTGTGTGTGTGTGTGTGTGTGTGTGTGTGTGTGTGGGTGTGGGTGTGGGTGTGGGTGTGGGTGTGGGTGTGGGTGTGGGTGTGGGTGTGGGTGTGGGTGTGTGTGTGGGTGTGGGTGTGGGTGTGGGTGTGGGTGTGTGTGTGTGTGTGTGTGTGTGTGTGTGTGTGTGTGTGTGTGTGTGTGTGTGTGTGTGTGTGTGTGTGTGTGTGTGTGTGTGTGTGTGTGTGTGTGTGTGTGTGTGTGTGTGTGTGTGTGTGTGTGTGTGTGTGTGTGTGTGTGTGTGTGTGTGTGTGTGTGTGTGTGTGTGTGTGTGTGTGTGTGTGTGTGTGTGTGTGTGTGTGTGTGTGAAGAGACTTGAGACTTCTTTTTATTAATTTACTTTATATTTATATATAGAGCGACATGTAAAAAGATAAATATAAAGTAAATTAATAAAAAAGTCTCAAGTATCTTCCATATATCATATATAATGTGAAGAGCACATGAACAGAAATATATATATATATATATATATATATATATATATATATATATATATATATGTATCAGTGGAGAATCGAGCAGAGATGGAAAAATTAGGACATCCACATATTGGCATATCAGGGTCTCATTACCATATCTGGTGACATCCTTCATGACCTTTTGACATCACCGGCAAGCGAAGTGCGAAGGACAGGGTGTTGTCTTTGAAACGAGTTTATTTTCTTTCAGGTGAGACAGAAGTGTGTTGGTTTTACGATCTGAGCTATTGTAGACGATTATAATGACACTGATGGGAAAAGTTGCGGGAGTGCGCCGGCAGTTCTTGCCTTCCGGTTGGGATGGTAGCTCTGGGTTCACGCTGTAGCTTTTGCCGAGGTCACATGGTGCTTAACACGTCCTGATGAAGAGGAAGGAGCCTCCCGAAGGGCACTGCCTCGGCTGGACCCACCTCCGCGGGTCCACCGCGGATGTTTAATTACCTGAGTTAAGTAAACATCCGCGCTGAGTCGCCAAGTAGCTCCAATTCGTATTTGTTCTCGTCCAAGCAGAATGCTAGTACTATTCCCCAATGAGAACGGATCAGGAGCATCTATCCGCTGGCATTCTGTCAGGCTGCGACCTCCACCGGTCAGGGATGGAGACACGTGCCGCGCTCGGCAGTGCCAGTGCCAAAGAGGAGCTTCCGGCAGCGGGCCGGAACAAATGACCCGTGATGTATCAGATCTGCCGGCAAAGTGAGACAAAGCGTCTGGGGTGGTGGACTATTCGGCGGGCAATGGCTGCTGAATGTGCAAAACGGGCTGGTATCGGGCGGAGTCACGGTAGCGCCGGAGGGGCGAGCCCGCACCGCCGTCATGTATCATTCTCAGCCTTGTGGATGGGAGGCACCCCCCTCTCCACGCCAGGGGGCCAGATTGGCGTGGAGAGAACGCGTCCGTCAGGGAAATAATTTTCATCATTGTTGTCTGTTCGCACCGTACCTCCTTGAAGGTTTACAGGTGAAACATTAATTTACTGCACCAGCGTGCTCCTTTTTGCCGCTGCCTCCTCTGATCAATGTTTTTTTCTCGTCGACATGGGTTTACCCCTCCAAACTAAAGGGCTGGATCCGCCGCTGCCCATCCTCGTACTAATGTTTGGTCAGTACAGGCAGTTTTGGCCTGAAAAATCAACACGTACCAAGAAGTTGTTTTTTTTCTATTTTGCTAGAATCGACCAATTTCGATGCTTAACATGACTTGTGACGTTACTGCCTCAGCTCCACCAAATTAGGTATAATTCAAAAGCGGAATGTTGAACGTCTTGATCGCAGAACGATACACGTCTATTGATAACTAATTATAATGATAAACAATGTCTAATTAGGAACGAGAAGTCACCCGAGAGATTAATAGTGGAACCTTGAAAGATTTATTCAAGTAAACACATCTAAAACATTTCAAAATATTATTATGATCGCTATCATAGTTGATGAGGAAGAATATCTTGACTTTTAGTGGACGGAGCTAGGCGTGTATCGGTGTACTGCGTGTGACGTATTGTCAAAAAAATATGTCAAATGGAGAAAAAACACTGAAAGGCTCCAACATGTACCCTGATGTCAAACACTACCTTCGACTCGAAATCGGTGGCTGCAAGTTTTCCCGCCAAGTATATTCACATACCGAACAAATTCGATGAACTCCTGTTTTCCAATCCTATCGACAACACACACTGTACAAACACCTAACCCATATGTCCAGGTCCACCCATATGTCTCCTATACCTGCCCCTCCCTCATTCCAACAGCAGGCGCAACCACCGCCATTCTCAACACCGCACATGTAGGTTTTGTAATCTGCCTCGCGACCCCTCCCCACTGAGGCTCGGACTCGGCGTCAGCGGTGCCCAGCGTGACCTCTCTAACCTCTGCGCCCCGAAGGCAAACGGCAGCCAGCAGATGGCGGCCGCTGATTGGTGAAGACGCGTTCAGTTGTATTGCAAGAAATCCAGCGGAAATTCATCCGTGAAAATAAGAGAGAATGTTTCTGTAGATGCATGTTCATTTTTCATTGCATTATCTTTTTCAAACATCCCTAGCTGCACTTTGCCTCTTGTTGGCTTGATCATCTGCTTCACCATCGGAGACTGCTCTTCGGTACAGGCGAGACGGCGGCAGTCAGCACTGGCTAGCCGGTGGCCGAGTTCGCTGAAATCGGGAGCGTCGCGGTCGCTTTTTGCTGAGTTGAGAGTAGTGGGGCCCGTTCCGAAGGCACCGAGGAAAGGAGGAGAGAAACGTCCATGCTGCTTTACTCCGTGTAGGATTGTGAAATGGCACGAAACTTCAGTTGGAACTCAAATCATTGTCCATGTCTTAGCGCACTTCACCTTTCCGACGCCATACCACGAGAACTTAAATTATATGGCAAGACCCAAAAGTCACGGTGATGGAATTTTTGTTTCTATTGAGGGCACTTGCAATTGATCCTAGCATGGATACTAACGTGGAGCTTTGAAAACCATTGAGGGTGCCCAAATGCGAAATCTGTCAACTGCGACAGCGTTAAGAGAACTCCTGTAGTGTAACGACTATTTCCGAAACACCTTAAAATACTTTTTCCTCCTTAAACACATGAAACCAAGTTGCACTGTCTAATATGAACTAATACTGAGTAACTCGGCACCCAAAATCCCGACATAGAAACCCACATCCAATCCTTGTAGGTAATTTCAGAGATTCATAATGGATGTAAAATTCAGCTGGGGACTGTGCATATACGTAGGAAACATCCTGCTAAGGAATACAAATATTTTATAAAATAATGTAAAATGAGTGACTGTGAATGAGATACCCACTAGTTAGACCTTACTGTCTAGTGAGAAAACTCATCTAGCAGTATGGGCGCCAATGACCAAAGCAATTACAGTATCTAGAAGCTATCATAATTATGATAATGAAGTCCCTGACCATTTTAAGGTTACCATCAGAGCGTTTTCCTAATCGTACAAGACTGTGATCCGGACCGTTCAGGCTGTTCCACAAATAGTATTACTCATGTATGCTCTGCTGAAAGTTTTGCCAATCAATTTGGGTTAAGAATGTTATAAGCCGTCGTGATCTAACCAGGGTAGGTGGTAGAAACAAACGCATTATTATTCGAAATAAAAGGCCTCATACTGCTCGACACCACACAACGCACCGTGTTGTGCTTTATTTGTATATGAGGCGCTGCGCGTTTCGTTATTAAATGTTTCATAAATGCAAATATTTAATGTCGTGATTATATAATAACCAAATATTTATAACTGCAAACAAAATATTCAAATATACTCGCCAAAAGTATTAAGGTGGATTCCGAACATATCTTAAGATATTCGGCAAAACAATCGTAAAACATATCTTTCTTTTTAGTGCTTTAATGTTATTTCTTGTTCTCTTGCTTCACTTCCTCACTTTTTTCATCGTTTGACTTATGTTTGGTGTATGAAGAAATCGACAGACAGGGCAAAACTATTCTGAAACATCCGCTTAACAGAGGATATCACTTGTGCGAAGGTTAAAATAGATTCTGGATCACGTAGTTAGAGTCAACTTTTCCAGAGTCTTGAAAGGGAATTTGTTGGACGTTTCATGGGATTTCTTTTCAGGTGTATAGTGTAGGTAGTATAGGAGTAATAAAGAACCAGTATTTTATATTTAGAGTGGTGCCATCCTGAAGTGGTACAATGGATGTTCATGCAACCAGCATCTCAGTTTTACGTTTTTGGTAATACCTTCTATTGTATCTTAACCTTCGCTCCGGGAGGGGGATGTTTGAACATTCGTCTCTCAGGTCTTTTTCCGGAGGCGCGAGGCGCTGCCGTACTTGGCACACCTTATCTTAGGAGGTGTGCCGGTGGAAGCCCGTACTTGGTGTGCCGGTGTCAGGGGCCAGTCGCACCCAGTCACCGACTCAGTTCAGACGCAACTTACGCAGATGCTGCATCTTGTGGACTGCATCACTGCTGAGTATTGAGTATGTAAAATTTATTTTGCAGGTTGTACAATGTACATACATTGCTGGTCGTCCATTATATTTGAGGATTTCCCTCGCTTGGCTAAATACTAAGTTGTAATTCAGATGCAAAATTGTCAATATTGAACTGTGGAACACGTATTTGTTGATAATTTCCTCTTCTCTAAGCACTGTCTAGGGCTTTGCTTCACATTTTGGTTGGGGGGTGCCCAGCATGTCATTGTGTCGCGGAATCTCCAAAGAGGTAGAAACCCACACCGCTGGTTCGCGGCGTCGGGGGACGGTGGTGTGGTACGTACGTACGTACGTACGGCGTGAATGCCGTTCGGGTGCCGCCGTGCGGAGGCAGGGCGGCCCCGCCTCGTTAGCCAGCGGGGGCCGTGCCGGGCCGTCTCCGGTGCGCTATCTAAGCCGACACGGGTGAGCCGACCTCATCATAAATTCCACACGGAAAGGTCCCCGTCGGCGCCCCGGCCGCGATGATGGGACGCCCGCTAAAGGTCACAGCTGCTGCTCTGCACTAGAGATGAGAGCTTTTGAAATACTGGCCGTGCTCGTGATGTGTCCGATTAGGTGAGGGCTGCACCGGCCGAGTTTCTGTGTGCCAGGCTGTGTAAATCACTGGCAGTGAACGACAGTGGACGGCCGCCCCTGCGTATGGTCCATCTGGCATGGCTACCGTTCCGGTACCCTCACCAGGACCGAGGGATCTGGCACTCTAGGTCAGTAGTGCCCCGAAATTGTTTATATGCTGAGTGCGATGACAAAGTTTGAAGTAAATAGTTAAAAATTTACACAAAAGTACAGGTTTAGAAGGGTAAGTAAAATGTTTCCCTAAAGAATAGCCAAAATATGCTTTCTCTGAATTGTGCAATTCTCTCCTAATTTTGAAATATACTGAAAAATGTCACAAAGACAATGCCAGGTCATTTTCTTTCATAGTTCTGTAAAACCTCCCCAGTCAGCCACTGTGAATAACAATTAATAAGACGGTGTAAAGCTTGGATATCAAAGTGAATATTAGGATGTCGAAATTTGTTTGCTCCGGTTGCTGGTTTCCACGTGAAACCCTCAGTTCCAGGACAGTGGTCCACCTTGTACCGTGGCAGTCACCTGTTGAACCCGATCGTGTACTTCTCCAGTGCTCGGTACTGGTTCCGAGCGAGGTTGCAGTCATTATCGGCGGGTTGTCCAGTGTCCAGAGTCCGGGCCGGGTTGTGTGGGCGCCAGGAGGCCCCAGGCCGGTGCAGCGGTGCCCGGGGGGGCTGCCGTTGTCTCCAGCCGGGTTGTGTGGGCGCCAGGAGGCCCCAGGCCGGTGCAGCGGTGCCCGGGGGAGCTCCGTTGTCTCCAGGCGGGTTGCGTGGTCGCCGGGAGGCCCCAGGCCGGTGCAGCGGTGCCGGGGGCTGCCGTTGTCTCCAGCCGGGTTGTGTGGGCGCCAGGAGGCCCCAGGCCGGTGCAGCGGTGCCCGGGGGAGCTCCGTTGTCTCCAGCCGGGTTGCGTGGTCGCCGGGAGGCCCCAGGCCGGTGCAGCGGTGCCCGGGGGGGCTGCCGTTGTCTCCAGCCGGGTTGCGTGGTCGCCGGGAGGCCCCAGGCCGGTGCAGCGGTGCCCGGGGGAGCTCCGTTGTCTCCAGGCGGGTTGCGTGGTCGCCGGGAGGCCCCAGGCCGGTGCAGCGGTGCCCGGGGGAGCTCCGTTGTCTCCAGCCGAGGCGGGTGCGGCGTGGGCTGGGCGGCGGCGCACCGAGTCGCTTACTCGGAGGTGCCACCATTCACACCGATCCGTGCCAATCGTGATCGATGTGGTGAGCTGAGGGTCGATAGGCGGTGTTGCTGCGGCTGCCGTGCGTGCCTGCCGACGCTCAACAGGCTCCAACAGGCTCCCCACCACTACAGGCTCCCGCCACATTATTGCTGCCTACTGGCGTGCCGCGCTCGCCGCCCCTATGTGCGTGCTTCGCTGTATGCGCGCTCGCCGCCCCTATGTGCGTGATGTGCTGTGTGCGCTCGCCGCCCGTCTGTGCGTGATGTGCTGTGTGCGCTCGCTGCCCCGCTGTGTGCGCGCTCGCCGGCGACATTCCCGCTGCGGCAACACGGCGTCCGGTGGCGTTGAACCGCTGTCCGCTGTGCCAGTCTGAGCTGCCGGCTCTCTCATTAGTTAGCCGTTGTCAGCTACATTAGCGACACGACACTGCACGTGCGCTGCGGGCGCGGCCGGCTTTCGCGTGCCGCGTGAACGACCGGCCCGTAATCCGGCGGCACATTGTTAACCTTCCGGAGTCGCCCCATGCAATGTCCTATTAAATGGCGTCGTGAAATACGGCACGGCGTGCTTACTGCCACCCGCCCGAGGAATGATGTAAAATGTTATTGCCAATGGCCATAAAGGGATTGTTTATGAGCGAAGAGTATACAGCGAATGTCGAGTCGAATGTTACGAAATTAACATTGTAGGCATGCAAGCCTTGACTTTATGTTTGCAGCTTTAACCCTTGCCCCAGTGGTGGTGATGGGGGGGGTTTCGAATGCCCCTCGGGTGTTTCTGACGGCGCCGAAAAACGGTGGCGCTGAACGCTGTCATACTTGGTTGGCACACTCTATCCTTGATCAATTAAGCAAATTTTCCGAAGAAAAAAGTTTGGGTTGTCTTAGGTCGGGTCAACAGGCCAGGTAAAATCCTGACCTTGAAAAATGTTTTAAGTGGCATCAGCGAAGATAGGTTAGATCTGCAGATATGATATTTATATCAAATTTTGGGCCTACTGAGTATCACAAATTGCTTCAATGATATTTTAGATATCCATGACCTAGTGTCAGGTAAGGGTCGAGCGGATGCATGACATCTCCATGAGAAATGCATGGGAAAACGGGAATTGCCCGAAAAGTGACCCTGACTCTATAGAGATGACTTAGAACAACTTATTATTCTTAAAACCGTAGTATCTTAAGACTCTCCAGGGTCATGTTGCAAGTTTGAATCCGTCACCTCCGATGGGCTGTCTGGGACTACTTACGCAGGTTTTCAGGCTTAGTTAATAACTTCACAGGAAATATTGATGAGCTGTCATTTTGCTACATGTATGCCGGGATCATCTTTGCGAGTCGACTTGTATCGACTATTTTAGACCAGAGGGTGACTTTGACCTAACGTAGGTCATTTTTACATTTTGACCTAGTATGGTCATGTATATCATGTATCATCCGATTTGTCGCAACGCCTAATAATTGACTTCAACTCAATCCAGTCAGACGCTAGAACCATAAAACATTCCCTTACCTTCCACATTGCATGACCTGTCATGATAATAGGAGCCGAGATCGAGGGGGTGGTGTTTGAACCCCCTCCCCCACACCTTCCAGCAGGGGCGAAGGTGCTCTAAAGCTTCTCGGACGGGATGCCCACTGGGGTGAATATTAGAATGAAACTAGAAATGTCGCAGTCGAGAGTGTCTAGAGTGCACGGACTTAGAAATACGTAAACTGGAGCATACAGAAGTAAAGAGTAGATGCAGCCGGATTATTCATTGAAAGGATGTAGGTTCTCTGCCTCAACCGAAGGCAAAATGAGAATCGAAAAAATGAGAGTTAATACCAAAAAACGCATTTTTAAGGGGGGATAGCGGAGCGGACGCCTCTTACAGCTTAACTCTCCAGAAATGCAGACCCTTTTCTCAAATCGCACAAGTTTTCCGGCTTAGTGTCTTGTATTTCAGCGGTAAAACTTCTCAATTTTTTATCTGGTGCTAGGATCCAGAGCGTGCTACAAGACCTCGGGGAAACGCTCACCCGTTCTATGCAGATATCCAATCTACTCGAAAATGTCAGGCACAGAATCGAAACGATCCCGCTACCTATGAATCCTGTGTGTACAACTTTCATTCCGCTACATCCCCTATTCACACAGGTATAATATGTGATTAGGGTAACGGCCAGGCCCGGCCGTATCGCTCCTATGTTCACCTCAACATTTGTTCGAGTTCATCATGTGTTCATATGTTAATTTGGTTCATGTGCAGGGTGAGACCTCGCGAATGCTGCGCGCCCTCTCGGTAACTGCAAACCTGCGTACCTACATACCCCCAGAAAGGCATAATAAGGCGTTGGAAGCTTCGATCTTCAAATAATTTTGATTGAACATGAGCTTTGAATGACAGCGGAGATAGTAAAGCGTTAATGCTTATAAACCGGATGAGCGTTATCATTCAGCAATGCATTGGAATGGCACGTGTTTGAGACAGCAGATGTATTCAATGCTTCACAAGAATCACATTTACCGAACAAAGAAGAAACAAATGTTCAAAGCAGACTTTGTCAACGACTGCGCTGACTGAGAATGCATCAGAACCAGACAGCCTCGACACAGCTGTCTCATGGGTGTATATCTCCATGCTGTGCTTTGAATGATTTATGAGCTTCACTAGGGTTGCTCCGATGGGTCATGTTGTTTTGTTTTCATAGCTTTAGCTCATAACCTTTTGCTTTAGCTCAAGACCTTTTACCAAAGGACTCTTGCTTACATTTCCTTATCCTGCGCAGGCATGGTAAGGCATGGTAAGCATACATGCTGAAGAAGTGTTTTTATTTGAATGCGCTCATTTGAATTATTCAAGCTATCATCAATATTTGTCAGTTTGATGACCTTTGCCATACCGGTGCTTAAACTGCCTTACTTTTCGTATTTTGAGGTTCAACATTCTGACCGGTGCAACTGGAGGCTATGGGAGCGCTTTTGCTTAAGTGTTGGAAGCCAAATGAGCGTCCCCGCACCAAATGTTACTCTTACACGTTGAATCGTTACCGTGCCATCCGATATTGTTCAGCGGTCACCACTGAGGACAAAAAGTGGACTGGTCCGCTCATATTCCGGCCAGCCGATACATTTTTAAGTTCTGCGAGTCCTTCGAAGCACGTGTGCCTTACTTTCTTTGTCTGAGTTAGGTACTGCAGGCAGTGTTCTAGTCAGTTCCTTGACCAGATGTGACGGTCCCGTGTGTCGATTCAGATTGCGAGTGTGTGGTTTTTGACCCGTTTCTCGGTGCTTAATCAAGCTCACTAGTTGGTCAGAATGTTGAACCTCAAAATACGAAAAAGTAAGGCAGTTTAAGCACCGGTATGGCAAAGGTCATCCAACTGACAAAATATTGACGAGAGCTTGAATAATTCAAATGAGCGCATTCAAATAAAAACACTTCTTCAGAATGTATGCTTACCATGCCTTACCATGCGTGCGCAGGATAAGGAAATGTAAGCAAGAGTCCTTTGGTAAAAAAGGTCTTGAGCTAAAGCAAAAGGTTATGAGCTAAAGCTATGAAAACAAAACAACATGGCCCATCGGAGCGACCCTAGTGAAGCTCATAAATCCAGGGCTGAGCCCGATGAAGCTGAGTTATAGTCCTGGTCTAGGTCTGAGCCCGGCAAACCAGAGTGTTAGTCCTGGTCTAGGTCTGAGTCCGATAAACCCGAGTAGTAGTCCTGGTCTAGATCAATAAACCACGAGTTATAGTCCTGGTCTGGGTCTTCTGAGTCCGGCAAACTCGAGTCAAAGTCCTGATCTAGGTCTAGGTCTTGTATGTCTTTGGAGGCCGCAATTGTTTAGCATCAGTGTCAGGATTACTGAAATGTACAAAACATATGAACACTGTCGGCGCGAAGCTGGAAATCTGTGTGTTCATGTTTTGGGTACTTCAGGGTTTTAATGAAATTATGCAGTGCTGTTACGGGTTTGCATCTTTTCATGTACGGGGGAATATTTGTATCGCCTATGGAACAAACTGCACTGGTAGCTGCTTCTCAGTACTAGATACCCGCATACAAAGCAATACTTTTTTATTTCCCATTCTTCTGAGCAGAGGACGTAGTAGTGAATGTAGCCCAATGTAGAATGTAACCGCTTGCTCCGAAACAGCCGGTTCTGGTATATTCCGTCAAAATATTATAAGCGAAAAATTGTAATCAATCGTTAACCAGTGACAGCTATTTTAATGACATTTCCGTTCATGCTGGACAATACAGGACTCCAAACTTTCATAACGGTGGGCTAATATTGTGGAGTATAAACACCCTCTCATCCATAATGCCCAGGATTTAGTGGTTTGCTATTAGCAATGGCAGTACCTTATGCTGTTTCGGAATAGGAAATTTGGTATTCAATTGGTGATTTTTACAACTGGCCTTTCCGTCTATTCCGAGCCACATTCGATTGGAATATGACTCAGACCATTGCAATGTGACAATGAATTAGGCATATCTAGCTGTTATGCAAATGTTTGTCACCTTTAATCGGTTTCAGTCCATGGGAGATGCTGAAGTCCCAATATATCTTCTTGATAGATCATCCAACTTAACTTTTTGAGCCGTCCTTCCTAAAGCTGTCAAGTGCTCGTCCCGAGTGGTGTGTCCGGCAGAAGAAAAGTAGTCTGTATCACACGGCCAGTCAAGTTTAATTGATATCTAATTCTTTATATATATATATATATATATATATATATATATATATATATATATATATATATATATATATATATATATATATATATAAGTAATATTGGCCGTGTGGTTCAAATACATGTCAAAAATAAAAACGTAAAACAACAAACGAGGTTTTGAAGTCGTTCGTAGGCTTTTTTAACTGTTCTGTAATTTTCCCGCTACAAGCCACAGGCTCCAGTGTCCTGTCTGTTATAACAAGTTTCTGTGATGATCCTCGCTTGAAGCTGCTGGAAGTGTACACCGATTATTATGCTCCGATGTACTTAGCTATAAACATGCTTAATAGAGGTGGGACTTTCTAGGCCCGGGGGCCCGGGGCAAAAGCCCGGCCCAGGCCCGCGGGCTTTGACCGGGCCTGAAGGCCTGATTTAAGTTAATGTCGGGCTGATAACGGGCTTCACCCAGGCTCATTCCAGGCTTCAACTAAACTGGGACTTCAAGTCAATTTTCTGTAAGTTAAATAAGCCTTTTTCAGTACAGACCTAGTTTTTTCCACTGAAACATAATATTATTCATGCACCAGCAGCTTTTGAAAATGCATTTACAATTAATTTTGAGACTTTTTGACATACATCAGAAATGTAAAAGCATGAAGCTCTAGCTTTCTATCTGTTACTCATGCCAGGGTCAAAAGTAAGTTACTTAAACCTGAATCAATATTTAAAATCACATATTGAATAATGCCTACAGTTGCACACATCCATGCCGTACTGTCATCTTATGAATATCCTGATTACTTTAAAATTTTCAAGTCATATATGGGTGAACAAAATATAAATTGTGATAGCATATTTGTTACTTCCATATTGTCAGTATACCATTTCAAAGGAAGTCATTTAAACAATTTGCTGCTAACATATTGATATTAACACCTAGCTCTAGCTAGAAAATTCTTTCGAGAAGCTTTCAGCTCCAGGTAAAAAGAAAATGTTATCTATGGAGCCATTCCCATGTCCTCTACGAAAAATGGTGAAGTAAATATGTCAGGTACAAACTATCTAGTGGGAGCCCATAATTGTCAAATTGGCCTGGTAACTCTAGCTGCAAGAACAAATGTTGATAAGTTTGACCCTTCCACAGCTTCATCTCGCTCTTTCATTGCCCAAAAGATGCAAAATCCACTCAGAAAGGGCTAGTATAAGCAAGGAAATAGCCACAAAGAAAACATGTTTTTGATCAAAGTACTTCAAAACATAAATTAGTCAGTTGTGGGGAGATACTGGGGAGAGCAGTCAGCCTTAGAAGGAACCTTTGAAATTACACCAAAACATGAATATACTTGACACTATGTGTTGCACTTTCCTTGTGGAGATACTTCCCTGGCCTCTATGAAATACAACTTCTATTATAAGCTTTGAACCTGAACATAACAGCACTTCCCTCCCACCACACTAAAGGTATTATCGCAGTAGGTGGATCACATCTCGCGGTTCAAAAGGATTACATCAGAAGGTCCACTGATCAAAGGGTCTAATGTTCATAGGTTCTACCCTGTGAAAGTTAGACCTTTTGAATAAGAAGTCCACAAACAAGTGCACAAAAAGCAAGATACCTTTACTTAAAAAAGTGGCCTATTCTCAGGAACAAAAGAAATGCACCACACACTTTGTGCTTATTTTTTAAATCTGTAAAATTTTAAAATATATTTTCAAAAGTCTTGAAATATTTTCGCTGAAATAAACTTACTATTCTGGTAAATTTTGGTGAAAAATGTTTTCATAAATGATTGCTCTAATGTAGACAAGCACGGCGCTTCAGATACCTACTAAGCGCAAGCCCGTAAAATACAACAAAGCAAACAGAAATAGTGTTCAAGCCCAAATGGTGATGTGGGTGGGATTGAGTTGTTTTTTTGTGTCAGATCTACTTTTTGGTGGAGATTGGTGCAATATTTTTATTCAATGTTTGGTGCGAACCTGTGGAAAACTAGTGGTTCCTTATCAAGATAGTTCTTTATGGCTGGTGGTTTGATAATTGTATATGGCTGATGGGCCTTGTTCATGTTGGCCTGTTGGCTTACCTACTTTGCAGACCGGGCTGACCCAAGCAGAACAGTCTTTTAACTATCTTCCAAGCTGTTTAGTGACTAAACTAAAAGAAAATGTTCACATGTATCAATTGAGGGACAATGTGAAGGATTTTTGGTTCATTCACAGCCATTCCGCCATGATATTCTGAAAAGTTTTAGCTGAAAACTTGTCACTGCTCTCTCCTCTATTCATAAACATTATTGGAACTCAATTGTGAGGCTTGTGCCAGCATATAATGATTGATAAAAGTGCAAAGATGGAGGAAATGTCTGACATGAGTGGACTTATTTCATCCCGATTCTTATAGCTGCCATGTGCATACCTCTATCTAGAATACCCTTTGTTTTTATAAGGTGATGCTGGTCATTACCTGAAGTAAGCTTGCATCATAAGCAAGCCATGTTTCATACTGTGTTTTTCAGTATCATTTGCTGCTGAATTATTAAGATAGCTGAGGCTACTGATGCTACATGCACCTTTTTGATATGGTTTTGGGTGAAACCAAAACTTTTTACAGGATAAATTGGCTTAAAACATATATTTTAAACAGCTTTAAAGTAAATAAATGTTGTATATAGTCGTTAATGGTTTTCCATGATACCGGGCCTTCCCGGGCTTGATAATCCATTTCTTCCACAAACCGGGCTTGTGACGGGCTTCTAAAATCAGCAGCCGGCCGGGCCCGGGCCCGGGCCTGCAAAATTGCCCGAAACTCCCACCTCTAATGCTTAACCATTAACCGTCTTCGAAAAGTGAGCTCAATAAGTTCGGCTGTCGGAGAAGGCTTTGGTTATAACGAGTGGACGGTGTGCTGGAATGGACAGTGCGATGGAGCACTGGAGTGGACGGAGCACTGGAGTTGGCGGAGCACTGGAGTTGGCGGAACACTAGTGGGCGGAGGAGTGTAGTGGACCGAGCACGGGAGTGCACCGAGCACTGGAGTGGACCGAGCGCTAGAGTGGATGGAAGACTGGAATGGACGGAGCGGTGTAGTGGACGGAGCACTGTAGTGGATAGAGCACTGGAGTGGACGGAGCACTGGAATGGATGGAGGGGTGTAGTTGACGGAGCACTGGAGTGGACGGAGCACAGGAGTGGACGGAGCACATGAGGGGACCAAGCACTGGTGTGGACCGAGCGCTGGAGTGGATGAAATACTGGAATGGACAGAACACTGGTGCGGACGGAGTGCTGGAGTGGACAGAACGCTGGAGTGGACAGAACACTGGTGCGGACGGAGTGCTGGAGTGGACAGAACACTGGTGCGGACGGAGCACTGGAGTGGACAGAACACTGGTGCGGACGGAGTGCTGGAGTGGACAGAACACTGGTGCGGACGGAGCACTGGAGTGGACAGAACACTGGTGCGGACGGAGCACTGGTGCGGACAGAACACTGGTGCGGACGGAGCACTGGAGTGGACAGAACACTGGTGCGGACGGAGTGCTGGAGTGGACAGAACACTGGTGCGGACGGGTGCTGGAGTGGACAGAACACTGGAGTGGACAGAACACTGGTGCGGACGGAGCACTGGAGTGGACAGAACACTGGTGCGGACGGAGTGCTGGAGTGGACAGAACACTGGTGCGGACGGAGTGCTGGAGTGGACAGAACACTGGTGCGGACGGAGTGCTGGAGTGGACAGAACACTGGTGCGGACGGAGTGCTGGAGTGGACAGAACACTGGTGCGGACGGAGCACTGGAGTGGACAGAACACTGGAGTGGACAGAACACTGGAGTGGACAGAACACTGGTGAGGACGGAGCACTGGAGTGGACAGAACACTGGTGCGGACGGAGCACTGGAGTGGACAGAACACTGGTGCGGACGGAGTGCTGGAGTGGACAGAACACTGGTGCGGACGGAGCACTGGAGTGGACAGAACACTGGTGCGGACGGAGCACTGGAGTGGACAGAACACTGGTGCGGACGGAGTGCTGGAGTGGACAGAACACTGGTGCGGACGGAGCACTGGAGTGGACAGAACACTGGTGCGGACGGAGTGCTGGAGTGGACAGAACACTGGTGCGGACGGAGTGCTGGAGTGGACGGTTGGCTGGAGTGGACAGAACACTGGTGCGGACGGAGCACTGGAGTGGACAGAACACTGGTGCGGACGGAGTGCTGGAGTGGACAGAACACTGGTGCGGACGGAGTGCTGGAGTGGACAGAACACTGGTGCGGACGGAGCACTGGAGTGGACAGAACACTGGTGCGGACGGAGTGCTGGAGTGGACAGAACACTGGTGCGGACGGAGTGCTGGAGTGGACAGAACACTGGTGCGGACGGAGTGCTGGAGTGGACAGAACACTGGTGCGGACGGAGCACTGGAGTGGACAGAACACTGGTGCGGACGGAGTGCTGGAGTGGACGGTTGGCTGGAGTGGACAGAACACTGGTGCGGACGGAGCACTGGAGTGGACAGAACACTGGTGCGGACGGAGTGCTGGAGTGGACAGAACACTGGTGCGGACGGAGTGATGGAGTGGACAGAACACTGGTGCGGACGGAGTGCTGAAGTGGATAGAACACTGGTGCGGACGGAGTGCTGGAGTGGACAAAACACTGGTGCGGACGGAGTGCTGGAGTGGACAGAACACTGGTGCGGACGGAGCACTGGAGTGGACAGAACACTGGTGCGGACGGAGCACTGGAGTGGACAGAACACTGGTGCGGACGGAGTGCTGGAGTGGACAGAACACTGGTGCGGACGGAGTGCTGGAGTGGACAGAACACTGGTGCGGACGGAGTGCTGAAGTGGACAGAACACTGGTGCGGACGGAGCACTGGAGTGGACAGAACACTGGTGCGGACGGAGCACTGGAGTGGACAGAACACTGGTGCGGACGGAGCACTGGAGTGGACAGAACACTGGTGCGGACGGAGCACTGGAGTGGACAGAACACTGGTGCGGACGGAGTGCTGGAGTGGACAGAACACTGGTGCGGACGGAGTGCTGGAGTGGACAGAACACTGGTGCGGACGGAGCACTGGAGTGGACAGAACACTGGTGCGGACGGAGCACTGGAGTGGACAGAACACTGGTGCGGACGGAGCACTGGAGTGGACAGAACACTGGTGCGGACGGAGTGCTGGAGTGGACAGAACACTGGTGCGGACGGAGTGCTGGAGTGGACAGAACACTGGAGTGGACAGAACACTGGTGCGGACGGAGCACTGGAGTGGACAGAACACTGGTGCGGACGGAGCACTGGAGTGGACAGAACACTGGTGCGGACGGAGTGCTGGAGTGGACGGTTGGCTGGAGTGGACAGAACACTGGTGCGGACGGAGCACTGGAGTGGACAGAACACTGGTGCGGACGGAGCACTGGAGTGGACAGAACACTGGTGCGGACGGAGTGCTGGAGTGGACGGTTGGCTGGAGTGGACAGAACACTGGTGCGGACGGAGCACTGGAGTGGACAGAACACTGGTGCGGACGGAGTGCTGGAGTGGACAGAACACTGGTGCGGACGGAGTGCTGGAGTGGACAGAACACTGGTGCGGACGGAGCACTGGAGTGGACAGAACACTGGTGCGGACGGAGTGCTGGAGTGGACAGAACACTGGTGCGGACGGAGTGCTGGAGTGGACAGAACACTGGTGCGGACGGAGCACTGGAGTGGACAGAACACTGGTGCGGACGGAGTGCTGGAGTGGACAGAACACTGGTGCGGACGGAGTGCTGGAGTGGACGGTTGGCTGGAGTGGACGAAGCACTGGAATGGGCAGTGCTTCGGATGGCAAAGTTTGGGCCGGGTGAGTGTCTGGCAGCTGAGCCTCTTCTGTCCGCTGCCCGCACGACATGGCTCTGCAGCCGACATCCAGACTCCTTAATACGGCGCACTGAGACAATAGACGTAGGCCTCGAAAGCGGGCAGTGAAGGGGACACCTCGCCTCCAGCTGGACAACGGCCAGCTGTAAGAACTTCCAGCTGGAAAAACTTTAGCACTGAACCGATCATATTAACGCCCTTCTTGCGCTTCTCGAATGTGCAAAGAAGTGTTTCCCCAATTCGATTTGGGCCAACTGTCTCGATAGAACCCTGCTGGGGAGCTTGTATTAGCTGTTAGATTCACTTTCCACCCGGTATTCGCCATGGGCCGGCTCCTCTGGTAAACGATCGCTGTTGACGCCCTGCTGGTAAGCCACCGTGTGGTCTGTCAGTTAGTTCCATCTGAAGCCGTGCAAATAACTGCCGTGTACTCAATTACCTGTTATCTCCGGAGTAAAAAACAGAATGTAAAAGACAGAGAACCCTGTCACATTGACGTGTGTTGTACCGCACCACTCAGGTAACCGTCTGTGGCGCATGCGGCTACTAAGTCCTAGACTGATCTTACGATGTGACCTGTCTCTACTCACCCAGATTGTGTCACTAGTCAGGTTGCGTCAACCGCAGCGTGCACCAGCTGTGTGCTCCGTGACCGCTTCCGCGCAACCTTCGGAAATCGACACCCCTGGTGGCTAATGGGTGTCGCTGAATTATTTTCAACTCATTTCAGCGAGTTTGCCGTCGCGTGACGTTCGCCACTCAGGTTCATTAGTCAAGTGTGCTTGGTCTCGAGACTGTGGCTGGTGTAAATTGGCACTTTAAATCGGTCGCCAGTGGCGTTTGACAACCGCACAGTGCAGAACTTTAACAATGGAACGCAATATACCCCAGAAGTATGTGAGCCCAAGAATCTCAATAAACACACGAACTTTGATATCAGCGCTCGCAGTTATTTTATCACTGGGATCTGGTGCTTGGTTATGCAACGTTGGAAGACAAAATATCCCTGATTTTATTTTTAATTGAGAGAGCCACAATTTGTAAATCGCAAAATGTTATCAATAGTACATCTATCTGACCAGGATTTTTCATTTGTGGTGTTATAGAACCAACCTAATGCCTTGACTGACTAAGGAGAAGAAAACTAAGGTAGCTTTAACTTACTTGAAAACAGCCTCAATCGCTTCAGCCCGGTGCAAACACCGACAAAGTTTAAAACCAAGGAGGCCTCGAACTAAATCGGTACGGCGACTGGCACATAATTTTCTACCGGAAGGTACTGTGAAAAACCTTCAGAAAAGCAGAAATGGGCGACAACAGTCATTAAGGACCGAACACGTGATTGAAAAGGCGCGGCTAACCCTCACTGAAGCCTCAGTAAATCAACGAGTAGTATCCCTAAAGAACTGGGCACCAGGTATACAACAGTCTGGACCATTCTAACCACTCATCTTAGATTGAAACCCTGCCAACTCACCGTCCAGCATAGCCTCCCAGGGGTCAATTTCCAGCGGGAGGAGCAGCAGTCGAAATAGAGACCTGGTCTCGAACCGTCCCGGTCGGGTTTGGCAGTGATCGGTTCAACAGCAGCAAGGTGAACGTCTGCTGCTCACTCGGTGCCAGGGGCGTTATGGACCCAATCTTCGAGGATCTGAACATCACCATGGTGACCCTCACCAAAGAGATCCGTCTTTTCAAGAGATTTCTATGGGGATATCGCAAGAAACAGGTCTACGAGGGGAGTTCTGAAAGTTTGCCAGAGCAGATCATCAGAACTTAAACACGCAGGACGTCAGCAAACACGTGCCCTGCAGTCACCGAGAAACTGCAGCTCGGGTGACACTATGTTTGTTGAGAGAAGGTGGTCTCTTCAAACATCCGGTCTGAGTGTAACAATGAGTGGAGCCATTACGGTCTTTTCCAGAATTGAACTGATTGAATTCCGAACCCTCTATCGCGCGCTTCACAGTGAGTTTGTGAACTGTGAAAAGGTAATTGGGCACCTTGGTGTAATTTCACACCGTTAAGCTTTTTGGAATATTTTCTTAGTATGAACACTGTCTTATTTCGCCTGAAAATGGCTTAAGCCTAATAATTTGTACTGATTAACTTTCCCTTGCTAGAGGTTAAAAAAATATCTGCGTGTCGTCATGGTCTAGTTAGGTAGCAAATTGAACATGTTTGATTTACGCTACAAATGCATGCGATAGCAGATAAATTATTAACAGCTAAAGCATACTGTTATTGGGGCCTGAAGTGACTTTTTTCTGTTTTTCTTCATATATTAGAACATGTCTCGCGCTTCAAGCTTGTGATTAAATAATGTTATGCGCATTTCACTAGTACCCAGGACTTAGCACGCATGTTTAAAGAGGTCCGAGCTAGAACAATGTATCTGCGCAGCGGTGCTTGATGAGCATTACGTCACTTTCCTTAACACGCGCATTGACGGGGGTATGAGCCACCTTCGCTTTGACGGGCGGTACCCGCCCCCCCCTAAGATCTCGAGAACCACGCCAGGTAGAGAAACATGGTAAACAGCGTAGGGTAGCGCATCCGCTTCTCCATCGAAAATATTCGAACTATTTTTTTCAGGTCACATTTAAGGTCACTAGAGGTCAAAACGTGCCGTCATAGGGATAGCATGTAAATGAAGGCTTTCGGTCATAACATCTGAACAAGTAAAGATAGAGCGAAACAACTTAACCATATGAATCCTCGCAGCAAGCCGAATCGAATTATATATAATTTGACCTTACTAGGTCAAATCAAGGATTTGAACCTGACCTCGTCAGGTCAAGGCCAAATTAGATAGAATGAATATCATCGGAACCGCAAAGACAAACGCTTTATCACTATCCGTTACCTAGTTATTCAGTTATAGCCATTTTCCCTTGCATTTCCAATGGGGAGAGAGGTCATGGCTCGTACCCGACTTTAGGTCATCGATGTCAAAAATACTGGAACACATTTTAGAGAACTCGATGGGCCCATTATGTGATATGAGTTTCAATCAGATAAGTTCACCCTGTTCCGACTCCGCTATCTTAAACTTTTTTTGAGGTCACGTCACTTGACCTGTACTGGTGACCTGACCTGAGATGACCTAACCTTAAAATTTTGACAAAAGTTTTAAAAATGGTGAGAGAAAAGGTATGCCAAGTACGGCGGCGCTACGCGCCACCGTTTTTATGCTGTCCGAAAAAAACCTGAGGGGGTGGGTACCCGCCCCCGTCAATGCGCGTGTTAAGGACACCTCATACGTGAACACCTGAGGAGAACGGAATCGCTATGGGGTGATTTTTGTTTTTATTTTTTCTGCGAAACGGTAAGATCCGTGACAAATGAAATATCGATCAAATGGATTCTCGGCATTCTCTACCACTTGGCTATAGCCCTGTTCCAGCTGTCAGCACAGTTTTGTCAGCAGGACCTCTAACCTCTCCTCCAGAAAAGTAACATCAGCGCTATGATCGCCTCTTTTTTGTGCTAAGCAAAGGGAACTCAAACCTTTATACCATTAAACAATATTAGGCTGCCACTTCGTGCACTTTCTATTTTTCATCAGCACAAACAGCAGGCCGTCAGCCCGTAAAACCTCTAGAACTAGTTCCCGGGGAGAGGCTACAGTCCTGTGACGTAGGTGCAACACGGCTCGCTGATTAGTGCTGACAAAACTGTGCTGACAGCTGGAACAGGGCTTATCTTAGTTCAAATCCCATTATGAAGGTGCCACATTTCCTTCAAGTAATCGCCATATCACCCATTGTAGTTGTAGACAAATGAAATCAGGGATACCTTTTTCCACCCGCTACGAGAACGTTTCCTAGCCGGAAGAAAAATAAATTTATTTTTTATCAATTTCTACTAAGTATGCCTACTTCCAGTCTTGCCTTTGATGTTGTTCAAGTAAAATGCTTTTATGATCCGATTTTCCAGCGATGACCTTGGTACCTATATTATATGTATATATATTTTTTTTTTTCTTGTAAACATATTTTATTAAAGACGAGGGAAAGCTTGCATTAATTTGGCTAGTTCGCACCCATCCCCACTACTGTGCAAATCCCGCGCTGCAATAATGTAGTTTCTTTGTACCTATCCCCACTACTGTGCAAGTCCCGCACTGCATTAATTTGGTTAGTTTGTACCCATTCACACTACGGTTCTTAATAAGCAGCGAGTTCATTATATGATATATGATCTGCTGATTACCCGCTTCTGATAATGAACGTGCATCTACCCAATATCACTGCCTGAACAACTAGCTCAAGGCCGCCTTTGATAGTGTAACCTTAGTTCGCGGTCACAAGCAAACACGCTTCCTTGTTAGCACCATCCTACCGTACTCACCTGCCAGAAAACCGTCGAAGCACATTGCGGCGGTTGTTTCGGACCGGCGGATGTTTCCAGTTTTTCAGTGCATGCGGCATGAGTGCAGTGACGCTATCAGCTGTGTCCGCTCCATCCGCCGTTGCGCCGCTTTCGACAGCTTCAGTTGACGGCCGTGTGGGGGCCGGGCACTATCTCGCCGCCTCATTTCACCGGCTCGCCGCCCGCTGCCCTCGCCAGCCTTATCGCTTTCCCAGTGTCAAACCGAGCCGCTGTGGTTTTTGCCGACCCCCAGTCCCACCTCATCCCCTCCGCGGCCGACAGTGGAGGAAACACAAAGCAGAGATTCATGGGCAGCAACCTCAGTCTTCATCTGGCCGCAGTGTGCTATATTTCTCCCCTATGAGTACTTCGACATTCGGTTAGCCGTTCCCTCTACCATTTGTGTTGCTTTGTGTTCACTTCTATACTGTATGCAATATGGCATGAAGGCACAGTGAGACAGAAGACCAAAAATGGGATGAAACCTCTAGTTAAAAAACGAATGATGTGAGAAAGATGGTTTTAGGTTCAGATAAAATATTTTCATTAGACATTTGAACCAAGCACACAAACTGTTAGTTTTCGATAAATTGCCGTTCAGTGATATCATTAAAATGTCACAATTATGTGTTGTTTATGATTTGTCATCAATATTTTACCATGATTGAATGATTCAAAGAGATGGAGATGACGAGAGGCCCATTTCTAGAGTTTCGGGACTGGCTCCCATGTTCTTTTGTTGTAAGGTTTGGTACCTGTTCCAATTATTGCGGAACTGGTAGTGCTGGGCTGTTTGTCATCATGTGGAGATCAATATCAAACTGCTAGCCGCGGTCTGCCAGATTTAGTGGTGTTTTTTTGTGTCGAGTGCCTCGCGGGAATCTGCACTAGCTGCCGCCTTGGGTGGCGCCGCTAATAAACATCGCAGCGTCGCAGCGTCAGCCGGGCGCGACTAGGCAAACATCCTGAGGGTCGTCCCTGGGTAAGAAACGGCGGCAGCGGAAATTGGTAGGATGCTATCTTTTTACTAAAGACTTGGGGCTTTGCTACGCTCACTGGGTGCTTGCGTCGCCACTTGTGCGCGCGAGGTCATTGGATGTGGCCCGCGTGCCTCCAGTAGCACACCATCGCTTCCGCTTGTCTGCGTACTTGGCGCAGCAGGCTAACGGCCGACGGTGTGTTCTGCAGGAGTTCAATTTCTGTAATGGTGGTCGGGTGATGCCTTTTTCATATCACCTGTTGGATGCGACGGCTGCAACGTTAATTTTTGGGAAATGTTTTCAGTGGGAATGAGTACGGCTGAAGCCAAGGAACCGTAAATAAGAGATGATTTGATTATGAGTCTGGAGGGTGTTGCATGGTCTAGTCGTTGCCTTTGAAGTATTCTCTGAAGGTTCTTGAAGAGAGAATGAGAGAGGATGTGAGTCTTTTTCAGTAATTTGAGTGGCGTTCAATCCCTCAACCCTCTACTGTTCAGTCTCTCCCGGACAGTTTTACCGGGTAGGTAGTTTTTAAACGTGATTTGCAATAGTCTTGTGCGCTGTTATCGACTTCTAGTTGTGACAGCTGATGCTGAGTTAAAGGGCGGTTCAGTGCTCGTGCAAGAGCTGATTTTTTGTACAACTTGTCATTTTGTAAGTCGTGACCAGACCGTCTCTCGGCCCATCATTGGAATCGCTATTGGCCAAAGTAAGTGGACTAGAACTGGTATGGGGCCTATAGCGGGGTCTAGGATTTTTAAACGGGGGAAGGGAGCGGTATTTGAGCCGAGGACGCCATTTCTTGAGGTGCGATTTAGAAGAGGGCGCCAAATGGCATCGTGAGGGATCCCAAATACTTTTTATCCTGGGGGAGAGGGGCACTGGGATGTTACGTTTCAGGGGGCACAGAGAATCAGTTTGGGTGCGCTGGGGGCTCGTATCCCCGTTTGCCCCCTGCATCCGCAGATGGTGGAAAAGAGTATCATATATATTCAGAATGATACACATGTGGTTGAAGACATTCTCGAAGTAAAGATGGAGACCAAAAGTGACGCCAGATGTTCTTTGAGACTGCATGATTTAGGATTCTGTCTTTGAGCTAAAAAAGTAGATTCATCCCGCGGTGAAAGCAATATGAACGCTCTGACGTGTGTGAGGTACAATATGACGTTTGAAATCTTGTAAATGTTGACTATGAGCGAGCACGCAGTTGGTCTAAGGGACCACGGATAGGAAAATGGATATAACGTGAATGCCTAGATATCTGGCCGTTGGACATGCTGCGGGCTTTTGGTACACTTCAAACACAGTTCTAATGGGCGCCACATGACCTTTGCTGTCGGCGCGCCCTAAAACACCAATGATGATGATGAAACACACTTCTATACAACTGTAGAAAAGTGCTGATAGTGCTCTTAAAGTTTTCCTATGTGATGCTATCTCATTTCACCTATTCGTGTGAACCCATCATATCTGGGATCGTTTTTGTAGATCGTATACACACTTTGCAGCATGAGTGGAGATCCCGGGGGGTTGGGAGGGGGGGTCAGGAACCCCTGGATTGTCTGTCTTCTATTGGCTCTGTACAGGGCTTGTATTTCTGTGGCAGTGTTAACCTAACTAGGACCTCCCTGGATTGAGAAGAGATCTCCAGCGTTGCTTCGCAGAAGACAGGGGTGTGCGTGGTGCGTTCAGTGTAATGACTGCTTATTTCAGCGTTTTCCGTCCCCCCTGTAAAGTGTGGGGGCCTCTTTCCTCGCTGGTCTAGTCTTCACTTTATTTTCCGGAACGCTGCCTCATTCCGTCGGGCTTTGTGTCACAAATTAGCTGTGCCGAGTCCTCTTTGCGTTCGTCTGTTCTCCAAGCACACACACCAGCAGTGCTGCTCGCAATGCCCCTGCATTCACCACCCAGGCTCGTTTGCAGTGAGCTCTTGGTTGTCAGCGTTAGTGTGTCTCTTTGCAAGCTTGTCAGTGTTTTGCTGAGACCAGTCGTCCTGAGATTGCATCGTTAGCGAATTGCGCAATAGCGGTGGTTTGGCGTTGGTATGTGTGCGATAATCGCCCTACATGTGCACTGCGGTACAGTCGGGCTCTGCTGTAGGTGGTGCCAGCGGGCACGCCCTCGATCCCACTCACCCTCTCTGTTGCCCGCATTGGTGCGCCCCCGGGGCCGGGGCGGCGGCGGCTAAAGACCGCTGAATGAAGCCTATCGAAGGCTATTGTTTGCTGAGACTGGAATGTGTGCGTTCGCTGTGGAAGCTCCATTGTTGCTTAGAGTGCCAAGTGTGATGGTCCATTGCAAAGCCTGACGCTATTGTCATGCGTCAGGCCTCCTGTGCTATCTCGGCACGGGTGTATAGACTGGTCCACCTAGGTATGTATGTAAATACATATCTAGGCCTGCCATACATACCATACCATACCATACCATACCAGACAATACCCACCTTGTGTAGCTATGATATTAATGAACCGCTCGAAAATAGATGGGAACTCTGCCTTTCAGCTGGATTCATGCCACATTGAACTAACGTGTGTAGAGTGCACACTCGGTGAGCTGGATGGGGCGGGCTGGTAGCGTTGCGCGGTACCCTGTTGGATCGGGTTCTAACATCACCAGCTCAATACTGCGGTGCGTTCGGGCCCAATATTGAAGTCGCTCGCCGGCCTAAGTATGCGTCCGGTTCATAATAAAGCAGCACGCCACGCGTGCGGCAGCGGCAACAGGCTACTTTAACCCTCCGAGTGAACTGCTCGACCTGAATACGGGTTTTGCTCGTTATGACGTCACAGTAGTTTCCGTTTCTGGACGTACGGCAGAGAGAGAGAGAGGTAGATGCAGGAGATGAGAGCAGAAGTGCCATGATCTGACGTCACGTGCCCTTCTTGTCCGTGCGGCTGGGCTGATGTGGGTCTCCGGGAGACGCGGCGAGGGGTGGCCGGAAATGATGTCTGCGGCCCGCTGACGACTTCGGTGAGAGCGGCGTTTTTCGCCGTTCCGCAGGCGCCCGCCACCGGGAGTAGGTGCTTAGTATGCTGATGGCACCTCCCAGAGGCGGTTGGAAAGAAGCGTGTCGCCCGCCGCGGCAGCTGTGTTGCTGTGCACGTTCCTCCAGCGATGTTAGCGGCCCTGAAGCGCCAGACGGTGGCCGTTCAGATGCGGCCCAACTGGCGTGCGCTGGGGATGTGGGCTTCAAATGTTGTCGAGACATGCTGGTTTTACTGGGGTGTTTCTGGTTCCTTTCAGTTTTATATGGTTTGATGTTCACCAGGATGTCCAGTTTTGGCAGCTGGCAAGAAAAGTGGTCGGAAAGTGTAATGTTCCGTTGGAGGGAGATAGCTATTCGCTTCATGAAGTTGATGGTTCTGGAATGCAGCCCGCAGAACGGACGAATGATTACTGGATCCATTTTTCCTTTAGAAATTGTGTGCATGTCCTCTGTGTTTACCCCTTCGATTTCTCTCTCTCTCTCTCTCTCTCTCTCTCTCTCTCTCTCTAACTACTTTGTTGAAATCTAGAAAGAACTATTTGTGTAAGAAACAGGTCTGAACAGGAAAATACATTTTGTCTCCACCTCCAATCGCTCGAAACAAAAATAAGGCCTCTTTGCTCACTACCCTGGGTTGAGCTGGGCATTTTGTTTAATTACGAGGCTCAGCTGGGCCGCCTGCTTGCGACATGCAACGCTGCAAAAGCCATGTCATTTAACATTTTATCACGTGGGATGTGTTAGCAAATGAAATGGTATTCCTTCGTGGCTTGAATTATGGACATAGTCCCATTGTTTTGAACTGTAAAGCGTGAGGAAACTGAATATGGAGGTCTTTGGGTGAAATAAAATATGCCAGTAGTGACTTCTCTACAGCCTCTACAAATCTGTCATATCAGTTCAAAATCCGTTGTAAAAGTGTGTTAATACCTTTAAACGTTCTCAATCTGGGTATTTTCTTAGTCCCAACCGATATCAATAACTACGGAAATAAGATAAACGACCAGATCTGCATGTGGCGAGATGAAGAATGCTTGTTGAATATTCATGCACTCCAGCACCGCTGCAATTGCGCTTACTTTCTGTGTGAACTGCTTGTGTCGAATCACAGTCGAAAAATTGTGGTCGTCCACACCTCTGCGGGAGAGCGCGGGCCAGAAGTGCTGGAAAAGATGGGATAGAAAAGATGGCGCTGATTCCTTTGTTCGTTCCAAAATTTCTCGATTTTTGCCACATTAGGAAGCAAGCCGAAGGTTTTGTAATATCTCTTCACCAGGATGATAATGTGACACCAGCCCCCTCACTTTCTCCGGTGCTGATGCCTGAGGCGCTACACTTGTATGATAATGATGATAATTTTTGGGGCTTATCAACGCACCAACTGCCAGGGTCATACGGCGTCGCCAACACTTTCCCTGTTGGAAGGGTTTCTCCGGAGCCAGCTTGCTCCTTGTTCAGGGAAGCCGCCGGGCCCTGAACCCGGGTCGGCTGAATGGAAGCCAGCTACGCTGACTACTCCACTACCGCGCCCCCTTGTATGATAATCACCATCTCCGGGAAGCCCCGATGATTCAGTACCGAATGGAATTGGCTGAAGTCTCTCGGCGCTAAGACCGTCAGCACAATCATACAGCCTGCCACAGTTCTGTAGGCAACGCATGAATCAAAGTATAGGTATACCTACGCGAAATGGACCTCATGCGTGTGGCTTCGAACACATGTGAGGCGGAAATCCCCGGTTCAGTTTCATACCCATGAAACCGAGTGCCGGATCCCGACCGGCTGTGGGACGGCTGCGCCGGGGGGGGTGGAGGGGGGCGCTTGAGCCTGGCACGTGATTGGTTCGCCAGACCAGTCAAACAGCCTGGGGCGATGCTAGGAGGCACGAATGTGCGGCAGATTAGCCGACGCGGGAGGCGACTGCATATTGCTGATGTGAACGCGGTGCATAAGACGGTCTTCAGGGCTCTGAAAGGAATTTGGACCATTTGATACCAGGCGCGTTTGAATGAATCGTCTCCTTATGTGACGGGCTGCAGTTGACACTGGCGATGTGTGAGTCGTCGGGATCGGCCGGTGTCGGCCCGTGCATCCGATGCTGACCCCCTCTCACTCTCCCCACCCTCGGGCCCCCAACCTGATAGGTACACTCTACAAGTGTATCGTGACCGGCGGTCGCTCAGAACAGATTAGCATCATACGTCTCGCGAGCCGGGTATTGCCGACCGGTTGGGTTACTGCCAGACTGCGCACTTCCGTGCGGGTGACAGCCTAATGGTCTACGATTGCTGGCCGCCATCGATAAACACAGTACCAGAGCAGCACCGGCTCTTGGAATGCTCGTGCTGAGAACACGAACCCTTTTTTCTGGAATGGTGGGACTAGAAATTCGTCATGTGTTGGATTTTTCGTATCTTGTGTTCCTGTGAAGTGTTGAATTTTACATGGGTAATGCCTTGTTTGGCTTAATTGTAACGACTTTCTTTGTTCCAAGCAGGCTGTTCTTTTATGTAGAAACTGCACCTGCTGTATGGAGGCTTCCTTGCGCCGCAGCTGTCTGTCGGCTGTCGACTTATAATGGAATTTAAAATCAGCCAACTTTGAGCAGTCTCCTGAGTCATGAGTCACTTTAAACCAGCGGGGAATGAGGCCTTCGGATTGTGTAGGTACATGGTAATATGACCGTGTTTTTCGGTTAACGTAGGTATACGATATGAATTAGCTGTTCATCCCTATATCGACCAAGAACACTTCTTGCTGGTAATTGCATATCATACCATCCTTCACCACACCCCACCATTCTTCCCATCGCTCTTACACCCGACCCACATCCGGTCGTACGCGCAGCACACGCGCATGCTGACTGGAAGCTACCCCACAGAATAAAGCCTCATCGCCATCACATTACGGTGTCGTGGCATTTGCATGGTGCCGCCATTTGGCCTCCGAAGATGGATCGGACGCGTCTCCAGGGACCAACTGTCTGTGCTCGCCTCCCAACCTCCTGGCCTGGTGGTGCTGGGCGGCCGGCTCTCTGCGACCGCAGAGCGCTTCCGACCATTCGCTTCCGACCGCTGGCTTCGTTTTTTTAATTACATTGTTGAAAGTGATCATATACATTTCAGTTATCTATTTTAGACAAGAAATACATTGGAAAGAGGGCGATCTTTCTACAAGAAGGCCATCAACAGGTCGGGGAATGGCCTTGTTGCAGAGATAGGTTCTCTCTTTTTCTGGTGTATCTAAAGTAAATAATTGGCATGTAATGATCATATTCTGCAACAAAATTTCAGCCAATGGCGTTTCCACAAGTGATCCGTATGATAAGCATGTTCTTCACTGTCTGGGTGTTGTCGGAATGGCCGGGGTGAATATAGCAATTGAAATTCATTGACATTTTATCGGCTTCTGTCACTGGCTGAAATGGATTAGGCCCTATGTACCAGAGTGCAGCAATAAATTGTACATGTCACCTTAGCAGTTGACGTGCACTAGAACTGGGTCCCCGCGGCACTGCCTTGTGAGAAGAACGCGTCACGGGTGGGAAGGGGTAGGGGGATGTGGGATGTCCGAATCAGTCAAGGAGCTGTCTGTGGATTGGATCCCATCGGCCAGAAGACTGGTAATTACGGGTCCAGCCGTGAACCTCAGCGCCTATATTTGACCAAATAGTAGTGTCTGTCCAATACTGATTATATTTTGATTAATCACCATGCTTCCTAAATGGATTGGCCCTGATTGGTATTTGAAAAACTTGAGGCGGCCAGGAACCGTTATTTTTAGACGACGCCATCAATGTTTCTCATAAGCGGCATAACTAGGGGCACCGTGCCCTCCTTAAATGATGAATTTTAATACTAGCACTATGGTGTCGACTGGAAGGACATGGGTTGGAAAGTCTATAGTGCCCCCCCTTAAATCCGGTCCCTCCGTCACCACTGATAATCCTCACCCTTTTTACCAATAGTTGTTAACAGGCTAACTTCTGAATGTTGTCTCATTTCATGTTTCATTTTCGTTCGCGCTTACAAGTGAGCGTTCTTGCTACATGGCCTGTGAAATGGCATTCCCAAACATACTTGTTTCACGTGGTAGTTCTCTTACTTGACAGCTTTCTTACGTGGTAATTTTCTGACGTGGTAACTTTTTGCTTGGTAATTTTTTGACGTGGTAGCTTTCTCAGTGGTAGTTTTCTTACTGGGTGGTTTTCTTGAAATCGCGTGACAGCCGGGCGTTTGGGTGGCCGGTCGATTAATCATTCCCCACGCTCAGCTCCAACGGGCCTCTCCGGATTCTAAACCAGCGCTAAGCGTCTCATATTTTCGCTCAGTCTCCAGTTCTAACTCAGTAACGGCCGTTTCAGGAACGGTCGATTCGCCAGCGAACCTTCCGGCGGGCTGACGTCCCTCACCTCGGAGCCCTACGGACCCGGCTTCAAGGTGCAGGAGGGTCTCTGAGCTCGGAGGACTCTGTGGCTGCAGCGCCGGTGGGACGCCGCTGTTGTCGGATGTGCTGTAAATACTAGGTGAAATAGTGTCAATATAAGGTGAGGCGGTGATTGTTTTTGCTGACCTTTGCGCGATGATGGAATGGTCTGTTAGTGGACTCTTGAACCTGTCAAGCTGGACCAGAGTACGGAATACGGTTGAAATAAGCCATCGTTTTAATACAAGCACAGGTGGTGGGTTTCAGCGGGCCGCCTGTTAGCCAGACACACTACACTGCCGCCCGAGCTACTCCGCTGCAGTACCATTCGTAAGCGACATTTTGTGAATAAGTTTTGGGATTCCAGATCCGACTTTTACTTCAAATCGATAAACCCCCGATTTGAAAACCTCTCAACTCTCGGATGGAATCAGAATTACCAACTCTTTTTACGTATGCATGATTCCACCAGTCAGACCCGTAATCATTTTTGACAACGGGTTGCCGTTCCTTATTTTGGGAGAGGTTAGATTACACCAAACTAAACGTTTTTTATGTTCCTGTATTCCTGGAAATGATTGAATTGTGGAAACGTGCCCCTAGATATATCTTCCTGTTGGGTGACGTATTCGCTTCATGCGATTCTAAGTGGAGCTGCTATTTTGGATGAACACTCTGATACCTGAAGAATAAGTTGAAAATGTCTTCACATTTCTACTATTTTATCTCGGTTGGCCTGCTTTATACCTCAGAAAAACGGCGTGCTGGGCCAGTACATTTGTTCTGAGGAGAGTGGCCATCGATCGTGACTTGGAGCGTTCAGTTGGTCTCCATCGTTAATTATGCACGCCAGACTGTTCTAAAATTCACAGAAGCTTCTCATCCAAGGCTTTACCGTTGGAACCAGGGAAGGAAAATGGCCATGAACTGATCCAAACATATGTCTATTTCACATCTTGCATGATATCATTTCCCGCGCCTTTCCTGAATATATTCAGGAATATGAACAATCTTGAGCTTAGTGAGTAACAACAGTCAATCACCAATCCAGCCGGAAGCGTTTTGGATGAGTAACTGCGCATTTTGTAACAGTATAACATATCATTGACGTTTAATTTATGGCCACACCCAATATGAAATACTGCCGCCCGGATTGTTGCTGGACATGTATATGTCTTCCATTTTGTTCTCATTCATGTTTAAACCAGCCTGTGCTGTGTTTTATAGTGCTGGATTTGTCTGGCAGTCCAGGTAAAATGACCTCAGCTCAAAAAATGCCTTGGACTGCATAACTAAAAATAGGGTTGATCGATCAAGTTGAAACTCATACCACATAATGGGCCCACCAGGAGCTACGACATATGTTCTGGGATTTTCGATATTGGTGACCTAAGGTCATGTACAGAGCATGACCTCCCTATTGCAAATGCATGAGGAAAATCACGCAATGAGCTTTTCTCAGTAAGTTTGGATGGAATCAACTTCAAATATCGGTTAGGACTTGCTCTTAATCCATTGACCTGTGACCTTTGAAAGGTCACCTAAGGTCAAATAAACATTTTTCGGTGTTTTACTCTATAAATTTTGAATAAACAAAGATATAACTTAAGTGTGTCACCGGAGTGTTTGTATGGGCACTGCAAGTCAAATGATATACATCATGACTGTACCAGGTTAAGTTGGGTCAAACCGTTGACCTGGGTCAGTTGAAATTTTGAATTGGACCTGGCATATTAATATTATATATCATTCTATTTTTGTTGACCAGAAAATTTCAATGGTGCATCAACTATGGATGTATCTTGCCTGGTTTTGGAAGTTATTAGCGAAAAAGGAAATGTCCTTATGCATGGGTGGATTTGGACATTCCCAAGAACATTCCCAATATTCAGTGACCTGCAGCTCCCCAGGTTTTGACCTGGCCCGAACACCATTGCCACTGCAATGAAAGAGCAACTCAAGAGCTTTCGAAAGGTGTTCAAAACTGTTTCTAGCTATCTTAGTTTCTGAGATAAATGAGGTTTTCTTGATACGCCTCATATTAGCAATTTTTACCTATTTTGACCTCTGGTGACCTTAATATTGACCTGACGAGAAAAATGACAAAATGATGAATGAAAAATGACATTTCGATGTCATTTTAAAGAGCTTTCGATTGCTGTTTTGCGATTTTGTCTAGTTCTCTCAGTTTTTTTAGATCCTAGGGGTCTTTTTTGACCCCCCTCCCCCACCAGGGCGAAGGTGGCTCGTACCCGCCACCAGGGCAAGGGTTAAGGGGGGCACCGTGCCCCAGTGTCCCCCCCCAGTTCCGGTGGAAGTGGTGTTCAGCATAAGAGAGCATTTACGTAACAGCAAACTTTGTTCCATTCGACATGAGCTTTCGAATAAGCCCTTTTCAAAGTCTCTTTGTTAGTTTGTAACTATTATTGCAATGGGAGAGGAGACGGCGGCAAAACAGCAGACATTTCTTTAGCGGTGGGGAACACCATATCAAGAAAAAGCCTTGCATAACCACAAAGTGTTGTTTTCGGGTCGGACATTTCTCAATTGCGGGAATGCTATGTTTAGCCTCACAAAAGGTAGCTTTATTTATTCCATGAAGTGTTCCATACAACGAGGGATGGGTGCGATTCTCGGGAACATCGCGAGGAAGTCCCCTTGAAAGAGTTCAAAGCTTCTCGGTGTCGGTGTCCCCCATGTCGGTGCCTACTGCTCAGCCGAGCGCTGGGGCTGGAGGGGGGAGGGGGTGTTGTGCGAGTAGTGCTGAAGAGAAGTCCGAACCCCAATAAGAAGTTAATTAGTTTTGGGAGGGAGGAACGAAAGATGCGGATGCCGGGAAAGAGACACAGCAAAAAAAGAAAAAAAGAGAATCTTGTTTGCACAATGCTGGATCGGCCGCGCCACCTTTGCCCGCATTAGACATGTGGGCGGGATGAAGCTTTTATGCGTGTGGAGAGGAGGAGATATTGCAAAACTTTGCGACTTTGCCTTAGTTGCAGCGGGAGCGACGCTGGAGCTTTAGAACAGGTGAACATCTCAGCCGGTGTGTTGGATGATGGAGTACAAAACATTACGGCAGAATTCGCCGCTCTAAACTCTCTAGCTGCGCGTCCTTAAAACGGCGAAATTAATGATCCTCTAAAAATGGAGCGGGCCCTGGTTGGGCAACCTGACGTGATTGCTTCCTGTAGACTTACGATGTAACTGAATGAAATGTACGCTTGGTTGTCCAAGCCATGGAGTTCTTACTCACACATGCAGAGGTCAGAAAAAGTCCGAACGTGCCAACATAGTTGGGGAAGATCTTCAGCTGCCGGGGAGTGCAGTATTTCTGGTGTTCTGACATGTGAACATTATGTCTTACTTTTACTTATAGGGTACTTTTGAGCTGTGGATTTTCCGATTTTGTGGACTATTTGACCATTGGACATTTAGATAGTTATTCATGGGGACATTTTAGCTTTGACTCTTTGTTCTTGAGGTCGAATTGAAATGTGGACTATTTAAGCAGTTTAATATTTGAACATCGCGTGAATTCACATATCTGTAGTCCGTCTGCTTCATTATTTTCACTGGCGCTAGCACTAGCAAAAACTGCTTTCAGCCATTTTAAACGAATCAGAAGCCGGGGCAATTTTCGAGGGCGATCCAGCGCTGGTCCCCGGGGACTGTGTTTAAGTGAATGCGTTCGCACCGCGGTGGAAGAGTTGGGGTAAGTTGGAGCTCGGCTGACAAGCTGGCGCACGCGTTGCAAATTGTTATAGAGCACAAAGCAAAAAGTGCGCCGGACTCGTCTACATAGTTGCTTAGGATGTGGATTCGTGGACTCTATTGCTATGGTTGGGGATTTGAACCTCGCGGTGAAGAATTATTATTATGGCCTTGGTAGTAATAGAGTAAGGAAACTGGGACTGGTTGGGGGTGCATACTTGATGCACCGCCCACGCACGGCACTCGGTCCATACTGGTTTCATATAATTCCTGTTATTTTTTAGAACCTTTAAAAAGTGGGGCCTAGAGTGGACTTTCAGCTGGGTATTGACTGACCAATGCTCAAAATGGGTGACAGGGGGAGCATGATAAAATTATTTACCTATTAGACATTTGGTAGCATCTCAAGGTAGGCATGCATTACTTTAGGTAGCTACCTACCGTCTTGCAAGTAAAACTCAAGTTTGCTTGGTGCGTTACCCTCGACACATGCGCCACACGACATGACCCAGCAGAACTAATACCCTGTTTCCCCAACAACAGATGTCAGGTCATTCGTTCATTCATCTTGATACACAGACTGCCCACGTGACACGTTGGTTGTAAACTGTAGTACGCTGCGCATTCCACGCATTACGACCCTTCAGGTGACCAAGAACCGCTGCGGGCAAGGTCAGACGCGTCGCAGTAACAGGTGCTCTCGCAGAGGCGGGCCCAGTATTTTTCCGAGGGCAAACTGCTATTGGGCAAATGTCTTGATTTCTCTAAATGAGAAAGCGGTTGCAGCTCGCACCATTGTCACCTGGGATGGACCAAAGCTAGCCAAATGGCAGTTCAAGCATGGCTGTAGATTGGCTACGCTATTTACGCTAGTTAGCAGCTAGTCAGCGGTAGGATCCGCGCCCATTTCCTACTTCCCACTTCGGACACTGTCGTGACCAAATGTTATGTTCTTGGCCCGCCTTGCGTCGGTGGGTCGTCATTCTCCGCGCGTACACACACATGCACATACACATGACACATGGGCCGGGTGCCCGCATTTGTGACCGCCTTGGCGTATGTTAGGGATCCCCCGCCTCGTAGCGGTCATGGAAAGGGGTTCACTGACTCACTCACCCACCGAACCCTGCGGCGCGCAGCTCCATGTGTTTAACCAAGTATTGTGGAACATTTTTCTGGTGCTCGGAGAAGGGGTAGCGTTCTACCCCTTATCATGTGCCGAATTGTCCTCACTGTGATCGAGAGGTGTTTCTGATTATAGGATAGTTTGTGTTGTAATCGACAATACACGTGTACGATCTCAATCCCGTCCAGACCCTTTCTGAACACATCAGTTCGACATAAACCAAAGCTTTTTTAATGTATTTCAAGCAGTTTCCCAAGGTATAGGCCCTGACCTAGGACAGGATCAAAAGATGATCTAAACAAGAGACCGTCCATAAAGTACCTAAGGAAAAACAGGGGGTGGGAAGGCAGTGACCGTTTTGTTAGACGTTACAACAGGGCGTAAGAAAGTATTACCATGAGGGAGGGGGTTAAAATTATAAGAACACATATAACGTAATTTATGGATAGGCTCTCAGCTCTGACTTATAATTAACACTGATATGATTCAATGGAGTCCACACATCATTATCATTAAATTTTGGAATTTTTTGTGTGACCTTTTTATGAGGAGAGGAGCCGTGAGAGGTTCGTGTGAAAACGTGTCCTGATGTCCAAATAACCCTCACATATCTCCAGTCACGAGGCCATAGTTCCCTGATGTTAAGAGCTAAAGGCATGTTTTTGCAAAACACACACAATAAAAGTTGTATAGTCCGTACCGATTTTCAAGAACTGAACGACGTTTCTGCGATATTCGGCAAGCATTAGGAGGTGATGCAACACGACTTCCCCGCGAAATTTCAGTGGGGTGTCATCGGCCTTTCAAGTAGTATTGTGATCATTTCAGGGAAGGCCCTAGTTCAGTTGGACGAGAAAATCTCCTCTTGCTGGAAATTTATAGGTTCAAGAATGACTTTTATGGAGTTTAAAGGACACAGAAAATACCGTAATATGTCAGGGGAGCAAAAATGTGTATAAATCACAGGAAAAAGAGGAATACACGGTTATTTTGCTAAAGAAATTCCAAAGTGGCAACATTAGCAGCAAAAAATATTGCACCGGGCTTGAGCTTTAAGCACCGAAAGTGAAGACATTTTACCGTTTGAAAATTCGGAACATTGAATGCGATAAAGCTGATGGACTAAGGAACGGGACACGCAAGTCCTCACATGGCCACCCCAAAGTGGGAGAATCAGTCGCGGATCCAGGGGTGCAAAGGGGCACGTGCCTACTTCGTTCGACCCTCGGTGCCCCCTGAAATGGTCGCGGCGCCCCTCTGAAAGATCGATGGCTCCCCCTGAAAGGTCGCTAGTCAGCAACCTCGGCGATAACAGGTGCTGGCAGAATATGACACAGAAATCTGACTCACACAATTGTTTGCCTTTTCTTATGAGGAGTGTACTATGGGGACACACTAATTGAGTGAATTTCTGCCCTGTGGTCGTCGTCGTTATTTTTCCACTCTGCTCCCGGGACATCGCCGCTTTCTTTTTCCCTGAAAGTTCTTTTCATTCCAGTTCATGGCGGCCAGAAATTTGTCTTACTGATATTGGTAGAGCCTAATGTTCTGCCGTTTGTGTTCCTCTGACACGAGAGTGTCATCCTTGACCATGGCGATGGAGCCACAATGATCAAAATCATAGAATGCTTAGTAGAGAATGACACCCAGACACTCTGAATTTCCCATTTAGTTTTTTCTTTCTCACTGTTGGACCCACTTTTCTAGTGGATTTATTTTGGCATAATTCAATAATCCTAGTGTATATAAAATCATCTAGTGTGGAAGGAAGGAAAATTTGGATGAAAAATGCGCGAACTTTAAGTAAGGGATGCAATTGAGTTTAAACTAACTCCTACAATATTACACCGTTTGAACTTGCCACTCGTCTACCATATGTTCAAACGTGAATTTTACACTCAGTATCCCAGTGCAAAACCATTTTTGAGACAATGCGGAGTGGGGCGCTGCGACAGCCCAAAGATTAGCCAGCATACTAAACGCTCACGTCGGTAAAAACACCGTCTTGGGTCAACTAGGCTATTTGACGCAAATCAGATACAATTTAGCAACGTATTCTTCCTTTGTACTTTAACCCGCGCCCCACCGGGGGTCCGGCGCCACCTTCGCCCCACCGGGGGCCATCGATGGCCCCCTCTAACTCCGAAAATATGGGCGTTAGCGCAAATCTGCAAAGTGCATTAGAAAGCTGGCATGAATTCAGTAAGAAATTACTTCACATTTGTTAGCGCTCAGGTCAATGGCTTGACCTCCAGAGGTCAAATTAGGTCCAAATCGGCTATTTTCACTCAAATATGCAATGCTTAAGCAAACTGGGCATAACTCTTATGCCATTAGAGCTATTGAGATGTGATAAAGACCATTGGATAGGAAAATCCCAGACCTTTATCTGCTATGTGGAACGTAATGACCTCCCGCAAGTGTTTTGACATCCAGAGGTCACCTCGTGACCTTATATGACTTGAGGTCACGAAGGTCAGAAGGTGACTTTGTCGTATATTAAATAAAAGCCAGTGACGAAACATACACGATGGTCTTTGATTCAGCGCTCAAGCTTATATAGGTCAAAAGCTATTGTCCAAATACTGTTTTTGACCCCTGGTGACCTTGGATGACCTTGGAGAGGTCAAAGGGAAAATATAACCCCTGGAATCCGTGAAAGGGTGTCCAAGAACGCTTTTCTGATCAAGCCGAGCAATTTAAATCGTTTTTGTGACTTTTAGATCATAAGACAGCTTTTCCCCATGCTTTTTCAATAGGAGAGGTCACCTCGTGACCTGACCTCAGGTCACGAAATCGAAAAATCCCGGATATACACCTTGTAGACCCTGGAAGGGTCATGAAGTTTAGGAAGTTTCAAATCGATCGACTTCGAAATGTAGCTCTTACAGAGCTCTAAAGTTGAAATGAGGTGACCTTGGTTGACCGCGTCTGGTGACATGAACTTGGGTGGCCCGGGGTAAACAATTTCAGGGATGGTGGAAAAATGATGCAGTGAGAGGAAGAGCCCTCAACCGCGGTGCTGCGCCTCGTCGTTTTTCTACTATCCTGGAAAAACCTTAGGGGGCCATCAATGGCCCCGGTGGGGCGAGGGTTAATTATACCTGGAACGCTCTATTACGTCAATATTATTTGGAAAATACACCCACGTAACTTTCCGGTAAGATTTTGATGAGCTGCGAATATGAAACATTTACTTCAGGCTGATTTTAGACCGCAGACGGTGACCTGATTGCGACGAAATTTTGAACGGATGATGATATTGTCCAAAATGAACCAAATAATGAACAATTTTCGGGGGCATTTTTAAAGAAAAGTGTGCAAACTATAACGTCATATTGCTTATCAAAACACCAGCTCAGCAACATTCCATATGTTAGTAGATTCATGAAGGCTCACATTGTCCAGTTGCAGAACGGTGTGCGCCATCCAGCGTCGGCCAGGCAGGTCGTAACTGGCCAGAAAGTAAGGACCATACAACTGTAGCCTCCAACTCTGACACTACATTTTCCACAGCAAAACGGAAAGCTAACCAGATTCTGACCCATTTTTGCTACCAGTTAAGAACACTAGAATATTCCCTGTGCCCCCAAATCCGTTAACACGCGCCCCGCTGGGGGGGCCAAATTCACCCCCTCCTAGTTTTCCCAGACATCTTCAACATTAAGAGACGCAGAACAACAAAACTTACAGTAGCTTATCCCTGATCTATTTTACACATCTGATAAAATTTTTGAGTTAAGGTCATGTCAGGTCAAGGAGCTATTCAGAGTCAAGTGACCCGACCTCAAAACCTAAAATTACGAGTTTGAAGCAGCGCCCAGGGAACATTAGCAAACTGATCAGTTTGAAACTTCCACAATATGATAAGGCCATTAGGGTCTACAAATCTGCTATCTCGGAATTTTGATTTTGTTGACTTAAGGTGGGGTCAATTTTTGGTCACCCCATTATAAGTCTATGGTGAAAATATAATGGGCTCGTTTACCGTAAATCCTGGATAGATAAAGCTGAAAATCCTCAAAACGTCTATTCTCACCACGATCTTGACCATAAAGTTGAGTTTTTGAGCATCTGATCTCTCATAGGTCATATCAGGTCACGGGAGCAGAGAGAGAGATTCTTTTGCCAATAACTTCTCACTGAATTGAGATAAAGCTCCCATTTTGCTTGCATTGTGCTTATATCGTCACGGGGAGTCGATTGATATGCAACATGACCATATCAGGTCTTTCGGTGACCCTGACCTAGGTCGAGGTCAGGTCATTTTGGTTAATTGACCTAGTAAGGTCATATTATGCATCATTGGTTTGCCTGGATGAGAGGAATCCAATGATGCATAAATATTTGCTCTAGCACCCCTGAGGGTAGATCTAGAGAGGGAAACGTACACTGCTCTGTTGTAAGCCTATGGAGCCTTCTTTGACCTCTGCTGACCTCAATATTGACCTGACATAAAAAATTATTCCAATAAATCTCTTCGTCTTGTCAAGAGCTTTCGAACGTCGCCTGTAATTTTCCTTTAGCTTTCGTGGGGAACGAGATACGGAGGGGGGCGAAACCCCCAGCGGAGCGCGTCATGCAAGAGACCCCAGCGGGGCGCGTGTTAAAAACTAAATATAAATTTTTGCTGGAAGTGAAGTGGCCTAGCCTCAGGAGAGGCTCTTTTTGTGATTTCAGCCTTTTAGTTACCCTCACTGGTCCACAAGAGAACCTAAGACTTGAAAGAAAGGACGTGATTGAAACGTGGTCACCAGACGGAATGAGCTTCCGAACGACAGCAAGGAATTGAACGCAGGAATGCATTTTACAAATTACGACTTTGTGCTGAATCTATTTTGGATGCCATGAAGAATAAACTCCACCCGTCGGATCTATGGGACCTATTGGAACAAGTATCACATCGGGAGATTCATGATTTCCGGTATTGTTGCATAGGTATAAAACCACATCCATGACGTTGACGGAGTAGGGTCTTCACATAAGTGACTATTTTGGGGTTCAAAACATAACACCATGTGGTAGCCATCGGCTCAGTATGATCCTCAGTCCCTCTGATCATGCTATGCTTTATTAGTCAGTCATATAATTAGATAATTACAGCAATCGTAAAGTAAAAATCCAGGTAGAATTCGCAAAGCTCTATTCATGTTTTTAATGTGACTCTTAGCATGGGCGCCGAAAGCAGGGGGACGCGTCTCCCCTGTTGGCCAACCAGGGGGATGTCCCCCCAAAAATTTTTGGGTCAATCGTCATTAATGCTTTCAAGTACTGAATATGCTCAAAATTCGCCTCCCCCGGTCAGCAGCAGCCTGGGTCCGTCCCCCTGCAAAAATTCAGTGGCGGCACCCCTGCTTCTTAGGAAATACAAATGTGTGATAACTGAAAAGTGTTGTCCCAATTTCTTACTCCTACCCAATTTCAAAATTGTTTTATTCTATTCATGGTGTGTTTTATAGCACAAAAATAATGCATGATTATTTTGATTTAAAACACCAGTCCCATTAAAAAATCCGAATTTTGCTATGGCCTAGCTTCGGCTGTTTTCGACCTAAAAATCGCCCCCTGAGCAAGGCTCCCCTGTACAGGTAAACACTCCCGTCTGACTTTGTGTCTCCCCCTTTCTCTCTCTCTCTCTCTCTCTCCTCGGTAGTTTAGTCATTCAAAAATTCCCACATATTTTTTTCTGGGGAACGTTTGCAAGCCCAAATCAGCTATTTTCGTCTCATTACCACAATATTATTTTATAAAACAAGTTGTTATTTCTCTGGGTAATGGAATACAGAAGTTACCGAAATATCATCAATCATGATTGCATAATTGGTCGGGTGAAGTCTGATGCTTTCGAGCTCAGTCTGGTGATTGTAAAAGCACTGATCATGGTTTTTGAGGGACAGCAAATTGTTAGACTGACTTAAAAGTATGGAACATCAGCTGCTAGATTTCACTTCTGGGTACGAGGAGGTACGAGGCACCCCTACAGATTGCTGGCAGTTTTTCAAAGACAAAAACTCATTGAAACATCATTGTAGCTGACCTCTCGCTTGCTTAGATTATCGATCCAATTAGAGAACACCTTGCTGAGATTACTGAATGTGGGGGGCGGTAAAAAGCGAACCAGTTTTGATGCCCGGGATCATGTAATATTAGTAAGGGTCAATCCCATTGTTTTTCTTTACAATGCCTTCATATTTCCCCATTTCAAATACTTGATTTGAAAACACGGTAGTCAAAGTCCATGAAAACTCTATGGCTGTGACGGATCAAGAAGGGAAGGGCAAAAAGGAATTCAACCCCCTCTACGGGAAAGCTCGGAATAAACTACGTTTTTGCCCCCCCCCCACACACACACACAGCGATCGACCTCCTTTTGCCCTGACTCCTCTTGAGTTCATAAGCAAGGTTTTTGTTCCTTCAACTCTAAACTTCAAACAGAACCAGTCAACTTTAGTGTAAACATTGGGCTATGGATAACAAAAACCAACCATCTTGTGCGTATATTTTTCACCCCGTCACTGTTTTGTTTGCCTTTCGCCTTGGATATCCCCAAAAGTTACCGTCAAGTTATATTGCAGCAACATTTTTCACAACGTGACGTTTTTTTGTTGCGACTTTGGCTTGCCCCCCAAACCGACCGGCTAGATCCGGCACTGCTCAATGAGACGTACTTGTCCACTCAGCAGGGCCGGAGCAGCTTGATCATGTCCCCAGTCGGCTGCCACGTGACTGGCGCGCGCCCGGGGCGCAGAGGCACCGGTCACGCCGGTAAACAGGTGTCCGTGTGCCAGAGGCGTGGCCAGGCTATAGGCTCTCCTTTTGTTCAATATTTCCTATCGGTGTTCGTGAATGTATTCACTTTGACTTCAAACTGCAGATTCTCTGCTATCAAATACCTTGATGAATTTCTGGCTGTGCCACTGCTCCCGTCCCATTCACCAAAGCATGAATGAACAGACATACCACAGCGGCCACTCATGCGAACCCGGTACTGCCAGTGCCATCTATTGGGAAAGTTTTATAAAACTTGAAATAACTTTTTCGCCGAGCCTTTTTTGGTTTTGATTCTGTATGGAAATTGTATAGAGGAGATAGCCGCAAAACTCTGTTGTTTCAGTTTTTCCGATTTTTACCCTGAATTTTTGGAAAACGCTTTCAAATTTTAGCTTCTCATATCTTTCTTATAAGGCAAAAATTCCAAAAAGTACAACAACAGAGTTGTGGAGACTGGCTCCTAGAACATAGGCCCACCCACACCATTTCAATGATTATATCTTGTGAAAAGTTATTCAAACTTTAAGTTTGAGAAATTTGAAAAAGAAAGTCAAATTGTACAAAAACTGGAAATGCATCAGGCTTGAAAAGCAACTGTCGTAATGATACACTTGTTATCTACTTCTGGTGAAAAAATCACGACGATAGCCATGTTACTTTACGAGATATTTTACGAAATATGCTCCCATAGGGTTAACATTGATAACGCACCCTTAAGTGTCTCAATGGGCACAGTTGTAACTTACAGTCAGCATCTCATGCTGTGTGTGGGAAGTGCCTGTGTATTTAAATTTTCTGTGGTCTTTCTTTCACCATTTATCATCAAGCTGAAACTTGCAAACTTTTATACCAGCCAGTTTAGTTTTATGATTTGGAAAAATAAACTTAACTTTGCAATTAAACTATATGTTTTGAAGAAATTAATGATTCGCTCTTACTCTTGTTGGGACGGCACATTTTATCTATGTCTATTTTTTAGAATTATTAGGGGATTTGATTTTTTGTGTTTGAATTTGTTTTAGACTGCCTGTAAAATTATTGGATCAAAACTAAATTTTGAAAAAAATATGGTCCATTTTTTTAATTTTTAGATTTCATGCAAATATTTTGAATGAAAATGTCAGAAAACATGTAAATACAAATTTTGAAAGCAATTGAGCTTAAACTACGAGAGATATTGGGTTGCATATGAAGGCCTTTACGAGTGTGTCAAACATTTATACATAGGCGTAGGAACCGGGGAGGCCAGGGGGGCCACTGCCCCCCCCCACTTTTCTGGCATGGCCCCCCGCAACGGAGATAAGAATATCAACAACTGTAATATCAAGCAAGAAACTCAAACTGTCCCGATAGCTTGCCCCGGAACCCCGTTAAACTTACCTGTGCCCCTAAACTAAGTTGAGGTCCTATGAGTTAATTTTAAGGTCCCCTAAGCTTCTCGGGGCCCCTGAACTGGCCTCTGATGCCATACGAGCTAATCTGGGCCCCTTGAGCTGAACTGAGCGCCCCTGAGATGGTTTGGGCAGCATGAACTGTTCTAGGATGCCTAAACTGAGCTAGGAGCCGTGACCTTAAACAGGGCCTCGTGAGTTGGCCAGAACCTATATCCACCGACCTGGGGGCCCCTGAGCTGAGCTGGGACCGTAAAGTTAATATTGCCCCTTGAGCTAATCTGGATCCCCTGTGATGCACAGAAGACCCTAAACTTATCTGAGGCCCATGCACAGGAATAGGGCCCCTGCTCTGAAATTTGGTTATAAGCTTTAATTGAAACCCTGAAATGTTCTGAAGCCCCAAATATGCCGAAAAGGGGACCCTGGATGATCCGGGCCCTTAAGTTTATCTGGTCATCAGAGCTAATATGGGCCTCTGTGTTGAACTGAGGGCCCCTGAGATGGTCTGGGATCCCTATAAGGCTTTACAGCCACTGACCGGGCGGCCGAGAGCTTGAATGGGCCCCTTGAGATGTTCTGACAGTGGTGTAGCCAGGGGAGGGGGGTCTCAGGGGTCCGCGGACCCCCTTGGGCTGACCTTATGCACTAAAAACACAAAAATTGATTTCGGGGGCCCCTGAGCTTGGTCTCGGGGGGGGCTCCCGAGCTTGGTCTCAGGAGGCCCCCGATAATCGGTATCGAGGGCTCCAGAGTACCGAATATTGATTTTGGGGGACCCCTGGGCTCAGTCTCAGGGGGTCCCGAGCTTGGCCTCAGGGCCCCCGAGCTTGGTCTCAGGGCCCCTCCCCCCGAGCTCGGTCTCACGGGCCTTTCGATCTTGGTCTCACGGGCCTTTCGATTTTGGTCTCAGGGGCCCCGAGCTTGGTCTCAGAGGCCCCGAGCCTGGTGTCTGGGGGCCCTCCGAGCTTGGTCTCAGGGAGCTCCCGAGCTTAGTCTCAGGGGCCCTTCGAGTTTGGAATCAGGCCCCCCGAGCTTGGTCTCAGGGACCCCCGAGCTTGGTCTCAGGGATGCCCCCAAGCTTGGTCTCAGGCTCCCCTCTCCCCGAGCTTAGTGTCAGGGGCCCTCGAGCTTGGTCTCAGGGAGGCATCCGAGGGCATCTGATGCATAAGGCTGACCGTATGCACTGGAAAACACGAGCATTGGTCTCGGGGGCCCTGATCTTGGTCTCAGGGGGCCCGAGCCTGGTCTCAGGGGTTCAGGGCCCCCCTCGGGGTGCCCCCGACTATTGATATCGAGGGACTCATGAGTGAGGCACGAGCATTGACCTCATGAGACCCAGAGTTTGGTCCCAGGGGCCCCCAGGCCTGGGTTCAGGACCCCCGAGCGTTGGCATCGAGGGGCTCCAGAGCACCGAGCATTAGTCTTGGGGAGGGGGCTCGAAATATTGATCTTGAGGGCTCCGGAACATCGGTGTCGAGTTACTCCTGAGAAAAGCGCGAGCATGGGTCTAAGGGTGCCCCTGAGCCTGATCTAAGTGGGACCCCGAGCTTAGTCTTAGGACCCTCCGGGCATCAGCATCAAGGGGCTCCGGATTATTGGTCTAGGGGAGCAATTATTTTAGGAGTCTCCAAATGGTGATTTCAGAGGGCCCCCGAAAGTATGGATGCAGTGGTGTAGCCAAGGGGGCCCTCGGCGTCCGCAGACCCCCACCCCTTGGGCCAATCTGAACCACTGCAAAGGATTCTCTGATCACGGGGCCCCCAGAGTCAGTCTCAGGGGCCCCTGAAGATTCGTTCTCAGGGCGTCCCGAGTCGGCCTCACGGTCCCCGCCCTGAGAGTCGGTCTCAAGGCCCCCCGAAAGTAGATTTTAGGGGCCCTAGAGGGTTGGTCTCAGGGGCCCCAAAATTCGGTATCAGGGACCCCGGGAGTCTGTCTCAGGGGAGGGGGCCGAGCTAGTCTCAGGGCCCCCCAGAGAGTGGTTCTCAGGGCCCTGCAACATAGTCTATTTCAGGGGGGCCCCTGAGAGTCAGTCTCAGAGAACTCCAAGAGTCGGTCAAGGGGACCCCAAGAGTCTGTCTTAGGGGACCCCGAGATTCGGTCTCAGGGTCCCCCTGAGAGTCTGTCTCAGAGAACCCCAAGAGTCAGTCTCAGGGCACCCCAAGAGTCGGTCTCAGGGGGGCCCTCATAGTCTCACGGGCTTCTCTCTCAGGAGTCAATATTTAGTTTCAGGTGGCCCCGAGAGTTAATCCGGGGGTCCGAGAGTTAGTCTAATTTGATCCGCAGAGTGCTGGTTTCAGGGGGCCCCAGAGGGGTAATTTTGGGAGCCCTCGAGATTTAGCCTCAGGCTGTGCCCCCCCAGAGTTTTGGTATAAGCGGCCCCGAGATTCAATCTCAGGGAGCACCCAAAAAGTTAGTCGCAGAGGGCTCCCGGTTGTCAGTCTCAGAGACATCCGAGAGTTAATCTCGGGGTTCTGAGAGTAATTTCCAGAGGTGCTCCCGAGTTTTGATCTCACGGGCCTGGAGTTAGCCTTAGGCCCGCGAGAGCTAATCTGTAGCCTCCGAGTCAGTCTCAGGAACGCCAAAGACTCAGTCTCAGAGGTGATTCCACCCCCCCCCCCGGGTGTTTGTCTCAGGTGCGCCCTAGAGTAAGTCTCAGAGGGCTGTCGGAAGTCATTCCCAGCCACCCTCCCCCACCCCAAAGACAGCCTCAGGGGACCCCAATAGCTAATCTGGATGACCACGATACTCAGTCTCAGCCCCCCCCTCCAGAGCAAATCTGGGGGGCCCAATAATTAGTCTCAGATGTGCTGCCGATAACTAATCTCAGGAGCCCCGAGAGATTCTCAGGAGCCCCCAGTTTTGATCAAGAGGCGCCGTGAATCGGTCTCCGAGACCCACTGAGATCTAATCGGGAGAGCGGCCGAAAATTAGCTTTGTGAGCGCCGCCAAGTGTTGGTCTTAGGTGGCCCCAGAGCTCAAATAAAAAATTTCAAAACCATATGCCTCGGAAAAAAATGTACCTATCCCTATTGCGTACTAAAAAAGCACAAATTGAAACATGTCGATCAGGCACCATTATCGAAGGAAAGGCAAAAATTAATCTAATTTTACCATAAGAGCAAATCGAACAGGGAATTGGGCACTTTAGTCAATTTTTAATATATTAGCTTAACACCAATAACTACATTCCTAAATATTCTGAAATAAACAACTTTCCAACATTTTCGTAGGAAACCAGACAAACAAGGGTAATGACAGAAATTGATGAGCATAATCCCAAAAAGAAAAATAGGTATGAAAGGTTGAAAATAACAATCACAGAGTGAGGCAAGGCGATAGATATCTTGGGCGCCTTTTGTCTTTGTAATTTGCTCGTTTACAAGATAGCAAGGGTAAGAAAGTAACTGGATCTCAACAGGATCTGTCGACGGAGTAGAGGTTATGTAACGTTCGGGACACACTACCATATCCCTTGTATCTTTATTCGTTTTTTTCGTTTCTTTGGAAATTTCCTGATTAAGAGACCATGGATTCGACTTCGGGATATAATTGCTAATCATTTCCCGTAGAAGATCATTTCTTCGTACTCAAAACGACTGACCTCCAATAACTTCATGTCTGATTACCCGAGTGAATTGAGGTAGACTCAGGTTTAACATCATGCGCGCATCAACATAGAACTTCCCGAAATATGGCTCAAAGCTGTTATTATAGCCACGCTACCATATAAGGTATGAGTCATCCTTAATATTTGGTGACCTTAGTTTACCAACACTTGGTCAGATCGAAAAAACCAAGCTATAAACAAAATAAGAATGAATGCTTAAAAAGACACAACGAAATTTCCTTCGTGTGAATGTTATAATGTTAAAATACTATACAAGAAATATAGGAGATGGGCCCGGTCACTAAGGGGACCCCCGGCCTGGGGCCCCACGACGGTAGTCGGACCCCTCCTTGGCTGAATCCTGGCTACGCCACTGTGTTCTGAGACTCTATATCAGCCACCCTGGGACCCCCTAAGCCTAGCTGGGGCCCTGAGCTAATCTGGGTACCGCTGTGCTTAACTGGGGCCTCTGATCTGGTATGGGGGCCCTGAACTGTTCTAGCATCATTGAGCTAAGCTGGGCTCCATGAGCTTGAACAAGTCCCTTGAGCTGTTTTGAGACCCTACATAAGTCGACCTGGGGACCGCCGAGCTGAACCGGGCCCCTAAGCTAATCTGGCACCCTGTGCGAATCTGGAACTCCCCTGTGATGAGCTTCTAGGGGTCCTGTGCTTATGTAGGGTCCCTTGATAAGCTGGTCCCGAGGCTAATGCACTGGTCTAGGCCCTTGAGCTGACTGATCTGGGTTCCTGAGCCACGGTCTGGACCTTGGGGCCCTCCGAGATAATTTAGCGGTCCCTGGGTGGCATAGGCATAGGAACCGGGGCTCAGGGAGATACTGCCCCCCCTTTGAGGTGGGCCCCCGCAACGAATATACAACTATCAGCAACTGTAATATAGAACAAGAAACCCAAACGGGCCCGATAGCTTGTCAGGGAACGTTCAAGTTCGGTAGTACGCTGCCTGCAAGCCCCTGGAGGAGGAGCGCTTCGTAAAAAGCCAAGGCACCTACTACCTGAGTGTTGCCAAATGAGTCCCGAGAACTGGGCCCAATCAAACTCCATCCCAATCCCAACACAAAATATGAATCGGACACAGACCCCGCACCAAATGCCGAGCAACAGTCGTCCCTGAGCCATCGAAAGGCGCGACGTCTTTCGATGCCAGGGTTATATGGCGTCGCCAACTCTTTCCCTGTTGGAGGGGTTTCTTGGGAGTCAAATCGCTCCTTGCACAAGGAATCTGCCGTGCCTTAAACCCGAGTTGGTCGCGTGGAAAGCAAGGCTGCTAACCACTATAACACCATTCCCACACCTCCTCGGCATCACAAAGCTGACCATCAAGTACCTACATTGCACTTGCAGTCATGCTGAAACTCTGCATTTTAGGCATCGAAATATAGCTAGGCGTATTTATTGTGATCAGGCTTCACCTAAATCAATCTCTAATGATGGCAAGAAGAGATCTGTAATAACATAAATAAATGTTCCCATTTTCGTCATTGAATAAGAAAATACAAGTTGATTAGGCATAGCGAAATGAGGGTATTTGGTATCAAAGCATTGTCTGTAGTTTTCTAAACAGTTCCTAATTTTGTAAATGTGGTGAAAACTTTTGTAGATGTGATGTGTACTTAGCTGCGCCAATTTGTTTCAGTAACAAAATTGTCCCATTTTTGCCCAATGGCTAAGTATCCTTGGACACCATGCAAACGTTACAAGCTTGCTTATGGTCTTGCGTGATGTCCAAGGAGATACCTAATTTAATGCTGGAGGTAGGAGGATGCCCTTTGTTCATAAGCGTATTTAAATTAAAAAAAGAAAAAAAGAAAAAAGGGCCTAAACATCTGTAAATATAAAAGACGCGCTCGCGGTAAAAAATGATTGAAATCCTCCAAAAAAGCTTAAAAATGTATTTCGTATTTGAAATGGGTCTTGGTAAAAAAACAAAAATGTTTTTTTGGCGTTTTACTATGATTTGGTATCAAATAGGTACAACTCAAAATCATAGGGCAAAATTTAATTTCTCAATTTTCCATATATTGACATCCTTGTGTGCATGCGTGCCTTATTGACACCAAACGAGCTAACTAATGTTTTTTTATAATTATGGGCCCTCGTAGACTGGGGCCCCCCTTGAGGTGGGCCCCCTCTAAGGTTGGCCCCCCACTTTTCAAACCGTTCCTACGCCCCTGCATTTATATGCCCATAACTTTTGAAATTGCGAACATATTTTAAATTTCTTTTGTTCGTTGGAATCGGTGTGCCATGTTACTTCAGAATATATAAATATATAAGAAAAATATTTTAGCCCTGAAGAATTTAAAAGTATTAAACAATTTTGGATTATTTTACACCTGAAAAAATTCATGGTCTGAAGACCATCTAAACTAATTTTGAACAATACCTTCTAATAAATACTAAACTTTTATTACCTGAATGTGACAAATAAAGGCCATGTGCTCAGGCTTCTGCTCCACAAGCTATAATTGCCAGATAATTGCCTCTGGGGAACGTTCCTCTCATATTGGGGCACCAACTGGTCTGCATTGGGGAACCAAATTACTTTTTCTGACCTCTGCACACATGTAGGAGCACTTTAAGTTAAATAGCTATGTTCAAAAGTAGAGGGATATAATAACGGGAAATGGCTTTGTACGATAGAAACAATCGCATACCGTAACTTTCTTGGTAAATAGTGCTGAAGACACGGTGCGTTAGAGGTTGTTCATAGATGACGTCACTTCTTTGGCAGGGTTTCCAACCCCCTCCTCCACGTCATGGTGTCACTTTTGGGTGCACCCCATGTCATGGTGTCACTTTTTAATGGACCCCTCCCCAATGTCTTGCCGTTACTTTTTAGCGAACCGTTCCTATGAAAGGAAGTTTTTCGCTCTTTTATAATGGGTTTGAACTGAGATAGCAGTTTTTTAGGGTGTGTCGAGAATCCATCAAAAGGGGCTATTCATGAATCAAATCCTTTTCATCTGGCAGCGTTGTCATGTGACAAATGCTAGTAAATGATATCGCCTCCGCAACGTTACATGCTGCAGGCTGCCACGAGCAAGAAATTCAGGGATGTGCGTCATTAGTGACCCACAATATGATATGATCATGAGAAGACGTCAGAAATTATTTGTTTTCCCCAACGGAGACCAAGTTTTACCCCGTTATAGAAAATTTTCCTCGAAAGAAAAGGACCTATGGAGTTCTGTAAGGGAAAATTGTTCTGGTGGATCAGGGGAAAGGGAATACCGGGAAGTTACCCCAAAACCACCCATTTTTGTCGATTCTTGTTAAAATATGTTTTCACGACGTTGAGCTCCATCGCCTCCCCCAATCGTCGGTTAAGATCCCACCCTGATCTGTAACGTCCAGAATGAGTAGATTCGCATCCAGATTATACCATAATGTATTGAAGGTTGGTGGTGTCTTCCCGTTTCTCTGCCCTCCATTACCTGAGGCGATTGAACTCTCCGTTTCGTGTCAGCACATGCAATTTGCTAATTTGCACTCAATGGGCGCCAGTCTCCCCGATATTTTCCCCAACTATGCTGGCAAGAGCGAGTTTCTTCTGACCTCTGGCCATTAACTGGCAGGTCTCAACTTGAAGACAATGGGTTTCTGCTCTCTGTGAATATTCCCACAGGGTGGATCTGGTAGCACCTGGCTGTCACTGTCAACTGGCGAAACACAGCCAACCTTTCAACAGCTGGACTGAGGTTCACAGGGTCCTCTCATTCCTCCGTATCCCACGACCCCAGGCGGTTGGACTGTCCGCCTCGTGTCAGCCCATCTCGCTGTGCTAAGAACTGCACTCACGTTGTAAACATTGTAATCAGCTCTAATTTCGGCGGCTTCTAAAAACAGCGAACATAACTGGAAATTGTTATGGTCTTAAAAATAGATAGCGTGAAAGCATGTATGTTATGAGAAGTGCTTTTGGCCGACTCAGCGTAATGAAACAGCCTTGCTGACTGGAGGGCGCTCCCAATTTTGAACACGGCGTCTTCCGTCCAAATTATCTTATTTTCGCCGGTGCCGGCATCATTTAAGGCTTTCATCCATTTTGCGGCGTCCCCACGCTCACAATTACGCTCTTGGGAATGTTTGCGCCAAGGAAGTTTTGCCAGTCTGTGCGTCATTGATGGCACGCCAGACGATCGCTATGAGCTTACGGACCTCAACTTCGGGCGAAGGAGTTTTATATTGAGATAAAGGAGTGTCACGAACCAGAGCAGTGGGCAACATCGCACAGCCCGTGATGGTATTGGTGCCCATTTTTCTGGCCAGAGTTTTTGCACTATATTGGCCGGATGACAGAAATTTATGGCGTTGAATGGGCTGTGGTGAGATTGATATGGTCGTAGCTTTTGGCTTAACGTCGGAGATCTGTCGCCAGATGTGATTTGTGCTGGCATCCTGTTGTTTTCGTAGTCAGCTCGTTTTATCGGCCTAACTTCTGGGGCGTCGAGTTATTGAAAAGAAATGAGCTTTCGGTATAAATAGATGTACAAGAGACCGCCAAAAGATGAAAAGACTGACTTGTTTCTGTAGGCTTCAGCCATGATGTCTAAAATGTTAAACTGAAATAACAATTATCGTCATTGTATCTAATAGTAATGCATTATTTTGATTCTAATTGGCTCATATAAGTGGTTCATTGGGGTTTAAGCCCTCGAAAAAAATTGTGATCTGTGCTTTCATCTTTTGATAGCCTCCTGCACATCTGTCTAGGGAAAAATACCACACTAGGCATGTTCAAAACAAGTAAAGTATTTTGGATTTTAACTCCCCTGATATTTTCCCATGAACTGATATCTCAATAGAAAGTAGACAAAATTTTAGCCCCTAACTTGACGTTAATGGGTCGCGCAGATGCCTTAAATTTTTCCCTTACCGTTTAATGGAGACTTCAACGCGTGGTGTTAGCCTGGTAACGCTGTTTCCCTGTTGGGGCATTTCTCCTAACGTTATCGCTGCAGTTTTTTCTTTGATTTATATTTTTACCAATGAGAAGATCACGCTTGAATGTTTTTTTACCTGACAACACATTTTAGGCCTCCCTCGGCTTGTGAAATTATCTTTTTTCGTCGATCTTTACGATCGAAACTTAACTTGAAATCCAGGATCATCGGATAGCAGTTGCTAGACACCTCTACAAATTGTTGTGGGAATGACCTGGGACCCTAAAAAGATGATAAAACAGATGACAGCAAAAGCGCTAAAAGACTTGCAGCCTAAAAAGCCAAAGTCCAGAAACTGAGACGTCCCCCAGTGCAGCGTTATCCTTCCTCTGCAGCATGGTCTTATTGCTGTTCGGATAGCGTTTGCGATGAGCTTCTACAACCTGCAGAAGGTTTTGCCGATCTTCAGCGTTCTTAGTAAGGCAGTACAGATAATCGGACGGAAGCTTAATCCCTCGCATCGCAGTATCATCCTTAACCCTTAGAGCAGTTACACATGATGATAACCGCCAGTAGTCAGGATCATCCCAAGGCAAGGGCTTCATACAAAATGGCACTCCAATTTCAAGGCTGTGAAACATAGACACCAATCTAGGCCCTGAGGAGGTGTCCAGACCCATTGTCTCAACTTCTGCTGCATTGTTCGTTAGGATGGGTAGTGTCGACTTTACGATGTCAAACGTCTCTCCACCAGCATCACTAGATGGCATGTGCCAGACGAGTCTGTCTCCTCATCAAGCCTGGAGCTAGCCAGTGCCAGTGGCACTAGCTCCTCTGTAAGACTCCAGCTTTGTCTTTTCATGACATGAATTGCCGCCTTTGCAACATCCGGATCGATGGTGCTGTTCTTGGCGAGGTCCTTGTACTGATCGATGTTGGTGATTGCTGCATCTTCAGCAGATATGCTCATGAGTCACTTCCGCGCGTAGAAGAAGGTAGCATAGGTAGTGAATCGCTTCAACTTTTCTGCCGTCCTTGATGTGGTCAAGCCCATGCCGAGAAGTTGTGAGCGAAACATATACTATTTTATTCCGTACAGTAGGTACGTTTGCCATCCAACATGCCCTATGGCGTGCATCAGGTTTTGAGAAGATCGTTTTCTGACCAGTGGATGTTTTCTATCCTTCTAGAATTTTGCCAGTCAGCTCTCCACATTCCAGGTAGTCTGCCCTCAGTTTTGCTGAGGTTTTGAACTCGTACTGAACGTTCAGCGTTTCATACTTCTCGCTGTCTATGTTGGATGTTGTAACCCTGACTTTTTAGTTGATTGATGTGGTCCCAACACAGAAGCCTAGATCCGACACAGCCTGAGTTTTGCGCGGGAACAGTTAAAGACGCTGGAGATGACCTTGGCAGTCACCATTCATCACAATTAAAACTGGGGAGTTCTTTCCCACCACATCTCGAACACAGTGGAAAAAATCCTTCATTATATCAAACATGAATTTTTACCGGGACTGTGTAGCAGAAAAAATAAGTTGTCCGCACCGTTCCCTGTATTGCGCCCGCCGCGCCCACCAACCCGACTGCCTCCCTGGCCAGCCTCCACGCAGCACACAGTACCCTTGCCCCCGGGCACTGACCGTGAGCCCGGGCAGCGGCGCGCTCAGGCAGCACACCAGGGCAGACCCACATCCGATTACCGGCAAACACATCAAAGTACACTTCCCCCTGATCCTCAAGATCATACGTAACCATACCGATCGGGTGGTTGTCTGCTGCGCTCACTGCGCCGAAGCCGTGCCGGTGACTCGCCAGACTGCTGTCGCCCGATATCACCACTTGAATCACCTATATCATCATCTAGTTCTACAGCAGAATTAGTAATACCTGGGCTCTCTGCCTCACCAGCATTAACAGGTAAGATGACATGTTCTGGACTCGTCTCAACCATTGGATTCTCTGCCTCACCAGCATTAACAGGTATGACATTTTCTGACGGGCGCTGTACCGCACACAGTCTTAAGTCTCGGACATGCCAAGGAACACCTCCAACCTCAATCACCTCTGGTGAGACCACCCCTGTCACCACGTCACGTCGTGACGACTCAGTACAGCGGGTACCCGGCCGTCTCACCCACACCTCATCTCCCACGGCGTATGTTGCAGAAGTTGGCACCTCCTCCAGCACTGGGCTCGCCGGCTGTGCCGCCGCCGCTCGCACACAGTCACGCACCGTGTAACGATACACACCACTGGCCGGCGTGTCAGACACATCGTCACCATCGCGAGGTGTGACGTTGTATATGTGTACGGCCTCAGGGATTGCACACCTCTTTCGTGACGCGATCACTTTCACAGTGCGGTGATTCCGTTCAATAATCCCGCATCCACTTGGCCTATGTACAGCCCGGAACCGCAGCCGCACTCCCCACCGCGCAGCAAAAACAGCAAACTGCCGGCTACGAAACGCCGTGCCGTTATCCATCAAAACCTCGGCCGGTGCACCACGTTCAAAGAACACCTTCTCCAGCTCGGCTATAACAGCAGCTGCGTCAGAACGGCGTAAGGGCAGCCATAGACTGAACCTAGCCGGCCCACAGTCAATGACGGTCAGAAATGCCTGGTTACAGTGGTGGGTAATGTCCAGCGCTAGCCTCCACCACGTCTCAGGCACACCCAGTGAGCCGTGTGCCCACTTGACTGGTGCTGGGTCCACAGATCGACACACGTCACAACGCGAAAACACTGCGCGCACCTGATCCCGCGTTACCGCTCGAGAAACGTCACGTCGTACGAAGTATAACGTGCGCCGGATACCCGGATGCCCTGCCCTGGCATGCACTTCAGCGATCGCGTCATCAGTGCCGTCAGCGTGCGCCATATCTCCATCACGGTCGTTTGCTGCAACAGAAGCGGCACGGATCGGCTCCAGGGCTTCACCGGCAGCACTGGTCGGCACTGCATCCTCGTCACTGTCGTCGGTGGCCACCACGGCAGCGCACACTACTGAGGAATGGCCGTGCAACCACTGAGACGGAACACGCGTGAGACAATCCGCAAGGTTCTCAGCTGAGCGCACCAGCCTCACTGACAGCGTAATGTTAAACTCGCTCACCAGCTGTTTAATCACATCCACACGACGCCTGATCAACATCTCTCCGTGTGCCTTAGTTCTAAGACGCGCCCGGCCGCTAAGCGCGTCACTGATCCATCGGTGAACAGCAGAAGAGTCGGTTCGGAGATCCACAGTTCTCATGCCCCAGGCGATTGCCAAGTTCATACCTCGGACGGCCGCATCTAACTCGGCCATATTGATGTGGCTTGTCTCGTCACGTCTCAGCCAGCTGGCGTCCTCGATTATCTTTCCATCCAGTGTCTCCAAAACGACTCCGGCGGCCACCGAGCTCGCGTCTGTCCAAACGACCACGTGATCGCCACTGACACACCACTGGCCGTGCGCTGGGTCCTCCTTTTCGAGACGGTGGGTCACATAGTTGACCTGGTCCTGCAGGGCTGGGTCAGCTGTGACGTCGTCCCAACCTTTCGTCACAACGTTGACGCGGCGTTTTAACCACGCCGCAGTTGGTCTGAGCCAGCCGCACACAGGCAGGTGTGCCACTAGATGGCCACACCAGGAGAACACAGCACGCCTCGTCAGCGTTGAAGGGGGCGCTCGGACCGCGTTATCTCGCCGCCACTGTAGCTCGCCGCTGGTGCCGTCAGACTGCACGTGCAGACCTAGCAGGCGCACCCCGCCTGCAGCACGCTCCGGCTCCTTGCACTGCAGTCCATAACTTGAGAAATGAGCCACCACCTGCTCGGCACTGGCGACATCTTCGTTGACACAGAGGTCATCAACGAAAGGTAGAACGGCCCGCTCCACCACAGGGTCCTGCGCCAGCACCGCACGCACAACAGCCTTCATGATGATCGGGGCCACGCTTAAACCGAAACCAACTCTGGTCAGAGCATAACGCCTGCCTCGGATGAGCACAGTCTGAAACGGCCAAAGCCGTCGGTCGGTGCGGAGCTGCAGGTAGGCCCGCTTCAGGTCCACCACTGCGATGTTGGCTCCGTGTCACCGCCACTTCCGGAGCTCCTCTGCACAGACATCAGCATCTGCGGTGTGAGCAGTAACATAACTGTTGAGCTCTCGAAAATCCAGTACGGGACTCACCTTTGCTTTGTTGTTCTGAATAATAGCCATCAGTGGAATCAGTCCACGCGGGGGCCCGTACAACTCCTCAGAGTAGGGAACCAGCCAACCACTGTCAATCCACGACTGTAGCTCAGCGTCGAACTCCTGACGCGCGCCCCTCGGTACAGCGTACTCTGACACACCGTTAGTAAGGCACTCGGGGCCTGAACCGTCCGCCCACTTCCACGCCACAGTCCACGATCGCTCATCGGGGTCAAAACGCGCGGTGAAATCAGGCGCCTCCACTACGGGGGATGGCTGGCACACAGCCCCGCAAAACCGAACTTTCGACGGTGACTCCACACTGACACCGCCCAGAGCAGAAATCCCGGAAATACCCAGCACCATTTCGACACCCATTGGCCTCTCGTGCACCACAAGCACGTCCACTACAGCTCGCTGCCCTGATATTGTCTCTACGCTGACACTGCCGACTCCGCTGCACTGGAATGGGTCACCACTCATTGACATCACTGTGACTGACTGCCGATGCCAGCGATAACAACACGGCGCATACAAAATGTTCTCTGTGCAGCCAGTGTCAATCAGCACCCGGCATTCTCGGCCATCGATGCGAAGAGTTGTTACTGGAAGGGCGCCACTTGTGACAGCACGGGAGAGGACGCCGGCGCTAACACGCCATCCCCCAGGCTGTTTCCCGGACGCCTGGAACACGCGAGAGAAATGTGTCCGATCTCGCCGCACACCCAGCAACGCGGCGGACCCCGGGTTCCACGCCGCTGGTGCTGCTGCGTGGAAGTCGCATGGGGAGCCTCCCCCGCGACTGGCGATGGCGCGCCGGCTGCTGCTCCTGCTGAGGTGTCCGGCCACGTGACGCTGCAGCCGCTACTGCAAAGCGTTCATCGCTCAGTACGGCACGAGCTCGCGTCAACACGTCGTCCAGACCAAGTCCCTCCGCCCGAGACCCGGCGCGAATGATCTGACGGACGCTATCCGGAAGTCCGGCAATAAACGCACAGACCAGCGTGCGATCCGGAACTCCCCGAACAGTGTCGACAGCCGTCGCAGGTCGGAGAGATATACGTCAGCCGACTCTCCGATGCGAAGCTCACGACGGGTAAATGCTTCATAAGCAGCGTGCTGGTCAAGCGCAAATGCAGCATACAGTGCTTCTCGCACAGCACTCACGCACCCACGGCTGGCCGGAGGAAGCTGTGACCAGACGGAAAATGCTCCGCCAGTGAGTCTCAAAGGAAGCACAGAAGCTACCGAAACCCCTCGGTGCCCACACAAAAGTTCCGCACGAGTAAACCACTCCACAACGTCAGCTGATCCGTCGAACTCCGAAATTAAGCGGGCGTCAAACGAAGGCACTCCCGCCTCAGCTCCTCCTCCGGTACGCTCCATCTTAACACCGTCGTTATCACCCTCAATAGCCGAAATAGCTTGTAGCAGAAAAAATGAGTTGTCCGCACCGTTCCCTGTATTGCGCCCGCCGCGCCCACCAACCCGACTGCCTCCCTGGCCAGCCTCCACGCAGCACACAGTACCCTTGCCCCCGGGCACTGACCGTGAGCCCGGGCAGCGGCGCGCTCAGGCAGCACACCAGGGCAGACCCACATCCGATTACCGGCAAACACATCAAAGTACAGACTGTGGCATAACTTTAGCAGGAAACGACGCTCTGGGGGAAACAGCGTCACCAAGCTAACACCGGACGTTGGGTTCTCCATTGGACAGTATTTGGCAAAGTTCAAGGCCTTTGCGCGACCCGTTAGACCAGCAGCTGGTGACCAGCAGGTTTGTCCGCCCGGAAGCCCAAATAGCTAAGTGAAAATCTTGGACGTCGTATCATTAATGCTTCATGCATTGTGCCAGCCAAAATATTCAAGAATTCTGTTTCACTCATTTAGCGTAAAATTTGATATATAGCTGAAAATGAGCACTGCACCATACGGAAATGTGCTATTCTATGATGTGATTCAGTACGCTTGCTTTAAAACAATGAAGCAAGTCACTTGTTTCACTCACCACCATTACCTACCACCAAGCCACCAAGCAGAAATGCCTGCGTATTGAAATGCCGTGCCCACATTGACAATTTGACGTTTGCTTGATGCTTCAGTTGGTTTCAGAATAGCAGCTTGTACGTGAGCATACTTAGTCAAGCGCAGTCGCGCGGGGAGGAATCGATGTTTTGTAAGATTGTCAGCCGAAACGTATATTGTTTAAATATTGTTACGTTGTCTTAATAGTTTTAACGACTACTTCGGAGGCAGATTACTGATAAATTTCGTACTGCGGAGGTGAAACAGTTTCAGTTGAGTACTTTCACTGTCTTTCCAAATGTCAGATAACTCCGTGATACCTGGTTTTTGTCGTAGGCTGTGTCGGATCTAGGCTTCTGGTTTGAAGAGCGGGGGCAGGGCAGACAGCAGGGCTCGAAATTGTAAACGATTATTCTAGCAAAAAAAAATCAGCGAAAATCGGAGCGATGAGGGAAGTTCATTTTTGCTTCCCTCCCCTGGATCCGCCCCTGGTCTTACGTGCTGTTATTTTTAAATACAGCAGAAAAGTATTCACTCATGGCAGCGCCGGTCCTGCCGGGTTTCCGATATCCATTCGGTATCTGATGGCTTCAGTGTGCGTATGCAGCCCTGGCCCCCAGCACGCCTGCAGGGCCTCACCGGCCCATGCTCCGCTGCTGCGTGACGTGCTCAGCGTGTCAGACACCGTCCTCCGCAGTGCCTGAGGATCGTATCGCTGAGGCTTCGCAGTAGCTTGTTCGGCAATGGAAGTGGTGCGAGTCCTTTAACAGGCGCATTGACGTGGGGGAGAGGTGCGGGGGCGGCTACCCCCGTATTTCTCGCAGATGGCCGTAAAACTGCGGGGTGCAGCGCGGCCGTACGTGGCTTACCTTTTCTCTGATCTTTTTTCAACTTTGGTTAAATTTTCGGTCCAGGTCATTTCAACTCTGGACCTCACCCACAAAAAGCTTAAGATAGTATAAGTAGGAACAGGGTTAATCTACCAATCTGAAATTAATATCAGATAATGGGCCCACCGGGGGTTCCAAATGTTGTTCCGTTTTTTTATCGATTACCTAAGGTCAGGTACGAGCGATGACCTCTTCCTTGGAAATGCATGGGTAAAATTTTTGAACTCAATAAATGTGTCGAAAATAGAGGTACAGCGTCTATCGTTATGTCTGGGGTTTGACTCATCTTTTTAGTTTTAATGATATGCGTTTTGACCCAATTTGATCTTGACCTGACCGCAGGTCATGTTAAATATGGGATTCAACTTAGCAAGAGCATATTATGTGTTAGACGCGACTTGCCGATATAATTCCAAAGGTGTATATGATGATATTATAGCTATTTTACGTCAGATGCTATGAAGAAAACCCTCCATTTCCATTCCTTCCCATTATATCCTAAGGTGACGTTTTGGCCTCTTGTGACCTTGGATTTGACCTTACAAAAATTATATAAGCCTTTTTGGTAAAGCGTAGGCTAAGCTACCAAACGTCGCTTACCGCTTCATGCTAACTAGCGTGGTCTTCGAGATCGTAGGGGGAGCGTATATCCCCCCGTTAACCCTCGCCCCACTGGGGGCCATCGATGGCCCCCCTAAGGTTTTTCCGGGATAGCAGAAAAACGACGAGGCGCAGCACCGCGGTTGAGGGCTCTACCTCTCACTGCATCATTTTCCCATCATCCCTGAAATTTTTTACCCCGGGTCACCCAAGGTCAGGTCACTAAACGAGGTCAACCAAAGTCACCTCACTTCAACTTTAGAGCTCTGTAAGAGCTACATTTCAAAGTCGATCGATTTGAAACTTTCTACACTTCATGACCCCTCCAGGGTCGACAAGGTGTATATCCGGGATTTTTTCGATATCGTGCCCTGAGGTCAGGTCACGAGGCGACCTCTCCCATTGGAAAAGCCTGGGGAAAACCTGTTTCATGATATAAAAGCCACAAAAATGATTGCAAATACTCAGACTGCTCAGAACAGCGTTTTTGGACACCCTTTCACGGATCCCAGGGGCCATATTTTCCCTTTGACCTGTCCAAGGTCATCCAAGGTCACCAGGGGTCAAAAACAGTATTTTGACAATAACTTTTGACCTAATTAAGCTAGCGCGATGAAACAAACACCATCGTGTTTGTCTTGTCACTGGCTTTCATGTGATATACGGCAAGGTCACTTTGTGACCTTTCGTGACCTCATGTCATATTAGGTCACGAGGTGACCTCTGGAGGTCAACTCACTGGCGGGAGGTCTTTACGTTTCACATAGCGGGAAAAGTACTGGCAATTTCCTATCAAATGAACTTTACCAGGCCTCAATAGCTCTAATGACATAAGAGTTATGACCAGTTTGCTTAATCATTGCATATTTGAGTGAAAATAGCCGATCTTGACCTAATGTGACCTCTGGAGGTCAAACCATTGACCTGAGCACTAAAACATGCGAAGTAATTTCTTACTGAATTCACGCGAGTGTTCTATTGCACTTTGCAGATTTGCGCTAACGCTCATATTTTCGGAGTTAGATGGGGGGCCATCGATGGCCCCGGTGGGGCGAAGGTGGCGCCGGACCCCCGGTGGGGCGCGGGTTAAGGCGGTCAATCTACCCTGCTGACATACAGCAATACTGAGGCTGAATTCCATTGGTGTCAGTAGTACTATTTGAATGCTGAGTATAAGCGCCCTGAGGGGCATCGTGCAAATCAGCAATCGCGCTTGGCCCTGCGGTCTGCTTTACGCCCAAAATACCCCTGACAGAAACGGAAAATCAAGCTTACGACCGAGACGCCGCCCGATCTTCCTGTGGGGTTCTGCGGGAATCAGCTGCTGAGACCGGCTACGGCGTGTAAGCGCCGGCTGAACAGCGTGAATCTCAGTCGGCGCTGGGTGGGCTGCTGGGTCGTACACTCCCCTCTCAGCTCAGGCCTGATTCAGTCTCCAAAGTGGTGTTATGCAGGTTGTCGCTATAAAGTAGTTTACAGTTCGGTATGATTTTGATCGCACTCTCTCTTTTTGTTGACATCTGAATCAGGGCTGATACCGCTAATTAAAGTCCGATGTTTTTACTCATGGTAACCTCTAAAAGATGCTACCAGTAAAAAATCGTAAGGAAGATTGTATGACTGAAACGAGATGACTTCAGGCCCTAACAAGAGTAAAACGCGGGAAAAGAGAAAACTGAAGCTGATCTATAAAACAAAGTCATACTCAGAAAAAGCTACCGCATGGAAACCCGCCCGAAAAAACTCCGTCGAAAACTTAGCATGAAAGTGCAAATAAAATCTTTCCTAAAGCTAAAGCGCAAAAATGTTCAGGATAGACACTAGAACCATAGAATCACGGCCTTTAACCCTTGCCCCAGTGGCGGGTACGAGCCACCTTCGCCATGGTGGGGGGGGCAAAAAGACCCCCACGATCTCAAAAAATAAGAGAGCTAGAAAAAAGCGCAAACGGCAATGGAAAGCTCTTCAAAAATGATATCGAAAACACTTTGGTCATTTTTCTTGTCAGGTCAATATCAAGGTCACCAGAGGTCAAAATAGGTCAAAATCGCCAATATGAGGTGTACTAAGAAAATCTCATATGTCTCAGAAACTATGATAGCTAGAAACATGTTTTTTAACACCATTCGAAAGCTCTTGAGTTGCTCTTTCATTACAGTGGCATTCATTTTCGTGTCAGGTCAAATACTAGGGAGCTACAGGTCACTGAACATTGGGAATATTCTTGGGAATGTCCATAGCCACCCATGCATAAGGGCGTTTCCTTTTTCGCTAATAACTTCCAAACCAAACCAGATACAGCCATAGTTGATGTACCATTGCAATCCTCTCGTCAATACGAATCGAATGATACATAATATTGCTATGCCAGGTCAAATTCAAGAATTTGACCTGACCCAGGTCAACAGTCTGACCCAACTTGACCTGGTATAGTCATGATGTATATCATTTGACTTGCAGTAACTATACAAACACTTAAGTGACAAAATAAAAGTTCCATCTTATTTTTTTCAAAATTTATAAAATTTATTTAAGCACAAAAAATGCTTATTTGACCTAAGGTGACCTTTAAAATGTCAAGAGCCAAAATTTTTGGCATCAACTTCAGAAATGGGCTAGTAGGAAGTCGTAACCGATGTTTGAAGTTGATTCCATCCATACTTACTGAGAAAAGCTCATTTCGTGATTTTCCCCATGTATTTACAATGGGGAGGTCATGCTCTGCACATGACCTTAGGTCACCAATATAAAAAAATCCCGGAACAAGTGTTGTAACTCCTGGTGGGCCCAATATGTGGTATGAGTTTCAACTTGATCGATTAACCCTTCTTTTAGTTATGCGGCCCCAAGCATTTGTTGAGGTGAGGTGACTGCACCTGCCTGGTGACCTGACCTGATATGACCTTGAGCTAAAATGTTCAGGAAAGATGTAAAAATGATGGAGGAGCAGCTAGACCAAGTATAGCGGCGCTGCGCGCGGCCGTTTTTTGGTCGATTTGGAAAAACCCGAGGGGGTCTAAAAAGACCCTCCACACGGGCGAAGGTTAAATAAAACCATCGGTTAATCACTGAAACCCGGACAAAATGTCAAAACGTATGGAACAAGTGTTAGTTCCAAAAGAGACAAGTAAGAAAGTTAAAAGATTATACGATCATAAAAAATGGTGACCCATAAGAAAAAATCAAAACCGAAATCAAAAATAAACGCGATGCATTAAAGGTAAGGTAAATGGAGATGGAGGGGAATCGGAGAAAGCTGATAGATTTCGTAGTGCTGAGCCGAGAAACATGATTATAAATTGACGATATGTTTAATGGCCTGACTTCTCGAATCCTGGATGCAAAATAGAGCTATTACACCGATGTTATATATTTGGAGAAAGGTGAACGGGGCGCCTCGGCCATAGGCCGTACTCAGTCGAGGGGTAAAAGAAATACTGTGAAGATTCTCTCGCTGTTAGGGATCAGCAAAATAACAACGACATTCTTATTTTCTTCAGAAGCTCCCATAGCTGGTACTTTGTACAGAATGAATATTTTGACTTGACTTCTTACCTGGGTTTTAAAACACAAATTTGTAATGAATAAAAATTTTTAAAGTCTACTTTAACGGAGTGACGCAAACAAAATATAGCCCGAACTTCTGTGGCCATCACTTCAAGGTTTAACGTTAGATTTAAGTGAAACTTTGGTTACAAATGGTACATTATGTTCAAAGTATATTTCCAAAATATGATCACAGGTCTTTATCTCTGTATTCCATGTGACATATTCTATATTCCCTACATTTAACCCCAAACATTTTGACGCCATGGCAAAATGTTCCAATAAACTAGCTGAAAAATGGTTCTGATCCTTTCTACCCTTAATTTTTATTTCCACAGGTCAGTTACTTTATTCCTTTGGTACACGCGGTCCTTCAGGCAGGCCGAAGTGAAGGTATTGAGGGTTTCTTCGTGAGGTGTAAAGAGGGACTGTTTCCGCATGCGCCTCAAATTCTTCGGATAACGCGAACATGCCTGCCTTATGCTAATGCCCCGTGGGATATACTTTTTCTGCTAACTCCATTGATGCCCAACTATGTTCACAAGTGTTAAATTAATGTTTTCGTACAAAATCATAGCGGTCGGCGTATATATGACAATATCTGCCCTGGCCCGTTTTTTGTCCCTCTGTACTTTACCCATCGCATAGTCGATTGACTCTTGCCACTGCACTGAGCCTTCCCATGAGTCTTTGATGCCTAGTGCTTGCATATATGGATGTGACCTCGCAAAGAGCTGCCCCGGTAACCCGACAGGATTAACCCTTCATCTCATCGGTGGCGTCTATGGGCATGATTCCTTCCGCCAAAACCTTTTATCCGAGGAATCTAGGGCAATATTTGATCTTGCGGACTCAGTGCGACTTAAGAGAGCTTCACACAATCGCTATATGAAAAGGGGAAATATAGTTATCTGACTCTTCAATATTTAACAGCTTTATCCTGACAAAAGATGCGTTGATGCGTTTTGCGCCGCTTACCAGCTGCCTTTTGCACTAAGTTGTTCGTTTTGAGTAGTCATGTAGGGTACTGATTCGGTTGTAATTTTCCATAGCGCCTGCCGGCTGTTCAGTAAACCATGAGTAAATTCAATAAATGAATACAAGATCATGAAACACCTTGGAGAAAATTCACGGTGCAAATAATTTTCAAGAAGCGAAGACGCAATAGAATGTAAAAATGCGGAGATTCCAGTATACACCCCATTTGCTCTTAGTTCAAAACTTCAGTTTTATTTCCTTCGTAATGCATGTGTCGATATATTTCAATAGCAATAAAGATGTTGAGTGATTTCACTATGGGCAGGTACGCATCAAACACCACTTACATGGAAGATTCAGGAACATATATCGTGATAAAACCAATGTTTATTCAAAAGCTCCACTAAAATGACTTCACATTACATTATCTCCATGAATAATTATGGCAAGTTGGAGCTCACACAGTGGCTTACCTGTTTTAAGGAGGATCAGTTTCAGAGGCTTCAGCTCCGTTGGCGTCTGCTGGCGTAGGCGTCTCTCTTAAATAAGGAAGTCCACAACTTCCTTAATTTGGACTTTGGCACTCGTGGGACCCGCGGCTCCGGGCTAAAGTATGCGGAATTACTGAGCCAGTTGGCTTATTTTTCTGTGTAATCGCCTGCTGCGTGGGTCTGATATATGTAAGCAAGACTCCCCATGGGTCCAAGCTGTTGATTGTTAGGTAGGCGCGTATGTGGATGGTGAATGCGTGCTAGCCAGCAGTGTGGGTTTTAAAAACTATTGAGAATGACGGAATTTTAAACGATGTCAAAATCATCATATCAAAAGGTGATGTATAATATAAAGAGTGTTGTAGTCTTCCCACGGCCTTGCTCAACTGTCCTTCACAACTTAAAGGTCATAAATAAAAAACACGAAAATATAAAAGATATTTTAAGACTGCGCCGAGCTTTCATTGGAGTTGCCGGGGCACCCCCAAAAATTTATAAACCAGCACCCATGGTACTAACTGGCCAGTTGCCACTGGCCACTGACCATGTGGCCAGTTGGTGCTCGCCTCATTCCTTCAAAACGCGACTTATTGATGTGGGACGGACGGGGATGCTGCATATCATGTTTTTTATGACTGGGATTGACAGGTGAGAAGAGCATGGCGAATGGTCATTGCAGTGCCTATGTTCCGCCGTCTATTTGTGCCAGGCTGTATGACAGAATTTGCGGGTTGTGTAACTTTGATTCGCTTTGAAGCGTGGCACGCTTCTGATCTTGTTACCTGGTTACAAATGGTGTTTTTTGATGCCACACTAGCACTAGCTGAGCACAGATTTTCATTGCGGATTTTCACCCACGTGTTGTTCTGAAGACGCCGTCACTGTGCCGCGCTGGTGAATTCACTCATTTTCCGCGCATCTGACTAAGCTGTGCGGATGTTTGGAGGAAAACAGAGCAATCACCGCGGCGGGCAGCACACGGTGGCATGGTGGCGGGCCTTCCACACTGATCGCCGTGGTCCCGCCTCTGAATGAATCTGGAGATGAAAAATAGCTCTGCTGTGAGTAGCATTCCCACATCTGGTAAATTGTATAAGCAAGTTGACACTGTTGATTATCGTTGTGCCCTCGTAATGGTCAAGAACATAAGACATGTTTATATCTTTTCAATGCTTGATTCTGTAGACCTGACAGAGCTAGCTATCAAGGGTTTCATGGGGACTGACTTACTTGCATAATGCCGAACCAATATTTCTACTACCCAAGAAAGGAGTAAAGAGAATGCTTTCTTTACAATATCCTGTTCACCTCAATAAGCTCAACTGATTGATCTGAACTACTCATTCAAAATACTTGGGCTGGATGCTGTATACCGAACAACGCCCAAAATTGGCATCTCCGGGTGCTGAGGATCTCGTTCTTTCTTTTTCTAGTGTGCTGAAATCTTTAAATGAATATAACTAGGGCCAGTATCAGTAAACCGACACTTACAGCACTTTCCAGGAAACCTGAAGCTACTCCAGACGACGTCCTCGAAATCACACCTGAAATGGGATGAATGACTGGCCTTTTGCTCAAAGAGAACCCTCTTGCGAAAGCTCTTGAGTTAATATCGACTTAGCAGAGCTGAAGCTTGTTTAGTGTCGCTAGCCTTACTATGGATGGCCTTACTTTCCCCGACCAGAAGGGGAGATCCATCAGCAGTCTCACGCAATACATTCACCCCACCGTCGATTAAGTTCAACTATTCGTAGGACCTAGTTAATCGAGAGCATCACTCTTGAAGCAGACTGATGAGCCCGTTATAAATATCCTGATTGGAAGTGGGCCGAAGCTCTGGGTGGGCGGTACGGTCGACCTAATTAGATTGTGGCAATTCGCCTGCTGATCAACCGCTGCACGCTACTCCAGGGCCTCCCCCTCATCCCCGCGTGCGTATTCCGGAGTAATTCCAGGACGCCGAGACAATGAATCTGTGCGGTATGGGTCGGCGTCGGCGGCGGCGGAAGCGGCGCGGGTGCGCGCGTCGACGGCCGTCGCTGGCGACGGGACCAGAGTGGCGGCTCGGTGTGGACGCCGCGGCTGGACAGTGCGCGGACAGAGACGACTCGCGGAGGCGGGCGACCAGGCAGGCACCGCGTTAGAACTCCTCACGGAACCAGGGGGCGGGATAGCCACTGGCGCGAGGTAAGCCCTGCAGCAAAACTGTACATATCATACACGGGAACAAGCTGCCAAAATGTTCCGTCCTCATATTTGACGGAGAGGAGGTATTTCGAGGTCAGTTTCCCAGTTATACCAGTGTAAGTAAGAACTTATATAAAACTTATCTGAAGTGGAGTATCAAGTATGGTTCGTGCATGTCGCCTCGCTCACAGGTCATAAGTACATAAAGGCCGTCTTCCTTTATGCAGCGTCTGCTTTTTGCTCACTCAACGTATAACGCCTGTTGATATCACTCCGCAGTTCCTTACTTTGATGGTTGGAACACTAAAGCTTATGCATCCATAATACATGGAAAATGCAGTTACACGTATTTGTATCAATAGTGGTTAACTTTGGTTGTAACGTCATTGTCTGGAGCCCTGCCGTATTGATCACTCAGAAAGTATTAAAACGCTCAGTAATCAATAGAGCCCAATTTGCTTACATACCATTTTCTAAATAGTTGGACAGCATCAATTGTTGTAATGGGAAACCGAGTGAGCTACCGGTAACGCCCCTGCCGTTTTCAATTGAGTGAGCGCAGAAAGATATAGATAATATGAAAATCTTCATGACTTTATCATGGCATGAGTTACTAGTGTTCTTATCAGAAAATTCAACTTAATCAGGGGCTGCTCATAAGAAACATCACTCGCCGAGAAAGGAGAGGGTTGGCAGAAGAGCGACGCACCAAAGTGTGGTCACAGGGGAGGCAGGGGGAAATTGTTGGCAGAAAAGTGACGTGCAATGACACTGGTGGGCTTTGGCCGCCGGTGTTTTTGTTGTTGCTGTTGTTGTTGGTATTCTACTGTTGAGCCTTGAGTCGTTTTTTTGGCTTGATGGGAAAGTTGGAGCAGCCTAGAATTAGGATTGAAGCCGAACGTAAACAAAACGTTTGACCTTTGGCCCCGCCTCACACCACCAACGTCAGAGCAAGAGGAGAGGAATGCCTTTAATGGGAGAGGTTCGCCCGAAGGTAACGCCATGATATTGGGGACCCGCCAACAACGACGTCATTACATGGAGGTCAGCCCAAATGTAAAGCCATTTCGTGCGGGAGAGGGGGGATGGAAATCCTCCCGTAACAGTGACTTCAGTGACGGCGGAGCGTCAGAATTTAAGGGGGCACCATGGGCTTTTCAACCCATTTCTTTCCAGTCAACGCCGAAATGCTATTGTTAAAATTTCTGATTTGAGGGCGGCACCGTGCCCGGGTACCCCCTCCCCTTCTTTATGAACAGCCCTTACAGCTCTTGGCCAGCGGTCGCCACGAACTCGCAGGTGTTCTAGTCAGAAAACTCAACTTGATTACATCTCTTTATTAGTGGTCTGGCCAAACGGCTTAACAAAAAGGCTAATGTAGCTTCATCTAAAATTCCCAAGGCGATCAGGTGCTTCCAGAAAATGATAGGTTTGTTTTGCCTCCCGCCCCGCCTACGAAGAACTGTGATCCAACTTAAAAGCTCTGAAAAACGAATGTTCCATAAAATCCTCACACAATTAATTCAATTATTGTCAAGCCTTGCTATAATTTATGCCTTTTGGCCGAACAAAAACCTTTTGAATTTGATGTGACCATAGCATGGACAGGACACCTCCGCTCCTGCCCATCATTTGTCCATTGTTTGACTCATCTTTTATGTCAGTGGGACTGACATTCTCCTTCATTTTCCCGGTGATGCCAGTGGCGGATCCAGGGGCGAAAGGGCATTTGCCCCCCGCCCCAAACGGAAAGCTCGGGGAAAAACTATGTTTTTGCCCCCCACCCCCAAAGCGGTCGACCTCCTTTATGCCCCGACTCCTTTTTAGTTGATAAGCAAGATTTTGTAGTTTCAACACTCAACTTCAAACAGAACCAGTTAAGCTCAGTGCAAATATTGGGTTTTGAGTGGAAAAATGTACCTTGAGCCTATATTTTTGCACCCAGCGACTTTTTCCCTAAAATATCTGAAATTTTAACGTCAAGCCATATAATTAATTGTACCCAAATTGTTTCACTGCGTGACGTTTTTTTGCTTTTCGACTTTGGTTTGCCCTTCCCAAACCGACCGGCTAGATTCGCCACTGGATGATTCCTTGATATTTTGTTGCCCTATATGTTATATATATATATATATATATATATATATATATATATATATATATATGCACTCTGAGTCTTAGTAGTTTCGGTTTTTAGACACCCTGAATATGTGTAAAATACTGTATAGCGTCCCAAAATATTATATTTCGCTGCTTGACGCACTAAGCGCTTGATGTCATCAGTGTGCCCTTGGTCAGAAAGGACAAGAATGAATACCAGCCCACTCATTCCACTCTTTCCATCAATCTCTCACTTTCTCTTTCTATCTATCTACCATCCTGAATCTGTACTCCTCTGCCCGCATGTGTGGATCTGCAGCAAAAAGCACCTCAGGCTACACACCCGTTAGGTTGCTTTACACTCATCACCCCTCCCGGACGAGATCAGAACAATCACTCATACCAGCTGCCGCGGCGGCCATCATCTATGCTGTAATCATCCAGCTCACGGTATTTTTTGCCCCGCCGGCTGTTTGACTCATCACGCACAAGCACGGAGGCAGGTAGATGATTCATCACACAGAAGTAGACAGTCGCCGCCTGGCCTTTCCCACCCGGTGCAGATGCGCTACTGATGCGCCGAGTCTATTTGATTACTGTTTTACCATTATCTACAAGTTGATAGTAGACCTGTGGGGCCTGGTGGTCTAAAATAATTATTCCTTTTGTCTAAGCCTTTTCAGGTTAGCCATGGCTAGATGGTCATGCAGCTAAAGAAATTAGAAATGTATTTGTGATACATCTATAGGAACATTTGAATATAGTTGATCTTTGCTGGCGTTCTGCTGACCGTTAACCTACCCAGTGCCTATATTAATCCTCCGCCCGTGGAGAGGGGTGCTAGAACACCCTCTCAAGTTTTTTCCAGCGGGACCAAAAAACGGCGGAGTGAAGCGCCGCCGTACTTAGGACACCTTATGCTTAAGAAATTCTGAAACGTATATAATTTTCAAGGCTGGATTATCTCCGGCCAGATCACCAGTGCAGGTCAAGTGACCTCATCTCCAAAGATGTTTATGATAGCATACTGAAGGACAGGGTGAATCTATCCAATTGAAACTTTCATCATATAATGGGCCCACCGAGTACAGCAAACCATATTTCCGGGATTTTTCATATCGATGACCTAGGTTCAGGTACGGATCATGGCCTCCCCATTGAAAATCCATGGGGAAAACGCGGAATGGTCGAGAAATGACTCTACTTCTGTAGGTACAGCTTAGAATACATTCCTATTCTCCAGATCTTAGTCTCATCGTGGCCCCTTTTTAAGTTCATGTTGCAAATTTGGATCTGTGACCTCTGAAAGATCATCTGGGACTACTGCAGTTTTCAGATTTTGGCCAATAACTTCACGAAAACGATGATAAAGCTTTTTATTTTGATAACATTACATTTGGATTAATATTATCGTGAGTCGATTGATATGCACATTTGCTATGTTAGGTAAGATGGTGACCTTGATCTGACCTTAGTTCAAGCGATTTTCGTATTTTGACCTAATGCAGTCATATAATGAATAATTCGATCCGCCATAACGAGTGGAAGCGAATTGCGTGTAACTATTGATTCTAACTCAACTCTGTCAGATCCTACAGCCCAGAAACTCTTCTCTAGCCTGTCACCTTCTTTGACCTGTCATTGCCTCAATATTGGCCTGAGTTAAAAAGTGACTGAAGTAGTTCCTTGATAAATTTTTATGAACTATCCGCCAGCTCTCGAGTTTTTTTCGCTATCCTGCATAGGAACCGAGATTGAGGGGGTGCTTGAAACCCCCTCCCCTCACCAGGGTGAAGGTGGTTCGGAGGCCCACTTGGGTGGGTGATAAACATATAGAAATACAAAATGTAAATATACTCACAGTATAATAGCTCTACAAATTTTTCGTGTGCTGTCAAAATTTGTGGCCGCTCACCCAGTCTCATGAACGGTGAGCCTCAGTCATATCGCTCACCAGCGTTGGCGCTTACAGCTTCGTAACGGACCGTTCGCAGCGCCCCTGGTTGCAGTTTTATCGGAAAATTTCATTGCATGGGATTACATTTTTCAACCAAAAGAATTCAACCCTAATGATGCAATGGAATACAGAAATGGCTGATGACTTTCGGATTAGGCCTTTGAAGGTTGATTTGCCTCGGAAATCAGTCCCAAAACGACTATCGTAGCCCCAGTGCAGACGAAGATACACACTTTTTTTACCAAAGGAAATTGCAGAAACGATTCCTATTCACGATACCACCCTGATGCGCACACAGCCTTTCTACACGCAATGGCGGTGACCAGGTAATTGGTGATTCCCACCTTCGGCTGAAGCCAGCAAACATGCACGTTGCCAGTGCTGACATTCCTGGGAAGAAAGCTGAAGGTTTAACCCGCGCCCCACCGGGGGTCCGGCGCCACCTTCGCCCCACCGGGGGGCCATCGATGGCCCCCCCTCTAACTCCGAAAATATGAGCGTTAGCGCAAATCTGCAAAGTGCAATAGAAAGCTCGCGTGAATTCAGTAAGAAATTATTTCGCATGTTTTAGTGCTCAGGTCAATGGTTTGACCTCCAGAGGTCAAATTAGGTCAAGATCGGCCATTTTCACTCAAATATGCAATGATTAAGCAAACTGGGCATAACTCTTATGTCATTAGAGCTATTGAGGCCTGGTAAAGTACATTTGATAGCAAATTGCCAGTACTTTTTCTGCTATGTGGAACGTAAAGACCTCCCGCCAGTGGTTTGACCGCCAGAGGTCACCTCGTGACCTAATATGACCTGAGGTCACAAAAGGTCAAAAAGTGACCTTGCCGTATATCAAATGAAAGCCAGTGACAAGACAAACACGATGGTGTTTGTTTCATTGCTCTAGCTCAATTAGGTCAAAAGTTATTGTCAAAATACTGTTTTTGACCTCTGGTGACCTTGGATGACCTTGGAAAAGTCAAAGGGCAAATATGACCCCTGGGATCCGTGAAAGGGTGTCCAAAAACGTTGTTCTGAGCAGTCTGAGGATTTGCAATCATTTTTGTGGCTTTTATATCATGAAATAGCTTTTCCCCATGCTTTTCCAATGGGAGAGGTCGCCTCGTGACCTGACCTCAGGGCACGAAATCGAAAAATCCCGGATATACACCTTGTAGACCCTGGAGGGGTCATGAAGTGTAGGAAGTTTCAAATCGATCGACTTTGAAATGTAGCTCTTACAGAGGTCTAAAGGTGAAGTGAGGTGACCTTGGTTGACCTCGTCTGGTGACCTGACCTTGGGTGACCCGGGGTAAAAAATTTCAGGAATGATGGGAAAATGATGCAGTGAGAGGTAGAGCCCTCAAACGTGGTGCTGCGCCTCGTCGTTTTTCTGCTATCCCGGAAAAACCTTAGGGGGGCCATCGATGGCCCCCCGGTGGGGCGAGGGTTAAGCTAGAGCAGGAATAGCTGTTGCTTTATTGGAAGACAGTGCCAGGTCTGTCTTTTGTTTGGGGATTGTGCTTCTTTGGGAATAGCTGTGGCTTCCTTGTCGACTCAACTTCCATCTTTTTAGAACACCAATCGAGTGTTGTCCCTGTACCTCACTCATCGCAAAGCTAAGCACGGACTCAGCTTTCTATAAAGGAAACCACAAACTGCATTCAACGATTCCTCCAGGCCGGCGGGTCAATAACCGATTGAGTGCTGCCACCTGTCTGATTCTGCTGTCACATCCGAGAACTGACGAGATGCACCAATGCCGAGTGTGGGAATCGCCAAGGAGTTGGTAAATGTCATCGGATGTAAACAGGACTGCCGTTCCCGGCAGCAGCGGCTCGTCGAAATTTCGAGTACTGCATCAAAACGCCTCCCAAACGCAGCAACGTCGCCGCCTAAATATCACCACGTATAACTTCTGCAGGGAATATGACAATTTTTATGTAGAATCTGCACTGGTCTAGCCAGGAGATAGGTCATGTGGTAAAACTCGCTGCTTATGATCTCATTTGTCTTAGATTTCACCATTTGCGGAGAAATAGGATGTATTTAGAGCATAATCCAACCCCACCGGCTCCGTGTTAGTCCCATTTGTCACCAAACAGCTTCCTGCAGCCAATAGGCTTGTAGAAGGAGGTGTGAAAATAGTGTTTTCAGAAATAAGTACGTTCACGAAGCGATGCTGCTCTTTAAAAGATAGCCTTTGAGGAAAAACAGACAGGAAATCAGGATTTTTTGTACACTCTACTGGACTGATAGCTCGGTTCATATCCCTAAAGGTGCCATGTGCCCTCTTGAACATCGGCTAGTGATTGTCTCCGGCCTGAGCTGTGCATGCGACCAAGTGTGGATCTTAGATCCAGCAGAAGCCGGAGAGCCCTAGCTGGGCTTTTGAACTGATTCATCGGTCCTGCAGTTTAGGCAGGTTAATAGCGCCGGGAAGAGTAATGGTTTCACACGGTGCTGGGGCCGACTCGATTTCTGTCATAGTTAATGGCTTTTCGGTGGTGATATGACGCCATTAAGCGCCGCTGCTCGAGTGGGCGCTTTCGGACACGTCTGTGCAACTGATTTGAAAGGTTTTACCGCTTCCTCGTCCCCATAGGGTATTTTGTGATTAGTTTCGGCTAGTCATCTTCAGCTTGCACCTGTCGTCGTGCGGAACAAAGTCAACAGATGCTATAGTTGTGCGAACTCTGTGTGACAGTAAGCAATGTTGTTTTCAAGATGCTGAAGGCGCTACGGACTCTGTATCGATATGGTGAAATCTTACGTTTTTCATTATCAATGATATTTCCACAGCATGATGTCTTTACCTTATTTAGATTCCAGTGATCATCTGCATATGAATTTTGATATCAAGATAATTTTGTGGCTTATATTTGAGCAGTTTATATATTGTCAGACGAAAGTTGTTGGATATTAATGTCATCCATACCATTGTAGCACTGACCATTCGAACCCCTCGATATCGACAGCCCTTGATTTTAGCTGTCAGTCACGCCCAGTTTCTGGTTGGAAAATGCTTGGAAGTGTGTAATTGCAGCTCAATGTCATGATCTTGCTGGAAAGATGAAGCGAGGGTCCAGCACCCGCCTCTCCAAGTAAAATTGAACCTGCTACCGAGGATGACAGTTAACTCGGTGGGTATGTTTTTCGTATTGTAGAGTATTCAGTATTCACTGATAAGTATTTCATCGTCGGTCGCGATAGTGGTGCTCATCACCTTATCATGTATCAACCTGAGAGGGTGAGGCATGGTCTGAAAGGTGTACATCAGGGAGTTGAGAGTTTTTAGCGGCCTGTATAAACTTCTCTCTGCGCTGCGATGCCAACGCCTGGCCATCGCTGCAGCCCTCACCGCCTATGTCTTCAGATACTTGATAATCCCTGAGGCTGAAGATTGGGTTCCGAACATCATGCGGATTTTCATGATTGGTGTAGTGCCTTTCTTTAGTTAATACATGCACAGAAATGTGCTACAAGAACAGTGACCGCACATTAAGATTATACCCTTTCACAGCAGACAAGAGTGAATGATTCACGGCTCCATATGTTTTGATTTTTTATACTTTTATATGTTTTGAATCTTAACACGTGCATTGACGGGGTCTGAGCCACCTTCTCATTGACGGGGGGCGGGTACCCGCCCCCTAAGATCTCGAGAACCACGGTAGGTAGCGAAAAACGGTAAACGGCGTTGGACTGCCCATCCACTTCTCCATCGAAAACATTTGAACCATTTTTTGTCAGGTCACATTCAAGGTCACGAGAGGTCAAAACATGCCCGTCATAGGGATAACATGTAAATTCAGTTTTTCGGCCAATACATCTGAACAAGTAAAGATAGAGCAAAACGACTTGAACTATATGAATCCTCTTAGCAAGCCGAATCGAATGATATATAATTTGACCTTGCTAGGTCAAATCAGGGATTTGGCCTGACCTGAGGTCAGGTCCGGGTCAAATTATATAAAACGCATATCATTAGAACTGCAAAGCCCAGGCGAGTCTAATGCAGCTAAAATAAATGCTCTATCACCATCCGTTACTGAGTTATTCCGTAAAAACCATTTTTCCCATGTATTTCCAATGGTGAGGTCATGCCTCGTACCTGACCTTAGGTTACCGATATAAAAATACCGGAACATATTTTAGAGAACTCGATGGGGCCATTATGTGATATGAGTTTCAATCGGATAAGTTCACCCTGCTCCGACTTATGTTATCTTAAACTTTTTTTGAGGTCGGGTCACTTGACCTGTACTGGTGACCTGACCTGAGATGATCTAACCTTAAAATTTTCACAGAAGTTGTAAAAATGATGAGGAAAAAGGTATACCAAGTACGGCGGCGCTACGCGCAGCCGTTTTTCTACTATCACCGAAAAAACCCGGGGGGCGGGTACCCGCCCCCGTCAATGCGCGTGTTAATATATCCATTATCTATCCATTTATCTTGTCATTCAGCACTGGAATGCTAAGTTGACTCAGTACGAAGCACCAATATAGTCGAAACCCGCAAAATCATCCGCTGTAGTGCGTTCTGCGCACTAAGGTTGAAATCAATGTAACACAGCGCTTCAGGGTAAATATAGAGCAATGCCATTGTGACTGTCTTTTTTACCTCAGCCTTTGCACTTTAGGGAAAGTCTCTTCTCCTTAAATGTGTGCAGTTTTTCGTTTGCTGGTTTAGTTCTTTTGCAGCGATGACTCAGCACGAGGCCTGTCTGCTTTTAACGATGAACGATTTTCCATCAATGTTTTGCGACCAAAAAGGATGGGGTCGGCTTTAACGTTGCCGGATCACATGCGTGCCCCCGACCTTTCTGCAAGTGTCTCATTAGATTTGTGTACACACGTGTACACAGTAGATTTTCCCGTTCTTTTGTAATCTAGCTGAAACATGCAAACTGTCCCTGGATAGACCTGCCACCTGGCAAGTACCTACATTGACATATTGCTCATTAATGAAGATGAGGCTGACCCAGGGGCGTAGCCAAGGGGGGGTGGCAGGGACAACCGCCCCCCCATAAGGGTCCGAAGGGCCCACCTAGGACGCGGGCCGCGCGAAGCGTGGCCCGCCCGCACTATGCTCTGTGGTCGAATTTGAAATTTCATACCGGACAAGGCTCTCTTAAGCCCTCTTCAGCACTCTATTCTGTAACAAGCAGGACCCTTTTTACCCATCAGGGCCCTTTTGGCACTATCGCAGGGGCCCTTTTTGGAGCGCCGCCCCTCCCTGAGCGAAATCCTGGCTACGCCCCTGGGCTGACCACAGTTCTTGAGACAGAGGCCAAAAACTTGCCAACTCGTCAACAGTGTTGGTGACAAATCAGGCAGGGTTGTGTACGCCTCAGCGTAACACATTCACACTCAGTCCGCCAAAACGGTATTTCAGATTTAAAAGGACTTAGAGGGTCTGGAAAATAACTTTAGAACCAAAGGCCAACATTCTTGGCTGTGCAAGTTTGGTTTGCAGCCCTGTTGGTGATACATGCCACTTTTTTCGATCTCTGTCTCGAAGTCAAGTTCAAGTGGGTTCTCTGAATAAGTTTAATTGCATCCCCCGTCCCCAGCAGGGTGGACTTGCGACGCCACATAACCATGGCGTTGGTGCGTCGTTGAATCACTACAGCCATTCAATTAAAAGGATTCAGCATTGGTATGTGAAAGGCAATTATAGATCCTATGTTTATCCGGAATTCCTTTCTTATCGAAATTTACTTTTGGAATCTTATCGTAAACGAGGAAAGGGTGCAAGGGAAAAAATAAAACTGGCACGCCACTTTGAACGCTTCGACTGTGAGCTTACGTGGGGATCCAGAACAGTCCTTCCCAAAATACGTAACACAATTTAAATTCTAAACAGATGCTCCATGCATCGGAACGGGAACAACACATCATCATATGCGAACACCATCACTCTCGCTACATCGTTTGTCAAACACGGCGCATTCGCCTTTGCAGAATCCCTCTGAAAGATTTTGTTTCTCACGTCGTTTTTCCGGCTCCGTGACAGAGCCAAGTTTTTAAATTTTATCCCAGTGACTAGAAGATGCAAAAAGGGACGGTTAGAGACGTATGTGTCGAAATCTCGTGTTTAAGACTCATGAAGAAAGTATATTAAACGCTAAGTAAGGATAGAAATCGTCAGCTGGATTTCTAATAAAAGCATGCAGAAAAATGAATTTTTTAAGGTAATTCCCATTCCCAACACTTGTCTGAAAAATGGCGGCGAGAAAATTAAAAGGAGCTGACGTAAAAAAACTCGGAATATAAGAAATCCAGCGTGGGTAAAGCTGACTACTGGCCCTTTTGATGCACTCATAAAGATGTTACGCTTGACTTGGCCAGGCAAGCTAATAGCGGAAAATATATTTCCCTCAAACTCGGCTTTTTATTGCCTTTGCCTTAGCTTTAAGCCTTAGTATCTGGTTTAAAAAATTGAATATGGCCAGCGCCAAAAGTATTTGCCCCTTTTTGGGTACCCTAAAATGTATCCACAAACCTCCCCCGAATCATATTGTTGCTTCATCTAGCTTCAATGCCTAAACACCAGCGCAGCGGTTTGGCGGCCAACTGGCAGATATTTCCTGAGTCATATTTACAGAGTTCTGGCCTGAAAAAAGCTTTCGTAAATTGGTGTTAAACAGAGTGCGTACGTTTTGGATTTTTCTGTCCTACAAAAAAAACTGTACGCTCGATATGATGCATCACAACAGCCTGTTACTGTTAACAATGTATGTATCTGTACATACGTGCTATTATTGGTATGACACTTTACCGATGTCGTGTAAACGGGATTCGGCTTGTCAATTAGAGCTAATAACCTGACTTGCACGATATGCTATTTGTGGAATGCCCAACGGCGGGCGAGAGAACACTTCTGCTAAATATAAATTGCCCGAAACGGCAGAAATCGATGCATCATGGTCCAAGTAAATGGCGCTTCACACATGCCCTCTGGATCTTCTTGCTTCCATATCTTGCTAAACTGGACTTCGTCATACAGTGTTTTTACTTCTAAAGCTGTACCAGTCTTTTTCGAAACATTTTTCATATTTTTTTCGCTCTGACAACGTAAAATGAGCGTTAAACACTGCGCTGTCTGGTACAGAGCCCCACACCACAGTCAGCCCAAAATTACCGTAAAACCTTCCGCTGTCTGGTACAGAGCTCCAAACCACAGTAAGCACAAAATTACCGTACAACCCTCCACTGTCTGGTACAGAGCTCCAAACCACAGTAAGCACAAAATTACCGTAAAACCTTCCGCTGTCTGGTACAGAGCTCCAAACCACAGTCAGCACAAAATTACCGTAAAACCTTCCGCTGTCTGGTTCAGAGCTCGAAACCACAGTCAGCACAAAATTACCGTAAAACCTTCCGCTGTCTGGTACAGAGCTCTAAACCACAGTCAGCACAAACAAACATAACGCAGAAGGCTGTAAACTACCACGTGTATTATATGGCACATCCAGATCATACCCAAGAATGTCGAAATACTGGCTCCAAAACCCGCTCCCACTTGGAAGGATAATCAGAAATTAGTTACAATCGGACACCTAGAAAGAAAACTACAAAAAGCCAAAGCTGCGGCAACGTTCAATCAACACTGTACCAATATATCTGTGTGTGTGTGTGTGTGTGTGTGTGTGTGTGTGTGTGTGTGTGTGTGTGTGTGTGTGTGTGTGTGTGTGTGTGTGTGTGTGTGTGTGTGTGTGTGTGTGTGTGTGTGTGTGTGTGTGTGTGTGTGTGTGTGTGTGTGTGTGTGTGTGTGTGTGTGTATGTGTATGTGTATGTGTATGTGTATGTGTTGTGTGTGTGTGTGTGTGTGTGTGTGTGTGTGTGTGTGTGTGTGTGTGTGTGTGTGTGTGTGTGTGTGTGTGTGTGTGTGTGTGTGTGTGTGTGTGTGTGTGTGTGTGTGTGTGTGTGTGTGTGTGTGTGTGTGTGTCATCAAAGCAATTGGTTTCAGTTGGCGCCGTCCTCAACAGGAAACTGGTGGAACCAGACTCAATACCTTTTATCTGAAACAATATTATCTTCGCCAGATTGAGACAACACTTCATAAAATCATTCGGGTCACAAACGGATGATAAAAGGGAGCCCAAATAAAACATTCTCTGGATTTTAGATGGAATAGTTTTCTTTCAACGGTAAGTTAAAGTTTTGTAGAATTAACTTTCTCTCCTATTCCCTCAACCATCACTTAGTACAGGCTTTGTTCAAGAGGAAACCTTATGGAATTATTTTCCCCTATTTAGCTGACATCTAGATTTCACATTTAGGTACATGAAAGGCTTGGGTACTTGAATTATACCAAACATTTTACGAGACTGGCCAAATTTGAAAGCGTTGTCGAAGTTTTGCCAGAATAGAGTTATAATTGAAGCCTTGCACAATTTCTTACATCAATGCCTGCCTCCGGAATACTACATTATTTCATTCGATTTGAACGAAGACGGGCATAGATGTACAAAATTTTAGCATCGTAGATTTAGGCCTGGACCTCGAAATGAATACCTGGTTTTGTTTTTAAGTTTGTTTAATAGACCATACACAATAGTTCAATGCTTATGTCGTATCAAACTGGGTTGTAATCCCATAGATCTCAAATTGAAGAAAACAGTGTTCAGTCTTCATGTTTTGTTTTACAGTTTTCAGTTCCGTTATCTTGAAAACTGGGTGGATAAACAAACGTCGCGGTCAACACTTAGTTTTCTGCATCGACCAGACCAGTCCCAGGCTTTTACCGTGGTGGCGCCTCTTGGTGTGGACTGGACATGGGTTTTATCTTAAATTGAATACGACTAATTATGGAATTTTGTAACAGTATGCTCTTAATGAGTAGACGCTGAATACGTTTCTGATGTTTTCAGAAACCTTATAAGTGTTTTAGGCATCTAACTTTTTATTGTGCTCAAATCCCCATTGAGGGTGTCATTCTCAGTATAACAGGGGGTGGGGAGGTGTTCAAGCATCCCAACAGGGATAGAAATCCACACCCTTGTTTAGAACAGCATATAACAAATGAACAAAGAGCTTTTAACCCACTGTTTTTGCGGTGCAATGCACATGTTCAAAAAACAATTCTGCGTGTTATGTGCCTCATAGGATGTTTTCTAGCCGAAAATGAGTAATCCCTAAAAGTGCAGCTCAATGCGGTCCTTTTACTGTACTTTTACGGCTCATTTTATGGTGCCCTTGCCCGTGGGACAGCCACGGGATGTTCAGCGTACGAGGTGATCAACTCGCCAAAGATCTTGGTGGGCCTAATGGATTATGACATGAGTTTGTATGTGCGACCAAAGCCTAGACGCCACATTATTTGTGAATATGCTAGACATGGAACGGCTGCAATGTTTAAATTCAATTGCCGTTAATGCAGAACGAACGCCATCATCGATGGTCTAATCAGCCTATCTGTTCTTTTGAAATGCAAAGGCATGACATTCGGCAAAGGCATTCGGAAATGAAAGTTACTCGAGGAGAAATTAATGAACTGCCTGAGCATGGTGCTTAAACTAAAGATGGAGCTTTGTGGACCCGGGGCAAAAGCCCAGCCTAGGTCCGCGGGCTTTGACCGGACTTGGAAACCTGATATAAGCCCATACCGGGCTGATACCGGGCTTCGTCAAGGTTGATTCCAGGCTTCATCAGTGAGTTGGATAATTAGATGCCATAAATATTTTCCTGGCCGAACTTACATAAAACATCCATTTTGGAGACCCAATGATTATATATTTGCTTTATATTGTTATATTGGAGCGTTCTATGATACCGCGCCTGCTCGGGCTTATTGAGACATTTTCACCACAGGCCGGGCTTTTGGGGGGGGCTTCTTAAAACAGCACCGGGCCGCGCTTGGGCCCGGAGCTGCAATATTTCTCGAAACTCGCATCTCTGATTTAAACCAACTTGTATTGCTCGGAAGTAAACATTTATTGTTTTATCTAGTCACTGAGGAAGCATTTCAAATTTCGTTACTGGGGCAGTTCACCGGTCCGTAAACGCTTCACAAGTACACGGTCTGACACATCCCTCTTCCCTAACAGCAGCAGAAAGTGAGACGATTATTTTCATATTCGAGTTGTTGCCCAAGCCAATGGAAGTACACACATCCAATTGAAATATGACACACACATCTGAAACAAGACTGAGCGTGACGGGCATGGTCGACCGCCAGCAGTTTGGAGTCAGCCAACAAACCAAGTTTGATTCTGTTTGGTCAGTGAATTAGGTTCAAACCAACGAAAAGTTACAGCCAATTCGGTCTGGCTGAGAGTGCTGACATTCGAGATTTTCCGACACGGTGGTGTGTCTGAATAAGTTCATCGCAACTCCAGGATACGGCGTCAGAAAATCATTCAGGTAAATTCCTCAGAAAGTTTCGGGAACCATAAGAAAAAAAACGGTTAAAATTGTTTCAAAGATGATGCAAGAGATTTTGATGCATCACAGCATTGAATGTCATCAGTGCTGAGACATGTCAACTTTTTTCACTTTCCGCAAGCGTCATTATTCTCCCCTTCTTCAGAAGCGCCGTGTTCCAAATTCCGATATTGCGATGTAGATTATAAAGAACACACGTTAGCAACTGTTTATATCTGAAAAGGTCTTTGAAAGCAGTGCTTTGAAGAGAAGAGCACTTCATCATCCGGACACTAACGAAGCGGTCAACTTGAGCCGTTTGTCACGTTGCGCCTAATATATGTGCAAATATCCCGGTCACAGAGTCTAACTTGGAAGCTGGGTTGGCTGTTGCAGGGTAGCCGTCAGCCGTGCTCTAAAGCGCGCTACAGCACTGGCATCGTCTTCCATTGAGTTTCTGCCTTCTTGCCCAGCGGGTCGTTCATTGCGCCTCCCCAGCAGGCCGACTATGCTAAAATGTCTGCTGTCTTCCTCAGGCCGGAAGCATTTTTATCTTATATTTTTTTCTCGAAAAATTATTTTGCAAATGCGTATTTGTATCTGGATTTTTTTAAATGAAATATGATATCTTTTATTACCATTTCATTCTCAAATGTGCACTTATATCTGGAGTTGTCTGTTTATGAAAAGATAAGAGTGATGAAGTTAAAGTTCATACAACACGCAGCACGAGTAATCCTCAGGCTTTGTGTTTGGACATGAGCAGCTGTTTTGGCACACTTCAGCACTAGCTGAATATGACGCGAGACACTAAAGGAGATATCTATGCTCATCTGGCAGGAGATGCTGCAAAGGTGATTGATGCATTTCCCAACAGAAACACAGCCTCCAACTACCATTTTTTAGAAATCACTATGAATAGTATGCTGAATTAACATGGTTAATACTTCGAAATAATTTCTTGACTGACTAGAAACTCCTCCCTGTATCAATCATTCCCAGTTAAATAGTTTTCTAGAACATATCAGAACATGGAGAAAGCCGAACTAGCACCAAATTTTTGGAACGCGAATGGCCAGGCGGCATATGCCAACTGCAAGACCCTCCAAATTTGACTCAACTATCTACCTACTGACTACATATACAATGTGTAAATTTGCTTGTAGGTCGTGCAATGTCCGAAAGAGTCTTATAAAACCCAATTTTGACGGTGACCGTGGAGAGTTCAGATATAAAGGGGGTTCCATGGGCTTTTCAACTCAATTCGTTCCAGTCAACGCCATAGGGTTAGTGTTAGAATTCGTCATTTAATGGGGTACGGTGCCCCGGTGTCCCCCAGTTCTTCCAGCTATATATATATATATATATATATATATATATATATATATATATATATATATATATATATATATATCTGTATATCTGGGCAAAATATTTTCATTTAAGCATATTCCATTGAAGATTGTTGCGTTCTTTGCTTTCACCAGTTTCTTTTGAAGTCTTAGTATTTTGTTGATCGTTAATTTAATATTGGACGGAATTGAGTTGATGAGCTCACCAAAGTTCATAAAGTCACAATAGATCGACGTTTCGAATCTATTAGTTGATTCATTATTCAAGATAACATGTAAAAATACTGTCGCCGGTCGATTGAGTTCCAAGATAAATAAATCGCATTTGGAAAACATTGAGCACATTGCGAGGCGTGTGACTGGCAGAATTAACACTTACAGTACGAAGATTCATTTTGCTATTGTTACGTTAAACACTATCATTATTACATATACCAGTTAGCAATCATTTTGCACACATCATTCAATACAGTTCCCTAACTAAATGAAACAGATACAAGTTATATATATATATATATATATATATATATATATATATATATATATATATATATATATATATACAAATATACGTAAACAGTATCTATTAATCAATCATGCTTCTTCTAACTGTCCATTAGAAGGCCTTATTTCTTTATAAATGTTCGCACATTCTTTTTCATTCCTATGCAAGCAAGACGCATGTTCACATATACCATAGCCAGAGGTCTTCAGTTCGCTAAGATAGCTTGAGGGTTTTTAGGAACCTGGGGGATGGAAACGATGAGTATATGTGATGCGTGCGTTCCTTTTTCGGATTGTTTCCTCTTCTATTTCCACTACATCAGCAGAATTATCACTCATATAAGTGACAGTATCATTTCTCTTCTGCATCCTTCTGCACCACTGAGCGCAAGAAATGATGGACCAACAAAAACATGCATGCCTGTGAAAAAGCTTCTTACGGCACCAGAATGATTAGCTCACTGAATGTCTTGCCATACAGATACTTGTCGAGTCAGCTCTGCGCCAGGGCTGTGGCTCAAATGGTGTGCTAAAAATTCTGCAATGGTTAGCTTCATGAAGCAAATCCTCCGTGTTATAAGGGCCATCCATTGCTTAAGCTTTTCCAATTTCAATGGGAAAACTGTATACAGGCGGACGCACTTTGTGTCCTTTTTGGTTTGTAAATGTCTCAGCTGTAGTATTTGGTCGACTCACTCATTCAATTATAGTTTAGGTTCCAGCTTTAGAGAAGTTGGGCGACTTTCAGCTTTCGATCATGTCCAATTTTGTTTGGGATTCCACTTTTATGTCCGGGTTTTCAATAGCCTTTTTAATGGTTATCGAACAGAGCTGCTGCCGATAGAGTTCTGGGCTTTTTTTCTTTAGCATTGATGTGTGGACGCGAAGAAAAACCATGGTAGTTAACTCTTTTTGACATCCTTTTGGAAATATCCCGAAGAAGGTGTTTAATTCATCTCACTCATATCATCATAGAGGTCCCTGTATCTTTCTGCGGTTTGTCACTGGAGTGCTTCTGGAGTTCTCTTTTTATAATCATATGGGAGTATGCTATTCATCCTACACTGCAAAGGCAAACTCAATACCAGGCAATGAAAACAGAGGAAAGGCGGAGAAAACAATGACAGGAATGAGCAAATAAGAGACGTTTTGAGAACAAACAAAGGCTGGGGCCTGGATCTGTTCAACTCTTCAGGAAACATAAGGCTTAAAAGCTGAAGATAATTGAGTGACTTTCTTCTGAGGATGTATGTATGTATGTATTGACAAAAGCAGACCATTCCACACATGTTGGACTATTCAGAGGCCCTTGTCATCACAAACATTGAAAATCAGTGCTACTACACCTCGTCAATACACATTACAATAAAAGCAATGACATAAATGCAGGACAAAATATAAAAACTAAAATGTATAAAAGTAAACACGGTACCTTGCACTTAAAAAGAACGACTACTCCCCATGCAACATTTGCCTTATAGCTTTTTTAAACATTCCGTAGCTCATTTCGTGAGGAGATCCGAGGGTCATGCATGATGTGTTGAAGAGCTGAGATCCACGGTAAATGCAATTTCTTTTGCCATGGTTGTTTTGTGGTCTTGACAATGCCAAATGTCCTGACTGTCTTGTTTCGCGTTCCAATTGGTCCCTATTAAAGCACAAGCAAGAGGCAAGTGACATGGGCTCACCGGAAGTGATCAACCTATGCATCAGACATAAATCAAAATAGTCAAAGTACTCCCGGGCGTCAAGCCACTTCAAATCCTTAATAACATCCGAAATATGATCAAATTTTCTTCTTCCGGATATAACTCGTGCAGCAAAATTGAAAACTTTCTGGATTCTATCTTTGGATTCGGAATTTGTGCTGCCATAAACCTGAATACAGTAACGGATATGAGAGAACACTAATGAATCAATAATATGTGGGAGCACCTCCACATGTAGAAAGTGTCTGGCATGATACAGGGCTATGAGAATTCCAAAACATCGGTCTGACACAAATTTTACATGTTGTGACCATGATAAGTGGCAGTCCATGTAAACACCTAAATTCCTAACAACATTTTTGCTTGCAATTTCTTCACCCATGAACTTGACCCGTAACGGCTGCGGTATGGAACTCAGTTGCCTGCGGTCTCCACAGAAAATCACCTCTGTCTTGCCAGCATTGATCTTCATGCCATTCTGTTGGAACCAGGTGGTCAGTATATCTAAGACTTTTTCCAAGCTTCCTAGCATGTCCGGTATTTGTTCACGTGGCCCAGAGATACCAATTTGGATATCATCTGCATACCTAATACAATGGATCTTAAACCCGTTAAAGTAATCTGGAACGTGACAAGATAGGTCGTTGCCCATGATGCCAGAGGTGCAGAAACTTGCCAACTCGGCTACTGGAGTTTGTGACACATTTACGAAAATCGAGGTGCATAAGTGTGACAAAATAGCGATCATGACTGTATGGTTCAAAATCAAACCACATATTTTCGAAATACAGAATGTAGCGTGTAGCGAATATTTCAATTTAGCAACTCTGTTCTTCAATTGCACAGCGTACCATCAGTGATACAATATTGGTACTGTGTTCAGTTTCTACTAAAACGAGGGACCCCCGCTGCAGAAAACCCGGAAACCGCTGTCACAGTTGCCAGATTTTAACATGCAGCCCAATGGTACCGATTGTTAGTAGTTGCCAGAAAGTTGCCGCCTAGATGCCCGAAATGTGACAGTCAATTTTTCGAGAAATACACGGTTGGGGGCATATTTAAGGCATTAGAGATAACGCCGGTACGTTATCAAGTACTTCTCTGTCCATTTTGTCAGGTTAAATAATATTTAAAGTTTGAGTCTCTTCAATTTTGCGGTCCCTGTTTCTTTGAATTTAGTATTAAGTACGCCTAAAAGCTACTAAGAAAAGTACTAAATGAGTGAAAGAAATAAACATAGCTGGGCAGCCATTCTACCTCAACTACGCAACAGCGACAAGACAACTTCCAAATGTTTATGTGATGTAGGCCTGCCAAAAGAAATTTGAACAGGTGGGAAGCTACTTCTTTTGAGGGCATATTTATTAGGTATATCTGAGATAAGTGCAGGCTAAAATTATCTGGAATAAATAGTGCTGCCCATTGCTAATCTAAGATGAATGTAGGCTACTTTGAGACTGACGCACTTTCACATGTCTAACTTGGTTTTTCATTCCTAAGCTTGCTTGTGCCTTGTCTTATTTGTGCCCTAGATCAAGATTGGTTAGGTAGATTTGGAGCTGGAGGAAGTTGGGAGAGTTGGCGCCAGCAACAGACTGGCAACAACAGTAATTCAGGTGAGATTTCATGATCAAACTATCATGTCAATATTGTACAGATAACAAATGTGTGCCAATGCAGTCCTCCACAAAGTGTTAAAACACACACTAGAGAGGGGCCTGGCACTAACGTGCACTGGAGGGGGCCTAGTAGACCCCTTCTCATCTCAGAAAATCACAGAAAATCTCAGAAAGAAAGAGACATTGAAAAAGCTGGTTGGGTGTGTGCTGCTTACTACCAGTGGTAGTAAGCAACACACAGGACCTGAACTGCATGGAGTTAAAGCAGGATTTTGACTACACTGGATCTTTCTTTGGTATGATACTTCCAATACCTCTGTACCTATTAGACCAATAGACATAATTTTACATCTATGCAGGGTAGTTGCCTCAGAGTTTTTACTGCAAGACGGAACGACCAGGCAGGTGATAATCAGGTGTTGGGGGAAAATTTTTAAGCATTTGATCTGTCTATAAAAATGCTAGCTAAGGTCCACTTTACCAACACATTTTAGGTAGATCCAAATCCTATGTTGACATTGACATTTTGTCCCTTTTGTTGATATGTGAGATAGAAGTTCAGTGGGGGAAGCTGTGATCAGGGTTCCCAATTGTGTGTAGGTGTACGCTCCCATTCATAGATTAGTTCCCAATAATAATTATTTTCATGATAATTGCCACATTTAATCATGGGAAATGTACCATAATTGGAAATACTCCTTCCAAAAATGGAAACTTCTTCAAAAGGGAAATGCATGTCATTGGGAGGAAACTGCTATATACTGGAAACAATGATCCATAACTGGAAATTTTCCTTTCAAAACATAAACATGATCTAAGAATGAAAACACAGTTTACTACTTTCATGCGGTAATGGCTTGGTGCTTGAACCTTGTCTGTTGCAAAAGTAAGAGACAGGTAGATGACATTCAGCATATTGGAAATAGTATTCAAGTATACAATTATGATTTCCAGCTTTGTGTGACAGAGGAGGCATACATCGCATTGAGTTTGTGACAGCCAGCATACTTTCTGCCTCTGCATGATGCTTGCAAGTATCGGGCCTAAACAAGTGCCTTGAAAAGTGCCTATATCAATTGGTAGGGGTTCCGAAATTTTGTCTCCGATTTTCACTTTTTGTACATGGGCATCGAGATAGCTTTTAAACCAACCAGGAGAGATCTGCAAGAGTTCTAATTTTGTCAAAAGTGCTGTGTGGTCAATCACATCAAAAAATCGACTCAAATCAATCAAGGTGAGCAGAGTAATTTCCGAACGGTCCATTGCTTTTATAATTTCATCACTTATGGTGATAAGGGCTGTAGCTGTTGAACGCCCAGATCTGAACCCATGCTGATCATCAGCCAGGTGGTGTTGTTGATTTAGATATTGCGAAAGTCAATTCAATGCTAGCTTCTCGACAATTTTACTTATAGTGGGAATCGTTGTGACCGGTCTAAAATTAGCTGCGATAGATGGATCGCCTTTTTTATGCAGCGGAATGACTAACGCTGACTTCCAATTTGGAGGTACCGTTTCCGAAACAAAACTAGAGTTAATAATACGCAACAAAAAACGACCGATGATAGGGAAACTGATTTTCACAACTTTGATCGGTATATCATCTTGAATTAGAGAATTCTTGTTCGGCATCGAGAAAACAATTTTCTGCAGTTCATTCAAAGTAACCAGGGTAAGTCTAAGGCTGCCTGAACTTACCCTCGGTAAGCAAGTACTGAGGGCCACTTGTCCTGAGCATCTAAACTATGTATTCACATCGTCTCGCGTAATTTTACCTATTGAAGTAAAATATTTGTTTAGATCATCTGGACTTAAATTATCTGGCTCAGTCACTGGTCCACGTTTTGGAGCGATTACATGTATTATATTGCGGTACAAATTACCCGAAGGAGAATTTCGAACCTTCTGACAGATATTGTTTCGTATGTCCCTTTGAATAGCCCTTTTGGCCAAATTATTCAACTGCTGGTAAGACGGATCATTCTCTACTCTAGCCTCACGTCGTTGCGCCATTAAGGCCAATGTTTCCTCAGAAACAGGAGGAGGCGACGGATTATGCACTCAAAGGAGCATGCATGTCTAAAATTCTAGTCATTGAGGACGAAAAAGCATTCCACTGATGTTCACAAGTTTCACTTGGTTTCACAATGTTGCTCCAATCGGTCAAACGAACATCTGCTAAGAAAGAATCAGAATCAAAGGCGCGCCAATTCCAACTAGTTTTATACATAGCTTTAGCATTAGCTCGAGGCACGGTCAGTGGCGGATCTAGCCGGTCGGTTTGGGAGGGGCAAACCAAAGTCGAAAAGCAAAAAAAAAAAAAAACGTCGCGCAACTGCGCGCGCTAAAATATGACTTCCCGGTACGGGTGTTTGAGGCAAGAAGCAAAAAAAAAACGTCACGGGCTGAAAAATATAAGCTCAAGATCCTTTTTTCCTATCCAAAGCCCGATATTTTCACTGAACTTAACTGGTTCCGTTAGAAGTTGAGAGTTAAAGCACCAAAATTTTGCCTATAAACTTAAAATGAGTCGGGGAAAAAAGGAGGTCGATCGCTTTGGGGGGCAAAAACATAGTTTTGCCCCGAGCTTTTCCGTTTGGGGGGCAATTGCCTTTTTTGCCCCCCCTGGATCCGCCACTGGGCACGGTAACGTTAAGGCAAACACGTCGGTGGTGACTTGTGTAGTCACATGGTTCTACAGCACACACGGGCTCAGGTCTAGTGCTGCAGATGGCATCAGATGCTAGAATTACATCGAGCTTCGACTCAGTGTCGTCACGAATATAGGTGACATCATTAACCAAACATTTTAAACCATATTTTTCCAGTTCTTTTAGTCTAGCAAAAGCTACAGGGCTGGTCCGCTCGTCTGCGTTGAGATATCCGGCAAGAATGATTCGTTGGGAGGGGTAAGAAGCCACGATGTCCTGTAGCTGTTCCTCGATGTCGTTGAAGTCAGCATGCACTTGCGCCGGGCTTGTTGTGGGAGGACGTTACAGGCTTCCAACTAGTGCCGCTTTTCTTCTGTCCAGTTTGACTTTCACCCACATTGGTTCCACACGAGAGTCGCTTTTCTTATTAGAAGATGTAGTAATTTTTTCTGCATGGAGACCATTTTTAACATAAAGGGCGACACCACCACCTGACTTTTTTACGGCCCATGACTCTGTCACGCCTAAGAATTTGATAGCCCTCAATACATACAAGGCGATCAGAGGTGGCTGGTTTCAGATTAGTCTCTGTGTAGCACAAAATTTCTGGTTGCCGCTGATGAGCTTCGGCACGGATATCTGGAAGTTTGGGTAATAGAGACTGCACATTTAATAGTTCAAGTTTCATATTGCCAGTTTTGGATAACTGCGCTGCAACCGTCGGACTACTTGATATGCTGACACCTGTTCTGAGTGTTTGTCGAGCATTCAGTCGAGGTGGCATCAGCAGGCAACGGTCGTATCCCCCTGTGTGTGAGGGTTGCCCCGCCCCATCATTGCCGCTCCTCGCCGCAGCGGGCGTAGTACGCTGTGGCGCCGGTTGACGAGGCCGCACCGGGACTGGGATGGGCTGCCGGCCATCGTCATAGGCAGGTGTAGGCTGACTAGAGAGTGGGACCACGATGTTCGGTCTGTTATAGCTTGAGAGTAGTAATTTCGGGATTGTTTTCCAGCTCGGCGTAGCTGTAGCCGGAACCCCGCGCGTCTTCCCCTCCGGTGTCGGCTGGGTCCGCCATTTGCTGAGGAGGAGCAAAAAAGAACAATAGGTATGCTTCACTCCCATCAGGTGCAATTGCCCTGTTAAAGTACATTTCAGGTGATGAAAAGAGTGTTTCCTGTTGTGAAATAGAGGATAAGCCAAAATGTTATTCTGGTAAGCTGTTTATCAGAACCTTGAGATGATTCGTCAACTGGACTTCATCAGAGGTGAGGTCTCACCAGAGTTCTTGCGAATAATCATTTAGCCATTTTTTCAGTCGTTACCATGGTGGCTGGAAACTAGTTCGCTAGGTGGTGTCCATCATTATTTGATTCTGGAGCCCACAAAAAAGCAATACTTTTCTGCATTCCTGAACATTTCATGACTACGGTGTGTGCAAAGTAAGTTCCTCAACTTCAAGCTGCAACCAATTGTGATAGGAAAATGTTCCCATATTGTCCTCACCATGAAAAGCAATGTACTTTCCAGCGCTTCTGAATAGACCTGCGCCCGCCTTTTCCATTTCGTTCCAAATCCTCCTTCAGACGCCTGCCGTCGAGCCTACAGATTTGACCCCGGAAGGTCGTTCTCCTGCGTGCTATTTCTGGAGGCGGTGCCGTACCATCTGACTGCGCCCGGGGATACAGCGTAATCGGACTATCTCTCGCGCGGTTATTGTGTCGGCACCTCTGCGGGACAGCGCCGGGGCATCTGTATCGGCAGTGCCCGCGGGGATGCGTCGTATCGGCACCCGTGTCGCTCCTGATTGTCACCGACAGAACGCCGCCGGCGAAAATGGCGCACCAGCTACACACAGGTGGAACATCAAGTGATAATGAGTGACAGGCGTCTATGTTGATCACTTTTTGCGTTTTTAACGGAAAATAAACCATAAGCACGAATGCTAAAAGAATCAGAGTTGGTTTGGTGCTTAATCTTGATGTGTGATAGATGTTGAAAGTGAGAAAACTAAAAAAACGAATGAGCTTCCGATGGAACTCGACATTGAAGCTGAACTGGCCGATCTGAAACTTGTCATTTAATTGTTACACCTTTACAGAAGTTAGAATGGTATAGATCCTTTGTGTATACCCGCGGCGTGCCAAGCCTGTGCCCTGAATACAGTGATAAATTACAATTATATGGAGCTTCGGTGCTGTATCGCTTTGTTCCGATGGGCTATTGCCGCACCAGCTTGAAGCAGATTACGCCTGCGTAATTATGTAGGTACCCATCATAATGTTTAAGACCCTAAAGCTTGAAAAGGTCTCCTGAAGAGATAAAAACGTCTTCCCCAGCCGCAGTTAAGTCTCAACTAGAGCAACGCGTGCCTCGTCAAGAGGTGAGCTCCAGCTGCCGACTCTTCGCCTTACCGCATCGCAACGGTCGTTTAATTACCGGGGGCGAAGATCTGGAATGAGTTGCCACCTGCCACCGTAAACTCACTATCACTAGCTAGCTGTAGAAAGGTAGCCAGAAAACAACAAGCTGTCAATCATTCATTATCAGACTCATTTCACTTCAACGTAGGCGTATTGTGCGTCTTGTTTTCTTGCCTGTGTGCTGGTTATTGCGCTGTGTGAGTATGTGCATATTGTCAATCGATGTCTGAAATACCTAATGATATTTTAATGGAATCAAATATACGAACGAACGAACCCCTCATATTTGTGTGCAGACAAGTTTGTTTTCAACCACAGAGAAGTTAAAACTATCCCCCGATACAGAAGTGCCTGTTTAACTGCCCAACGATGTGTGCTTAGAAGAAGAGCAGGTTATGCCTTCTGACAACTTCTGTCCTTATAGACATATTTCTACGGCGGCCAGATAGGAAGCAGTACATCTATATTTTTTAGGAATTTTAATTGCAGATTTCTTCCTCGAACAGCTGTCATATCTTACAACAAGTGTTTGTAGTGTACGGAGACACCCCTCTGGCATGAGCATATCCGGGGGCTCACTGGTTGCGTGCGCTACCTCGTCGTTCAGTTCTGGCTACCCCAGGGGACGCCGCCGACTGGAGGCAGCAGGTGGTGGCAGTGTGCGTGAGCGTCGCTATTGGATCGACCCTTCTGCGCCGCAGATTCCTGCTCCGGGCCGTCAGATGCCTCACGCACTCTCTGCGGGTGGTCCCATCGAACCGAGTAAAGATACACCCCCGCAGTATGGCACGGTACGTGGGATTTGTTCAGAACTGAATATATCGACTGGATATAGATTTCATCAGGTACAGTAGCTGATTCCGAAATAATCCCCTATAATCTCATGTAAATCTTACTGGATCCCCTAACAAAAAACAAAGGGTGAATTTGGAAGGCTTTTGAGACCATCTAATTAGCCTATTTTAGCACAGTTTGGCCAATAACGGCCGCGCTACCCGTCTAACTCTAGCCTCTTCAAATAAGCATCGATCCCGCTGCCGGAGCCGGCTGAGTGCCTGCGATACCGCGGCGGCGCCGGTCTCAGCTCGCCGGCTCCAGGCCCAGCCAAGCCAATGGCCGCTAATTGGAGCCGGGTGAAACGGGCCTCCCTGGCTGGCGGTGCCTGGCACTGCGCCCCTGTTTTCCTACCCCGATGTTGCTATGCTCGACTGAATTCTGAATTATTTGACCCGCATTTTGGCCAGGTCATTCAAAAGGCGTGCGTGCTGATTTGCTCAGGACCCGACCGGTCCCAAATTTGTGAGAAGTTTCTGTTACATCTTTGTCAGAAAAAAACGCGCCATTGATCAAATTACTATTTCTTTCTGAACGAAAAACAAAGTCGCGCGTGCAGTCAATATTCGGAATCGGTACTGTGCCGCGGCAGAATGCACATCCGGGATCCCATGACAGTGAGTTCAGATCTCGCTCCTTTCACCATAAGTATGTTCATAAGCACTTCATAATCATTTTCATAAGCACTCCATAAGCCATTGTAGGCACTTTATAAGCGTGTTCATTATCATTTTATAAGCATGTTTATAATCACTTTATAAGCATATTCATAAACGCTGCATAAGCACTTAACACGCGCACTGACGGGGGGGCGGGTACCCGCCCCCTCGGGTTTTTCGGAAACAGAATAAAACCCGTGGCGCGTAGCGCCGCCGTACTTGGTATACCTTTTTCCTCATCATTTTTACAACTTTTGTCAAAATTTTAAGGTCATCTCATCTCAGGTTAGGTCACCAGTACAGGTCAAGTGACCTGACCTCAAAATAAGTTTATGATAGCAAATTTATTTATTTATTTATTTCGACATCCTACAAGACCTTGCCAGGTTTCTCCACTCCGTGAGGGCTATTCCGAAACCATCGCCACAATAACAACAGTCACAGTACAACAATATAACACAGTATAATGCATAAGTATAACAATTAAGAATTTAAGCATAATTTTAACAACTGTCTTGTGCAGCTAACTGGAATTTCTTATGACTTGCCTAATGCGAGATTTGAACACATTGGTACTGACAAGCTTAACACCTTTTGTAGTTCAGAAAGCACACAAGGGTTTGCGCTGCCATACACTTGAACACAGTATCTTATGTGTGACATGACGAGGGAGTCGATCAGACGAGGCAATGCCGAAAGGGGTAGAGCATGTTTTGCATGAAGCAATCCTAGTAGCATACCCAAGCATCGACCAGCTATATTTTTGACGTGATATTTCCACGAGAGGCTACTATCCATTATAATGCGTAGGGTTTTAACCTTATCGGTACATTTGAGAGTTTCGTCCATGAATCTGATACTTGGGGGCTGGGGTAGACTTGCGATTTGTCTGCGATCCCCACAGAGTAAAAGCTCAGTTTTTCGGCATTAACCATCATTCCATGCTGTTGGAACCAAGTGCATATTGTGTTTAGTATCCTTTCCAAACAATTTTGCATAGCTTTTATTTTGCTTCGGGGTCCAGTGATAGCCACCTGTGTGTCGTCCGCATAGCGAACAACTGTGAACCGGAACCCATCAAGTTCAGATGGAATGTGACATGTGAGATCATTACTAATAATGTTAAACAACAATGGGCCTAGACATGTTCTCTGAAATGTGCCTATAGTTATCAGAAGGGGCTTAGACATTTTCTCGCCTATTCTGACTCTCTGATTATGTTCACATAGATAGCTCCTGAACCATCCCGTCGAAATTTGTAAAATATTGAGTTTAGTTAACAGCGCCTCATGGTCTATAACATCAAAACAGCGACTGAGGTCAATCAACATTAAAAGAGTTATTTCTGATCGGTCCATGCCTTTTAAAATTTCATCAGCTACTGTCAATAAGGCAGTTGAAGTTGAGTGCTGTTCTCTAAAACCATGTTGGTCATCATTGAAAAGGTTTTGCTGTTTCAAGTAAGATGTTAGCTGGATGTGGACTAGTTTTTCAACAATTTTGCAAATCATTGGGACAGTTGTGACTGGGCTGAAATTAGAGGCTTCAGATGAATCATTCTTTTTATTTATTGGAATAACTACAGCACTCTTCCAACTGGATGGAACCGTTTCATTGGCAAAGCTAAGATTAATTATTCTAAGTAAAAATCGCCCGATTATGTCGAAACAAAGTTTCAGTATTTTTACCGGTATGCCACCTTCAATACTTGAATTTTTGTTTGGCAGCGAGAACAAGTCTCGTTTCAGCTGGTCCAATGTGCCCGGCGTTTTTCGTAATACCCCAGCGTTTATGCGTGGTAGGCGCATTTTCAGGGGTTCTCGTCCCGACTGTTGGTATTCAGTGGCCACTCTATCCCTTGTCTTTGCTCCAATTGAGGTAAAATACTCATTCAATTAATCTGGAGTGAGGTTAAATGGCTGAGTAGGATTCCCCTTTTTAGCAATTACAGGCTGTATGACACGGTAAAGTGCAGACAGAGAAGACTTGCTTATCTTCCTGGAAATATCATCCCTCCAATCCTTTCTTATCACTCGTTTAGTAATGACATTAAGGCTTTTGTAATCTGGGTCATCGTTTTCTCTTGCCTTTTTGCACCGTCTCATAAGAATCAATGTTTCTTCGCTTGCAGGGAGAGGAGATGGATTACGGACACAAAAACGTCTCATGGGTGCATGCTGGTCTAAAATGTTGTTCAACGTGGAGGTAATAGTATCCCATTGCTGTTCACATGAAACCTGTAACACTGTTCAATTCAGTAGCAGTGATATCATTAAGGAATGCAATCCTATTGAGGGATCGCCAGTTGCGAGTGGTTTTGTATACTGGTACTGGTTTCGAACGAGCAATTCTAGTTTCGATTATCACGCGGCGATGATGGCATGAGTAATCACTTAGCTCTACGGTACATGTTGGCGGTGAATGATCCGAACACAGGGCATCAGACAACAACACTTCATCGAGAACAGACTGAGTTTCCCCGCGGTAGAATGTTGGCTGATCTACCACACACTTCAAACCGTACCTCTCGAGCTCTAGGAGACGAGCATGTGCAGAAGGGTTTGTAAAACTGTCAGCATTGATGTCGCCTGCTATTATAATCCGTTGTGATGGGTGGGATGAGATGATGGTTTGAAGTTTTTCTTCAATGTCATTGAAATCAGCTTGAATCTGGGTGTGGTTAATTGATGGCGGTCGATAAAGGCAACCGATGAGTACAGCCTTCTTTCTATCAAGTTTAGCTTTCAGCCAGAGTGCCTCGATATGCGATTGAGGACAGAGTGAAGAGGTGACTGGCATAAGTCGAAACAGGGTAAACTTATCCAATTGAAACTCATATCACGCAATGGCCCTACCGAGATCTCTAAAATATGTCCCGGTATTGTTGATATGGAAGACCTAAGGCCAGGTACGAGCCATCACCTCTCCATTGGAAATACATGGAAAAAATGGTTTTAACTGAATAACTCAGTAATGAATAGGAATAAAGAATTTATTTTAACTGCATTAGATTTGCCTCGTCATTGCTGTTCTAATGATATGCATTTTACCCCCATATGACCTTGACCTGACCTCAGGTCAGGTCAAATCCTTGATTTGACCTAGCAAGGTCATAATATATATCATTCGATTCGACTTGCTGCGAGGATTCATATCGTTTAAATCGTTTTGCTCTATCTTTACTTGTTCAGATGTAATGGGCGAAAAACTTAATTTACATGTTATCCCTATGATGGCATGTTTTGACCTCTAGTGACCTTAAATGTGGCCTGACAAAAAATAGTTAAAATATTTTCGATGGCGAAGTGAATGAGCTAGCCAACACTCTTTGCCGTTTTTCGCTACCTAGCGCGGTTCTCGAGATCTTAGGGGCGGGTACCCGCCCCCCCCTCGTCAAGGCGAAGGTGGCTCAGACTCCCGTCAATGCGCGTGCTAATTAGTATGTTCACTAGCTTAGGAAGTGAGAATGTCTTGCACCGTAAGTGCTGCAGTTAGTAAGTCGTTAAAATAAGCATCGTTCGGCTAAATACAAATTTCCCTTCTTGGATAAGACAAAGGAGTAATCATTTCCATAATTAATACCAGAGGCCGCATAATAATTCTAAGTCTGGCAAAATAAGAAAGAGCCTGTTAGTGCACTGTTTAGTAGTATTGGCTTGTATCAAACACAGCTGCACCATTGTCCGCAGTTTCATTTGCCCTCAACGAACAGAAGCTTAATTGCGGAACGTGGAAATTGAGTTGAAATGGCGCACGCATCTCTGAGATTAGATTTGTTGTGCTTTCATAGCTGCATGGGCCCAAATAGGCTATGAGGCAGGCTATGAGCGGTAATTGGGTTCACTCGCGGGAATGTAAGTCATCAAGAACTGATTCATCCAGTAAATATCCAACATCAACCATAATAACGCTATTGGACTGCGATTGTAAGATGATATGGCGTCATAAACTTGGACAATTGCAGGCGACACTCTGTCATTCTGAGGCTCAGACAAATTACGCGCCTGACGCCGTGAACTTGAACCGTGAGACATATGACAGAACTTTTTATCGACTATGTGTTGTATTGTTCAATCAAACGGAAAATATTATTACATCGGTCCTTTTAAATTCAATGAGACCGATAGAGCTCCCAGTATTGGAAAGTAATCATTCGTGTAGGGAATTTCGGGTTCTCTCGCTTGTACAGAATATTCATGCCTGGTAGACTCCCTTGCAATGTCCAAATCAGCGAGTTCGTCAAGGAACAAGTTTTTACTAAAAATGGTGTTGTAGTGGGAGTTGTTCAAAACAATCCCTTTAAAATACTGTTCTCGCTTACCCTCCCCAGAAAAGTTTCAATGGCTTGTACGCTTCTATCCATATATAACGCGTATGCATGTCCAGATTTTTTCATTACTCCCCAAAGCTAGTTGCTGAACTTCCCTCACTGCCCTCTTGCTCTTTTCTAAAACTTCTTCTTCCTTTAAATTTTTCTCCTAAAAATCACTCGTATTCCTTAATACACAATTATTCACAAATTCCTCAAATTCTGCGATATGCTAGAGTTCCCCTCTCAAACAGAGAACTCACATTGTACTCCCCATGGCTCCCCTCCAAAACTCTTCAATGCCCCTCTCCTCACTTCTGAAATATATTTAAGGATCCTCCCCATCAGCAGAGCTGCAAAAAGTCGGGCTCTCGGGTCATAAAGTGCCCGACAGATTTTAGGGCACGGTTGGTCTTGCGACAGATCTTACAATCTGTGAGAAAAAAATCTTGAAAGGAAGCAGAAAATATTTTTTGTTCTAAAAAAACTCAATATTAGAATTGTCACCTCTTTCACTCAACAAGTTTTTCATGAATTTGCACCTCTCCCATATCAAGCCAGTGTGCGGCAAGAACCGATGGAAAATCGAGGGCTTATGCACAGAGGGTCTTTTCGAGGGACTTATGAATCGAGGAACCTTTGAATAGAGGGCCTTATGCACAGAGGGCCTTTTAAACGTCACCCAGAAAATCCTCTGCTGGAAAAATTCCTTCACCGGCCTGTCGGGCCCGATTTGTATTCCATAGCACGCGACAGCCTGGCCCGACAGGCCGCCGTAAAGGTAAAGGCGACAGGCAAAACAGTTTTTTTCCTTCGTTTCCTTCTTTTGGAAGTACGCTCAACGCTGCCGCAAGGGCGCTGTTTGAACAGCGCCCTTGCGGCAAAGCCAGTGTAAAAGGTATCTTTGTTTGAAGAAAAGCAGCCCTGCGGTTTGGTGTGTTGCCTTGTGGAAGGTTGTGTTTTTGATTATTTTTCTCTTGCATTACTTTGGTATACATCTTGAGTAAACTGGTTGAGCCTGGATTTCATCGTCCATAGTTGAAGGGCTGATAAATGGCTCCGATTAAGCTGAAGCCCCTTCCACCGTCCCGTGTCAAGCTTAAATGTGGATTTGAGGGATGTGGGTATTTTGGCGAGAAACGTTTTTTAAGGAGCATCAGCGAATCAAGCATTCTGGGCTGCCCTGCAAGTTCAGGAACAGTGGTTTTGGCCAAGGAGGTCATTTTGAAGCATGGATCAAACAGCGGGCAGATCAGAACAGTGTGGGGAGAAAACAAAGAAGTAAGTGATGTGGTGTTCGTTGTAATTTCGGCAGCTTACATTTATTTCCACACAGTATGTTATGCTCACTGTTGATCAATAATTTTAAATGATATTAATAAGGGAAAAAAGAATTTTACCAGCAAACTGGTCAAATTAGACTAAAACATTTGATTTTCCCTTCCGTCTTCTTTTAAATCCAATGCCTGTTTATCCAGAATTGACCACAAAAGTTGCATACCTTCATCAGTGGATTTGTAGATGCCAAAGAAACAAAACTCTTCACCTTTCCACATTAATTTGAGTTTTAAGTACCAAACTATTTCTCCTATTTCATTTTATTCACTTACCTAAATATGCCTATGATCTATGTCAAGGGGACAAAGATATAACAAAAACACAGCCTAGTGCAACCTTTACTCATTCCTTTTACTCTTAACTTCCTTGGAAACATGATATTTATTTGACATTTACTATCTAACTGACTTAAGGTTATTTATTAGCCTCATGAACTTCAGATCCTAAACCACGTACCCTCATGGAAATGAGCACGGCAATGCATGAAAAACTTTGAGATAGCCAACAGCTTCAGAATTTAGGATTTTTCACGTAAACATGCATTTAAAGTCATGGAAAGCTAATATTACATGTTTGTATTCAACTACAAGTAGCCATGATCCTTAAAAACACTTTCGAATATCAAAAAAGTACCCCTCCAATCTTGTTTGTCTGGCCATCAGAGCAAAATCCATATATAAATTTTGGGGTTCGTTCCAAATTACCCCCTCCCACCTCCAAAAAACTGAAATCATGAAAATCTGCAGAAGCTGGCATAAGTAACCGCATGGTATGGGAACCAGGTCAGCTTTCTTCCATTGCAAACTATATTTCTTAAGTATTCTGGGCTGGACTATGTAACATAATAACAAAATATCACTTATTCTCATTCTAGTGCAGCATTTTTTGTCAATGGCGGCTGCAGAGGACTGAAAAAGGGGGGCTGCTTTTCATGTTATTGTATATTTCCACCTGTGACCTAAATCATCTGAATTCAAGACTGAGTCTTATTCAAGACCCAGTCGAGCTGACTTTGACACACACTATTTGTATGCTGTACGTCCACAAATCTCAAATTACATCCAATAATAAATTTCCTTTACCAATGGTGACTCCAGAAAATGGGAATTGGTGGTTCGGTATTCAATTTGTTATAGGTTTCTGCCGATAACCTTAATTTCCTGAGCGTGTCTTAAAATTGAAAACCCGAAGAACAGTCTCAGTTCTAGAGTTTTGAAAATTAATAGACTTGTGCCATTCCACTTAGATTTTCCATAGGCGGCTTCAGAGCACGAAAAATAAGGATATCACACATATAAGGATCAGAGCACAGAAATAAGGATAATGATATCCATTGGTGCCAAACTTGAAGTTTTTATGCTAATTTTAGTATTTTCTATTAACCCTCGCCCCACCGGGGGGCCATCGATGGCCCCCCTAAGGTTTTTCCGGGATAGCAGAAAAACGACGAGGCGCAGCACCGCGGTTGAGGGCTCTACCTCTCACTGCATCATTTTCCCATCATCCCTGAAATTTTTTACCCCGGGTCACCCAAGGTCAGGTCACCAGACGAGGTCAACCAAGGTCACCTCACTTCACCTTTAGACCTCTGTAAGAGCTACATTTCAAAGTCGATCGATTTGAAACGTCCTACACTTCATGACCCCTCCAGGGTCTACAAGGTGTATATCCGGGATTTTTCGATTTCGTGCCCTGAGGTCAGGTCACGAGGCGACCTCTCCCATTGGAAAAGCATGGGGAAAAGCTATTTCATGATATAAAAGCCACAAAAATGATTGCAAATACTCAGACTGCTCAGAACAACGTTTTTGGACACCCTTTCACGGATCCCAGGGGTCATATTTGCCCTTTGACTTTTCCAAGGTCATCCAAGGTCACCAGAGGTCAAAAACAGTATTTTGACAATAACTTTTGACCTAATTGAGCTAGAGCGGTGAAACAAACACCATCGTGTTTGTCTTGTCACTGGCTTTCATTTGATATACGGCAAGGTCACTTTTTGACCTTTTGTGACCTCAGGTCATATTAGGTCACGAGGTGACCTCTGGCGGTCAAACCACTGGCGGGAGGTCTTTACGTTCCACATAGCAGAAAAAGTACTGGCAATTTGCTATCAAATGTACTTTACCAGGCCTCAATAGCTCTAATGACATAAGAGTTATGCCCAGTTTGCTTAATCATTGCATATTTGAGTGAAAATGGCCGATCTTGACCTAATTTGACCTCTGGAGGTCAAACCATTGACCTGAGCACTAAAACATGCGAAGTAATTTCTTACTGAATTCACGCGAGCTTTCTATTGCACTTTGCAGATTTGCGCTAACGCCCATATTTTCGGAGTTAGAGGGGGGCCATCGATGGCCCCCCGGTGGGGCGAAGGTGGCGCCGGACCCCCGGTGGGGCGCGGGTTAAGAATGTGGAAAAAGAGTAGGAACATTTTACCAATTGAATGGGTTTTAGACAATTTTAATAGTCCTATCCTAACCACCAGACAGATTTGGAGGTTTTTTCGAAAGTGCCCGACAGATTTGAGATTTTTTGCAGCTCTGCCCATCAGAACCTGTATAATCTCTGTTAGAAGTGGGCACCGCTACCAGGTTTGTTTTCACCGCTATCACTATCTTCGCTACCTTGCCTAGCTGAAATCATACTCATACGATCGCTGCGTTTTCAAAATCTTGAAACCGCTACTCGCTACTCTTCTACCCCGCTGTTGCTACTTTCTATTTTAAAGCCCTGCCCTTACCTCTATTAAGGCGCTACCCAAAAAGTTGTTTTCAATCGTTTTTTTTTTAAATTACAAGAGAAGTTTAGGTTGTCCTTTACGCACATGCAAATATTGCCAAATATGACTTCTTACCCAGCCTCTCTCAGCTTTTTGCCCAGTTTGGATTCGGAATTCAGCTGGAATTAATCCCGAAAGTCCCAACTAAATACATGGTTGCATCAATCTAGACTTACCTAAAAGCTTCATATCCAAAAATCATTGCATGTGTGTACATATATGCTAACCTGTTCGATTATTTTCTGCGATACCAGCCTGTGTTAAGCATCACTATATACAAAGGGTGGACCCAGGACTTCATTTTGGGGAACAGGGGGGGGTAGGAAGCTCGAGCCTTCCCTGCCATTGCTTCGGAACAGCCTCTGGCTATGAGCTAATTAAAGGCGCTCTGACATTTCAGGAGGGGCTTGAGCCCCTTAGCCCCTCGAATCCGGTAGCGAGGCATGGCTGGATTTTCCTCTCTTGGATCCACCCCGTTCGCAATAACATGATCAATATCAGCCAAACGTAATCAGAAACTAGCTCTGCCAGGCTTTTGCTAAGTGACTCTTCGCCCTTTGGCCGGCCAGAGCCAGTGCCGAGCGGCAGGGGAAGTCGCCTCCATTTCAGAAGATGAAGCAATTCAGTAAAGCTTTCTGTCAGCCTCCCAGTCGGATTTAAATCTGTGATCAGCGATCGTTCGGCACAGTGGAACCCATTGAGGCGTTCCAGTCGCAGGGAAGTGGCCCAGTAGGAAGGCCTGTGTCACTTGGAATCAATGGCGTCGACACGGATTTCTAAGTAAGGGGAGGGGAGCTATGCTATTCAAAAAATTCCATACCTAATTTTTGGATGTTGATACCGTAATATTTCAAAACATTTTCTAGATTAACCGGAGCTACTGCAACGTCGGGAAAAAGTATCAAAAGGAAATATTTCCATCAGTTCGTAATTATCCATGGTTACTGTGCAAACAATTGTTCCAGCAAGAACATCAGCACCCAACAGCGGGAGGTCATTTCCTCCAGTTTATTTAGATCGGGGGGCCAGGCCCCCAGGCATGACCTGCCCAGGTAGCAGCGCCCCGGCCTGGAATTTAGCAGGGTGTCCTTATCGCACCTTCCACCGTCTCCAGCACAGGTGTGCGTGTTCTCCGGTACGGCGGCGCAGTATCATGCTGAGATGGTAGGCTGTACCGCTCAGCAGCACGGCCACTGAGGGTTTGTCACGTGGTGCGGACTGCGGAGACTGCGACGCCAGCTCCACGGCGGCGGCCTTGTCTGACCAGCTGGACTGTGCCGCAGTGCCTATCGACACTGCGGGAATGGCCCCGCTGCCGCCGCCGCACTGCTACGGCGTCGCAGACGCTAACTCGGTACTGGGACGGAACTAATAGACATTCAGCTGCACGCCGAGACGGCCGCCCCCGGCCGTCTTTGAACATAGCCCGCCCGGTTCATGCCTCGATATAGCGGGAAATCACCTCACCAAGCGTTATGAGAGATGAACTTTTGCGTAGTTTGTTTGGTAGGGCTCTTTGCAAAGTTTTCTTTAGAATGCATTTTTAAAACGCTCAGGTTGATTTGATGCGACCGAGAGGTAGACGACGTCCAGCTACGCATGACCGGGGAATAACGATTGCTTTTAAGACGGGGACTGGTGACTTTAGGTGGGTCATTGTGGTTTCAAACAGGCTCTGAGCATCTTTTGCATATTTGATAGTCTTTTATGGTGTATTTCTTGGGTTTACAGCCATACCTTTCAAGACCAGATATTGTAACAAAAATAAGAACAGTGCTTATGTTTCATTTGGAACACTTCTCTGATGCAAATAGGCCTTCGTGCTTCAGCGTCCCTCATGAAAATTCAATTATAGGACAAGGAACCTATTTGTCATCCTGTAATGAGGCACTTGATTTCATCAAGGGGAAAATGATCTGAATAATGTATAGCCGTGCTTCACATTCAGGCTAAATTAAACTGCTTAGTGCACTTACACCTATATCCATGTGGAGTAAGCATTAAGATGCCTACTCATGGTTTTCCGACTGGTAACGAGGAGCAGAAAATGACCGAAGCGAGGATCGCAGCTGCCTCCAGATCAAGTATCACTCTCCGCTGCCCCAGAGAAGGTTCTCCTAAACCCTCTGAGGAATCTGAATGATGAGAAAGTGCCCTGAATGCCCGTAAAGGGCATATCATTGCAAGGGAAAGGATTGCAGTTGCCATCAGATGCCAACTCCATTCACAGACTATGACTGGGTTCGTGATGTCCCGGCGAGTTACAAAGACTAAACGATTGTCACCATGGGCACCTCTTCTGCCTCTAGACTAGGTGTTCAGACTCCCATGATGGTACTTGCTGGCGGAAAAGCGCCCTGGTTACCTGCAAGAGCCATATGACTGCTATACAAAACAAAAACGCTCCCTCCAGGTCAAATATTCCCTTTGCGAGTTCTGAATGTCGGCATTTGGCTCCTGGCTTTTCGCAATGACACTAGAAAACTCGAATTAACACAGATGGTGCATTTTCGGTCTAACAGCACATGCAAAATTGATGTACGAAGTTCATGAGTCGAGAAACACATTTGACCTAAGGGCTCATACACAAATGAGTTATTGAATTTACTGGCGCACAGTCTTTTCCAACTCAAGGGCAAGCGCACAAAGTAACTATAAGTTCAAAACGAAAAAAAACAAAGAGCTTTATACCACCTTTATATAACTTTGTGTATGTCGCTCGATTGAAAAAAACTTGCAAACTCCCCTAAATTTCCAGTCAGGGATCGCGATAGAACTTGGATATTGAAGCTAGTAAGTGCGATAGAAAGTACCTATACAAAGTCCCGAAAGTTAACTGAAATAAAAGCTCCCAGTGAAGCTCCAAAGAAATAACACTTATCCTTACGGGCTGATAACCGTGAGAAACTAAAACAGACAGCTCAACCTTGCTTCTTCAATCGGATACAGAGGCGAAGTAGGTATAAGGCATTCGATAAAAATATTGCCAGACATCTTTCACGTTTCCCCAAAACTAACTTATCACGCTGCATTGATATCCCCATAACTCTACCGTTCATGCAGTAGAAAATGGACTCTCACGTCTGAGCTGGAAATAAGACAGACATGGCTTTGTGGCAAAAATACATCTGAATGGACGCTAACTAGATGTCTACCAGTTGGGCCCCTTGCCGGTCCCCCAACCTACCACAGTGCAGCGGTAGACGGCATCAACAGCAGCAACTTTTGACTGTCGCATGCGACAGTTGCTGCCTGGATGGGCGACGATAGTTTTGTAAATGAGAGGACAAGAACCCATGATCATTGGTTACCTCTATCTCAATGCGTTTACTAATTCATTGAGGGTACATTGCAATGGTAATGTTACTCTATGCGAGGTTGAGAGGAGTCGGCTAGCTTAGTTGGTATAGCATTGCAGCCGTAATGAAGGCGTTTCAGGTTCGATTCTAGGTGGCAAGATTTTTCTTTTTAGTCAGCAATACTTTGCAGTGTTTTAGGAAGCGTTTGTGAGGGTGCCAGCATTACGCATAAATGTGACAGTGACGGATATAGCAGGTAAGTTTGGGGGACACCAAACTAAAAAAAAACTAAAAATGTCACGCGGTGAAATACGTGACTAGAATTTAACTTGCCTGTAGGTTTTGGGGGAGGGGTTAACCCAAGTAAAAACAAAACAAAAACATCACGGGGTAAAACATGTGGCCACAAGATGCTTGCTTTTGCTCTACAAGGATCATTCACTCAAAAGCAATTTTAAATATCAAGAGGACCAAGGCTAAATGGTTACAATGAAATTGACATGGTTCTGTTTCAAATTGATTGGTTCAGTTGAAGCACCAAAACCTTACCTATAAACTAAAAAGGAGCCCGAAAACGTCGACAGGTTGGGGGTGGGGGAAATAAAGGTTTGCCCTGAGCTTTCGTTTGGAGGGGGAATGCCTTTTTGCCCCCTCCCCCTTGACCCGCCACCAAATTGTGATGTTCAGTAATTCTCATTGCGAATTCAGGAATATGATTGCCTGGTTGTCTTTGGATTAATGTAAAATTGTTCGGATAATGTGTGGATTCATCATACACATTTGATAATTACTGACCTTTTAAAGGCGACAGCTTTTGGTATTAGAAATTTACTTGGCGACAGGTCGGAGGTTTTTTTCTTTCCTGCATAAGTTTCAGCAGCTGATGTGCACTTTTAGCTTAAAGGGAATGTGGCACCTTGGTCGAGTCCTGGAATTTAGTGTAATTAGGTGTACTTTTAGCCGAAAATAATGAAACCACTCATGATTTCTCTGAAAAAATGTACATTAAGCTCAATATTTAAAAAAACTCCTCTAGGAAAAGAAATAAATATCTGCCTGTGGATGATGTCATGATCTGGCAACCACTTCCATACTCGAAACGCTTAAAGGGCTTCGATTGGCTGATGCTCATCGTGACGTCAGCATATGTCGTCACACCAACAGCCATGACAACTGTGGCCTGCTGCTACGGGAACATGAGAGGTACATTGCAGGTAGGTTTTAGTTTTTTTCTACGGAAATCTCGAGTTCCAAGACAAATGATATATTGAGTACTGGGTTTTCCGACTTGCTTTACAACTTGGCTATCTCAGTTAAAATCACGTTATGAAGGTGCCACAGTCCCTTTAAGGGAACATAAAAACCCAAGGTATGTGTTTCAGCAGCTACGAGGCACTTGCTATGGGGCATGGATGGGGCACGAGGCCCCCTGCCTTCTGGCTTCGCTTCCGCACGTGACCCACTGCTCCTTTCATATGGTTCTATTGGTGTCAGATACATTCGCTCGAGGGGTAATTCACACCGGAGGCATACTAACCAGCGGTCAAAGAGCACTTGGACACCGATAAGGAACCAATCTATTTCCTGCTCTTGTGCCGACTGGCTTTGCCCGTACAGCTATTGACAGCCAGTGAGCCTCGGCTGGCCGTGGATCAAGTGCATGCCTCCGCATGCCTCCTCCTTGTCCTGTCTGCCCTGGTATCGCCCCTGCCCTTGCTGATAAGTGGGCCCTAGTTGGGGAGAGGGGATCGAATACCGTGCAGAGAACTGCAGTGCCCTTCAGACTAAGCATCCCGATCCCTTCCCGAAGGCCTTGACATTCGACAGGGTGCTTCAATTCACAGAGGGGCTCCTCTTCAGAGGGGCACGTCGGCACCAATGGCGGAGGGGGGTGCATCCCTCTGTGGGCCCCTGCCTGCGCCCCCTGTCTGAGTTACGAAAGGCAGATTTACAGTGTTGAATCGATAACTTCATAGGAAATGATGATATACTTTTCATTTTGATACCATTTCGTTTGAATTATCATTGCGAGGCGAATTATCATATGCATACTGGTAATGTCCACTCAGATGTTGATCTTGGCCTGACCTTAGGGCAGGCTATTTTTACATTTTGACTTAGTATGGCCAAATAAAGCCGATTTGATTTGCCGTAACCAGAGAAATTGAGCGACGCCTATAAATTGACCAACTCATCCAGTCAGACGCCTGAGCCAAACAATTCTAACCTTTCAAATTTATAAACCTGTCATGACCTAAATATTGACCTGAGCCAAAAAGTTAGTTCATCTTTCTAATAGGCTATCTACCAGCGTCCACGTTTTGTTGCATAACGTACCGGAGCCGAGATCGAGGGTGATGGGGATGGGCGGTGCCGAATTAAGGGTACACTCGAGTGGATTTTAATTGGATGACCAAACAGGACAGGACCAAACGCCCTCAAGCAGGACCAGGACGCCAGCTGGCACAGCGCTGATTCCATAGTTGTGGCACGCACCCCCAGCGCAGCCCCACGTCCTGGATAGAAGGCGGCTGCAGAAAACTCTGCCACCGGTCAGCTTCGATCTAAGGCTTCCTGCAACCATGTGAAGCACCATTGCCAGCTGCACTAAGGAATGCTTGAAAATAATCATTTACATCGTCTTCATAACTGAGGTTTTTGCCTTCCGCTATCAGCATAGGAGGGAAGGGGAAGGGAAATTTTGCTACATTTCACAGAAAACATTTTTTTTAATGTTTTTGTACCGAAATATTAAGATGCCAAATTAATTTCACTACTTCCATGAAACTGCCCAATTTTGAGCTTCTGGAACCGCTTTTGTGATATATGAAAATTTAAATGAGCTATCATGTAAAATCTTATACATAACATTTAAACATTCTAACCAATTTCGATATTATAACCAACGTCTTTGTTGTACGGAGAGCGTACCGTACATGATAATCCTCGGTTTGCAAATTTGTACTCACTAAATTCCGAACAGTAGCTCCACCCCTGGCAAATATATTATCTAAAAAATTAACACTTACTCTGGTGGGCCTCCGAGCTTCACACCACCGTTTTTTCGTGCCGCCGGAAAAAAGCCGAAGGGGTGTTCAAACACCCCCCCACCGGGGTGAGGGTTAAACGAATTTTCCTGACTTAGTTTAAAAAAACCAGAAAGTTGCAAAGCCCTAACGTGATTTTTTTGGAGATATCTTGGAGAAATGAGAGGTGGGAAGAATCCGCACCCCTTCTGAGAGGAATAGGGTAGGCACGCGTCTTTCAGCTCCACAATGTTACTTGTTCTGTTTTTAGTACAGATATTTCATTTGCAGAAGCAGGGTTAGCTGTTGTGATCTATTGCACCGGCAAATTGACCACATATTACGTTTCAACTTCATTGAATTCTCTGTTAGAACCTCAAACGCTTCAAGGGAAGGGAGTGATGGCGCGTAGAATACTGTTTCGTTTTTGTATGAGTGCTGCCAATGATATTTACTTTGAATATATCCTTGCATGGCTCAAAGGAGTCATTACGTCTGCACAGAATGTAAACATAATTTGTGCATTTGGATAAGCCTACGTTGAAATAAGAGTGGAAACTTTTTTGCAAAATAATAATACAACTTGAAAGGATTCTATCGAGTATAAGCCTGAACGTCAAATACGGTTTGTGGAACATGTTAATTGAACATCTAGTTTGGATCTTTGAAGAACAGCTGGAAATACTTGTACCTGAAATTCTGAATACAGTTGCCTCTTTAAACTCTTGCATGCCCCTGGTGGCGACATTTACCACCTGCGTGATAATCACACACACACACACACACACACACACACACACACACACACACACACACACACACACACACACACACACACACACACACACACACACACACACACACACACACACACACACACACACACACACACACACACACACACACCTCTGGCAGTTTTTATTCTACTGGCACGCCTGTGGGGCAGACGTGTCCGCATGCGCACTTTCACATTTGTATTTGTATTTGTATTTGCGTAAACACCAACAGGATGTATCCCAATTACAGGTGCAGTCAAGTGGTAAAAAAGGTAAATAAGTTATATAAGCGTAGTAGCACGAACAATACATCATTAAACGACGGTCTAGACATCTAAACATCTGTAAAAGTGTAAAAACGGGTCATATACATGCCTAAAGGCCTAACAAAAGACATTTCCACGGTCACAAAGCGCACTCATTGTAATCACACAAATGGCCTTAGGCTATTCGCGAATTGTCTGGCCACCGATTTGAAGGTGAAATGCGTTGAGTCAAAAAATCAACATATCTGCTGGAGTTGAGAAAATTATTAGTGAGCACCGGAATCCTGCAGAATAAAGACCTCTTTACAGTGTTCACTCTGGCGTATGGAACATTCCACAGTCTCTGTACTCGCGATACACGCCCCTGCACTAATAGGCCGAAACATCCCATCACATGGGGACAGTCAAGACGTCCAGAGAAAATGCTTTTGCCAAACAACCAGGCCGGACATCTCTCAAGGGGTCAGTGTCTATATTCATGTAATGCGGTGCTCTTGTTGCGTTGTGTTTGAGTCCGTACTAACGCCCGACGATCATGGCAGGTGCATTCGTGGACTGCTGACTGATGTGCTGCCGCTGTCTGCTGGTGATCCGCGTCGTGGCTGGGCCTGCCGGCCGCGTGGCCTCGCCGACTCCAGCACAGCAGCGTCTCTCGGGGCCGCGCGGCCTGGTGGAGCGGGGCCGCGCTGCGGGTCGCCGGTGGTAGCAGGTATTTACTTTGATCCTTTGGTAGTGCGAACCTTTTTTAGTAACTGAAACCTTAGGATATGCATTCCAAAAAATTCGTTGAGGGTACACTATGATCTATACATGTATTGGTATGAGCGACACAGCCCTCCTGTGGAGCGCAGTGGCGGCGACGGCGGCAGCTTGTCTTTGTTTTGTTTTTCCCCAATGCTCTCTGGTTTTGGAAGCACCGACTTCTGTACTGCTAGAACGGATCACGTTATTGTGGCTTTTAACTTTATGAGTTGTTATAATGCTCAAATATTCGTTTTGTCGTGAGCCCTCAAGCTATTTAGTTGCCTCATTTTGTTTCTTTTTCGCGTCATGCTTTGTTTTGTGCGTCCGGGCCCGGCCTCTAGCGCCTGTGGAGATAGATGGCGGTAGGCTGGTACGCATACTTGGTGCTGCCAGATGGGCAGCATCCGTGTGCCAGGTTAGTTATAGGTGGCGCTCGTCTAGTGACTGCAGGGAGCCCTGTGTCCAACACATCTAACACGCATCACACATCAAACACATTACATCATAATTCAGCTTGCGCAAACATTTCGACAGCACTACAAGCAGCAGTACAAAAAGACAAAACTTGTTACTTCAACCTTCGAGTACATTCCGGACTGGATTTTACAGAGTTAAAAAATGTCTGAATTGCGATTCATGACTATGAATTGTAGAGGGCTTGCCTCACAACAAAAAAGACGAGATGTTGTCGATTTTTTAAAAAAAGTCTTCTTACGACGTAATCTTTTTACAGGATACTCACCTCACAAAACGATCAGTGCCGTACTTTGATCTTTTATGGAAAGGAAAATGTTATCATGCATGCAAGTCGAGCTTGAGTCGAGGTACTTCAATCCTTATCAAACATACATTGCCTCACGACATTTTATCGGAGACTGAAGGTACGAATGGTAACTTTAAGGCCATAAATTGTCAAATACGTGGAAACGTGTACTCCTTCATTAGTGTTTATGGACCAAATGAAGATAATCCGGATTTTTATGACGAATTGGAAGGATGCATGGAATCAATGGTACCTGAAAACCTAGTGATTGCTGGAGACTGGAATTTTGTTATGGACCTTCAGAGAGATTCGAATTATTTCCGAGAAGGTAACATAAATGCAAAACGCCGTTTCCTTCAAGTCATCGAGAGATATAATCTGATTGATTTATGGCGTAATAGACACCCGTGTGAATATCAGTTCACTTGGCGTAAACCCAATCCCTTAAAATTTGGTCGACTGGACATGGTATTTACCAACAACGAACTGGCTAGACACATTGACCATTGTGAAATTGTTCCCGCATATAGAACTGATCACAGTAGCGTTACGTGGTCTATCAAGGAGCCAAATCTCGAAAGGGGCCCAGGACTTTGGAAGTTTAATGAAAGCCTCCTTGACGACCCTCAATACATAACATGTATTAAAGACTGCATAAATGAGCAAGTTAGCCAGTACGCACTTCCAATATATACAAACGAATTCCGATCGAACCCATTACATTTTTCTCAACTAGAATTTAGTATTGATATCAATCTTTTCTATGAAACTCTACTGATGATGATTAGGGGCCAAACAGTACAATATTCGAAGCGCAAAGCGCGGAGACAACGTAATGAAGAAACGAAAATTATGCAGGAAATTGAACGGTTAGAAAAGTTAGTTCCAAATGAATCTCCCGAAATTTACAACCATTTAGCAAGAGCAAAATACAGGCTGGAGGAAATACGAGCACCGAGAATTCAAGGCTTTATTACTCGATCCAGGGTAGCATGGCACGAAGAGGGGGAGAAATGCTCGAAGTATTTTCTCAATCTTGAAAAAAGAAACTCGATACGAAAATCAATAAATTGTTTAAAGAAAGGAGACCAGCTTATCACTAATAATCGACTAATTTTAGAGGAGTTTACTAAGCATTTTTCAAAAAAATACAAAGAAACCCATAATCTGTTAGAGGCCTCGGGTTTTCTACAAAATACAATTGAGAATAGATTAAGCCACCCTCAGCAAATAGAACTAGATAAGCCAGTCACTCTCATCGAGCTTACGCAGGCGTTGAACAGCATGAAAAAAGGGCGTTCTCCAGGTGCTAATGGCTTTACAGCACCATTCTTTAAACAGTTCTGGACCTTCCTTGGTCCTTTCCTGTTAAGAGTCCTCAACAACAACATAATGCAAGGGAATATGTGTAATTCATTTCGGGAAGGAATTGTTACTCTCATTCAAAAATCGGGTCAGGCAGAACATTCCCTGAAGGCATTTAGAGGCATATCCCTTTTGAACACAGATTTCAAAATTATTTCTACTGTCATTGCTAGCAGGCTTAAAAGCGTAATGGACACTCTTATCTCTCCGAGTCAGTCAGCATACATTAAAGGCCGATACCTAGGAGAAAATACTCGGCTGGTTTATGATGTCATTGATTACCTCAACAAGGAGGAACAATCTGGCCTCATTCTTGCAGCCGATTTTGAGGCGGCGTTCGAGTCCGTTTCTTGGAGCTTCTTGAAAAAGGCTTTAGTATCCTATAACTTTGGACCGCAATTTAGATCACTTATTAACTTATTGTACCTTAATTCAGGAAATTTTTCTAGAGTATTGCTGAATGGATTTCTAGGGGATAAAATATTTTTAAGTCAAGGTATTAGGCAGGGCGACCCAGCCAGCGGATATTTGTTCAACTTGGTAGTGGAACCTCTTGCTTCTCAGCTGAAAATGTCAACGCAATTCAGTGGAATCCAGATTGGAATCCGCAACGAATACGTTACCGAGATTCGCGTCTCCCAATACGCTGATGATCTGATCACGTTTGTTAAAGCCGACGAGAACTCTTTGACAACAGTTATCACGGAACTGACAAGGTTCTCACACTTTTCGAACCTCAGACTAAACGTAAGCAAAACGAAGTGCCTACCAATCGGACCAATAAATGCAACACTGTGCAATAATACATTAGGCATCACCTTCGTGGACGAATTAAAGGTTCTGGGTATTAAGTTCAATAAAACAAATGATTCAATAACTGAACATAACCTAAAAGAGAAAGTTGAGTCCATTCATCACGAGATCACACAGTGGAGGAGACGAAATTTAACATTGATGGGTAAAGTAACTGTAATTAAATCATTGTTGATATCTAAACTGGTACATATTTTTATATCATTACCAACTCCTTCCCCAAGCATGATTCAGCGACTCAACAAAATTTTTCATGATTTTCTTTGGAACAATAGAAGCGATCCAGTAAAACGTGCCAAATTATCACAAAGAACAATGCATGATGGCCTACACGTCACAGACTTGCCCTCATTCATTAAAAGCTTAAAAGTCGGGTGGGTAAAACGCTTATATACCTCGGAACAGACATGGACGCTTCTCATTCGACGTAATTTGCCACCAGTGCAACAACTGCTTACCTACGGCGACATAAAGTTAAGAAAAGTTGTTAAGACAATTCAAAATCCATTTTGGTTGAATGTTTTAGAATCATGGGCAGAGTTCATTCAACTTTACAAACCTCCAGATGAGGATGTTCTCACCAGTAAACTATGGTTTTCTAATTTTACAAAGTTTAAAACCACGATTGTGAAGGATTGGGATGCTAAGGGTCTTCGATTCATCGGCGATCTCGTAAATACTGATGCTGCAAGGCCTTTCACACATGCCGAGCTGCAACGTATTTATAATATACCAATGACTTTTCTGTGTTACCAGTCATTGATTCGCGGACTACCTAGAAATGTACAAAACTGTGCGAATAGTCTGAAATTCCCTCAGCCAACGTTGCCATATCAGATTGCGCTTATTAGCAAAAATACAAACACGAAAAAAATAGCCTACAGAGAATTTATTACCGATTTAAGAAAAAAATATGAGCATTCCCAACAACTATGGATAAATCGATGGAGACAAGATGGCATAGAATCACCCTATGTTGGAAGTATGTTTGTCATATGTTTAACAACGAAGAGTACGTATTTGCAATCGTTTCATTTCAAAGTAATGTCACGGATAACAGCTACAAATAGATACCTTCACTCTATAGGCAGAGCTGAATCTGCGTTATGCACCTTCTGTTGCGAATCCATTGAAACTATAGAGCACCTGTTTTGGTCATGCCCAAAGACCCAAATCTATATTAGAAATATTCAAAATCAGCTACTTGAGCAGTACAGTGTTACCTACCTTTTTCAGAAGCCAGACTGGTTTCTTCCCTCCCTTGAAAGCGGTAAACAAATTGATATTCTTATAGTGACGGTAGCCAAGTTGGTCATATTCAAAGCCCGTTTAACTAAACGAGAACCAGCAGCAGCACATTTTATGCAGTATTTACGGTTAGAAGCCGAAAAAGAGGTAAAAGTTGCGAGGAAGAAGGATAGAATCGGGAATTTTTACGAAAAATGGGGAGAGATGGGAAGATTGGCCCTCCACCAGTCATAGCTCTCTGATGGCCGCAAAATATCACTTGAAATTGAAAATAGCGTCCGGAGTGTACTCTGTCTTTGCATTGTTGGAATGTAACTCACAAAGTGCATGCTGTCACATACATATACTCATTACACAAGTACACAATTGCACACAAGCTGAAGCAATACGCGCATGCACGCACACACTCACCATACTCACCCACACACACGTCACACTCCCAGTCCTGCACACAGTCCATACCCATAGTCACTCGTTCTTACCCATACCAACAACCAAACACACAAAATTTCACTCTCCAAATCACAGGCTCTCTCGCTCCTACGTAAGACGCGTGTAGCGATTCACTCAGGTGAAGTAAAGCGAGAGATGCTGACGTAGCGCTGGAAGAGTGTTTTTGAGATGAAACTTTGTATGGAAAATATACCTGAAAAAAAGACGTCCAGAGAAAATGTTATGCAAATAAAGCAAGTCATATTGCGCGAGTCTCGAACGAATTGAAGGAAGCTTAAAATGTAGTAAAAGCGTGTTATAGTCAGTGACTGCGATTGGTCTGTCCGACTTCACCGCCAACCACATAAGGAACTTATGCTGAATCCGTTCCAGGCGTTTCAGGTTGGTGACAGCTGTGCCAGCCCACACTACACAACCATATTCCAATATGGACCGGACATGAGCAAAGTACGCACTTGTGACTGACTGGCATCTCAGTCTACCGCCGTGCCGACATTGTGGGGTTTGCATGCTCCTTATAAGAAGCCCCAACATGCGGTTTGCTCGTGCTACTACTGAGTCAATATGATTTGAGAATGTCAGTTTTGTGTCAAGTAGGACGCCCAGGTCCCGAGTCTCCGTGCAGCGCTCCAAAATTGAATGATCCAATGAATATCCGGCCAAAATGGGGGAATTTCGAAGGGTGAACGTTATTACATGACATTTTGAAGGATTCAATTTCAAAAGCCAGGATTTCGACCACGCGGAGAGTCGTTCCAGGTCCGCCTGCAGGTCATCTGCGTCGGCTGAACATTTTATGCGATTAAAAATCTTGACGTCATCAGCGTACATGACGCATTGCGTCTGTATGCAGTGTGGTAGGTCTGCAGTAAAACATATAAAAAGTAAAGGGCCACAGACACTACCTTCCGGCACCCCTGAAAGGACGGGTGCCCAGTCAGACATTTTTCCGTCGATGACGACGCGTTGACGACGATTGGAGAGGTAGGATTCGATCCAGGAGTGCGCTCCGTCAGTTACAATGAAGGATTTCTTAATTTTGTGAAGAAGCAATGCATGATTGACACTTGTGAAGGCCGAAGAATAATCAGTGTAGATAGCATCTGTCTGAGCGCCCTCCTGGATCGACCTCCATCCGTGGTGTAAGAATACACTCAGGTTTGACACGCACGATCGTCTTGGTAAGAACCCGTGTTGTGATACCGGGATTGCTAGTTGGCAATGAGCAAGCAGTTCATCAAAAACTACTTTTTCTAAAATTTTGGAGCAAAGAGGGAGTAAAGAGATTCCACGATAGTTGTTTGCGCATGTTTTGCTGCCCTTTTTGTACATGGGTATAATATTGGCGTCTTTCCAGAGTTGCGGGAACACTCCCTGGTTCACAGAGAGTTTGCATATAATTTCTATAGGGACAGCGAGCTGATGGGCGCACTCCTTCAAAATGCGTGCGCTGAGACCGTCAGGCCCGCACGCCTTGTTCCCGTCAATACTCATAATCAAAGCCAACACCTTGCCGGGTGGTACAGCAAATCGGTTTAGTTGTAATGGTTAAAGTGTTGGGCAGTCGGGAAAATTTTGTACAACTGGATTTGAGAATTTTGAAATGAAAGTTCTATTGAGCAGACTTGCGCATTCAGTGGGAGATTTGTGGGTTGTGCCGTTCTGCATCAATGTTTGTACTGATTGCCTAGATGATTTGAGAGCCTTGATAAACGACCAAAATCTTTTGGGGTTATCGGGGAAGTCATTTACAAGTCCAAGAAGATACTCCCTGTATTTGGTATCAGTGATTTCCTTAAAGTCTGCCCTGGCTCTCGAGAAATCATTGCTGTGCTCTGCGCACGGCACAGACTTTTTCAGGCGATGGGCGGCGTCTTTTCGTCTCAAGGCAGCCCTAACGTCGCTGTCAAACCACGGTGGAAAACGGCGAGAAAAGGAAACGGTAGGTATGTGGTCAGCGATTGCAGCATTTAAAAAGTCATAAAACAGTGCGGTGGCTGCGTCTACATCTAAGTCATTCAGAACGGTCCATGGAATCAAACTGAGGACGGTACGCAGACCGTCGAAGTCAGCGTTTCGATAGTTAAAAGCACGAGTTCGTGAGACTTTAGGCATACAGGTGACAGTAACACGAAAAAATGACCTTGTTTCGTAGTGGTCTGAATTGAACGTTCCGTCTACCACTTCAGATCGGGTCTCACCCCCACGAGATAAAACAAGATCCAGTATTGCATCACCGCGGGTAGGGGTGTGTACGGATTGCTTTATATCATTCGCACTAACAGCATCTAAAAACTAGATGGCCCTATTTGACCTCCGAAGCAGCACTGGCTCAGCCCCCGAGGGCCACTCGATCTCCGGCATGCCCCACCGTATAATAAAGCAATGCTGTCCTGATTTATGGAGCCCGGCAGAACAGAGGACTACTGCGGCGACACGAGGCAATTGCGTGTCACTGGGTTGCGCCATTATTGGTGGTTCTACTTAGATAAAGCTTGTGCTCCAAGTAACAAGGGCGCTGGTTGGCCAGCAAAACTTACGTGGCAAGGTGATCAGTCCCCAGTTTATTGTCAGCTCCTGGATAGGATACCGCCGAAGAAAAAGGCTGTCAGCCTTGATCCAGGAATATCTTCCACTGCATCGTAACGCTGCTCCCAACTGCGCCACAGCGACGGTGGGGTGAGAAGGGATTCCCAGAACGCCACATAGCAATGCTGCTTTTGCAGCGGGAATTTTTCTTCAAACACCAGGAGGCTCCTTATCAGGCATCTGAATGGCTTGGATGTTTCCACAGGAAAGATAAAACAAGCAGGGGCTGTATTCTCAGTAAGAAGCGCAGCCGCCTCACACGGAGAGCCCAGCGCCAGCAGTGATCTGGCGCTCCAGCGAGGTCCGTTCCGGGAGCTGTCAATGCACCGTCTGACCTTCCGTCGCAGCTGGGCCAAGCGTTGCAGAGGCAGAGCCCTCATTCGTTCTAGCTAGAAATATCACTGTAATCTCAAATATTTGTGCGAGCTTTGGCGCGAATAAAATACTAAAAGTAGTGTTCTAAGTCTAAAGGCTCTTCCCAAAGCGCGCATTGAGCCGTTATCATGTGCTCAGTACACAAGTAAGGAAAGCTCAGGTACTGAGACGGGCAAGAGCTTTTCTGTATTGGTGCAAACATTCATGTATAGTCCTATAACAGATGCATCATACATGCATAGGCGGATCCAGCGGGGAAGGGGAGCACTTACTTCCCCTGATCAATCCTCGGCGCCCCCTGAAATGGTCACAGTGTCCCCCTGAAAAGCCAATGGCGCCCCTTGAAATGTCACTTTCCATACCCCCTCCTCCAGATGCGAGCATCAGTGCCCCCACGATTGGATTCGCCACCCACCTGGTAGGTTTTGCCATTCAGAAGTGACGCCTCCTGGTCCAGATAGCGCCCGCTAACCCCCCTCCCCCGGTCGGGAAATACTGGATCACCTATGCACATATGCATACATACATGCATACATACATAGATACATACATACGCACATACATCCATGCATACATACATTTCAGGGGCAGCAACACAAGTTGCAAACACCAGTGTTTGTTGCAGCATGGTCGTTCTGTTAAAACATCCCGGCTAGGGGTGAGTGGATGCGGGACTGGTGGGGGGGAGGGGGGCGCAGTGTCCGGAGGCCCAGTGTGACGGCGGCAGGGGTGGGAATGATGTCAATGTCGCGCTGTGTTGTCTCAGCGAACAGTGATTGCCCTGCCACCCCGGGCGCCAGCAGTACGGCCGCCGCCGCAGCCTGCCGCCGCCTATCGATTGGGGGGGGGCAGGTCGCGCCCAGTGGCGTCAGGAGCCGACCTGCATCAGGAATCGGCGGCAGGCTCCGCCGCCGGCATCTCGCACCCCAGACGGGGTAATCAGGCCGCAGACATTCCACGATGGGCAGAGTGGTCCCAGAAGAGAGGGGAGGCAGGGCAGCCTTTTCTGCAGCGAAAGCGCCGCAACAAGCTCTTTGTTGGAGCATTTCTTTTCGAGAGGCTGAAAAGCTGCTTTGTTTTTGATCGGCGGAGTTGGCTATTGACTGAGCGGGCGGCACTCTTAGAGGGTCTCACGCTACGGGAAATCGTTAGCCTTCCGCAGGTCTAACAAAAACGGTCCAGAACTGAGTCAAGAAGAATAGATTAAAAGAAGAGGCCCTGCCAGGACTCTTAAAGTATCTTTTCTAAAGGTGAATTGAAAAGAAGCCTATAGTTGGCTCTGTCGAATTGAAGATTAATGGAACGAGAGTGAGCCAATTCTATAATGACACTGTGATGGGAGGGAACAATGCCAAGAAAAGAAAGCTTGAAAGGAATATGGCTACTGTGGGCTTGTAGCTATTCTTGTTTTGTGCACAAATCACTTGTATTTCGTTTTTAGTGACCGTTATGCACTATATATAGCTCACCTGTATCTTAGTGCTCATTGCAGACATATATTTCACGGGTCTACGTGCCCATCAGCCAACGAATTCCTGTCGCTGAATGCGCTTCTGCCCGGCTGCCGGCACCTCGACAGCTGACTGGCCCGCGGCGCGACGTGACCGTGGGTCAGGTGACGGCACCCCAGCCGAGGCCGGCAGCGGATGACAGTTGGAGACTGGCAGGGGAGGGAAGGATTCGGCTCGGTGGAAAGCATCATAATCCCCTAAACCACCGGTCCCGGGCTGAAGTCCTGTCGGAGGTTCTGGATAAGTAGATCTGATCAACAAAATCCCTCCCAACTGGGTATGAGTTGGCAACACCGTGTAACCGCAGCAGCTGGTGCGTCGTTAAATCCCAATAGTTATTTACCTTCGCCCGAGTGGGGCTCTTTTTAGAACCCCCTCGGATTTTTCCAAAGTGACCAAAAAACGGCGGCGCGCAGCGCCACCGAACTTAATCTGGCTGTTTGTTTATCATTTTTACATCTTTCCTGAAAATTTTCGCCCAAGGTCATATCAGGGCAGGTCACCAGGTCAGGTGAAGTGACCTCACCTCAAAAATGCTTAGGACTGCATAATTTAAAAGGACGGTGGTCCCGAGTAGCTCTGTCGCTGACGCACGGTGGTCCCGAGTAGCTCTGTCGCTGATGCACGGTGGTCCCGAGTAGCTCTGTCGCTGACGCACGGTGGTCCCGAGTAGCTCTGTCGCTGACGTGCGGTGGTCCCGAGTAGCTCTGTCGCTGACGTGCGGTGGTCCCGAGTAGCTCTGTCGCTGACGCACGGTGGTCCCGAGTAGCTCTGTCGCTGACGTGCGGTGGTCCCGAGTAGCTCTGTCGCTGATGCACGGTGGTCCCGAGTAGCTCTGTCGCTGACGCACGGTGGTCCCGAGTAGTTCTGTCGCTGACGCACGGTGGTCCCGAGTAGCTCTGTCGCTGACGGACGGTGGTCCCGAGTAGCTCTGTCGCTGACGTGCGGTGGTCCCGAGCAGCTCTGTCGCTGACGTGCGGTGGTCCCGAGTAGCTCTGTCGCTGACGCACGGTGGTCCCGAGTAGCTCTGTCGCTGACGCACGGTGGTCCCGAGTAGCTCTGTGGCTGACGCACGGTGGTCCCGAGTAGCTCTGTTGCTGACGTGCGTTGGTCTCGAGTAGCTCTGTCGCTGACGTGCGTTGGTCCCGAGTAGCTCTGTCGCTGACGTGCGTTGGTCCCGAGTAGCTCTGCGGCGGGGGCTGCATGGGCGCTCGATGCCACCAATCTTGGTAGATGTCTTTTACAGAGGTAGCGATCGCCTGGCACTCTGATGTCGCATCAAACAATATTATCAAGTGATATAATTTCTACACATGGAATTGGACAGTCGGAGTTGGCTGGCGTCGCACTAGTGCAGATTACACAGTAACTTACACGGCACGGCACGGCACAGCACGGACATAGGTGACGAGCGAAGCGGTATGATAAGGGAAAGGTGGAAAAAGCTGTAACCTCTCTAACAGTAACTCGCGGTCTTAAAACAATCTAATGTTGTCCAAATATCCCTCTTGGTTTATCGCTGAAAACGCGCTTGGCTGCATCTAAGAAGCCAAGCGTTCGTCAGGAGACAACATTAGAGAACATGCTTTGACAACATTTTGCAACATGCATTGACAGCAATATGGAGACAACGCTGGATTTTTTACAGAGTAGAAGTTGTTAGAAATAATCTACAGCTTTTCGCGCTGTCGCGTAATTTTGTCACCTGACCCACGAATTATCCCTGCCACCGCCGGCACCTGTGCCTGTGCTGTGCCGCTCAGTTTAGACTACCACGGAGACTACATTACTGCCTTCTCTTCTATTTCTTGCACACCAAACTAGCAATGACTGCAGCTATCGTTTGGTGCTACCCTTCCGTTTCTAACATTTCTGTGGCATCAATAGCATTGACAGCTGCTGCTTAACATCAATAGGCTGGTTAAAAAATTGTATCCACCCTGTAATAAAATGTATTCGCAGAGTCCTCGATGGGAGGAGAAGGCACCTGACTCTTTGCCCTCTTGAATCAGCCTTTGGTGCTGATATCTCATTTTGGTTTCGATGAATATCAGAATTGTCCAAAGTTATGTTATTAAGCTTTCACACTAACTCATCGCACTATAGAGCCGTTGTAATGTTTCTGCAAGACTTTGCAGCACCGGCTTAACCCATTTACGACCGTTGTTGCCCTTTCACAACAAAAAATACGTTATGATATAATCGGAGCTTGTAGAACAGAAGGGGCTTTTAGATACAACTATCCAACTGAAGATGTACATTTGTTTATTTTTTGTTCTAGTGGTTGAGGTAAAATGTCTACCATTCCCATCTACCCTTCCACAATAGCCATGAAATATGAATGTTAAGTTAGATTTGTCCCACTTCAATAACAACGGTCGAAAAAGGTTAATTTGGTTTTTCAACGTACCGGAGATATATCTCATATAATGAAAAAGTGAAGACTCTGTAGCCAGCAAGCAGGCGAGGATTATCAAATGCATATCCGTTTACATTATTTGTGGGTCAATGTTATTTCTTTGAAAAATTCCAATACAATAAGTTTTTTGCCCAATGCCGCCACGTTTACCTTCTTGGGTTTTTGCACCGCGCCAAGAATACGCTATCTACCCGATCAATGAATCACTTACCTCGGCGTTTTAATGGTAAGTGCATATATTAGTACTTTTCCAAAGCAGCTGACACGACGGTTTTGCTCATGCCTCACCACTAACACACGTTTTGAAGGGGTCCTGAACTGCCCCTCCACCTATTTTTCCGAGGTGGTCGGAGAACCGTTCTTGGCCAGAAAACGTTACTTGGCTACATTTTAGAAAAATTATCAGGGCGATGATTGATGGAATAGTTTTCAAATTCGGTTACATAATTTTATACACATAGGTTTTCAAAATCAGACCTATATTCCGAGATCGCCACAATTACGTGGTTGCTCCACATCATCTATATTTTAACACGCGCCCCGCTGGGGTCCCTGGCATGACGCGCCCAGCTGGGGTCCCTGGCATGACGCGCCCAGCTGGGGTCCCTGGCATGACGCGCCCCGCTGGGGTGCCTGGCATGACGCGCCCCGCTGGGGTCCCTGGCATGACACGCCCAGCTGGGGTCCCTGGCATGACGCGCCCCGCTGGGGTCCCTGGCATGACGCGCCCAGCTGGGGTCCCTGGCATGACGCGCCCCGCTGGGGGGGCGTTGTTCGCCCCTCTATATCTCATTTCCCAGAAAAGCTAAAGGAAAATTAAGGTGAGCGTTTGAAAGCCCTTGACGAGACAAAGAGAAATTATACGCAACATTTTATGTCAGGTCAATATTGAGGTCAGCAAAGGTCAAAGAAGATTCCATAGGCTTACAACAGGGCGGTGGACGTTTACCCCTCCAGATTCTTACTCAGCAAAGCTACAGCAAATATTTATACATCGTTGGATTTCTTTCATCGTGGAAAATTGATTGATGTATAATATGACTTTACTAGGTCAAATGGTGAAAATGACCTCACATCGAGTTAGGTCAAGGTCACATGGTGATCTGGTATGGTCATGCTGAATGTTGATCGACTTCCCGTGACAATATAAACACAATGCAAGCAAAATGGGAGCTTTATCTCAATTCAGTGAGAAGTTATTGGTAAAACAATCACTGTATGTTCCTGTGACCTGACATGACCTTTGAGAGGTCAGATGGCCACAACTCAACTTTATGGACAAGATTGTGGCAAAAATACAAGTTTTGAAGATTTTCAGGTTTATCTATCCTTTTTTACTGAAAACGAGCCCTTTCTATTTTTCCCCACAGACATAATGGGGTGACCAAAAAATTGACCCCACCTTAGGTAAAAAATATTAACATTCTGAGATAGCAGATTTGTAGACCCTAATAACCTTATCATATGGTGAAAGTTTGAAAGGAATCGGTTGACAGGTGTTCCTTAGGGACTGCTTTAAACTCGTGATTTCGGGTTTTGAAGTCGGGTCACTTAAACTTAAATAGCTCCTTGACCTGACATGACCTAACCAAAGAAATTAGTCAGATGCGTAAAATCGATCAAGAATAAGGTATTGTAAATTACGTTGTTCTGCGTCTTTTTGCGTTATCAGGGGAAAACCAGGAGGGGGACAAATTTGGCCCCCCGCGGGGCGCGTGTTAAACCGAGTGGTGATGTCGTATAATCCGGGCAATATGTCAAGGTCACCTCATATGAAGATCAAAGCCACAGTCCAAGGTCATACCATCAATTTAGGGTCGTTGACCTCCGTTATACCTGTCTGAGTCCTATCCCCTGAAATAGAGGATACAGGCATGTCAACAGGCCTTGGAACAGAGGCAAGACAAATGTATTCCACCTGAGGAGGTTGAGAATACGATGGAACGAGTGCCAGACAATATAACTTCAGTTTTGGTTTGGAAAACAACTTTACACAAAGGAATGGTAATCGGGCCCAGGCCAGGTCGAAACTTTTCCTGTACATATATGGGTGCATGGGAGGGCATCCTTCTAGAAGGTTCTTAGGTAAGACTCCTTACCTTCCTACGGCTTATCGATGATACATGGGGCATATGGCTACATGGGAAGAAGATATAAGAAGATTTCTTAACCGTGCAAACAGCAGCTGTCCGAACATACAGGTGGACCTGCGTATATCACAGGACCTGATTGAGTTTTGGATGTGTTGGTCAAGCTAGACTGTTCAGGCCTCTTAAGCACAAAGCTCTTCAGAAAAACCCTTTGGCTCGAATGACTACCTACATTACCAGTCAGATTACCACCACCCACAACAAGGCAATCCCCTTAGGTCTGGCGATTAGAATGAAAAATCACCTGTCCTCAACACCTGCGGCTGCCCTTCCAATGAGCTTCAAGTTAGAACAGTGGCGGCAGGTGATAATTTTGTTGGGGGGGGGACAAATGTTTTCCGTGGCGCCCCTAGACGATAGAGCCCCCTTGGCAGCAAAGAACCCAACAAAAAATTCTGCTGAGAGCATTGATTGCGATTTGCCGCCCAGGGCGGGGCATAGACGTTGCCAGCGGAAAGAATTTGAGGAGACAGCCAATCTTTAAACTTTTCTGAAAATATTCTTCTCTAGAAGCAATAACTCATCGCGTTGTGGCTTCTTCGTGCCTTTCCCAATCACTGTTTTTTCTGACTCGCTCCCAATTTGACTGAAACAGGTATTTCTTTTTCAGGAAAAGTGAGAGCGAAACGTCCCTTTCCCCCACCCCTGACCCGTTTCGACACGTAAGGGGAGTGTTACGCAGTTAATAGAACGCTGAACTCCGGCTTCATCACTTTCACTGAAGGGCCACTTGACTAGAAATGGTCACTTGAATGGAGGACTTTAATATTAATTTCGAACCATGCTAGTTTATTAGCCCGAGCACTTAGTACTAGTGTCCTCTTAGCTGATTGGAAATGCCGAATGCGGGTTCTTTTCACCGCGTGGCCCCATACAATTCCTGGCTAGAGGCCTTAGCAAGTGCCATGGTGCCAGAGCCTGTCATTTATATAATATATTCAGAACATTGAAGCACCTGACCTCTTGCCCCCAATGACATACATCGAACAGTTTAAAAAACTCATATGCACGAAAAATTGAGACTGCACGTGCATATTACATCTTGGAAAATTAGACACCTATCTAAAATAGGCGCTTCTGGTAAGACAGCCGCTACCTATCTTCGTCTGGTATCACGTATTGCATAGGCGTAGGAACGGGGTGGGCCAGGGGGCTATGCCCCCCAATATTCACGATATTTAACCATTAACCCTATGGCGTTGACTGGAAAGAAATGACTTCAAAATTCCCGCTGGCCCCCCAATATTCTGGACATTTCTACGCCTAGACGTATTGAATAGATGCCCAGTGGATATCGAGTCTAGATTTGAAAGCATCCAATGAGGGGGCATTTACTACGTCAGCTGGCAAACTATTCTTATCATTTACCACCTTCACTCTAAATGCGTTTCTTCGTACCCTTGATGACGCAAAGGGTTTGATGAGCTTCCATTGGTGCCACGGGTATGTCTTCTAGCGTCCAATGCCAGGTTGTTAGTAGCTCCTATGTCCATAAAGTCATGCAGCAGCTGATAGATACGAATCCTGTCCCCGCGTCTTCTGCGATAGTAGAGTGATGGGATTTTCAATTTCTTCCGTCTCGAACAGTATGGTAGCTCCCCGAGTTCTGGAATGAGCTTTGTTGCCCTTCTCTGTACCTTTTCTACCCGCTTTTGATCTTCACGAGAGAATGGTCCCCATGTTATGTTCCCATACTCCAGATGAGAGTGAACTTAAGTCTTGAAAAGAACCGGTAATGTAACTTCATTGATGTTGCATAACGATCCTTTTATGACCCCTATAATTTGGTGTCATTTGGAGTCTTTTAGATTCCTGCCTTGGGTTCAGATTGTAATTTCTCAGCGCAAGTGACCCCTTCCGGTCAGGTGGCCCTTCAACCAGAAATGTTGAAAGCTGGTGGGCGACTGGTGGGTCCCCAGGCCAGAAAGGGTAGAACCACATTGAGGGAACGAGTGGCTCCCCTCCAGCGAGAAGCTAATGACCCCAGTGGGAAATCGAGGGGCCCATCATCCGGGAAGCTGGTGGGCCCCATCAGGAAGGTTGATGTCCCCCAGCCGGGAGCTGATGGGCTCTGCTGAAAAACTGGTGGGCCCCCAGTTGGGAAGCTGGGGCCGAAGTCGGGAGCTGGTTGGACCCCCACCCCAGATACTGGTAGGGTATACGGTGAGGAATCTGGTGGGGCCATTATCAGGAAATCTGATGGCCTCCCATGCCGGAATGCTGGTGGTTCCCCCAACTCAGCCTCCTCCAACAGCAAGCACAGACCACCGGATGTGACGTCACACCTCGTAGTATATAACATGTGAAAATTAAATTATCAAACATCCAAAATTTTGCAAAAAGAGGCCCAGAATCGAAAATAAAACGCTTATTCATTGCATTTGGGATAAACTTGATTACCGTGTATTCTCACAAATTCGTAAGCGGGAAGTGCCATTAGCAGCAGTTTAACACATGGCTCAATGGTGAAGGAATTCCTCCACGCCCGTGTGACGTCACTCGGGCGTGGAGGAATCCCTCTTGAACGTACCTTTAAGTAAAGGTATCTTGCCCCCAACTGACAAAAGGGTTGGCTCCGGCCGCGAAACTGGTGGGGTCCCAGATGGGAAAATGGTGGCCCGTACAAGAAAGCTGGTGGGGCCCCAAACCAGGAGCTGATGGGACCCACCAGAGAAGATGGTGGACCGCACAGTGAACAAGGCCAATTGGACAGGCTCATTTCCTTGAAACCAATGTGAATTTGAGATGAAGGGTTGTATAAAGTCATTGACGGATCTAGAAGAAACATTTGGGAGAGAAAGCCCAGGAAAAATGGCGTAAAAGAAGAGAGTCGGTTAAAACTTGGTCCGTTTACTATGGGAGCCCTTGTTTCTTGCCGCCTTCCCCCTCCCCCCTGTGAATCTACTAGAAAATGAAGAGGGCACCGTTCCAACTTAGTAATATAGCTCCCTCCTAAGTTTGAAAGGGAGCTACCAGACGCAAAGGAAACCTTACCAGACGAAAAACCTTAGCTTAGTGTTGGTTCTGTTGGAACTCAAATTTTGAGGAAAAACAGTGTTTTTCTTGTGGAATCGGCTAATCTTATCCTGCTCTTCCCCTATGAGCCGTCAGGCCACGCGACGCGTCGTTGGGGTGGCTGGAGCCGGCGTGAGGAGTAAGGGGATGGCATTTACTTTTTCAAATCCGATTTCTTCACCAATAGAAGTCATTTACCATTTATTCTCATTCATTCTCTGCAAATGATTTGTCCTAGATTTCTCTAGAACAAATAAAAATCTTCACATTTGGTTCTATGGTATGGTCTACACTCTGGCTATGCCAGTTCAAATCCCATAATAAAGGTGCCACTTTCCAAAAAAAAAAAACGTTCCTGATAAGCAGACTTGATTCTTGGATGATTGAAATTTTGTTTTGATTCGCTTTCTATTTTATTGATTGATATTTTGAGGGTCCGATCGTTCTAATTTTTGAAACATACACCACACCTCACAAACGCTCTTTTAACCCACAGGGCAATACGATGCAGTATGTATAACTCCTCAAATATGCACGGACATGCTAGCTAGTAGAGAGCAATAGTCTGTTGAGCCCCCACCATGCTCCGGACTGGTGTTTTGAAAGCATTTTCTGCACCGGTCCAGAGCGGTACAAAATAGAATTGGCGCGGTCCAACTTCCGGGGCCCCCTCCCTCCCTGGGACGTATCAGCAGACCGGGCTACCAGCCACTGATAAGAGCTCCAGTCTACACGGCCTTTGCTGGAGGGCCCGGAAACAGTCTTGTGTGGCGCCCATGGGGCTCCTCCAAAAATGGGGGGGCTGACCACCCCCTTACCCCCTCCCTCCCTAATCCGCTGCCACTGAGTTGGGACGCTTTTTTGTCACAGCAGCATTGCATTGATGATGTGGGGATAGTGGGTCTGGAAAGGGCGTGGGGAAGTACACAATTGCACGGTAGGGTGAAGCCAAATGGAGGGAGCTAATGGAGACACTTCAATGATCACTGGATGCAAACAAACGATAAGGGTGGAACGTCTTAGTAGGTATGGACTCAGAATTGAGCAGGATGCTTAATTCCTCTTGACCTTGGAGCTTTGTAAGACTTTACTTTTCAGTGAAGTCACAATGATAAGTTTTTGGATGACCTGTGACCAAAGACTAACATAAAGGATGCTGACAAGGGGGAGAATGGCAAGCTCTTCAGTGGACCTTCATACTTTTAATTTTGTGTATACTTATCTATTTTTTTCTATTTTACTTGTTTAGTTTTAATATTACTTAGAAATCTAATATTGCTTATTTAATTTTACATATACTTATATATATATATATATATATATATATATTTAAGTTGTAGTAGAAGTATAAACTTAACAATTAATAAAGACACACATGTCAACATCCAGACCGGTTTCGATATATTACAATATCATCATCAGTGTAATAAATGAACAACCTACATAAGGAGCAGAGCAGTAGACAAGAAGGCCAAAGGCGCAGTTTCACGGATAATTGCTAAAAATATAAGACACTAACAAACACACACATATATGTTGAAGGTACTTGCTATACAAAGATTTGAAGAGGGAAAGCCGAAGACATTGTGTTCAACCTAGGTTTGTTTTTAGATATATAAAGAGACTCGAGAATTCTTAAATCTACACCTGTACCACACCTATCCAGAATTTTGAAATCATCAATGGTAACCGGGGTATCACATTGATGTGAATGTTCGCGAATCGCAGACGGATCTGGATTCGCCACCATTCGGTTAGTCCGGTCGGACATACCTAAGTGTTGTTTTATCCTGCAGTGTAATGAACGATGGGTGGAACCAACGTACGACGCACCACACGATGCGCAACAGAATTGATACACCACTGAGGATTGGCAACTCTTAGGTAACCTGTCCTTGAACCGGAAGATAGAACCCAAGGATGAGGTGTTCTGAAGGACGATCTTTGGATTGAGATAAGGGTAATATTTGGAAAGAAGGGACAATAACTCTTTCTTAAGTTTTAGAGACTGCTGACCAAAATACGGAATAACAAAATATTTCTCAAGTTTCTTAGCTGTACATGCCTTGGGAGATAAATCGTACTTCTTATTCAAAAAATCCTTGACCGAACAATCAAAAAGATGAATGGGGAAGCCATTGTTTTTAAAGAAGCGCTTTAAAAAGTCGAGTTCCCTGTGGAAAAGTTGGAATGATGAGCTGACACTAAATGCCCTATAGATAGCCGTTAAGGTGATGGCACGTTTTACAGCAAGGGGTATAAAGCTAAAAAAGCTAGTTCCTAGACCAGTGAATGTTGGCTTTCGATAGACTGATGTTTCAAGCTTAGAGCCGACCCTCCTAACGCATACGTCAAGGAATGGCAGTTTACCACTCTGTTCGACTTCTTTTGTAAACTTAATATTTGGATGTTGAGCATTAAGAAAACTAAGAAATTTATCAGAATGTGATCTATGACGAAATATTAAAAAGTATCATCAATGAACCTCTTATACATTACTGGGCGGAAGTCGGCTGGACAGTTTTTTTTAACCATTTCCTCTCATGAAAACATAGAAAAATATTAGCAAAGGTGGGGCCTAAAGGAAGACCCATGCCTACCCCATCGACCTGCTTATAGAGAAGACTGTTAAAAATGAAGTAGGAGTTCAAAACGGCCACTTCAAGAAGTGAGCGAAAGTACTTCGCAGTAATCCCTGCTATTTCTACGCAATTATTTCTGAAAAGTTCGCTGATAGTTATTTCAATAGTTTCTTTCACCGGGATGTTAGTAAACAAATTTTGAACATCAAAGCTAGCCATAACCATTTCGGAAGTGAGTTGAAGCCCACTTAAACTATGCACGAACTCGGAACTGTTTTTTATTGTATACTCATTTACGGTAAGTGTCGAAAGTAGGGGGACCAAAAATTTAGCAACTTTGTACGTTGGAGTCCCACAGGCAGCAAAAATTGGGCGTAGAGGAACCAGCACCTTATGGACTTTTGGAAGTCCGTACAAAATACCAGGAGTGGAGCCAGACACATAAAGTTCTTTGTACACCGAGTCCGATATCATAGATAGTTTCTTGAGTTTTGAAATAATGCGGTTTACCTTATCCTCAACTTGTCGAATGGTTTTAAGCACAGGTTCATTAATAAGATGAAATTTCGTAGCATCAGACAATATTAACTTAACCTTATCAATGTATGATGTTTTGTCCAAAATCACAACACCTCTCCCTTTGTCTGGTTTAGTAACAACAATTGACTTATCGGCAGCAAAATCTTTCAGCAAGTTAACATCATGTCTAGTGAACACTGGTGAAAACACCCGAGAAGACTTAAAGCCATGAAAATATTTTAAGCTAATGAACCTCAACTTTTCTTTCACATCACGAAGTTCAAAGCTTGAAGGTAGATGTAGATCTGATACAGTGTGAAGTAACTTCTCGAAGCATAGGAAATATCGGTAAAAGTTAAGCTTCCATACAGGTAGTTTAAAGTCAAGTCCAAATGCGAGTAAAGTTTTGATTCTTGCAGGCAGTGCCTTCGATGAAAAGTTAAAAATGACGCTGTCAGGGTCACAAGGTCGAATAGTGTTTTCAATCCCAATACGTTTGAGCTTCCTAGAGTGAGTTTCATTTTGCTTCTCTCTGAATGTTTTTAGAACTTCCTTTAGATGATTGTTAAGCCAGAAGAATTGGAAGAATGAAAAGGTTTGACGGAGACTTTGGCGTTCGTCTCTTACTTTTTGTTTAAGTTCTGCTAACCTATTCTTTTTGAAAAGTATCTCTTGATTGAGTAACTTACTTTGCCATGATTTGTAGAGTTTGCTGTCCCGAAGGTCCTTCTTGTATAGCTTGAATCTTAAGAACTTTGGGTATATGCTGTATGTTTTACATGTTTTTAGAAATTCAAGATCTAGTTCACATTTGGTTGTCTTCTTCTCATTCGATATGTATGCATGTATCTTCCGAACACTTTGAAGTGTATATATATATATATATATATATATATATATATATATATATATATATATATATATATTAATGTTCGAATATTTCGGAAGAAGTCGTTCTTTTATACAAGCTTCGTTGAATATTACAGCTTCTTTGGCGTTGATAAGTTTCTTCGTGGTCGACTCGAGTTTTCGTATTAGGCTTCGGTCATTCTCGTCATACTGATGTAAAACATTAGAAAAAGACATAATTCGACGTTTCGTCTTACGTAAGACATATTCATGTTATTTTGACACTACAAGTTTCAAGTTACATAATAATAAACACACAAGTAATATAACACTGGTTAATGTATCTGACGATGAATCGCATTTCTTTGTTTTTATTCAAATGAGTGGAACGCTGCAGTCTGTTTTGTGAACCCTCTGTTTAGTGGAAGCAAAAAATATATATATATATATATATATATATATAAATAAATATGTCCGCTGAGTGTGAACTAAATTTTCCTATCGTAAAGTGGTAGCGTAGTGAGCTGTTTAGTCTGAATGTTTATGACCGGCGACTTGTTGCGAATGATGATGGTTTCAAGTGTTGTTAGTCGTCGCCGGTCATTGCAGTGTGCTATAATCTTAGTGTTTGATGTGAGCATGTTGCGGGTGAGGGTGATGTTGTGCTGGTCAAGGGTGTGTTTCTTAGGAGCACCGTCTTGGAGGTGCATTGTCAGTCTGCGGCTGAGTGTAGTGGTTGTGTGACCAACGTAGTATACCTCGCGGGTTGCACAGTCCCCGGCAGTACATTTGTATTGGTATACTACGTTGGTTTGCTTCAGTGGTGTGGTTTTCTGGTTAGTGTTGTTTTTCATGACTAGGCTGGAAGTTTTGGGATTTTTGTAGTAGATGTTCAGGTGTAACTGGTAACTATGATCGGAAGAAGCAGTGTTGCGTCTGATAATGTCCCTAATGACCCTCCCATCTGTTTTCCATGCCGGTGTGAGTATGTTTCTGTAGTGTATGGTTATTTTGTGTTTCTGCGGTGGCCTTACTGGGGTTGTGATATAGTCATTTAACATTGCCTTAGTGACCCGGTCAAACTCGCTGTTAGAGTACCCGTTGTTTACCAGGATCTGGCGTACCCGTTTAAGCTCTAGGTGTAATAATTTCCACCTACTACAATGACTTAGAGCCCTGCGGATATATGCGCGGATTACACTAGTCTTGTAAGTGTCAGTGCAGTCTCCTCCTCCATTCATACAACGTCCTAGATTGGTCGGTTTCCTGTACACGTTCGTGGTGATGATATCTTGCCCTGCATCTATCATAAGGTCCAGAAATGGGAGTTTGTTGTTAACGCTCAGTTCTGTCGTAAAATTGAGGACTGAGCTGGCACAAAGTTGGTTCTTAAGTCCAGTTAGCTGATCCATATTTGCCACGTCGAGATATATATCGTCGATATAGCGGAAATATTGATGGGGCCTATTCTCACCTTTAAGGACCATATTCTCCACATGACTCATGTAAGCCTGTGCAAACAAGACACCCAGCGGAGACCCCATAGCGACACCATCAGTTTGGACATATAGGTCTCCCTGCGGGCACCTGAAGGGAGATTCCTTAGTACACAGTTGCAAATATATATATATATATATATATATATATATATATATATATATATATATATATATATATATATATATATATACTCTCACGACATAATTATTGAAAAATTAGTTCAGTCAAAATTTACGGGCAAGCAGAGCAGATCTTCCGAAAATTAAAACATTTCAGCAACGTCAAATCAAACAACACTGCCTTTCGCAAAGATACCACGAAAACATTCAATGCTAATTATCTAGTATAAATATATATATATATATATATATATATATATATATATATAAATATATATATATATATATATATATATATATATATATATATATATATACATATATATATATATACAACCTCGCTCAAAGGGCCCTCTTCCGCTGCAAAGACGTGAGTCCACCTTGTTGATCCCACCAATACGTGATTGCTAAACACAAAATTGATTCATTTGAAAGCTAGTTAGACGCCTCACGTATCTTCAAGAAATCAATCAGTGCCGATGGTACTGCATGCCAAGAACAGCTTATCACTTATACATCATAATCTCTTTAGACACCTTAAAACAACTCAGGAGAGAACAAAGTATTGTTAAAGGGTTCTAATATTTCATTTTCCCGGGCTTTAAAGTGCAATACTGGGTAAATATTATCATTTGACCGACGTCTTACGCTAAAGCATCTTATTCAATAGATTTATCAGGAGCAAAAGCCATTTATATGTGTGTTAGAGTATACAAAATAATTTTGCTGGTGAAATTGGTTGCAATTGTCTGACGACGACAGAAGACCATACACTTATGTACGCGGAGCCCATTTTCTTATGAAACAGCAATTCTGTCAATTCCCGATAAGGTTTTCCAAAATTGTTGAGAAATAATAGACCATAAAAAACAGTGGCAAACTTTCCATCTGGATCTACCATTTCCTTTCCATATCCCGAACAAAAAGCTAATTTTGGAGCTGTTTTGGTCCCTTGCGTTCTTATTTTTAGGCCCTTAAGTTTACCTACGGAAGTAATTGTTAAGTGATAATGCAAAATTTTGCAGAAAAAACCTAAATTTTAGTGGAGTTCACACGGTATCCATTGTATCGCTTGATGAAAAATGCATACAAGTAGCAGACAAAAAATCTCAGCGGCACCATGAAATCATACAGCGACAATACCAAAGACCAGCAACTGGGCCATATTATCTGAGGAGCCACTCACTGGCCCATGCCCTGGTCTGAGGCTCTCGTCAGCCACTCGGGTGCGTCTGAGACGTCAGCCACTCGGGTGCGTCTGAGGCTCTCGTCAGCCACTCGGGTGCGTTTGAGGCTCTCGTCAGCCACTCGGGTGCGTCTGAGACGTCAGCCTCTCGGGTGCGTCTGAGGCTCTCGTCAGCCACTCGGGTGCGTCTGAGACGTCAGCCTCTCGTCGGCGGCGACACTGTTCCAGCCATCCAGGCCCAGCTGCGCAGCTCCGGCCTCCCAACCGATTGCAGGCCGCAGCTGCCTGCCGCGCGGCGTCGGACGCGACGAGCTCAGGGCCGCGTGATCGCCGTGCCGTCGCGCGCGACGATGTGTGGCGCGCGCGTCAGCAGCTGGCGGGACTGCTGATACTGGCCGAAACTGGGGCAGGCAGACTCATTGTGGCGCGTGTGGACGGCGGCCAGCGCCAAAACCGCCGCTCGCTGTCAGATACGGGTGACAACTGAGATTGGGTACGCCATTCAGAGAACCAGGGGGCGTACTGTCTCGCCCTGGGTCGACTGGTTCAGTTTCGGAATTATATGCCTCTGTGGCAAATGCCGCAAGGGTTTGATGTTGAAAATGCTTTGCTTTATTTTTGAACTAACTTTGGATAAAATGTATGTATTCGGTTCTGAATTAAAATAACCTTTGTGAATTTTTTGCTAGTGCTGTATGTAACTTGCATGGTGGAGCAGGACAATAAATACCGAGTACAAGGAAGAATTAGTATCATGCACGCCGAACAGTTTAGCACAGTTCCAGTGTGTTAAATTAATAAACTTAGAAAACAACGGCAAAGGGTTAATGGCCTTGCTCCAGTCCTCGTGAATAATTCACGAGAGCCCGAACACATCATAACACAGAGCAATTTGCAATTCTCAAAGTCATCACCAGCCAAATTTCCGCAGCTGTCGGAGGCAGGAATATTAATTCTCAGACGCCTCCATCATAAATGGTGAAAACAGCTGCTGGGAATGATCTGGGCGTTACCAATCTCGCGAGACTTATGTGATTGTCGTGTGAGAAGCTAGAGTATGATAAGTAGTGCAGAGGTAATCCCTGTCCCATGTTTTGAACATATTTGCGAACAAAAATAATTTGGACCACGATAAAAAATTATGCAAATGTACTTGTATTTAATGCTCTCGAACAGGAAAGTGAAATTTGCTGCATTTGTATAGATATGTTTTTTCCTAGAAAGAAGAGTAATGAAACTCTCAACTATGCTATAATTTGTAAGATTAATCGAGCTATTCGTGCTGTCAGTCAATCCACCGTTTGTTACAAAGTATCGACAAGAGAATCAGCATTATCTTCGGAAACATTGGCATTTCCTCTAAAAACCAAACCCGAAAGCTCAGACTGACGCCCAATGTCATACTTTACTACTGCGCACTCAGCTGTCCGGCAGCAGCGATAGCCATCGCAGCATTTGATCTTATCTAGAGTGTTTGAAAATCCAGAACTGTCAGGTGAGAAACTGAGCTTTGTAGTTGTTCCCCGAACTTTTAACCACCGTCTGATCAAGTGCCATATACTAGATGACATATTCCGAGAAATGCCGATCAAGACCAGTAGCAGCTTTCTGTGTATTTCCAATTATATTCACTATATTTGAGTGCATAGTTTTTCAGCGTGCTTTTAGGAAATCACGCATCTCGTACCACTACCGCTTATGAATTGATCTCTGTATGTAATTAAAGAAAGTCTACAGCACCCAGGACTGCACAGAACATGATGTTCATTTTTTCGCAATGTGACTAACGAGAAAAAGAGAATTGAGAACATTCAGAGTATCGAGCTGGCACCTGAAATAACAACCGCCATGAGCACGGAGTTAGAAAGCTTCTGTCCAACCTGAACCCAAGGAAAGCAGCCGGGCCTGATGGCCTGAGCACCCGTGTCTTGAAAGAACTCGCACATGAAGCGGCCCCTATACTCACGATGATTTACCAAACATCGCTTGACTCCGGTCTAGTCCCGATAGACTGGAAGGACGCCCTTGTGACACCAGTGTTTAAGAAAGGGCAGACACACGACCCAGCCAACTACCGCCCAGTTTCCCTCACCAGTGTGTGCTGCAAGGTAATGGAGCACATTCTGACCAGTACAATAATGACACACCTGGAATTTAACAGCATCATGAATAACAGCCAGCATGGATTCCGAAAAAAGAGGTCATGTGAGACACAGCTTTTGGAATTAGTAGAAGAGCTAAATGAAAACCTGGCCAGTGGCTTTCAAACTGACGTCCTGGTCATGGATTTTGCTAAGGCGTTTGACAAAGTAAACCATAGCCTACTTATTCACAAGCTCAGCCAGTATGGCATTAAAGGAAGGATTAACAACTGGATATCCGACTTCCTGTAGGATAGAAGACAGGCAGTGGTGGTTAACGGAAGCAAGTCCGGGTTCATTCCGGTCACATCCGGAGTCCCACAGGGCAGTGTCCTCGGCCCCTGTCTCTTCCTCGTGCACATAAATGACCTTCCGGACACCCGAGCAGCACGCACGCGGTTGTTTGCTCATGATACTGCAGCCTCCAGCGTATTTTCCAACACTGCAGACCAGTTCAGCCTACAAAAAGACTTGAACAAGCTTGCTCGCTGGGAGAAGTGGGATATGCAGTTTCATCCGAAGAAATGTACCTCACTTCCAATCACCCGCAGCAGAGAACCAATGCAGTACCAATATGTCTTACATGGGCACAATCTAGAAACAGTCAGCTACGTCAAGTACCTGGGCGTCACACTCAGCAAGGACCTGACCTGGAAACTGCACATCGAGAATGTTTGTTCAAAAGCTAACAAGACATTAGGCTTCCTGAGGAGGAATTTGAAAATCAGCTCACGAAAGGTAAAGGAAACCGCATACAAAGCATATGTGCGCCCTTGCTTGGAATATGCTAGCTCCGTGTGGGATCCTCATCATCAAAATGATAACAGAATCGAAGCAATTCAACGCAGAGCTGCGCGGTTCGTGATGAGGGACTACAAACGCACCTCTAGTGTCTCAGTCATGCTAAGTCAGCTCAAATGGCCACTGCTTGAGCAGCGACGGAAGGCGGCACGCCTAACAATGCTTCGAAAGATCGCCAAAGGCAACGTAGAAGCAGATGAGCTAAGAGAAAAGCTAACACCGCTCCCTGAGCGGGCAAGACGAGGGCACCACCAGCAGTTTGTCATGCCGTAGTGCAGGACCGATTACCGTCTGCACTCATTCCTTTCAAAGACCATCAGGGACTGGAATCTACTGCCAGAAGAATCTTTGGATCGTGATTCTTTGATTTCTCTCTTGTAACTCTTGTGTGATTATTCTTTGTTCTTTTGGCTTTGCGAGACACGAGCTACAGCACTTCAATTGACAAAATAATCAACTCGATTATTTTGGTCAATATACGGTAGAAGTAGAAGTAGATGAGTCTTGGGCATACATACTAGACTGCACCCAAATGCAACCGATGGTCGTGAAAGCTTGATATTCTATTTTGATAGTTGACTTCAATAGATGAGACAAATTTCACCTTTTTCATGTTATAATTATCATTACAAGCATCAAGCTAATTCAACCAGCATTTAAAACGTGAGTTACGTGGTTGTTTACCGCTGTGGATTGAAGCCTGTCTGCAAAACAGAGGCTCGTACTTCGTGATAAAATCAACGGAACAGAAAATTATACAGCCATTTGGATGGAAGACCCCGGTAGGCGGAGTCTTACATTGTCTAAACATCTATGCTAAGACAAAGAAGGAGCCACAATCAGGGCGTGGATTTTTAAAATAGTTGGGGTGCCCAAATTTGAAATAACATCAATAACCACCAAGTCAAAAGATGGTAGCATAATATCAAGGGCCTTCTCACGGGCCTGATCAACTGCCCCTTTTCAATAAAATGAAAACACAAAATAGAAAAGATATTTTAACCAGGGACGTTGATTCCCGGGTATCATTGAAGTGGGCCAAAGTTGGAAAAAATTAAGTAAACAACTACCATCAAAAGGAGGTAGGGTGATATTACCTTTGTTTTATCCATCACATAGTTCTTTTGAATCCTGAAAATGATAACAGTTCGATGTCGCGGGTACCCGAAGTGGGGGTGCGATAGGGGAATGGTCTATGTTAAAGAAATATCGTGATGTTCATGCCATTGAAATATACATACCTACTCAGTTGACGATCTTGTGCACTCTGTGATTTGCTGTGGACCCTCCTCGTTTCCACGGTCAGAGCTGCTTATACCTCCGCCTCAAACAATCATTTTAGCTTCTTAACCCGCGCCCCACCGGGGGTCCGGCGCCACCTTTGCCCCACCGGGGGGCATCGATGCCCCCTCTAACTCCGAAAATATTGGGATTAGCGAAAATATGCAAAGTGAATTAGAAAGCTCGAGTGAATTAAGCACGAAATTATTTTCATGCTTAAGTGATCAGGTCAATGGTTTGACCTCCAGAGGTCAAGTTAGGTCACGATAGGCTATTTTCACTTAATATGCAATGCTTAAGCAAACTGGGCATAACTCTTATGCCATTAGAGCTATTGAGATCTAGTAAAATACATTTGATAGGAAAATGACAGAACTTTTCCTGCTATGTGGAGCGTAATGACCTCTCGCCAGTGGTTTGCTCTCCAGAGGTCACCCCGTGACCTAAAATGACCTGAGGTCACGAAAGGTAAAAAATGATCTTGCCGTATATCAAATGAAAGCTAGTGACGAGACATACACGGTGATGTTTGATTAATTTCTCTAGCTTAATTAGGTCAAAAGTTATTTTCAAAATACTGTCTTTGACCCATGGTGACCTTGGGTGATCTTGAAGAGGTCAAAGGGCAAATACGGCCCCTGGGATGCGTGAAAGGGTGTCCAAGAACGCTTTTCTGAGCAAGCTGAGCATTTGCAGTCGTTTTTGTGACTTTTAGATCATAGGACAGCTTTTCCCCATGTTTTTTCAATGGGAGAGGTCATCTGGTGACCTGACCTCAGGTCACGAAATCTAAAAATCCAGGATATACACCTTGTAGACCCTGGAGGAGCCATGAAGTGTAGGCAGTTTCAAATCAATTGTCCAAGAAATGTAGCTCTTAGAGAGCTTAAAAGTTGAAGTGAGGTGACATTGGTTGATCTCGCCTGGTGACCTGACCTTGGGTGACTCGGGGTAAAAATTTCAGGGATGGTGGGAAAATGATAGGGTGAGAGATAGAGCCCTCAAACGCGGTGCTGCGTCTCGCCATTTTTCCGCTATCTTGAAAAAACCTTAGGGGGCATCGATGGCCCCCGGTGGGGTGAGGGCTAAACTTCTAGCGTTGCATACGCATCAGATGTTGGCTAGGCGTGTATTTACATGTGTCGTGTGTGCTGTATTACCGATAAATGTGTCCATTGAAAAAAACATTGATATGCTCCAACAAGTACCCTGATATCGGAAACAACTTCGCACTCGAAATCAGCGCCTATAATTTTGCTCGCACAAGCGTATTCACATGCCGTACTAACTTAATGAGCTCCTGTTTTTCCAGTGCTGTCGACAACGCACATTGTACAAACTTCTAACCCATGTATCCACCCACGTTCACAGAATTTTTTTCTACATCTGCCCCCTCCCTCGGTCCAACAGCAGGCACAACCACCACCATTCCCAACACCGCACATTTAGGTTTGATAATCCGTCTCAGGACCCTCCCCACCGAGGCTTGAACTCGGCGTCGGTGGTACGCCGCGTGACCTTTTTAGCTTCTGTGCCCGCAGGAAAATGGTGGTCAGGGTATGGCGGCCGCTGATTGGTGGAGGCGTGTTTATATTGCGAGAAATTCAGCGGAAACTTCAGCATGCATGTAATAAAACATCAATCCATGAACCAGGAGATGTGTCAACATTGTTTTTTTACATTTCTAGGCATACTTTGCTCTCTATTGGCTTAATTATCTGCTGCATCATCCGAGGCTGCTCTTGGGTACAGGCGAGTCGGTGGCAGTCAACACTGCATAGCCAGCGGCCGAGTTCGCTGAAGGAGGGAATATCGCAATGGGTTTCCGTTGAGTGGAGAGGAGTGGGACCCGTTCCGAAGGCACCAAAGGGAGGAGGAGAGACGCGTAAATAAAACTGAAACTTACCCGTTGGAAGATTTATGAAGAGTGAGAACTAATAGAAAACGCTCCCGAAGAACAACCAGATGATACGCCAGAAGAGAGCAGCATGTGCTGCTTTGCTCCGTCTAGGATACTGAAATGGCACAAAGTTTAAGTCGGTATTCAAGATGTTCATGTTTTAGAGCACTTCAATTTTCTGATGCCATACCGCGAAAACTAAAACTCTATGGCGAGACACAAAAATCATGGGCGATAATTTTCTTTGTTTGAAGAATGCGCTCTCAATGGATTCATCATATCAACGGGGATTTTAACAACTTTTGGGCTCCCAAATTTGAAAACTGACAATTGTGACAGCGTTAAGCGAGCCATTTAATTATAAAGACTCTTGAGAAATGTACAGCCCTCTTAAGCTCATAAAACCAGCTTGCACTATCTAATGATATGGACTAATACTGGCTGACTGGGCAAGCCAAATCCAGAGATAGCAATCCTCACCCCATCACGAGAGGTGGCTTCGAAGTTTCATTATCGGTGTAATATTTAGCTGGACACTGAGCATAGACTTAGAAAATATACTCCTAACGCATAAAATATTTTGTAAAACAATGCAGAACGAACGACAGCGAATGATATAACCACCAGTCAGTTAGATTAATTAATTTTTGGGGCTCAACATAATTAATTATGATAACTACGATTCATAATTATGATAATGAGGTCCCTGGCCATTTTAAGGTTACCATCAGAGCGTTTTCCTAATCGTACAAGACTGTGATCCGGACCGTTCAGGCTGTTGTACTAATAGTATTGGTCCATGCTTACTGTGTTGAAAGTTTTGCCAATATTTGGGTTTAACATGTTGATATTTTTGGGTTTAAGATGAGCTATCATGGCCTTAAGTAGAGATGCTACTAGAAAATGATTTGTTATAATTTTTATTTGGTGATATTGTAATATTGATGGTATGATTGTGCAAACTTCAAGCAAATGAAATTAAATCGGTTTAGGCTTTACATAACAATATTTCACCAAACACATGGCATGCTCGCACAGAGAATCGATGCTCTTTAAAATAATCAATCAGTTAATATTCAATCTTAATAGAAAAGTGCTCAGCATATCGAGAAATGATCTATCACTACCAAAATACCAAGCACATATTTAAGTTATGCCTAATATTTCACAATTCTCAAACAAGATAAGAACGCGAATTTTAACCATGTACGGTGCACATTGCACACCGTGCACATGAAAATATCTACACCCACGGCACACCTGCGACAGTTACTCCCGTGCTAGAGGTATGGCGCAGGGACTGCGCCGAACTTCAAGCACACTGTTTGTGTACGGTGTGTTCACGGAGCGTACGCAAGGGCCCGACGGCACGGCGCATATGGGTGGAGCTTGGGTAGCCTGAAGCATGTTTACGTCCACACTGTATGTACATAGGCGACGCGAACAAGGTTTTTACCTCCGGCAACTGAGAGATCAAATGCCATATATTTTTCAAAAAGACTGCATATAATTAGCAAGGGATTTTTCGAGGTCTACACACGATTCTAAAAAGGATGCCTGCGATAAATGATTATCACCTATTGGCTCATTTTGTGGCTACCCTTGTTTCCAAGAAGTAAACAAGAAAAACGCAAAACAGAAAAATAATTATGGTTTTAAGCATACGGATATAATTCCAGCCTCATCTGACAGTATTTATAGGCTTTTGTATTGTATGGATTTCAGAACTGACTATAACATAGAAATTTCAAAACTGTTTGTGCAGAAAATAGCAGGGACACATCATTAAGCATACACGTTTCACACGCATGTCAATCCTCTTTTAGATTGAGCAGAATCGCCGGCATTTATTTGAATGCGTTAGACAATTTATGAGTCCCAGTGTGAATTCCTACGCCGCCCCCTCCCTCATCGGAGACTGTATAATTACACCTCTCCACTTGAGTAAGGCACTGTTCTGGAACATGACAGTGCCTGGCCAGGTCTATCCAGCCAGTGCAGCTGCTCTCGCTCCGCCTTCCCACCAGGGGCGCAGCCAGGGGGGGCACAGGGGGCACGTGCCCCCCCATCGGTGCCGGGGTGCCCTTTTGATTGCCAGGTGGTGTGCCTTTTTTGGGCCGTGCCGCTCGAAATTTAGTGCCCTACGTCGTTGAGCCTAGATGGAACTAGACTGCATGTAGCGATTTAAACTATTGTTTGACAATTAAGTGCCTTTTTGGTCAGTTAGGGCATTCTGTCGCCTTTCCAAGCACCCGGGAAGAGTATAGGCACGTAATCCGTTTCCAAATAATGCCTCATCGTCGCCAATAATCGTATGAGCAGAGCTAATCTGGTGCCCCTTGAGCTCATCTGGTGCCCCCTGAGCGCTGGTCTTGAACCCTGGAGCTGATCATGTGCCCTCTGAGCTGATCTGATGCCCTCGTAGTCAATCTGGTGCCCCCCCCTGAGAAAATAATTGTGCCTTCTGAATCTATATAATGCTCTCTGAGTTAGTCTGATGCCTCCGAGCTTGCCTGGTGCCCTATTAGCTGTTTTAGTGCCCCTTGAGCTGATCCGGGCCCCCTGAACTTATTTAATGCCTCCCGTAGTTAATCTACTGTCCAGGGCCGCAGCCAGGGGTCACAGGGGGCACGTGCCGCCATCGGTGCCGGGTGCTCTTTTGATTGCCAGGTGGTGTACCCCCTTTGGGCCGTGCCGCTCGAAATTTAGTGCCCTACGCCGTTAAACCTAGATGAAACTAGGCCGCATTTAGCGATTTCAACTATTGTTTAACAATTATGTGCCTTTTTGGTCAGCTAAAGCATTCTGTCGCCTTTCCAAGCACCCGGGAAAAGTATAGGCACGTAATCCGTTTCCAGATAATGCCTCATCGTCGCCAATAATCGTACGGGTGGAGCTCATCTGGTGCCCCCTGGAGGTGATCATGTGCCTTCTGAGCTGATCTGATGCCCTCGTAGTCAATCTGGTGCCCCCCTCCCCTGAATAAATAATTTTGCCTTCTGAACCTATATAATGCTCTCAAGTTAGTCTGATGCCTCCGAGCTTGCCTGCTGCCCTATTAGCTGTTTTATTGCCCCTTGAGCTGATCCGGGCCCCCTGAACTTATTTAATGCCTCCCGGAGTTGATCTACCGTCCAGGGGTGCAGCCAGGAAGGCACAGGGGGCACATGCCCCCATCACTGCCGGGTGTCCTTTTGATTGCTAGGTGGTGTAGCCCCTTTGGGCCATGCCACTCGAAATTTAGTGCCCTACGCCGTTGAACCTAGATGGAACTAGGCCGCATTTAGCGATTGAAACTATTGTTGGACAACTTAATACCTTTCTCGGTCAGCTAGGGCATTCTGTCGCCTTTCCAAGCACCCGGGAAGAGTATGGGCACCTAGTATGTGTCTACCTAATGCCTCATCGTCGCCAATAATCGTACGGGTGAAGCCAATCTGGTGCTCCTTGAGCTCATCTCGTGGCCTCTCAGCTGGTCTTGGCCCCTTGAGCGGATCTCGTGCCCCTGAGTCAATCGAGTGCCCCACTGAGCAAATAATTGTGCCTCCTGAACCTATATAATGCTCTCTGAAAAAATATAATGCTTCCGAGCTTGTTTGGGGACCTGATAGCTGATTTAGTGCCCCTTCAGCTGATTCGGGCCCCCGAGCTGTCTCATGCCTCCCCAAGTTGATTCTGTATCCTAAGTCAATATGGTGCCTTTTCAGCTGATTAGGTGCCCCCTCAACTGATTATTGATGTCTCCTTAGATGGTCTGGTCCCCCCCTGAGCTGGTTTGGTGGGCCCTGAGCCCACCTTGTGTCCCCTGAGCTGTTATGTTGCTCCCTGAGATGATTTAGGCTCCTGCCATAGTCTGGGGGGCTGGGAGCTGATCTGGACCCGGAGCGGATCGATCTGGTGCCACCTGAGCTGCACTAATGCCCCTTAGTCGATCTGGTGCCTCCTGAGCCCATATGATGCCCCCCTGAGTAATCTGGCGCCCTTTCAGCTGAACTGGGCCTCCTTACGTGATTTCATGAGCAGATCTAAAGCCCTGAGCTGAGCTGGGCCCACAGAGGCTGATGAGGGCCCCTGAGATGGTATGGGGCTCCTGAGCTGATTAAGTGCCTCCTGACTTGATCTGGTATTCCCGAGCTGGTCGGGGACCACTGATCTGATTGTTTGTCCCCGGAGCTGATCTGGTGCCCTATGGGCATCTGGTGTCCCCTGAGCAGCTCTGGGGCTTTTGAACTGATTGGGCCCGGAGCTGGTGAGGGATCCCTGAGCTGATTTAGTGCCCCTGACTTGAACATGCCCCCTGTGCTGATCGATCTGGTGCACCCTGAGCAGATATACTGCCTCCTGAACTTAACTAATGCCCCCTGAGTCGATCTGGAGCCTGCTGAGTCATCAGTGTGTCTCCTGAGCCCATCTTATTCCCTCTGAGCTAGTCTGGTGCCCCATGGCTAATATGATGCCCTTTAAGCTGACCCGGGCCTCCTGGGTTAATTACGTGATTTCCTGAGCAGCTCCCAGGCTCTGAGCTGAGCTGGGCCCACAGGGGGTTGATGTGGGCCCCTGAGATGGTATGGGGCTCCTGAGCTGATTAAGTGCCTCCTGACTTGATCTGGTATTCCCGAACTGATCTAGGCCCCGAGCTGGTCGGGGACCACTGATCTGATTGTTTGTCCCCTAGGCTGATCTGGTGCCCTATGGGCCGATCTGGTGTCCCCTGAGCAGCTCTGGGGCTTTTGAACTGCTTGGGCCCCGAGCTGGTGAGGAATTCCTGAGCTGAATTAGTGCCCCTGACTTGATCTTGCCCCCTGACCTGACTTGAGGCCCCTGAACTGATCTGGGCCCCAAGAGCTGATCTGGGGCCCAAGAGCGGATCTAGGTTCTGAGGGTACCCTGAGCTGGTCCGGGCGCTGAGCTTGTGAGAGCCCCTTAAGTTGGCTTGAGGCCCCCTGAAGTGATCTGGCGCCTTAAACTGTTCTGGGGCTTCTTGAACTGGTTTAAGGCCCTATGAGCCTATCTGTGGCCCATTGAGCTAGTTTGATGACCTCATCTCTGGGACCAATGAGCTAGTCTAGTCCCTGGGTGAAGCATGAGCTGCTCTGTGGCCCTGATTTACATCAGGGGCCCCTGAGATGATCTTGAATAGATAGATAATAAGAACACAAGACCAACTCCCATCATCTTGGGGCGGGGGTCACTGAGCTAGTCTATTCCCTGGAGGCACAACTGGGGGGATGGGGGAAGTTGCTCTGGAGGCCTCTGATCCACATTTGGGGGCCCCAGAGCTGGTCTTGAATAGATGGGGAATAAGAACACAAAGGAAACTCCCCTTGTAAAATGGAGCTAACGGGGAATGAGGAATCTCTAAAACGGCTTGTGATACCTAGGCACCCCTGGTTATATAAATTGCTTATTATACTGGTGGATTCTGGGAAGGGATGATAAAAAGGCATGTGCCCCTGAGCTCAGAGCACAGTCCCCTAAACCAAGATTGCTACTAATTAATTTAGATGAAGAAATAGTTTTCACAATTTTCAGCCCTGTCACACCATCCCCATCCAAACCACCGGCCTGTTCACCTTTTGTTTACTCTTAACTGGGACCGAGCCTTGCGAATATGGAACTTAATAAACGCGTTCAAAAGGTATCTCCCAAATTTTTCCGGCAGCAAAAATGTGTTCTTCCAAAGACACTATGCTACTCCTCGTCCCACGGCGATTGTGGGAGGCAAGGAACTTAATCCGCATTCAGCTAGGGCTCACTCGTCACGACAAAACCAGTGGGCATAACAAAAAAATTTTCGACTCCAATATGCCTTAACCTGCACATTGTAACAGATATCACATGCTCCGCTGATTTCTCTGATGTTAAGTACTTGCATGAGTTGGCTGCCCTTAAATCTATCCAAAAAAGTAGTGTTTTGGCTACTTCTATGGCATTTTCGTGATATTTTGTTCCTTTTTTCGGTTTTAATCGAGTTTTCCTTCTCCGGCAATGATTTCTTTGCATTTTTATTGAACCAAAGATGCCCAAAAAATTATATAAACAAAGATATAGTAAGTTTTTTAGGTTACGTTAAAAAGTGCCCTTTTTCCCCGGGGTGCCCCTCAAAGTTGGTGTGCCCCCCCATACGAAAGCTCTGGCTGCGCCCCTGCTCCCCACTGCAATGGGGAGGCAGAGTGATGGGAAAGGGAGGGTCAGGGCCTCACCCACCACCCAGGTCAGGGAGGGTCAGGGCCTCACTCACTGCTCAGGTCAGGGAGGGTCAGGGCCCCACCCACCGCTCAGATAAGCCGGATGAAGTCAGCTGCCGGCAAAACTTTGCTGAAGACGACTGCTGTTGAGGCCTCACCATTTTCACCACCAGTACATGCGAATGCTGGCAAGCAATTGTATAGGTAAGAATTTGAAGGATCTAAAAGCCGACGGCCCTAGAAAATAAATACTTTTTTCAACAATGAAATAACAATGACAATTTTTTTCAGAGGCCTCTTTTAACTTTCTATATTTTTTTAGATAGCATTGATGGCTTGGCTCATACTTAAAAGGAAAAACCTGGATTAGAAAGATAAATCTGTCTGACACTAGAAAAGTTTTCCCCTGCCCTGAAGAATATCCTTCCAACCGTTTTTTGTCGCCGCGAACGAGTTTGTTTTTACTAAGGTCCCTGCATTCATTTACCTTAAGGATAGATTACACACATAATTTTCTTACTAGAAGATGTGCTGCCGTTACAATAGTAATGCATCCTACATTCGGTAGCCTATAATTTTTCCAGACTACAGGCTAACGATTTTTCCTGCATGCATGACCACATTGAGAGGCCCCATTCCGATTTCACAATGCATGCATACATTTCCGGAAGATCCCCTATTCTATACTCAAAATCAATCTCACATTAGCTTTATTAGCACGAAATGATACCATGTCACTTTTCAAGTTGCGAAGCTGATGAATTTATGTAAAACCGATGCCATTTTGTTTTTATAAGCTTAATTACTGAAATCCAGATTTATGTTTTTGTGATCCTTCTAATGAAAACCAGATGATTTGTTCTGGTGACAAAGATGTATTTGTGAAAAATTTAGCTATAATATAATTTCTTTTCCAAGTAGGTTTCTAATCTAATGCTAATCCAAAAGTCACTTTATCTGAATTAATCTGGCAAGCACCTGTTTTTTTCATTCTCAAAATAAAAAATATTGCAGTAAAAATTAAAACAATGATATTAAAAATACGCCATTTATCCCGCTTCAGGAGTGACGCATTCGGAATGAACATGTCTCGTGATAAAATAACATATCTCTTGCCTCACTTCCATAATTTCTCTAGCGCGTTGCACCTCTGAAAAGCACATTGTCGTTCGGCGCCGAGCGGTCTCTCAGGTGGCCGCTTGCTATTCCACCCCCGGCCACATCGCTAATTCGGCAGATCCCACGGCTGTGACGGAACGACCCGCCTGGAATACTGCCAGATAGGATCCGGTGGCTGCCATCGCCTGTGATCGGGCCGTCACAATCCCGACCCTCTCCCCTCCACCCTCCCACCGGACCTGATACCCCCTTCGCCAGCGTGCGTTACGCCCCTTCTCTTCTGCTGGCAAGGGCAGCTCATCTATCCATGGCCATGTTAGCGCTGCTGCTGACGATGCCGAGGTGTAATCTCGGGGCCACATGGATGTGTTCTGGGCGGAGCAGCTGTGTTTCTTGTTTTTTTATTGAATGCCGTATATCCTCACGGGAATATCACCCTCCTAGAACACAGCTGCACCACATGGGGTTATGCAGATACAATCCCGTGTGATACTGCGGAGAGAGTGAAGAAAAATGTTGTCCTCAAGCTTATTCCACGCGCTGGACTTACCACAATATCCTTACCATTCGAACAAAATCCAGTCAACAGGACGTAAGCTACTTTTTTCGAGGCCATACAGTGGGATGCAGTTAGCTCGTTTCACCCATTTTATGTAAGAAAAGCTTGATACCCCCACTACAGAATCCCTGAATAGCAGCTGAAGCTTGAAGTGCACTCGGAATAATGGTGACAGATTCTGAAAGGGATCAAGGTAACAGAGGCAGCTGATTTTAGTGCCTGCTAAAGCCCCTTAGGGTTTGCTGTCTAAATATCTAGTCGAATCGGTAAGATGTCTGTTTCAAGCGTTTATGACTATGCTCGGAATTGCCAGAAAATTTTAAAAATATTATATAAAAATATGCAATGAAATTTCTGAGAACCAATGAAATCAGACTGTTATTAGGGCCACTGCCAACCGGCACACTTGCTCAATTACAAGAGTATTGGCGTAGGTGCTTAAGAAACCTTTCCGCCGGGCCAGGTGCAATTTCAGCACTGGGGTATGATTGATAAATGTACCCTCTTGGTATCCAATTGGTTCTGTTCCCCATGGACACTTCTTATCCTCAGGTTATGACGCTTGAACCGTTACTGATAGGCGGTGCCAGCCGGAGTGCTTCAGGTCACGGCAGGCACAGTTCGCTGTTTTCGGTATCATTCACTCCGTTATCTAAGGTCGTACAGTTGATCCAATGAGCGACTGTAAACAGTACAGAGGGGAACCCCGGGCGTATCGGGGGTATCCCGCAGTCTGAGGTGGCTGAATATAGGCTCAATTGAAACACCAATCACGTTCACCACGCTGGTTAAGTTTTTTGTATTTTTTAGCGGGACCGCAAGTGTTTGCCGCATGTAATTTTTTGCCTTCTATTATCTTTCCATTATTTTTTTTATTTTTATTCCTATTCTTGATTGCCACTGATGGGCAACAGGTTATCATACGTCACCCAATTATAGCTCATCTCGTTTCGTTACATTGTCAAGCAAAGGTACATACATAACGCGACATATGGCTAACTCGTCAGCTGCATATCATACTTTTTTACCTGGGATTTAAAAACAGAAGTAAAATAATGAAGGGGTCAGATTGAGGGTGGGGGTGAAGAAATATGTGTGTGTTTGTCGCAGCTCGGCAAAACAACCTACGTCTTACTGTTTTAACCCTTGCAAATTGAATGCGAAGCAAATGATTTTCCGATGGTCTCGTATTCCGAGCAGGGATATGTAAAGAGAAACATCCGAGTAGATAGGCGCAGTCAAAATTTCCAGATAAAATTTTATGGACAAATAGAATATCGTATTGGACCTGTCTACTCGCCAGACTCGATACCTTGAAGTGAGCCAGAAGTTCAGAATGGGACAGATATTCTGAAGGCCGAGATGAGTGTGCGTGTGAGGCTAGCCAGATGAGAAGCTTATGGTGAATTTTGTCTAGTCTTTCTAGTTGAGCTTTTGGACACCACTCCATATGTAACATCCATGTTCTAAAAGGGACCGAATGTTTGCAAAATAAGTTGCAAGTATTGGTTTGTATTTAACCTGAATAGAACGGCTAATCATTTAATCATTTAATGTGTTGAACAATTCGATTTAGCGGATCTCATGTTATCGGTGCACCAGCATGTTTACCATACTTGCCATCCTCCTAGAAAACTACCGCAGATACCACTACAGCTGAGTCATCCAGATTATGCAGCTAGACCAGTCTCAGCATGCTTACCGTCAGCTGTCTATTGTCACAATGAACTAAAAAAATCCCTACAATGTTGAAGCATTGTTTGCTATGCTAAATGCTTAACGCCATGCCAAATTCAGGACATTGTTTGAGTGGAAGGATGTAAAATACCACTGGATAAAAAATTCCCAGCTGGAAAAAGTGTTTTCACAAGAATGGAACTGTGTGATGAACCAATTTTTACAACTATTATGGCTTTCGCAATGTGAAAGTTTTCCTGGCTCAGATTCTTACATGGTGCCTTCTGTGGGTCTGCACGGTAAATAGTTGTTTAACTTCTTTTTCAGATGGCGTTGTTGTACCGCTTTGTGAAGGTACACGACCGAGGCAACACACGAGTGTTTTCCTTCGTCGTCACCAAAACGGTAACACGTGACTTGCATCGTGACGTCACTACGAAGGAATTCCCCTACGGCTTCCACCGGTGGGCGGTGACGTTTTCCCGCAATGAGAAGTTGTTGGGTGTTTACCTGGTGTGGAGAAATCCCTCGGAGCACGTTCGTCTCTACATTGATTTCGCCTTCTCACTACTGAACAGAGAACACTTCAGTGGCAATGAAAGTTTTAGTGGCAAGCAGATCAAATTCTCCAAGGACTCTCCAGCGCAGGGAAACCGCAAGTTCATCAACGTGGGAAGCTTATATGAGAGAAAGTTTACAGACACAAACGGTGAGTTCCAATTAGAACTAACCATGACAAACATTCGAACTGTATTTGAAACAGAACTTGTCATAGAACGGCCTCTGCCCGTGCCTCCCGCGCTTCCTCTTGAGACCAGCTTCTTCACGTTCGGCAACTTCGAGTGGAGTGTGACGGTGCATCGCACCAACGACGACCCCAAGCGGCTCTCCGCCGCTCTCCGACGACTGACCGGATTCGAGCACAAGTGTCGCGTCCGGTACAGCCTAGCCCTCGGCTCTGGCGACCCAGCGGCTGACTCGGGCATTCTTGAAGACGTCAACGATCGACAGGGCCGCGGACCCTGCTGGGTGCCGTCCGCCAGCGTCGCGGAGCTGTGCCCTGGCCGGACGGGTACCTCCCGCCTGAAGGTGGTCTGCGAAATGCTCTCCGCCAGTACAGTCAGCGAGCTGGCAGTGGTGACCCAGACGACGCCGGCGACTGCCTGCTGTCATGACCGGGACCGCCAGGCCTGGTCAGTCGAGGCCGACACCAACGGAGACTTCCTCCGGCTGAAGGTCGTCTACAAGGACATCCACAACATTCCCAGGAACCATATCAAGTAAGTGGTCTCTGTGTCCTTTAGTTTTTGGCAATGGTGAGGAGTAAATATGATGAAAAGGGCAGTTTTAGAAGCTGTTTGAGGTAGTCTCTAGAATTGGCAATATCAAAACTTACTAGTTTTGGTCCGATGAATATACATCCATTCATGCAGTGAAATTTATGTCATCCCACCAACAAAACCATCTACCGTTCGAATTTGGGGGCAAAGTCCCTAAGATTGGGTGGCAAAAAATCTCACGCTTCATTTTTGTCTCCATTTTTCAGAGACCTATGATAGTTTTGTAGAAGCTTTGCATTAGTTTCAGAGGCCATACCTGAGGCAAACAAGCCAATGCTTACATTTTTATACTGCGTGTTTTCCCGACATCTCTTCAATTTTCCTATGCACACAATGAAAAGCTAGAAAAATATCCCGTACCAGATATAAGAAACCTTTCTAAATCAATGACTAATATCCCAGGGTTGAACAGTCTCCTGTCTACCACGATATATCTGAAAAGGTTTGAACAGAGCATTTGCAATTACTGTCTCCATCCGTGAAGCGAATACGCTCACTTGGCACAAAAGCTTCGAATTCTTTCATGAAAACTACTTGCGACGGAATTTATGCATCCCACAAATGGAGCGGATTCCTCACGCAAGAGCCGGCGGCCGGCACGCTCGGGTCCGAGCCTCGGCAATCGATACCGGCGGGTTGGAACGGATCGTTAGATTCTGACCCCTGACACCGCTCGGTCCATGGCGCCACGCCCCCGGAAATCAGTCATGCCAAACCACTCCACCTGATACCAATGCTGCAGGCCGCTCCCCGGTGCTGCGGTCTCTGTTTAGTTGGATGCAAAAGATGAGAGGGGCTGCAAGTCGGGGAGAAGTGCCAGCTGCCAGCTAACACCCACTCAGCGGTGCCAGCCATATCCGCCACACTAGAAATGGTTTCATTGGATTAAAAGCCTATTGGTGAGTGTCTGATCTGAATAGCATGGTTTTAACATTTTCACTTTTTCTGCACCTTTGGTGAAGCTGTAATGTGGAAATGTTTTCAAACATGATGCCTCAGAAGAGTTAGAATATCGCACTGGTATCTAAGCACTCTTTAAACTGCAGTGACATTGTAATGAGTACACTGCACTTGAATGCAATACATAAATTTACATGGATCAATCAAAAGACCAGGTTTAACACGCGCATTGACGGGGGGCGGGTACCCGCCCCCCCTCGGGTTTTTCGGAGACAGCAGAAAAACGGCGGCGCTACGCGCCGCCGTACTTGGCATACCTTTTTCCTCATCATTTTTACAACTTCTGTGAAAATTTTAAGGTTAGGTCATCCAAGGTCAGGTCACCAGTGTAGGTCAAGTGACCCGACCTCAAAAAAAGTTTAAGATAGCATAAGTCGGAGCAGGTTCAACTTATCCGATTGAAACTCATATCACATAATAGCCCCACCGAGTTCTCTAAAAATGTTCCGGTATTTTTTATATCGATGACCTAAGGTCAGGTACGAGGCATGACCTCTCCATTGGAAATACATGGAAAAATGTTTTTTTTATGGAATAACTCAGTAACGGATGGTGATAGAACATTTATTTTAGTTTCATTAGACTCGCCTGGGCTTTGCAGTTCTAATGATATGCATTTTATATAATTTGACTCTGACCTGACCTCAGGTCAGGTCAAATCCTTGATTTGACCTCGCAAGGTCAAATTATATATCATTCGATTCGGTTTGCTGAGAGGAATCATATAGTTTAAGTCGTTTTGCTCTATCTGTACTTGTTCAGATGTAATGGCCGAAAAACTGAATTTATATGTTATCCCTATGACGGCTGTTTTTTACTTCTCGTGACCTTAAATGTGACCTGACAAAAAATGATTCAAATGTTTGTGATGAAAAATTGGATGGGCAGCCCAACGCCGTTTACCGTTTTTCGCTACCTACCGTGGTTCTCGAGATCTTAGGGGGTGGGTACCCGCCCCCGTCAATGCGAGGGTGGCTCAGACCCCCATCAATGCGCGTGATAATTGAAGCATATCATTATGCCGAAAAATCCGTTTGTGCCACGACAAAAGTGACGGGTGATAATAATTCAAACATGATTTTATGTTGTGCTGTAAGTTTGTTCTAAGGGGTGTTCCAGTGTACAATAATAATATAAATATTTGGGGTTTAACGATGCACCAACTGCCAAGTAAGGTTATTCAAGTTATTCGGCACTGCCAACTCTCATCCTGTTGGGAGGGATTTGGGTAATCAGATCAACTTATTCAGAGGCTCCGCCGAGACTTGCACCCAGGACTGGTGGCTTAGGAGGCTATGAGGCTATCTACTAAGCCACCCATCCCTTTCTCAGCATCCAAAGTGAAGGTAAAATATCTAGTGTAAATCACACTTTTAAGCCTAGATGTACTCAACATGGTTAACCCTTGCCCCGGTGGCGAGTACGAGCCACTTTCAACCTGGTGGGGGAGGGTAAAAAAGACCCCACTTTTAAAAAAGAAACTAAGAGAGCTAGAAAGAAACGCAAAACAGCAATAGAAAGCTCTTTAAAAATGATAGTGAAGATACGTCAGTCATTTTCTCGTTAGGTCAATATCAAGGTCAACCGAGGTCAAAATAGGTCAAGAATTGCTAACATGAGGTGCACTAAGAAAACCTCATTTATCTCAGAAAATCAGAAAGCTAGAAACATTGCCCACTATAAGAAAGCTCTTGAGTTGCTCTTCCATTGCAATGACATTCATTTTCAGCGCAAGTCAGAGCCAAGGGAGCTGCAGGTCACTGAACATTGAGAATGTTCTTGGAAATGTCCATAGCCGCCCATGCATAAGGGCGTTTCCTTTTTCACTAAAAACTTCAAAACCAAACAAGATATAACCATAGTTGATGCACCTCTGCAATTCTCTCCTCAATACAAATCGAATGATATACAATATTGCTATGCCAGGTCCAATTCAAAATTTGACCTGACCCAGGTCAACAGTTTGACCTAACTTGACCTGTTATAGTCATGATATATATCATTTGACTTGCAGCGACCATTCAAACACTTCAGTGACAAAATAAAAGTTTATATTTGACCTTAGGTGACCTTTCAAAGGTCACAGGGCAAAATGTGTGACTTAAACTTCAGAAATAGGCTAAGAGCAAGTCCTAACCGATATTTGAATTCATTTAATCCAGACTTACTGAGAAAAGGTTATTTCGTGATTTCTCCCTTGCATTTGTAATGGGGATGTCACGCTCTGTACATGACCTGAGGTCACCAATATCAAAAATTTCAGAACATATGTTGTAGCTCCTGGTAGGCCCACTATGTGGTATGAGTTTCAACTTGATCGATTAACCTTCTTTTTAGTTATTCAGTCCTAAACCTTTTTTAGGTGAGGTCACTTAACCTGGCCTGGTGAACTGGCTTGATATGACCTTGAGCTAAAATTGTCAAGAAAGATGTAAGAAAGGATTAAGAAATAGCTAGGCTATGTTTGCTCCGCTGCGTGCCGCCATTTTCCGATTACTATGGAAAAACCCGAGGGGGATAAAAAGACCCCCACTCAGGCAAAGGTTAAGAAACCCTTCTCTCTCAAGGCTTGTACAATTAGATATTGTTATGATACTAAGATCGCAGAAAAAGTGGTGGTATGTAGCAAACTTTGTGCTCGTCACAAAAAGACCCAGCCCATCGAAACCAGCACTGTTATTTTTCTTTAGTTGACAACTGGCAAATAAACTTTTTCTTGCATTGAGGACACACCTAATTGATAGCGCTACGTAAAAGCTGGCGCAAAAAGGACTGGGTAAGCTTGATAGAAGCCCTAGGCGAAGCTAGATTAATTGAAAGCAATAGATTGATTGTCCATGTTGTGCAGACGATAGGCAAAAAAGCTTGGGGCCAAGAAGATACTGAGTCTCTGCAGTGTCCATCTGGAGAATTGGTCAGCATTAGCCGGTTCTTACTTACTTACTTATGGCTTTTTATTAGGCGTTCTGTGCATAGCACCTTTGCCCGCCTCTAAAGGAGTGTGTGGGAGAATTTTAGAATTTAGTGTGAGGGCAAGCTACGTTAGTCTGTTAAAGCAATGGGAGTTATTTCAAGTAATGGGTTGCAAGATGTTTTAGCTTGCAAATGGACGGTCGTGGCAATGGCATAGCCATGCCAAGGGAGGTCTTTTAATAAGTTTAGACCCGCAGAGTGCGAAGGTTATTTCTGTGGTTGAAGACCCTATAAATTTAGAGTTTGAAATTTAGAATTTGAAATTTAGAATTTGGAATTTAGGATTTGGAATTTAGAATTTAGAATTTTGTGTGTCAGCTATTGATGTCCGCTTGTATACGTTACTCGAAAACCTCCGTTAACTCAATAATTTCGTATTTTAGAAAGTGCGCTAAACACCTGGCCAGGGTGCCGCGAATTTACCCTGCAACCCGGAGGTGAAGTTGCAGCTCCCCTCTTCGGCTGGGCAGCCGCCGCGCAGAGAAAGAAGAGGTCCGGTTCTGGAGGACTTAGGCAATGATAAAGGGTTGAGACACCATGGAGCTCTTCACTTCCTCAGGATTTTATCTTCTGAAGTGAGCTATAAAGAGATAAAGATGCTTCTAGAAAATTGACTGAAAAGCTACTTTCTGGTCCGTATTTGATTTTGCAGACATTGATAAATTTTTCCTTTTAGAATCTCAAGACAAAGTTTTGTTTCATGTTGTGCGAAGGAATCGTGAAATGGATTTAAGCAACATACCTTAGGGAGCTGACTACCAAATTAGCTCACTTCTGCAGGAGCTCGTGGTAACTGGTCTCAGTAGAGGTTTATTTTGCGGCATTGCTGCTGTCCTATAGTGCGTCCTGTAGCACTCATTGATCCAGCTGTAAGTTAAGACAAAAGCGATTCAGTTTGCTGAAGTCGATATATCAATATCACTCCGCACCTATTGCGACAGAGAAACATCCAGTGCAACAGTGCGCCTGCGCCAATGCGGTCGTCATCCCAGTCTTAGATAACATCAACGTATAAATGGTGTCTAAACTGCCAAACTGTCGTCTAGTCCTGGGTGGGAAGAAACTCTCTCCATTTTGATTCCGTGGAATAGTTTACCGCTCGGTCAGACGCGAGGTTCAGAGCGGCATGATTCCGCCAGCCACTCCACCGGACGTCGGAAGCGGCGAATTCGCTGTGACCGGCTTTCACAAAAGTACGTGCCTCAGACCGGGTGGCACTGTAGCAGAGACACCGGCTTTGGTCCATGGGAGCACTGATATAACCCTCGCCCAGAGATGTGTTTGAACACCCCCCTCGGGTTCTTCCGGCGGCACGAAAAAACGGTGGCGCGAAGCACCACCGTACTTGCTACACCTTCTCCTTGATTGATTCCGCAGCTTTCCTCAAAATTTTAAGCTTGGGTTATCGCAGGTCAAGTCACCAGTGCAGGTCGAGTGACCTCACCCCAATTTTTTAAGTTGGTATAAGAAAAAACGGGTTAATATATCGGATTGAAACATATAGAAAATAATGGTCCCACCAAATTCTACAAGGTATGTTCCGGGATTTGTCATATCGATGACCTAAGGTCAAATACGGACCATGACCTCTCGATTGGAAATCCATGGGAAAACAGAAATTGGGCTGTATTTGTGTAGATAAAGCTGATCATATGTTAATATTCTCCAAATCGAAGTGTCCTGGGCCCCTTTCAAGGTTCATGCTGCAATTTGCAACCTGTGACCTCTGAGAGGTCATCTGGAGCTACTTAAGCAGTTTTCAGACTGAGGTAAATAACTTTGCATGAAATAATGATACAGCTGTTATTTCTATACCATGGCGTTTGGATTGCTATTGCGAGTCGATTGATATGCATATTGACTATGCTAGGTCAAAAAGTAATCCAGACCTGACCTGTTTCTGTTTTGACCTAGTGTGGTCATATTATACATCATTCGATTTGCCGTGACGAGAGGAGGAAGTGAATGGTGCCTACACAATGATTCTAACTTAACTCTGTCCGATGCTAGGGCCCAAAACTTTGCTTAGTTATATACCATTTACATTTGTAAATAGTAGGGTTAACTCTGCAAGCCTTACACTGACTTGACGGAAGGTGCTGTACATACATACACTGATGACCAGAAGACCTCACCGCATTCACAGGGCCTGTTTTGCTGTTCAGGGATAAAATGGTTTCTTTTATTTGCACTGAATATCTTTTTTTCTTGGAGCGCTTGGATAAGTAAGTGCCAATATATTTTAAGCTGAGAATATGAAAATACAAAGCAAATGTATTGTCATCGGCCAGTTCAGATGAATGCTAGTTTTCGTGAGATACACAAATGGCCACAAGAAAAATAAGAAGTTTCGTAAGGAAACCAGCGCTACACACCGCAGGATTTGATTTGAATACCTGTCGTTCAGCAGCAGCAATTGGACCAAACTGTCATTATAAAGAATGATTTATTTTAAAAAATTTGAACGGCATCTTCCAAAAAGATCATTTGAATGACTTATCACGCCTAGGATGTTGCGTAGGATAAGTTTTAGAAATATACACATTATTTTGGCCGAAAACTATGAGTCCATTCCCTGGCTCGGTCATCTCACCAAACTTACCCGCTTGACAGGCAACCACTTCTTCCAGATATACAGCCTGTCATATTATTATTTAACAAACTCATTCTGAAGTGTGCATTTAATCTGGCGCGAAGCTCTCTCGGCGGTACCTGCCTCTCTAGAACTGATGACCGGGTAAATGTAAATTCTTGGACGCAACCAGCATACGCGGGCGCCGTAACGAGCTTCCCGCCCTGGAATTGCCTGCCTGGACGGCTGGAATGACCTGACGAATAGCCGGAAGCTCGAGCGTGAGCAATCTAACGGGAGACCAAGTGACCAACCGGGGTAGGAAATGTTTCTGCTCTCTTTTCTGATGGAATCCATCAGATGATTTTCGAATTGACATGGTGATCCTGTGTGTTTAAATCTCTGTTTCAAAGGTGTGAGTTTATATCTCTTTGAGCATGTGAGTGATGCCAATAAAAGGCTAACGATTCATTTGGACTGTTTTTATCATCACGTTTATGGAACTAAAAGTTTGAGCCTTAGTGCTTGAGATGGCTGAAACAGTGCTGGAATAGACTTTATAACAAACTATCGCCTTCGATCGCGTACAATTTGATTTTTTCTATTATAATCTTTTGCATAAATATTCTTAAAATTACACACCTGTTTTGCTCTTTTTTGCTGGTACTGAGACCGTGCCAAGCCGCCTCAAAATCTCCTTTTTTAATCAGGACCAGTCTCAACAAGCACACTTGCCCAATGTCAGGGAGTATTGGAGAGGGTATTCACTGTTGTTTGTCTGGCATCATAGCTTGTGACAGGAAGGGCACTCAGGCTTAGTTATTAATGCAAAAGGGATGAAACAGGTTTTGATGACCGAGAAGTTTGTTTTGATTCCATAAATTCTGGCCGAAGAATTCTAATGGAATGTACCATTCTAAAGTACTTGCGGTGTTTCTCTCCGGTGAAAGCTGCAATCAATCAAGTGGAACCAACCAGCAAAACCAATGTATCCAAGTACCAATGCTCAAAGAAAGTATCATGATGGTTTTCTTCTGCTAGGCTGGCGTTGATCTCATTTCGGACGGCTGTCACCCATACATCTACAGTATCGTTCCAGAAAGTCTCCTCGATATGGGTTGTAAGGTATGCATGGGCGCCGAAAGCGAGGGAGACGGGGGGGACGCGTCCCCCTGTTGGCCAACCAGGCGGGGGGACGTCCCCCAAATTTTTGGTCCAACGTCATTCATGCTTTCAGGAACCGATATGCTAATTCGCCTCCCCCGGTCAGCACCAGCCCTGGGTCGTCTCCCCCTGTAAAAATATGTGGCGGAGACTTTGAAGGTATGTGATGTTCACATTTGACGAAAAAAATCTAAAAGCCAATTTATCTGGTGCCCTCACTAGATACACTAGCCCTGTTTACATATAATGACATTGAACAGGTGAATTGCGTTTAAAATTGTAAATTGTTTGCTCGGCGGAAGCCAGCAAACATGCACGTTACCAGGGCTAACATTTCTGGGGGCAAGCTGGAAGCTAGAGCAGGAATAGCTGTTGCTTGCTTCTAAACTCAACTTAGCCTACGCCTAAAAAAGGAAATTTTCTGAATTCAAGACGATAGGTTGGTCAACTTCTACACACATGTATTATGCTTATTGCAGAATCATGTTCAGAGTGCTGAAGTTGTGGATATATGGAGCGTCTCATCGTTAAATATAGGTTATAAACTTGAAGCAATCAGGGCGTGTAGCAATAACCAGCCGCATGAAATTGTCCCAGGAGCACTCACGCTCCTATGTGGCATATTTGCAGCGAAATAATAAAGGAGCGGGTCCAACGCGTTCTCTTTTGTCACGACACTGCGCAGCCGTCGGCTAGTGAAGCGAGGCGATGTTTGAAGGACGCCGCTGAAATAGAGTTAACGGTGCGACGGACTATGCTGGCGCTCCATAACATCGGGTCTAGACGGCGAGCGCAGCGACAATACCTCAGCGCTGTGGCTGGGTCTCGGCCAGACAGCCGCGCAAACGCGGCGCGTCTTGAAGCGGAACAAAAGTGACCAACTGTGCAGCATCATCTGTTACGCGGTGTATTTATAGCCTCCAGGAGTTGAAAAAAGGAAAGAAATATGTGAAACTATATGTGGGAATATACGGAAAGACGTGGAACTGTGTGCTCTCAACAAAGTGCGCTGAAATGTTGTAAAACAGCCTTGAGTTGCCTCTTAGACACGATTACGTGAAATGTAATTCCTCATCCTCACTGAATGAAAGCCAATCTTCATTGCTATTCTTGACAATTTCCGTCTTCAACGATCCTTTAGTGGTTTGCTCCTTGTCCTGGAAAAAGAGGTACGACCAGCACAAAAGTCCAGCTCTCTTGGCCACAGGGAGCCATACCAGGTGATAGGAAGCACCCAGGAGTATCGTTTGTCACCCATCGCGGGCACCTGCTCTCCATTCACCGCCCTCTAACCCTCTCAAGGCCAGCTTATTAGAACCTGCCGGGCCCATTTACTGTTCAATAGTAGCGAGAATGGGCCGATTTAGCTGGGTGGGAAGCTCAAGCAAAAGGTCACAAGCCTCTGAAAAGTGGCCACCTCTGCGATGGTTTGTTAGTGGTGATGCCCTCACCTTTCATAGCAGCAACTACCTGGTCTATATACCCAGCAGCAACTACGTCTCCGGGCGTATCAGACAATAATTCGAAATAATTCGGCATGTAGTCGGCAGATAGCATTAAAAAGGCACGGAACTTTGCAGAACTGGGGAGGAGAAGCCTAGTCGTCTGATTTGGTGTTGTCAGGAGCTCGTATATCGAGTGGGTGCCACACTGGCCGGCGGGTGGCGAAATCGAGACGGCCAGAGGGGCATCAATAGAGCTGATGCTGGAAGCTCACGTTGTGGGGAGATGAGCGCACGCCTCCTGCACTTAGTCCCCTGGTAGAAATCGCACAGGGTTTGAAGGGGTGGCATGTGTGGTGTTGGCTTGTAACTATGGACTTTTAAACATGTGTGCCGGTGAGTGGTATGCACTGAAACACTGAGCGGAATCTCGAGGAATCAATGCAGTTCAAATCTAGGACCATTAAAATGACAAAGCTGCGCATTCTATTAGACTGTTCAGCTATTCATTTTAGAATTTAATCAGCATTCCAATAAGCGCTCTGAGTTACTGCTATCTTTGCAGGCACGCCTCCTGGAACGTCTATCTCACAAGGAGGCATCCGAAGGGGGGCTACATGAGCCCCAGTCTGGTGCAGCGGGGACCCTTCTGCAACTACTATGTCCATGAAGAAAAGGACGAGGGAATCATGGTGGAAACTGACGTACCGGTCAAAGAGGTAAGTACGTTTCCACGTAAACGAGCTAGGATAAGTGGACCAGCATTGGCAAATATGAGCCTCTTAACTCTCACCCCAGTTGAGGGTGTTTGATTACTCCTCGCGTTTTATAGGGGTGCCAAAAAACGGTGCGCGAAGCGCCGCCGTACTTAGCACACGTTGTTTTCGATCAATTATGCAGCTTCTCCAAAAAAATAAGCTCACGTCATTGCAGGTCAAGTCATCAGGTCAGGTCCATTGACCTCACTTCTGAAACGTGTCAAGTAGCACCAGTGGGAAGAGATCAGATCTATAGATCTAATGTTTATATCACATGCTATGCCCACTGAGTACCACAAGTCGAGGTCACGGTTTTTTACATCGATGATCAAGGGTCAGTTAAGGGACATGAAATCTTCACTGGAACCGCATGGATAAAACAGGAACTGACGGAAAAATTGTTATATTTCTGTAGAGACGGCTGAAATAACTTCTTAGTCTCAAAGCTATAGAATCGTAAACCACTCTCCATGCTCATGTAGCAAGTTTGGACCTGTGACCTCTGAGAGGTCATCTGCGACTACTTAAACAGGCTGCCAGACTTTGGTCGATAACTCCGCAGGATATTGTGATAAGGCTTTCATTTTGATACCAGTACCTTTGGATCATCATTGCATGTCGACAGATTTGGCATCTTACTATGTTAGGTCAGAAAGTGACCTTGACCTGACCTCAGGTCAGACCATTTTCAAATCTTGACCTGGTATAGTCATGCTAAACATTGTTCAATCTGTCATAACGAGAGGAATAGAATGACACTTAAAAATTACTCTAAGTTAACATAGCTAGACTCAATGACCTAAAAACATTCTCTCAGCTATCAAATTCTTTGTATTGCCATGATCTCGCTATTGATTTGAGCCAGAAAGTGACCTGTAAAGTTGTTTCATCATTTCTTATGGGCTCTCTAACACCGTTTGTGTTTTCGCAATTCCACACAGGAGCCAAGATGGAAGAGTGATTGTTAGAAACCCCTCACTCGAACTAGGGTGGATTGCAGGCCCAGAAGTGTGGGTGTTAACGGTGGCTTCTACAGATGTCTTCATCGATTATGTAGCAATGTTATCTGCAGGCTAAACAGCGCCACACAACACGATCTCCTCCGACTGATCTAATCTCCATGTGTGTATAACGCTACTCATTTTACTGAGACAGCCAAACATTGCTCTTTCTGTCTTAGACCCGGTATATTTCTCTCAATAGCAGTCGAAAATAGCTAATTCTATTCAGCCACTTGTAGGCTGAAATGTTTTTAGATTAAAAACCATTATTGGATAGAAACGGGCCCTTTTCGCATTCACCTGATATCGGCAGTGAAATGATTGTAATTAGGATGAGTAACATAGTTTATGGAGACAACCATAGCTGACACCTTGAGCCTCATGATCTCATATCGAATAAATATTTCTTCGAGCTCTTTGCCGATATTTTCTAAAGATAGAGATTAAAAAGCAGATGCGAAGGATGGATTGAAAGATGCATAAACGCCTTAAGAAATTGACAAGAAAATGGTTTAAATTTCCTTAAAATAGAACTTCTTTCACTGAATCATAGCGTTGCTCCTCTCTGACTTAAGTGAATTATACTGTAGAAGGCTCTGAAGAACTCAAGAAGGGCAGAAAAATACTGACGAAACACTCCTTTTGCAAACCTAACACTTTCAAACGATGGATTTACAAAAAACATTTAGAATACTCGTCAGCTACAACAGCTCTGCATTTCTGGTCGAACTGGCTGCTCTTTTTGTGTTATATCTATATCAGATATATTATATTAGCCTTTTTAACGTGGCGCTTGAAAAATGGCCACGCCGATTTTACATTTTGTTTACATTGCCTTTACTCATTACTCGCACTAGCAGCAGAATTATGTGCCCATTTCTTATCACTCATAATATTGTTTGCTGACGATCCCTCCTTCTCATAAATATAAACAGTTTCTTATTTTTGCTTATTCAAAAGCTAGAAAGTCAGACAAGGAGAAAAGAGGAACAGAAAATACTATGAGCACAACCACTGGCCAGAATCAACGTCAAAATATAAACTTTGCATTCACAATTTTTCCATACAAAGTACCATACATAGATCACACAATCCTACAGATATCGATTATTGAAGCAGTATGTCGTTAGACCCCAGTTCAATAAGAAACGAGCTTACGGCCTATTTTCTAAGGCTTAGCTAAAGCTCCATGAGCCGTCCTAGCAACCACCCGACACACCACCTGCGGTGCTTTTCTGCACGAGAGGTCACCGAAACCTGGCAAAGGTCACGCGGCAGCATTTCCTCAGGTGATTGCCATGCCTTTAAGGTTAGAACTAGAGGGGGAAAGGTACTGGACGGTAATGGACGTGCACCATTTGAACGGTGACAAAACAGCTTTATAACCGGGGAAGTTACTTTGATGTTAAAGGGCACCGGTAGGACTGCAATCGTGATGCCAATTGAAGGACACCACTCTTCCTGTCAGCACTGGAATATCACCATATCGAAAATGTCACATGCCTAATACAATTATTCAGCTGAAAGGTCGTAGTCCGAGGCACATGAAAGAGGTCGATTGGCACGCATCAGCACACGCTTTGCAATTTTAGCCTAAGTTCCATTTCCGTTTGGAGGCGAACAACATACAGTCGCATTCGAATTATATCAATCACATGAAGAACAAAGCGCTTGGTTCTAAAATTTTGATTAATCTATAGCATGAAGATAGCCGTGGTAGGCTGCATGGTATTTCAAGCTTTTCATGTACTCGTTATAAATAGAATCCAGCCGAGTATCTTTCACATGAAAATTTAATTTCTGACAGCGGATATCTAACTTAACCAGATTTATCTAATAATGTATCTAGCTTCCTAACTGGTACAAGATCGACCCCGCTCTGTGGAATGGCTGCGATAATAATGGAGAGAATAAAACTTTTGCTTGCATAGCTTTCAACCAACTGTTTCCTTCACCTATGGAATGTGAAAGGAGCCAACTGGAGCCCTAGACTTTACTAGTGTTACGATATTTTTGTGATAATAGAAGGTTTCAAACAATGGTACCAATTTCCATTGCAACTTACAAATGGTGAAATATTCCTGGCTTCCAATTCCAGCAGTGGAGCGCCAAATTACCTCAGCTGACAGAACCAGAGCGGCCGTCAGTGACATAAACTGTCATCTGTGTCATATGGTGTCCGCGTGGGCTACATTTTGGTAAGCTCCCAGGCATTTGCTTCGGACACCAAATTAAAGACAGCCCTGGGTGGTCACCGGCGAAAATTGGAATCCTTCGGTCAGGCGAAATCCGCTCGTGTAGTCATTCCTGTCACCATATTTAGAATGCAATTTGCCGATCGTCACATTGTGTTTCATATATTCACGAAATTAAAGTCACGTTCTCAAAGCCTCAAGACGCCGAATGCAAAAATCTTAGCTTCAATATCCATTGTCAGATATCATTGGTTCCATCGGGTATGTCAAGGACACCTTAAATCTTTGACTGCGTTTCATGGATTAACATTTTTAAGGTAGATTAACATTTTTATGGATTAACATTTTTGGAGGTGAGGTCTCTTGACCGGCAGTGGTGACCTGACCTGAGACCCAACCTTAAAATTTTGGGAAAAGTTGCGAAATTAATTATCCACCGGGGGTCCGGCACCACCTTCACCCCAGCGGGGGCCATCGATGACCCCCATCTAACTCCAAAAATATGTGAATTAGCGCAAATCTGCAAAGTGCATTAAAAAGCTCGCGTGAATTCAGTAAGAAATCAGCTTAAATGTGTAAGTGCTCAGGTAAATGTTTTGACCTCCAGGGGCCAATTTAGGTCATGGTAGGCTATTTTCACTCAAATTGCGATACTTAAGAAAACTGAGCATAACTTTTACGCCATTAGAGCTATTGAGAACTGGCAAAATCATAAGTGAGGTGATCTTGGTTGACCTCGCCTGGTGACCTGACCTTGGGTAACCCGGGGTAAAGAAGTTCAGGGATGGTAGAAACATGATAGGGTGAAAGGTAGAGCTTTCAACCGCAGTGCTGCGTCTCGTTGTTTTTTTGCTATCCTGAAAAAATCTTAGGGTGGCCGTCGATGGCCCCCGGGTGCGGCGAGGGTTAACACGCGTATTCTCAGGGTTCTGAACTACCTTTGCCTCGACGTGAGGGGAGGGGGATATCCCCGCCACTAAGATCTAAATAAAGCACTAGTTAACGAGAACCGTTAAAGATGTCAAGTAGTCGGACCTACGCTCTAAAGCAGTATTCTATAATTTTTTTCAGATAAAATCGAAGGTCACCAGAGACCAAAATATGTCACTGTAGGGATTTAATGGGATGTAATGGAAATGATGGTCTTTCAGTCATAGCATTTAATGTAAAAGAGCTATAATAACTTGTCGACACCTTTGGAATCTTCTGAGCAAGCCACGTCGAATGATGTATATTATTTCATTCCCAGATCAAATCTAATGTTTGACCTGGCCTAGCCTCATTTCAACAAAACATTGAGTCAAAATGCATATCATCTGAATGGAAGAGATAGTAAAAACCAGACACCGTGAAAATAAACACTTTATCCTCGTTCCCATCGAAGCTATTGAGTTTAAAGAATTTGACCCATGCACTTCCAATAAAGTCGTCCTGGCAGTACCTGACCTAAATTCTTCGATACCGGAAAGCCCGATCAAATTTTTGAAGTACTCGATAGGCCCACTGTGTGATATGAATGTCGAATGGATAGAGGAACCGAGTCCTTACTTACCTTAAACAATTTTGGAGATGAGTGTATGATGCAAACTCTGAGAATTCTGTATCCATGGATACAGCCAACGTTCAGATAAACAGGAAGTTATTAATACCCTGAAACATTCAGCGAGGCTTAAAACAGGGCTGTCCTGCTGTTTGTTGTTATTTCTTTTCTGTTTTGAGCTGCATGAAAGCATAGATGTTTATCAAACGCTATTGCACTGAGATAAAAAGAGACGCAAACATATATTAAAACACAGACTATGCAAATAATTTGTTTCCTGCGAACACGAGTTCATAGAGGCGTTCAGGGGCAGCAGTTGGAGGGCAGAGGGAAGGAATCCTCGAGGACTAGTCAGCGCTGAAGAAACGCCAATCAGCGTTAAGGAAGCGGACCACTCAGATAGCCTCTCACCACTTCTGTACCGAATCCAAAAATTGGAAAAGTTGGAGGATTCACCATTGGGAATATGGATGGTCATTTAAACTATTACGCACGCCGATGATGTTACCGTCATATTGGATGGAAGCGAGAAATCACTGGAGGCGTATCTCAACGCGATTGATGATATTAAAAAGGCTCCAGGATTAGTGCTGAATTGCAAAGAAAGCTCAGGTTTTATGGGTACCAAGGCCTCCAGAATTGAACCTCGTATCTGTTCGGAATGGAATATAAAATGGCCAGACTCTCCCATTGAGACATTGGGCATGAGTATTAGTGAAGATCCTGACATAGATTTAAACAGAATCAATTAAGAAGCCAAGTATGCAAGCATGCTTTCATGCTGTATTGCCTGGATCAATCCGCGCTTGAATCCCTTCGGAAGGATACCTTCAATAAAATAGGAACTGATGTCACAGCTTATTCACCTCATACCCATGATTCTAGCGCCTGGGCAAACCTTTGAGCAGAACATTGAATCATTGTTCACTTCGTTTGGGGGTAGAAGAAGAGTACTAAGAAAAGAGAGCAACACCAAAAACGAAATACAAAGAAAGAGACCTGAGAGTACCAGATATGCTGACTCAATGCCGTAGCCTCAAGATTGCATGGATAGAAAATACATGAAGGAGCAAAACGTGCCAGACGAAAAACAGGAATGAGATATAGTCAATTTTTGAGAAGTGGATGTGCTATTTTTTATTGCGATGGAAACAAATAATTGCTTAACACCCCGAGCCTCTTTCTTGGTGGGCATCCGAACCTCTTTCGCCAAGGTGGGGGTGTTCAAACACCCTACCCTCCTAGAATTTGGCTCCTTTTACGGGATAGGGAAAAAACCCGAACGCTGGTGGATAGTCCATGTGAATTCACGAAGAAACTACATCAGTCATTTTTTGGCTCAGGTCAATATTGGGGTCATGACAGGTTAAAGAAGATGGCATGTTAGGTAATAGTTTCGGGGCTCTAGCGTCTGACAGAGTTAAGTTAGAATAATTTTTAGGCACCATTCAATTCATCTCTTTACGGCAAATCGAATGAATATAATATGACTATACTAGGTCAAAACACAGAAATTTCATGACCTCAAGTCAGGTCAAGGTCACTTTCTGATCTAGCATAGTCAATATGCACATCAATGGACTCGCAATAATAATCTTAATGTAATGGTATCAAAATTTATCTTTATTTACTGCAACGTTATTGACCCAAGTCTGTAAATCTGTTCATGTAGTCCAGATGACTTGTCAGGGGTCACAGGTCAAAAATTGCAGCATGAACCCAGAAAGGGGCCCAGGATACAGCAATTTAGAGAATATGAAGGTATTCTCAGCTGTATCTACACAAATACAGCCCAGTTCCTGTTTTCCACATGCATTTCCAATGAAGAGGTCATGACCTGTACCTGACCTTAGGTCATCGATATAGAAATCCCGGAATATATGTTGTAGTACTCAGCGGGCCTATTATGTGGTATAAGTTTCAGTTCGATAGATTCACCCTTTTCTTACATATGCCACCTTTAAAATTTTTGGAGGTGAGGTCTCTTGACCGGCACTGATGACCTGACCTGAGACCCAACCTTAAAATTTTGGGAAAAGTTGCGAAATTAATCAAGGGTAAGGTATGCCAAGTGCGGCGGCGCTTCGCGGCTCCGTTTTTTTCATACTACCGGAAAAACCCGAGGGCGTTGTTCAAATGCCCCCACTTGGGCGAGGGTTAACACCCGCACTGGAGGGGAGTCTGGCACTAACGCGCACTGGAGGGGGGGACTGGTAGCCCCCTAAGATCTCGGAAACTAAGAGGGTTAAAAAACGCCACTTGGTAGGTGGGTGGGGGCTATAGTGATCTACATGATGACCAATTTTCATTGACCTAGGTCAATATCTTCAAGGTCAAACAAGGTCGTAAAGGTCAAATATTGGCCATGCTGGGATCGGTTGGTAAATGCTGTGATTATGCAGGAAAATGGCGGGAATAAGCTAAAGGCGGACAAGTTTCATAGAGAAGAGGTCTCAAAGAGGCTTCCCCACAACGTTTGGGTCAAGGTCATTTAAGGTCATTGACCTTTAAGGTCACCATATGGTATACTACTTATTATTTACACTTTGACTAATACTGTAGCCACTGTTTGGCGGGAAATGAGGATTGACCTTTCCCAATGACCTTTGACCTTGACCTAACTTGACCTTTGTATCGAGGTACCCTACCGATGACGTCATAACATGATATATGTCAGACGGGGTAACGTCATTTGGCCGGATGCACAGTGGTCAGTGACCTTGAAAGTGCAGATATGACCTTGACCTGTAATTTTTGACCTTGACCTTGACTTTCATGTGAAGTGACCTTGACATATAGTCCCGCTTATATGACGTTATGACGTCACCACTCGGTCTTCGATGCAAGCTAACTGGTCCGACCGCGCGTTTACGGCGATCTCAAAATGCATGTCTGAATTTTGAAAGCCTATAAGTCAAAAAATTTCCGGACGATTTTCAAAAAGTCTTCACCAATCGACGCGCTATTAAATTTTGTTAAATGTGGCCACGTGTCGTGTTTCGGCTACAAGCGGTTCTCCGGCCACCTTGGAAAAACAGGTGGGGGGCCTCCGAGGCCCCCTCCAGTGCGCGTGTTAAGGATTGGAAAAATATTTTTCAGTGGAAACATGTTTGACATAGATATCCATAAGACGGGAAGAAGGGGGCCCGGGAGCGGAGTGGAGAGCGTAGCTGGCTTCCACGCAGCCGACCCGGGTTCAAAGCCTGAACAAGGAGCAAGCTGGTTCCCGAGAAAACCTCCCAACGACAAAAGAGTTGGCGACGCCATATGACCCTAACAGTTCGTGTGTCGATAAGCTCCCCCCTCCAAAGGCCTTAATAATGAATTATTAAGGCGAGAATAAGAATGAATAGGGCTCCAAGACTGGGTCAAGTCATTTGGGCCAATAGAGGCATCGGTCTTAAAACGAAAACACCTTAAATTGGGAAGTTCTGGTCAACAAAGCATTAATCAAAATATGCGACATTTATAGTTTGCCAGATAAAAAACGACAGATAAAGAGCCTCTAAATTCGCATTCCATTCCCTGGTGATTTCATCGATCACTGTAGCAGTTGCGCCGACATAGTTAACCCTTCACCGCCTGGGATTCCGATCGGACCCACCCTGGCTTTTTGAAAATGATTCCAAGCCTATTCAAATGACAGGAGCGTCGCTTTGCAGGCCTGTAGGACAATCAATTTTATAAATTAGGACCAAAAATTGTTATCAGGTCAGGTCAGGTCAACGAGTTATGAGGTCGCTTCTAAAGCAATGTAAGGCAATTTTGTTCTTCTAATATGAGGCAAACATAAAAGCTAGATCAAGTTTCAAAATATCATTCGAAAGCTCTTGGAACGAAAAATCTGGGTGTTGTCATAAATTTTGAGGTCAAGGCAATACCAAGGTCACCACAGAGCATAAATGTCACAATTTTTGGCATTGTTTGTGTTTGTACTCGCCAGTGCTTTGTAAATTTGATGTGATTGCCTTTTCTGAAACTTGGCTCAATGATACCATCTTAGACTCTGAACTGGAATTCAGCTTTAGTGACCACACATGGTTCCGACGTGACCGATCCGGTCTGGGCGGCGGAGTCGCTTGTGCTGTACGTTCGTCACTCCTCCCAGTGCGACTCCCAGATCCAGCCAACTCGGAGATGCTGTTAATCCGACTAAGACGCGCTAACATAACGTTGGCTACCTGCTATCGGCCTCCCGACGAGGACAGCTCTCTTCAAAACATCATCACGTCCTTGTCATCAACTCAGCCAGCAGATTGCAAGTTATTGGTACTGGGAGACTTTAACCTACCAGAGATCAGCTGGACCGCAACAGCACAGGGAGTCATTCCCATCCTTCAGAGAAGATTGGCTCGTGCCTGTACTTTTTGGACCAATGTGATGTCTTGGGGCTGAAGCAGTGGATTACAGATCCCACTCGTGGTCCTAATGTTCTTGATTTGGCTCTGTCGCGTGGTATTATGTGCGAATATGTTCTTGTGCAGGATTCGCATTTCTTAACCGATCATAGGGAAATTCTCTGCCACTTTTTGCTGCCTAGATATCAACCTGTATTAGTGACACGGCAGAAAGTGTTTAACTACAAAGATGCTGATTTTGGTAGCCTTCGTCGAAGCCTGGCGCTAATTCATTGGGGTATTCTTGATAATTTAGACGTTGACGAAGCGGTGGATGTTTTTTATGGATTATTGGAATCCGCCATAGCTGATTATGTGCCGACTGTAACTATCAGGCGGAAGTGTCCACCCTGGTTTGACCGTGCGGTGCGGGCGGCGCTTCGCTTAAAGGAAGCAGCTTTTCGGCGTATGCGGCGCAATCGTTGTGAGGAGAGCGTGACCGATTTTAACATAAAACGGAGTAATCTTAAATCTATTATCAACACCAAGTACTCTGAGTACCTTACGAAACTGGCTGATGACATGCGGACCAATCCGAAAAGATATTGGACTTTTTTGAGAAGTGTTGGCAAAAAATCAAGTATTTCGTCAGTACTGTTCAAACCAGATCAAAGCCTTACCTCAGACGACACAGAAAAAGCGTCTCTCTTGAACCTTGCCTTTGCACGGAAATTTACAAGCCCCACTGTCAGCGTCTTTCCCATTGCAACAGATTTTCCAGTAGGCACCTTATCTTGTTTTCATGTTTCTGAGGAAGCAGTTCGAAATACCCTGAAGTCTCTAGATCCAAATAAAGCATGCGGTACAGATAACATTAACGCTAAAATCATCGTAGAGTGTGCTGAAGAATTGGTAGCACCACTCACAAAAATATGCAACATGTCCGTTACAGCTGGTAAAGTTCCTATTAAATGGAAACAGGCCAATGTCATTCCAATATAAAAAAAAGGCGACAAAAAAGTTCCATCGAATTATCGGTCTGTCTCCCTACTTCCAATTTTCGCAAAAATTTTGGAACGACTTGTCTACGACCAGCTGTTTCGGCCTGTTTCGCCGGTGCTGTGCCCTGAGCAGCACGGTTTTGTACCTCATCGGTCATGCTCCAGCAACCTTGCGACGTATCTGAGCTCGACTTGGGAGGCCATATCGGACGGATACCAGACGGACGCCATATATACAGATTATTCGGCAGCATTTCAAAGCGTCAACCACAAATTGATCATTCACAAACTAAAAAACTCGTATCACCTAAAAGATTCGGCTCTAAACTGGTTCGTCTCGTATCTGTCCGATAGACGCCAGAGGGTCATCGTGAACGGCAAAACATCCGACTGGATCTCAGTAACCTCGGGTGTACCGGAAGGATCTTTAGTGGCCCCGCTTCTATTTTCGCTCTTCATAAATGACCTTCCAAGTGAAATTGGTTCAAATTGCTTGATGTATGCTGACGATGTCAAAATTTACCGCAAAATCATCGCCCCAGCTGGCGGGCTGCTGTTGCAGCGCGATCTCGATCGCTTGCAGTCGTGGTCTGTCAGATGGGGCCTCATACTAAATCCCTCAAAATGTCACTCGTTCACGATGACCCTCAGGCGTGCACCTGTCCGGACGCAATATTCTATTGGGAACGCTGCTCTAAATTCGGTATATAAAATTCATGACCTAGGTGTAATATTGGACAGTAAATTAACATTCTCGGCTCACGTATCCCATGTAGTAAAACAAGCCAACAGGGCTCCAGGTCTCCTAATCCGATCTTTCCAAAATGCCTCAAAAACTGCAAAATTTGAAAAAAAGTCTTTACTTACAGCATATTATGCCAATGTACGCTCTCATCTGGAGTACTGCAGCGTGATCTGGGCAGGCGCGGCCAAATCTCATGGCGTGCGGGTCGATCGAGTGCAACATAAGTTCCTTCTATGGCTAAATCATCACACAATGAGACCATGCTTATCATTGTCCTATGACGCTCTCATGCATCATTTTGGCGTAACATCTCTTGAATCTCGAAGAATTCAACACGATCTGCTTTTTCTAAAAAGTATTTATTGTGGAAAAATAGATTCTGAAATTCTGTTAAGTAAATTTCCTTTACACGTGCCATCTCGATCAACTCGCACGCGTCATCTTTTCGCGGAGCGGCGCGGGCGTGTGAACACTGTGGGCCAGGGGCTTTTGTGTCGGATCCCGCGGGCAATGAATGCCTTCTTATCATGTTCCGGTTCCGACCTATTTTTAGAATCTTTTAGCAGTTTTAAAGTCAATGTTTTAAAATACATACGTTCACCCCGTGTACTTGCTGCGAGCTAACGCTCTCGCCGCAGCAGGTAATTTTTAGACAATGTATTTTCTCTAAGCTTTCAATTCATGTTTTACCAGTTTCATTTATCCTCGGGGAGGAACATCCTAGCCTGGGGTGATTCATTGTAGTGTTCTCATGTGTGATGCGTGTCTTTTACTTGTAGCATATTGTTTATTTTTAGGCTCTGACTTCGCCTGTAAATGGATATACATCTGTTGGCGATATAAATAAATAAATAAATAAATAAATAAATAAATATAACTTTTGAACGAAACATGATACAGTCTTGAATTTGGTATCATAGTAATGAGCATAACTGAAATATTTGAATGATATACAGCATTACATTGAAAGTTTATTATTTGACCTTGACCTAAAGGTGATAATGTGTCCTTACAAGATCATGTTGCATAGCACTTGAAGCCTTGGGTCAAGACAAACATACTGATGTCTCTTGTTTTTCTCTAGGTTAAATGGCTCTTGAGCTATAGGGGATTTTCTTAACACGCGCATTGACGGGGGTCTGAGCCACCTTCGCTTTGACGGGGGCGGGTACCCGCCCCCCTAAGATCTCGAAAACAACGGTATGCAGCGAAAAACGGTAAACGGCGTTGGGTAGCTGTGGTGACCCGCCCTTGGTGCGCCTATGTCCACGCCGCCTATGCCCGCGCGTGCCCTGAGGCTAGGCTCGGGCGCAGTGTGCCGGATCCGCCGGTGACCTGGCAGTCGTAATACAGCACCATACGAGAGAGGAGTGTCTCTGTTACATTGGCGATCAGGATGAATTCCTTCAATTGCGGGCTTCAGTGAGAAGATAGCTTCACTGCAGGATTGGAAATCTTCAACTGCAACTGCTGACGTTGTCATATTGGATTCGACGCCATGACAGATAAGTGTATGGAGAGTTTTGATCCGGACTCCGATTCGTGGCCGGAGTGGGAGGAGCGTTTTGAGTTCTTTTTGGAGAGTCAACAGATAACTGATGACAGTCTCAAGAGGGCAAAGTTTTTGACTATGTGCGGAAAGAAAATGTATGGATTGATTCGTAGTTTGATCGCCCCTGCAAAGCCGAACGAGAAGACTTACTCGGAGCTACTGTCGGTCGTGAGGCGTCATAAGGATCCTAAGCCATCGAAAATTGTTAGCCGGTACAAATTTAGCCAGTGCCAGCGCCGTCCTGGTCAGACCATCACTGATTTTGTCGCAGATCTTCGGCGTGCAGCGGAACACTGCGAGTTCGGGATTACACTGGAGGACCGGCTAACTGAACAGCTGGTATGCGGCGTGTCCGAAGAGCGGATCCAGCGACATCTCCTGGCAGAAGAAGACCTCACTTTTGCGAAGGCTCAGCGAATCAGCTTGTCCCTTGAAATGTCGGCCAATGATGCTTTAATTATTGCAGGTCAGCGTTCGGGGTCTGGTTTTTCGTCTGTGCAGGCTGCTACTGCCGCGCCAGCTGGTGCGAACGTTGCAGGGGCGGAGTCCGACAGGTGTTGGCGGTGTGAGCGCTTTAACCATTCGCCAGATGTCTGCCGATTTCGTCAACTGAAGTGCCATGCATGTGGCAAGTTTGGTCACATTCAGAGGGCGTGCAGACAGCGATCTCAGCCACGGTCATCGGCAAGAGGAAGAAGAAGCTCAGTGCGGCATGGACTTCGGCATGGGCAGCGTGCTCACTGCGTGGATGGCGCTGACGAGGACGACGAGTGGGAAGACTGGTTGGAGGGGACAGCTGAAGAAGTTCGCCAGTCCTCTGATTCTGCTGACGTCAGCCAGGTGGGTCATGGCGCTCCGCCCATTACCTGCACTGTTAAGTTTCAATGCACCAGTGTTGAAATGGAGGTTGACACTGGCTCCCGTTACACTTTGATTGGGGAGAACACGTATTTTTCTTTGAATATTCGCCCACAGCTCAAGCCATGCAGTGTTAAGTTACGTGCCTACACTAAGGACATGATTCCAGTTCTGGGGGAATTCCGTACCTCGGTGAAGTACTCAGACACTGTCCACCGGAACTTGAAAGTAATCGTGGTGAAGGGTAAGAGGTCAAATCTCCTGGGAAGGGATTGGCTCCAGGTGATTCGTCTGAACTGGCAGGAAGTGAAGGCTGTTGTCAATGCCGATTTGCAGCAACTGAAGAGCAAATATCGCCGCGTTTTTGAACCCGGTCTGGGTGAGCTAAAAGGTGTGGAGGTAAAACTGGAAATTGATCGCTCAGTTCCGCCGAAACTTTTTCGGGCTAGGTCGCTGCCATACGCGTATCGGGCACAAGTGGAACGACAGTTAGAGAAAGACATACAAGCGGGGATTTTGGAGCCTGTACAGAATAGTCAGTGGGCCACGACCTTGGTTCCAGTTTTGAAGAAGGACGGCACAGTCAGGGTTTGCGCGAATTTCAAGCGGACTGCAAACCTCGCTGTGAAATTGGATCAATACCCGTTGCCGACTGTGGATGATTTATTTGCTAGACTCTCTGGTGGAACAGTTTTCTCTAAGATAGATCTGGCTCAAGCCTACAACCAAATTAAAATAGAGAAATCATCCCGCGATGTTTTGACCATCAATACTACGAAGGGTCCATTGCAGTATACGCGTCTTCCGTTTGGAGTTTCGGCAGGCTGTGGAATTTTCCAGAGAGGGATTGAGAAGGTGTTGGCGGGGTTGCCAAATATTGCAAGTTATCTTGATGATTTACTCATTAGCAGCAAGGACGAGGAAAGCCATTTGAAGACCCTGGGTGAAGTTTTTGACCGACTGGAACGAGCCGGACTGAAGGTACGTGCATCAAAGTGTCTATTTTTCGTTCCAAGAGTTGAGTATCTCGGCCATATTGTGGACAGGGATGGTATTAGACCGGTACCAGCGAAGATAGAGGCCATCAAAGATGTCCCTACTCCTCGGAATGTCAGGGAGCTCATGAGTTTTTGGGCATGGTGACGTACTATGCTAAATATTTGCCGTTCCGTGCTGACAAGCTCGCTCCATTGTATCAGCTTCTCCGCAAAGGCAGTAGGTGGCACTGGGGAGCTGACCAGCAGGAGGGCTTCCACTGGGCGCAGAACGTCCTGACTTCCGACTCGTGCCTGGCACACTACCGCAGCGGGGACCAGCTGGTGCTCGTCTGCGACGCGTCACCCGTCGGCGTCGGTGCAGTCTTGGCGAGACGCGAGAGCGACGGGTCTGAGAGGCCCTTGGGGTATGTATCCCGCAGTCTCACTACTGCAGAGAGAAAATATGCCCAGATTGACAGGGAGTCATTGGCGATTGTTTTCGGAGTCAGCAAATTTCACAAGTGGCTTCTAGGGAACCATTTCGTGTTAGTTACGGATCATAAGCCGCTATTGCGGCTTTTTGGAGAGCACGAGGATCTTCCGGATTGATTGATTGATTATTGGGTTTTAGGGGCGCGCCAACCTGCAAGGTCATATAGCGCCCATAACACTTCTCTGCAGTCAAAGCTTATAAATTTGTCTGTCTTTAGGGGAAAGTAAAGTCTCGTCTACAGTGAACTAATATTTACATTAAAGAGTGATTCTTTCACATCGTAGTTATGATTCTCACTGCACGGATGCATGGTCACAGATTCAAACAGGTTTACCGCGCCGGCAGGCGCTCGGCGCGGGGCGCCGGGGCATCACTTCCGGCGCCCACCCCGCGCCAACGGACCCAGGGGCCCGGGGGCGCGGGGCAGCCTAGACGCCGGACCCAAGCCCGACGTCTAACGGAGGCCCTCCCCGTCGCTCCGAGACTTGAAAGGCCCCGGAGCGAAAGGGAGGACCCGCCAAATCGGCGCCAGGCGCCTATCAGCGCGGTTGACTACCACAACACACGCTTTTAACCAGGATCAAATATTATCGTAAAGTCAATGTCTCTAAGATAGGACAGCACCCGTTCAACCATACTGGAGTCACGGCCGATCAATTCTAAAAGTGTGGACTCCTGCCGGTGCACGCCAAAATGCAAAGACCTGCGTCTAGCATATTCCGGGCATGAGACCAGCACGTGTCGGACCGACAGGGGCGCCGCACATCGCTGACATTGTGGTCGAGGTTCGCCGCATAACAGATATCGGTGAGTGGCCAGCGTGTGGCCAGTCCGCAATCGACACAACGCCACCTCCTCACGGCGGTTAGGCCGCAGCGAGGATGGCCACTCACCGATCTCAGGTTTGATAACTTTCAACTTGTTATTTATTATATTATTCCATTGTTCTTGCCATACACTGCGAAGGTGGGTACATATATATGGGTACAAATATCTAGCGGGGATTCGTTGCGCACGCCTGCAGGGCCTACGGGAAGCACGTCGGGCCGCTGCGTCTGCCACTTCATTCAATTGTATTCCAACATGACTTGGGATCCAGCAGAGTGTTACATACTTTCCCAGTCTGGCAAGGCGGGTTAAGCGCAGGACAATGTTTAAAACAAGTCCATCACTTGGGTTGAAACCACTCACAGCTTGAATGCTGCTAAGGCTATCGGTGAAAATAACGTATTTCGTGGCATCACTAACTTCGATAAAGCATAGAGCCTTATCCAAGGCGGTGAGTTCAGAGGTGAAAACCGATGCAAAAGATGAAAGTGAGAAATTTCTTGTTACTGTATTCGTAACAAAAGCGCATCCCACTCCAACATCAGTTTTTGATCCGTCAGTGTAGAACGACACATGATCTGCATACTGTGCAATGTGTTCGAGCGCCAATTGTTTAAATTCAGTAGGGATAGTATCGGATTTGGTTTTCCCTGCGAGAGTCATGTCGGTTTTTGGGCAGATAAGTTCCCAAGGAGGGATGTCTGAAAGCTCGCTATGAGTCACAACACTCGGCTGGATACCACTTTCGGCCGAGAAACGTTGGACGCGTACGCCCAGTGGGATTCCTCTTTGCACGTTCACAAACAGCCGTAGCATGTTCCGCGAAAAAACTGCGTTATATGTTGGGTGTGACGGAGACTGAGCCAGCTTACAGGCGTAACGCTGCCCGAGCAGGCGCCGTCGCAATGCGAGAGGTGGTTCATTTGCTTCCACCAACAAGCTGGAGCACGGTGTTGTCCTAAACGCACCTGTGGCCACTCGGAGTGCACTATGGTGAATCGTATCTAAACAGCGTTTAGCTGATTCCGACGCAGAATCGTATACAAAACAGGCGTAATCCATCTTGGAACGAACAAGAGACCGATAGAGAATGAGAAGTGTCTTCCTGTCCGCTCCGTACGATAGACGAGATGCACATTTCAAGGCATTCAATGATTTAAAACACTTGTCACGTATATTCCTAATGTGTGCGTTGTATGTCAGCCGTTTATCAAACGTTACTCCGAGAAACTTTGCTGTCGGTTGGAAAGTGATAGTTTTACCGCGCAACGATACCATAGGTTCCGGACAGGTCCTGCGCCTGCGACAGAAATGAACACCAGCGGTTTTTTCGGTCGAAAAATATAATCCATTTTTACTACTCCAGCGTTCCAGATGGTTCACGGCCAGCTGGAGCTGACGGGAAAGTGCCGGCGTTGTTGAAGCCTTTGCCCATACTGCGATGTCGTCCACGAAAATGGATGCCTGAATGGAAGGTGGGAGTGAATGTGTGACGTCATTTATGGCCAGAGCGAAGAGGCAGATACTAGAGACGCTCCCCTGCGGAATGCCTTCTTCTTGATAAAAGGTGTTTGAGTATGTACCACCTACTCTGACACGGAACGTCCTATCAGTCAAAAAATTTTTCATAAAGAACCCCATCTGACCTCTGATACCACACTTATGCAACTTTAAAAGGATACCATGTCGCCACGCTGTATCATAAGCGGCAATGGCGTCAAAGAAGACGGCTCCCAGGTGACGCCTCTCTTTAAATGCAATTCGCACTGAGGTGTCAAGTGATACCAAGTGGTCCACCGTACTGCAGCCTCTACGAAACCCACACTGGTTGTTATTGATGATGCCCCGGCTTTCAAAATACCAAACGAGTCTTACATTCACCATTTTTTCGAACAACTTGCACATGCACGAGGTAAGCGAGATCGGCCTAAAGTGCAAAGGGTCCAATCCAGATTTACCAGGTTTAAGGATTGGTATCACTATAGCCTCCCGCCACGCCGGTATAAATTCGCCGGACTCCCACATCATATTGAATGAGGCCAGCAGTACCCTGAGTGCGCTCTGCGATAGTGCTTTAAACATATCATTGTGAATTAAATCCGGGCCCTCGGCCACAGGGTGGAGCCCACGAATGGCTGCCGCTAGCTCATGCAAGGTAAAGGGCTTATTGTATGACAGTGTGCTGGTGGTTCCAAAATGTATACTTTTCTGTTCAGCTAGGGTTTTATATCGCATAAATGAGACATCCTCCCTAACTGAACTACAGCGCTGTGCAATCGCATTTCCTATACAGTCGGCTACTTCTGTTGGATTGAATATATTCCTACCACCAATCTGCAGAGTTGGTAGTGGTGTGGAGACCGACCTACCTTCGATACGGCGGATTTGACCAAACACTTGAGACAATGGCGTAAATCGATTCAGTTTACCTACGTATTCTCTCCAACATTTTCTCTTAGCTTGTTTTATTGTGCGCCTGCAGGCGGCTCGAGATTTCCGATACATATTTAAGTTTTGCTGAGTGGAATTTCGTTTAAACTGTCTGTAAGCGCGCCGCCGCTCTCGGACAGCGTCACGGCATTCCATGCTCCACCACGTTACCGGTGGTCGCCGAGGGTTTTTTGATGTTCGCGGTATAGAAGCATAAGCAGCGTCTCGGAGGATAGCTGTAAATTGGTCGACTGTGAACGGTGTTTGGGTTGAAAAGGTTTCCAAATAGTCATCCACGAGGGAGCTAAATAAGGACATATCAGCATTTTTCATCTTCCAACATTGCGGTCTCGTGCCTAAAACAGATGTGTTGTCACAAGTCACTAAAACAGGGAAATGGTCACTTCCCATGGGGTCACTGCACACAGCCCAGCTAAACAGAGCAGATAGCTCTGGGCTGCAAAGGCTAAGATCCAAAATGCCGATTCCCGACCGGATGGAATAGTAAGATGTGTTGGTGCTCCGGTGTTTAAAATACAAAGGTTCACACCCTGGATAAAATGATCGAGGTGCCGACCCCGAGAGTTAATATCTTCACACCCCCAAGCGGTGTGGTGAGCATTAAAGTCTCCCAAGAGAAGGATGGGCGGTGGTAGCTCAGATATAAGCAAATTTAGTTCACGAGTGGGCATGTCTACCCCAGGGGGTAGGTATATAGAGCAGAGCGAAATCTGCCTTCGAGCGATATATATACGTGCTGCCACGGCTTGCAGCCGTGTTTGGAGTGATATTTGCTTTGCTGGTATATAATTATTGATTGCGAGAAGAACACCACCGTGGGCGACTGGGTTACGTTGTAAATCCTTTCGAAATATTGAAAAACCTGTAAGGGAGAATGGGATCTCAGCTGAGAGTTTAGTTTCTTGCAGGCATATAGCTGCCAGTCCCCTGGATCTCATAAAAGCCTGGAGATCCCCGGCGCTGGTGCGAATTCCACGACAGTTCCACTGCAAAAACGTGTTAATGATGGGGGTGGAAGTTAGGGTGAGCGCCTACCAGAGGAGCTACTTGCTATTTCCAGTATGGGCCTCCTGGCCCATAGGTTTTCTTTGGGGGCCCCGAGGGCACCCCACTTTGCCTGGGTCGAGACGATGCCCCAGGCCTAGATGTCCCTATTGATGCTGCTCGGGCTTTAGAAGGTTGTGGCTGGCCTGGAGGAGTCCCGGATGCCACACGTTTGGTGGGAGATCTTCCCCTAGTGCTATCCTCCCTCCGTGACCCCTCAAACTGCCTCCTGACAGCCGCAACCGACGTCGGCGGCGGTGGGGGAGGCGGAGGGGGCTGATTATCGGACAGAGGAGAAAAGGCAGGAGTAGAGGTAGAGCGCTGACCGTCAACAGAGATTTCAACGGGGGGCTGGACTGGGGACGGCAGTTGACGTCGCTTCCCACCCTTGCCCACCGTCGTCCAACCCTCGGTCGCTTGAGTGGGGTCAGGCTCCGGTGCCACCAAGGGCACCCTTTGCCTCGGAGTGGCGGGAGTCTCAGACGGGGTGTTGGGGGCAGGAGTGGTCCCCTGCTCCCCGCCCCCACCCCCAGCCGGGGCCACAGGCGGCGGGGGAGGGGCGGGAGGGATGGGTGGAGGAGGTGCCGCCTCCGGCTGCGATGTCGGGGCGGCGGGCTGGCCAGAAATGACCAGCCCCATCCTCCCTGCCAGGCGGATAAAGTCCGCCAGGGTCAGGGAACGGATGACCTCCTCCGGGGTCATCCGCGGTGTCGCTGGCGTCCTTGAGGGCGCCGCTACGGCGGTCGCTATTCCGCCCACTGTCTCTGCATATGATCTCTGAGGGTAGGAGGTCTCATAGGCTTCCCTCGCAGCCCTAAATGGAATACGTTTCGCGACCATGATAGAAAGAATCTCCTTTTCTGTCTTCATACGTGGGCAGTTTTTATCATTTGCAGAGTGTGATCCTTTACAGTTTATGCAGTAAAGTGCTCGTGCGTCACAGTCCCTTCCGTCATGCTTGTTTGATCCACATCGCTCACACACTTTCTCTCCCTTACAAAATCTGGCTGTATGACCATAGCGTTGGCAGGAAAAGCACCGCATCGGGTTGGGAACATAGGGCCTGACCCGAATCTTCACATATCCGACATTCACGTCCGCCGGCAAATCTACACTATCAAAGGTCAGTATCACAGTGTCAGTCTCCTCGAGAATCCCTCCTACTTTTCGCCGCACTCTCCTCGCCTCCACTACACCGCTCTCCATGAGTCCATCAACTATCTCCTCATCCGGAACCCCTTTCAGATCAAAACATGTAATGACACCCTTCGAAAAATTCTTTGTCTTGTGTGGTACAATCGTGACTTTCACCTTTACTACTTTCCTCTGCTCCGCTTCTCGCTTCGTGTATCGCAGTTCTGTCGTTTCGAGTGCACGCTGTGCATCTGCTGAGCTACTGAGCTCCACCTCCAGGACGCCGTCCCGAAGGCAGCTGCACCTCATCACCTTGCCAAGTCGGTCACATGCCTCCTTGCGTTGAAACGGCGAAAGTGATGATAGGGGGCTGTCTACACCCCGAATCATTACAACACGCGGGCGGGAGGGCTTTAAAGTGGCCCTTTGAGAGCCGGCAGTTTCGTTCCCACCACCCTGAAGGGGGAGGGGAGGGGAGGGGTTTGCGGTGTTGAGTGTATCCATGAAAAAGTTCTTAAATTCAACCAGCCACGTGCGCCCCCCTTCCGACGAGGGTGCTACGAGGCGAGACGACGCACGGGCTGGCTATACGGGGGAGACGCCGCCGTTACAGAGGGAGGAGAGAGACTCACCAAACCCCCCTGCCCCGACGACGGTCCCCCTTGCACCTAGCCTAGACGACCCCGGGCGGGGCCCTGACACCCCACCCTCCCCGGGTGAAGTTGGGACCTCACCCAAGGAGGGAGGGGCAGCCGAGCCCCACCAAAGGCCGACAGACTTTTACAATGCTGCTACTCTTGTCGATGCCCTCAAGAGTTCCCCGCCCTTGCGGAAATCCAGACCAAAGTAGAGTGTTGCTAGAGGACGACGAACGAACACAGCGCCTCCCTCAGCTCAGCTACCAGGACTCCTTCATCCCGGGGTACGGGTCGGTGCGCAGCTCACCTTAAAAAGACAGGCGCCCTCGCACGGCCTCATCGGAGCAAGCGACTACCACCTGCTCGTCACAACTGATTCCCGGCTGGTCCGAGAGAAGCGAGCCCCCGGCCCGCAGGGCCGGCGAATAGAGGGATCCAATCGCCAGTCACACGAGCCGGAGGCCCACATACACCCAGACCATCCAGGAATCATAGGCACGTGCAAGGACGCCCATGATACTGGGATAATGTGGGTAACAGGGAAGTTATGAGTTGGAAAAGGAGGAGGGTCGGTCTGCGCTGTCCAGCCCAGACGCGCGCCGCACGCGACCGAGGTGTCCACACTCAAGACGAGCCAGAGTGCACACACCCCCGCCACCCGCGGAGACACGCCGGGCCAGACAACGCAGACAGTGGGCAGGAGGGGTGTTTAGGAGTGGACAGAAAGGATACGGGTGGAAAGACATGGAGAGATAAGGAAATAAGGAAAGAAGAGGAAAAGGAACAAGGAGTTGGTGGGATTTGAATTTAGGAAGGCCAAGAAAGGATGAGGATGGCAGTTTCGATTTGGCCTCTCGCCCGAAGACGAGGGGCGAAACCCATCCTGCCAACTGGGGTCGCGGGTGTCGTCACATCCCGTGCCCAATTATCCATGTGCCGGACCAGTCAGCAGGTGCCAACAAGTCCAGCAGATGAAAATCGGTCCCCGAGGATCTTCCGGAGATGGCATTTTCACGAATCAGGCGTTGGGCATTGAAACTTTCTACTTACAGCTACACTATTCAGCACCGGCGCTCTGAGATGATGGGGAACGCTGACGCGCTGTCGCGGCTCCCTTTGCCGCTCTCAAAGCCGCCAGAGGAGGAAGACCTGGTTTTGAAAATTGGCAGTCGTGTGTTTGATGCTTCCAAAATGGCTCAGCTTACGTCTACAGATCCATTGCTGGCGCGGGTGCTGTACATGGTGCAGTATGGAGACTGGCCGGAGCAGTGCGACCCGTCGTTAAAGCCCCTTTTTGACAGGAAGCTGGAGCTGTCAGTTACTGCTGGTGTGCTGTTATGGGGTAACCGCGTGATCGTTCCAGAAAGGGCTCGCGCTGGAGTGCTAGCTGAGCTGCACTGTTCGCACCCAGGCATTGGGCGGATGAAGTCGCTGGCCAGGAGCTGTGTCTGGTGGCCTGGCATCGACGCCGACGTTGAGCGTACCGTCGGTGGCTGCCAGCCGTGCCAGCAGAGCCGACCTGTCCCGGACGGACCGCGCACCGCTAAGTATGTGGCCGTGGCCGAGTCGGCCGTGGTCCCGACTGCACATCGATTATGCGGAGCCGGTAAGGGGACGCTACATCCTCGTCGTTGTCGACGCACATTCGAAATGGATAGAGGCCGAGTTTTGCGCAAGCATAAACTCCAAGACGACCATATATCACCTCAGGAAAATGTTTGCTCGCTGGGGCCATTGTGATATGTTGGTGTCAGATAATGCAACTGTCTTCACATCAGAAGAGTTTCAAGATTTTCTACGGTCAAACGGCATAAAGCACAGAACTATTGAGCCTCGTCATAGTCAGGGAAACGGATGTGCAGAAAGGGCTGTAAAAGAGGTTAAGTTGGCACTACAATGATCAGGGGGAAAGGATTGGGAAGTTTGTTTGGCTAACTGGCTTTTCCATCATCGCATCATACCCAACGCAACGACCAATGTGTCTCCATCAGAGCTGATGCTGGGCCGGCGACCGCGCTCCCGACTGGACCTGCTGCGGCCGGACATCACGGGAACGGTAGTCCGCCGGCAGGTGACGCAGAAAGAAAACCACGACGGTAAGCGGCAATGTAGAGTCTTCGGAGTTGGCGATGATATCTTTGCCAGGAACTATGCGATGGGACCGGAGTGGCTCCCTGGGATAGTTAGAGCCGTAGATGGACCGGTGTCGTATGTGGTACAGCTGTCCGATGGCAGAATATGGAGGCGACATATAGACCAGATCCGGGCAAAATCACTGTTACCAGCCCAAGGACGCGAATTTAGGGATGTGTCGCCGTCGGCAGGATCGTGGTCTGTACCTGAGCTGAGGCGAGCTGGGCCGACCGCCCCGGCTAACGACGACATCCCATCTGCGGCTGGTTCAGCGGCGTCTCCTGCCGCTGACGCCGCTCCTGCCGGCGCCGACGTTGCTTCGCCGCCGCCAGAGCGCGGGGCATCGCGTCTCCTGCCAATGCAGCCTGCGTGTTCATCTACTGCCCTTCCGACGAGTGCCCAAGATTCGTCGGGCCCGGCCGGACCCACTGTAACGCCGACGGTGGGGCGGTCTCCGGAAGCAGGGGAAGTGAAACGATATCCTGTGAGGGTGCGCAAGAAGCCAGACTATTTTGTGGCGGAGTGATGTGTTTTGTTTTGTTTTTTGTTTGTGTGCCTGTTTTTTCCTTAGGTCACTTAGCCCCAAGCTTTCTTGTTGGGGGAGAGCAGTGTGGTGACCCGCCCTTGGTGCGCCTATGTCCACGCCGCCTATGCCCGCGCGTGCCCTGAGGCTAGGCTCGGGCGCAGTGTGCCGGATCCGCCGGTGACCTGGCAGTCGTAATACAGCACCATACCAGAGAGGAGTGTCTCTGTTACATTCCACTTCTCCATCGAAAATATTTGAACTATTCTTTTGTCAGGTCACATTTAAGGTCACGAGAGGTCAAAACATGTCGTAATAGTGATAACACGCAAATTAAGTTTTTCGGCCATTTCATCTGAACAAGTGAAGATAGAGCAAAACGACTTAAACTGCATGAATCCTCGCAGCAAGCTGATTCGAATGATATATAATTTGATCTTGCTAGGTCAAATCAAGGATTTAACCTGACCTGAGGTCAGGTCAGGGTCCAGTTATATAACATGCATATCATTAGAATCGCAAAGCCAAGGCGAGTCTAATGCAGCTAAAATAAACGCTCTATCTTTAACGATTGCTATGTTATTCACTTAAAAACATTTTTTCCATGTATTTCCAATGGAGAGGTCAAGCCTCGTACCCGACCTTAGGTCATCGATATCAAAATACCAGAACAGATTTTAGAGAACTCAGTGGGCCTATTATGTGATATGAGTTTCAATCGGGTAAGTTCACCCTGCTCCGACTTATGCTATTTTAAACTTTTTTTGAGGTCAGGTCACTTGACCTCAACTGGTGACCTGAACTGAGATGACCTAACCTTAAAATTTTCACGGATATTGTAAAAATGATGAGGAAAAGGTATGACAAGTACGGCGGCGCTACGCGCCGCTATTTTTCTGCGATCTCCGAAAAACCCGAGGGGGGCGGGTACCCGCCCCCATCAATGCACGTGTTAACCTTCATCCGGGTGGGGGTCTTTTAGACCCCCTCGGGTTTTTCCGAAGTGACCAAAAAACGGCGGCGTGCAGCGCCGCCAAATTTGGTCTAACTGTTCCTTCATCGTTTTCGCATCTTCCCTGAAAATTTTAGTTCAAGGTCATATCAGGTCAGGTCACCAGGCCAGGTGAAGTGACCTCACCTAAAAAATACTTAGGACTGCATAACTAAAAGGCGGGTTAATTTAACAAGTTAAAACTCATACCACATATTGGGCCCACCAGGAGCTACAACACATGTTCCGGGATTTTTCATATTGGTGACCTAAGGTCGTGTGCAGAGCATGACTTCCCCATTGTAAATACATGAGGAAAATCACGAAATGAGGTTTTCTCAGTAAGTATCGATGGAATCAATTTCAAACATCGGTTACGGCTTGCTCTTACCTCATTTCTGAAATTGATGGTAAACAATTTGTCTTGTGACCTTTGAAAGGTCACCTTAGGTCAAATAAACATTTTTTTAGTATTTTACTCTATGAATTTTGAATAGAAAAGATAGAACTTTTATTTTATCACCAAAGTGTTTGTATAGCAACTGAAATTCAAATGATATACATCATGACTATACCAGGTCAAGCTGGGTCAGATCGTTGGCCTGGGTCAAATTTGACCTGGCATAGCAATATTATATATCATTCGATTTGTATTGACGAGATGATTGCAATGGTGCATCAACTATGGCTGTATCTTGCTTGGTTTGGAATTTATTAGCGAAAAAGGAAACGCCCTTATGCATGGGTGGCTATGGACATTCCCAAGGACATTCTTAATATTCAGTGACCTGTAGCTCCCTAGGTCTGACACGAAAATGAATGTCACTATAATGAAAGAGAAACTCAAGAGCTTTCGAATGGTGTTAGAAAAATGTTTCTAGTTATCATAGTTTCTGAGATATATGAGGTTTTCTTAGTACACCTCATATTAGCGATTGTGACCTATTTTGACCTCTGGTGACCCTGATATTGACCTTACGAGAAAAATGACTGAAGTATTTTCGATATCATTTTCGAAGAGATTTCGATTTCCGTTTTGCGCTTTTTTCTAGATCTCTTGGTTTTTGAGAACGTGGGGGTCTTTTTTAGCCCCCTTCCCCCCACCAGGGCGAAGGTGGCTCGTACCCGCCACCGGGGCAAGTGTTAATTGATCTAGATGTGACCCATTTTGCCCCTACTGTGACGTCACAGGTCAGCAGTTATGGTCAGAACTCGGCTCCAGAGTAGAAGACTGTAAGACGCTCCAGCGCTGGTTCATTCTTTCCATATCACTTCCGGTTCCCGAGATCATGGGGGTGTCTGATCAGACCACCCCTCAGACAGGGCTGTGTACGAACAGAGCGTAGGCGATGCCAAGTTAAGGCCGCTGGAGAAAGTTACAAGACAAATACAATATGATAAAACAGTTGGATGACCTTATGAGAAACTAATCCCCGCACATGATAGAGTTTGCGACAAAAATACCGTCAGCAGTTGTATTAAGCGCTGAGACTAAGTAATCAATGTCGGCAGCCCCAAATTTATAGCGATCTGCATTGCATGACAGAAGCTGTAAAGCAAAGATGGCTGAATTGTCCGTGCACCAGGTGCATACGCCCGACTAAGCTACGTCTGCAGGGTCTTTCGCTCGAACTGATATTTTTAAGTTGCTTAGTTTAGATGGTTATGATGCTCAGAAAACGATGAATTTCTGCTCAATTCTGCTCAAATTCTTTGAATTTTTGTTTACATGCTAATTTATTGTCATGGATTCTAATTTATGGCAAGTGTGAAGGATTTAGTAATCATGCACTAAATGAAAAATTTGGGATTTTAGAAGAAAATAAATTGTTGTGTCTCAGGCGGTGGGATATCAACATTGTATGCGTTTGTTGCATTTACTGCACGTGGCCCAAAGTCTCGTGTTATCTTTTTTATATTTCTGCACCTTTTTGATAGTATCATTTCATCCACTACTACTCTAGGCGTCCAATGGCTTTCGAAAATGTATCCGCAATCACCTCACCGAGCACAAGGGAGCAGCCCGTTCATCACGGACATAGAAACATGAGAAATTCTTGATACAGAGCTTTAACATGGTGTGATTGGTTCCTTGAACAACCAAAAAGTTTCGAAGAACATGTTCTGGGGAGTGATGAAAAATGGTTTATGCTAAAGCAAAAACCAAACAGGCAGAACGAGAGGTATTGGGGACCATGTGATCCTGGGGTTGAAATCGAGGGCCGGGAGTAAAGAGGTCAGAAAGTGATGTACTGGGCTGGTATCATTGATGGGAAAATAAAAGGAAAACTTAAAGGGGTACCCAAAACCTGAACAGGGGTGGTGTTGCGTGATTGATGATCCGTTTGGTCACTTGTTGCAGCCCTTTAGATTAACGACAAAAACACGTGCTGGTACTTTTTTACATCCTGGTTTAAATATTTCTATCCTGGTTTTTAAATCCTGGTGTAATAAATAAATAAATTAATTAATTAACAGAGCCATGCTGGGAAAAACTAAACTATGGCATCTGCTGCCCTATCTCGCGCCCCGCTGGGGCGGGGCGAAATTCGCCCCCGTCCTGGTTTTCCCCAGATAACTAAAAAAACGAAGAGACGCAGAACAACGAAGCTTACAGTACCTTATCCTTGATCAATTTTACACATGGGACCAAATTTTTGAGTTAAGGTCACGCAAGGAGCCATTCAAGGTCAAGTGAATCGACCTCAAAACCTAAAATCACGTGTTTGAAGCGGCGCCCAGGGAACATCAGCGAACCGATCAGTTTGAACCTTCCACAATATGATAAGGTCCTTAGGGTCTACAAATATTCTATCTCGGAATTCTGATATTATTGGCCTAAGGTGGGGTCAATTTTTTGGTCACTCCATTATAAGTCTATGGTGAAAAATAGAATGGGTTCGTTTTCAGTAAGTATTGGACAGATAAAGCTGAAAATCCTCAAACCGTCTATTCTTTTTTTCTTTTTTTATAAATTTTGTTCAAGTTGTTCCTGGTAAGGCTGCTGGAGTCGGAGTCTCACTAAAGTCATCAAGGGACTTGTCACGCAGACCCCGACCCCACCACCCAAACGAGCAACTCCCTCAATGGAGGGCTAATTTAGAAGCCAAAGTTTAACGTCCCACAAAGCACAGGGACGGCTTTGTGGGATCTTACAACGATCTTGACCATAAAGTTGAGTTTTTGAGCATCTAACCTCTTAAAGGTCATGCTAGGTCACAGGAGTATACAGTGATTGTTTTGCTAATAAGTTGATTGTAACTGCCATGACTTGATTGTTTTGCCATCAGTGATTGTAGGTATAACTCCTGCTCTAGACCAAAAGTTCAACACCGGATGACTTCTTCTTCAAATGTTTTTTACACGGATGCAATTATTCTGAACCTTGTTTTTTGGTGCATGGTTTTCTTGTTTTAGCCATTGATACATTCAACCCGTGATGCAAGTAACCTTAGTCTCCCCCTCTCATTCAAGGCCCTAGAATGCCAGGTTAGTTCAAGTTTTCTACTAGCAATTGTTTTTGTATCCGTTAAAAAGGGCAACAGCTCCTTATTATTTTAAGGGATAAAGTTAAACGTTTTTGGATAAATTGAATTTAAGCATTTTAGAAAAAATCATAGAATATATTTTTGCACTGTAATGTCTGTCAAGTGAAATATGTTTCCAAATCTAGTAGCTTCGTTATGTTATACCCACTAAAAATTATACTAGGCTGGCAATCTTACTATGGTTTGTACTGAGCTGCAACATCGTAAAAGAGAAACATAACGGGACCGAGCGAGAATAAAAGCCAATGAGACGACATAGGGGGTGAAGGGAGTGGGTTTGGGTAAATGCGGAAGCAGCAGCGACAGTAGAAAAGATGGCGCCTCTGAGCCGGATCACCTCGCTGCTCAAGGCCTAAATGCAAGACGTGCTGATCGCTCAACAGTCGCAGTCATTAGCGTCGAAAGCAGCACGGACGTGGGATGCCGCTCTCCATTAGCATTGGAGGACCAAGTACCCCCCCCCATTGTCTTCTGCATCCTACAAGTGCCAACTCTTCCCCGCTCCCTTGTCATCATCGCCGGACCACCCCCCCGCCCCTCGTAAAAATTCCTTGGTTACGCCTATGACCCCTCCCCAATGAAAGCCGTAATTGTGATGTAATTCTAGGTTATTGCAGTTGGGCTGTTGATATATACAGGGCACTAGTCGTAGGCGGATCCAGAATTGCCAATTATGGAACTTTCCCGGGAGGGGTGTTGACCGGACCAGGGGGGCTTCATTCGGACCAGGGGGCGTCACTTTTGGCTGGCAAAACTCATTAGTTGGGCGCCAAATCCCTATCGGTGGGCGTTGATTTCCACATCCAGCAGGGGGAGGGGGGGTGGGAAGCGACATTTCTGGGGGGCGCCGTGACCATTTCATGGGACACCTCGAGGGTCCATCGGGGGGAGGGGGCAACTACCCCGGTTTTGCCCTCTGGATCCGCCTATGGTACCAGTGGCGGGTATAAGGAGGTAGGGGGCTCATGAGCCTCCTAAATTTCGAGAGGGGCCCTCCAAGATGTCAGAGTGCCTATTAATATATGTATAAGCAAAGGCTATTCGGAGGCTATGGCGGGAGACAGTGGCGGGTGCACGACTTTTTAGGGGTCTTAGAGGGTTCTAGCCTCCCCGCCATTGCCTCACATCAGCATCGGCCTATGCATTTACTAAACACTCTGACATGGGGGGGGGGCTCGAACCCTTAGTCCTCCTTGTATCCGCCACTGGCAGCGGGGAAGATTCGAGTCGTCTAGCCTCCCCAAAATGAGTCCTGGATCCGCGGCCGCGCGGTACCTCAAACAATTTTCTCGTCTCACTAAAAAACCTCCATTGAAAAGACCCGTACTTCGTATTTTCATCTAGGCAGCGATAACGTGAAGGAAGAAATTACTATGCTATTTCACTGATAATGACTCTTAAGAGCAAAGGAACACCATTGCGAGAAAAGCCTCTGAAGTCCCTGCAGGCCGTTCGTAGGGCTGCAGAAACTCTGTACTGGCTAGAAACAGTGGCGGATCCAGGGGGGGCAAAAAGGCAATTGCCCCCAAACGGAAAAGCTCGGGGCAAAACTGTTTTTGCCCTCCCCCCAAAGCGATCGACCTCCTTTTTCCCGACTCATTTTAAGTTCATAGGCAACATTTTGGTGCTTTAACTCTCAACTTCTAACGGAACCAGTTAAGTTCAGTGAAAATATCGGGCCTTGGATAGGAAAAAAGGATCTTGAGCTCATATTTTTCAGCCCGTGACGTTTTTTTGCTTCTTGCCTCAAACACCCGTACCGGGAAGTCATATTTTGGCGCAATTTTGCGTTGCGCGACGTTTTTTTTTGCTTTTCGACCCAAACCGACCGGCTAGATCCGCCACTGGCTATAAATATGATCAAACTTGTCAACTAAACAATTTTTGGCGCCTTTCAGTCATTTGCAAGCTTTCTTCACCATGTCAAATATACCCAAGTGCCGATACTTCAAGCCGCAAAACACCTGCGGCATCGCGGCGATAACGTCACTGTCGCAAGATGCCAGGCAACTTGAACGGGGACTGCTCTCATTCCTAAGGCTAAAAGGAAAACCTTTTTCGTTTGTGATGTGATGTGCGCAGTGACGGATCTAGGATTTCGTTAAGGGGGGCCCAGGCTCGGAGGGCGCCGAACCTAGGGGGCGCCGAACCTGAGGGGCGCCAATTTCAGTGGCGGATCTAGCCGGTCGGTTTGGGAGGAGCAAACCAAAGTCGAAAAGCAAAAAAAAACGTCACGCAGTAAAAATCTGCGCTACCAATATCACTTGCCCGTATAATTTTGGGTATTTCAGGCGAAAAGCCAAAAAAACTTCACGGGGTGAAAAATATGGGCTCGAGATACTTCTTCCTATCCAAGGCTGGCTATACTATGACTTGCTATACTATGGAGGTCTGGCTATACTATAACTGAGAATTATTGATATTTACTCCATGATTCTGATGAAGGGCTATGCCCGAATACATAATCTTCAGTGTTTTTTACGTTTCCGGATTCGAGAGGACAGGCCAGGGAACATCTTATCAACTTATGTTCTGTTTGAAGTTGAGAGTTGGAACACCAAAATCTTGCTTATAAACTAAGAAGGAGTAGGGGAAAAAGGAGGTCGATCGCTTTGGGGGGTGAAAACGCAGTTTTGCCCCGAGCTTTTTCGTTTGGGGAATGCCTTTTTCCCCTCCCCCTTGGATCCGCCACTGGCCAATTTAACACCCAAAAGGCGGCCAGTGTCAATGAAGAACGCGTTTAAAAAGGATTTGTAAATGCTTATTTTCATGAAAGCTTCCTCTCAGTGAGGACATGTTCACGCTTACCATCAAGCATATTTCGGGCCAGCTAACGACTGGTACCGTGGTAGAAAATGCTGAAAGCACCCACTGACACTAACTGAAGCACGATTAGCAAATAATACACACATATTCGGTCATGGTAAAAACTGAGGTGTCGTATCCACCACTTCCACTTATCACAGTTGTCCTGGCTAACGGCTCAATACTGAAATACCCGATTGACGCTAACCTGAGCCTCATAGGCCGCAGAACCTCTGCAGGCCTGGGCCCCTGAGTTTTCGGTGACTTCGATGAGTTTATATCGAGTCCCCTCAGCTGATCTGGGACCGCTTTAGTTAACCAGGCTCTCACACTGAACTTGAAACCTATATGTCGCCACTGAAGCCTATTAAGCTTTTTTGGGCTCTTTTATTGATATAAGGCCCCCTCAACCGGTCCTGGGCCCTCTGAGCTAAAAGCTGGAGCTCTGAGCTCTGAGCCCCAAGCTGGATTAGTGTCCCTTAAGCTGGTCAGGGTCCCCTGGGTTGGTATTGTTTTCGTTTAACTGATATAGATCCCTTCAGCTTGTTTGGGGCCCGTTGTGCGTATCTGGGCACTAGTTCGTCGAGGCACCCAGCTAGTCTGGCCCTATTAGTTTTATGGGCCTTCTGAGCTTTTACAGGTTCCCCTCAGAGTGTCTGGGCCCCATGAGTTGAAAATTGGATCCCTGGGTTACTTTTGGGTTCCTGAGCTTACTTAGAAACCGTTTAAATAGGTAGGCACCCCACGCTGGTCTTGAGAATCCTGTGTTGGTGCTGAGGTCAAATGAGCTCGTCGGGGGCCCTCATCTGGGGCCCCCTTAACAGGCACGGACCCCTCAGCTGATTTTGGAGACCCAAAATCCATCCTACCGGATTCCACCCACGCCAGATTTCCTGACTCCCTGAGGGCCCCTGGGGGCCATTGGGGATTTTGCCGCGATCAGCGCTGGGGTCTCTCCCCCGAGACAAAGCTTAAAACATGTCTCTGTCTCTATACTCTGGCGTGTGCCAGAGTTGAGCTAGAATCATTTTAGGCACAACTCGCTTGCTCTCGCTACGGCGAATCATTAAATAATGTATAATATGACTATACTAGGTCAAAACATAAAAATGACCTGACCTAAGGCTAGGTCAGGGTTACCATCTAGCCTAGCATAGTCAGTATGCATATGAATCAACTCACAATAGCAATTAAAAATGGTATCAAAATACGGGTTTTATCAATATTTCCTGCAAAGCAATTAACCCAAGTCTTAAAACCTGCTTAGGAAGCCCCAGATGAACTCTCAGAGGTAACATATCTAAACTTACAACATGAACCGATAAAGAGGCCTAGGATACCATGATTTGGGGAATCCGAAGGTATTCCAAGCGGCGTCTTCAGACATAGAGCAATTTTTCGGCAAATTTCCGTTTTACCCCATGCATTTTCAATGGAGAGGTCATGATTCGTACCTGTCCTTAGGCCATCGATGGGAAAAATCCCGCAATAAATGTATTAGTACTTTTTGGGCCCATTATATGGTACAAGTTTGAATTCGATAGATTCACCCTTTTCTTACTTACGCCAACTTAAACATTTTTTGGGGTGAGGTCACTTGACCTGCACTGGTGACCTGACCTGAGATGACGCAACCTTAAGTTTTGAGGGAAAGTTGCGGAATTGATCAATGATAAGGTGTGACAAGTACTGTGTCGCTTCGCGCCGACGTTTTTTCGTGCCACTGGGAGACCTCGAGGGGGTGTTCAAGCACCCCCCCAACGGGCCGGAACGGGGCTCGAATACTCTAGAACAGGGCTGAGGCCAAAAGGCAAGGCTCTAAACAATGTCTGCAAGTTTTGGGGTTAAGGTCCTTCAAGGTCATTGACCTATTACGGCACAACCCAACATATTATGCCTAATTTACGCTATAACTAGCGCTGTGCCCAAGCTTACCAATGACCTTTGATCAAGCCTTGATCATCAAGGCCAGTGACCTTTAAAATTGACCTGTAACCTTGATCTAAACACTGAATAACCTTTACTTTGATATAATAGCATACGTCATAATAGGAATCGTAACATTATGCAACGTCATTTAGGGGCTGTCCAGGAGTACCTGTGCTCATCAGGGACACCTATGCTCTCTGGGGGGGGGGCTTTGCTTCGATGAGGCACCTGTGCCACCCAGGGGCGCCTTCGCTCCTCAATGGACGCAACCTAGCTATCCAGGGGCATCTTTGCTGTTCCGGGGGTGCCTTTGATACCCAGTGCCCAAGGGGAGCTTTTTCTTATCCAGGTTCACCATGGTATTGAGGGGCGTATTTTTATTCAAGGTAACCTATATTACCCAGTGGCGCCTACCCTATGCAAGGGGTGCTTAGGCTATCCAGGGGGCGGCAATTTGCTATGCATAGGGCGCCCTTATGCTCTCCATGGGCACCTCATTCAGAGGGTGCCTCTGATATTCAGGGGCGCTTTTCCTATCAACAGGGTACCTGTGCAATCTTGGGGCTATTCTTATCAAGGGACGCTGCTGTTATTCAGGAATACCTACACCACTGTCGAGGGTCGCCTTTGCTACCCAGAGGCACCTTTACTTCTTAGGAAATTTGGCGCCCGTGCTTTAAGGAGTGCTTCGGCATCGATTGATTGCTCTATTATTGGGCTTAGGTGCACGTGAACCTTGAGCTCATGTAGCGCCCATATTGTTGCTAAGGAACGTTTATGCTATCAAAGGGCGCCTTTACTATCCAGGGCCGCTGTTTTATTCAGGGCAATCTGTTCTATCCACGGGCATCTGATATTTCGGGGGCGATGCCTAGGTTATTCAGGAGGCGGTTTTTTTCTCCACAGGGGCGCACTATTGCTTTCCAGGGGCGCCGTTACTGCCCAGGGGTGTCTTTCTATCCAGGGGAGCATATGCTGTCTAGGTGCATTTTTCAATCACAGACATGATTGAAATACATGCCCGTACGTTATCCTGGGGTGCTTTTTGTCTCCGGTGAGGCGCTATTTTCTCTTCCGGGCACCAGTTTATCCAAGGGCACCTATGCTGTCCAGAGAACCTTTGTTATCTAGGGCTGCCTTCGCTGTTAAGGGGCACCTTTGCTACCCAAAGGGAGCATTTTACTTTCCTGGAGTGCTTATTTCCATCTAAGTGGAACATATGCTATCTTGGAGCGCCTTTGCAAACATGGGGCGCACTTTTCTATCCAGGTGCGCCTTTGCACTTGAGGGGGCGCCTCTGCAATCCAGGAGGAGCCCAAAATAGATGGAGAATAAGAATTCTGAAATAAGGCGCTCGAAAACTGAAATAAAGTGCCTAGTTATCAGAAAGAGGCGCTCATCTGCTGAGCGGGGTCTGCTGAGCGGGGAGGACTGCTGGTTGGTGAGGGCAGCGTTCTCGGAAACGGGGCGCACATACTTAAAAAGGCACCCGGTTGCAGCGATGGAGCACTAAGCCTTCAGTTATAGGTTAATGAAATGTGGTTAAAGGCAGTCTATGCTCAAATTGAGCGCTCGAGCCCTGTAACAGAGCGCGCGACTGTCAGACAGGTGTGCCAAACCATAGACAGTAGGGCAGCTGAAGATGGAAAGGGACACCTATGATATCCTGGGGGGCGCCTGTACTCTCAGGTGAGGCGCTTGTTTTCTTTCTCAGGCGCCTAGTTTATCCATGGCCGCCTATGCTGTCCAGATCATCTATTTCAAGAAGGGTTAACTTTGCTGTCCAGGGGCGCCTTTGCTATCCAAGAGCGCATATGATATCTGTAGGGCGCTTTATGCAGAGGGCGCCTAGGCTGTCCAAGGGCGCCGTCCTAACCAAAGGCCGCCTTTCACTTCCCTGAAGTGCCTATTTCTATGTAAGGAGTGCCTATATTATCTAGGAGTGCCCTTGATATACGGAGACGCCTTTTTGTCCAGCGGCGCCTTTGCTCTTGAGGGACGCTGCTCCAATCCAGGGTAGCTGAAGATGGATAAGGGACATCTATGTTATACAGGGGGAGCCTGTACTTTCCAATGGGGCGCTCATTTTCCTTCTCAGGCACCTAGTTTATCTAGGGAGCGCATAGGCTATCCAAAGGCGCCTTTGCTTTCGAAGGGGTGCCTTCCTAGGGGCGCCTTTGCTATCCAGGGGCGCCTTTGCTGTCCAAAGCACTTGTGTTATCCAGGGTTGTCTTTGCTGTCCAGTGGCGCCTTTGCTATCTAAAAGTGCATATGATATCCGTCGGCGCTTTATCCAGTGGGCGCCTGGACTATCAAAGGGCACTTTTCTATCCAAGGGTTGCATTTATTTTCCTGAAGTGCCTATTTCTATCTAAGGGGCTCCTATTCTGTCCAGGGCACCTATGTTTCCCAGATTTGCCTTTGCTGTCCAGGGACGCCTTTGCTATCCAAGGGCACCTTTCTTAACCAAGGGGCGCATTTTGCTTTCCTGGAGCGCCTATTACTATCTAAGGGGCGCATATGTTATCTAGCAGCGCCTTTGATACCAGGAGGCGGCTTTTTGTCCAGGGGCGCCTTTGCTCTTGGGGGGCGCTGCTACAATGCAGGGCAGCTGAAGGTGGATAAGGGACATCTATGTTATACAGAGGGCGCCTGTACATCCCAGTGGGGCGCTCGTTTTCCTTCTCGGGCTCCTAGTTTATCCAGGGGGCGTCTAGGCTATCCAAAGGCGGCTTTTCTATCGAAGGGGTGCCTTCCTAGGGGCGCCTTTGCTACCCAGGGGCGCCTTTGCTGTCCACAGCACTTGTGTTATCCAGGGTTGTATTTGCTGTCCAGGGGCGCCTTTGCTATCCAAGGGTGCATATGACATCCTTAGGGCGCTTTTTCCAGTGGGCGCCTAGGCTATCAAAGGGCGCCTTTTTCTACCCAAGGTGAACATTTTATTTTCCTAAAGCGCCCGTTTCTATCTAAGGGGCGCTTATGCTGTCCGGGGTACCTCTGTTACCAAGATTTGCCTTTGCTGCCCAGGGCGCCTTTCCTAGCCAAGGGTGCATATGATATCCGTAGTTCGCTTCATCCAGGGGGCGCCTAGGCTATCCATAGGCGGGTTTCTATCGAAGGGGTGCCTTCCTAGGGGCGCCTTTGCTACCCAGGGGCGCCTTTGCTGTCCAGGGGCGCCTTTGCTATCCAAGGGTGCATATGACATCCTTAGGGCGCTTTTTCCAGTGGGCGCCTAGGCTATCAAAGGGCGCCTTTTTCTACCCAAGGTGAACATTTTATTTTCCTAAAGCGCCTATTTCTATCTAAAGGGCGCTTATGCTGTCCAGTTCACCTATGTTACCAAGATTTGTCTTTGCTGCCCAGGGGCGCCTTTCCTAGCCAAGGGCGCATATGGTATCCGTAGGGCGCTTCATCCTGGGGGCGCCTAGGCTACCCAGGGGCGCTTCATCCAGGGGGCGCCTCGGCTACTCAGGGGTGCATTAGTTCCCCATGGCGCAATCTTGCTATCTAGTGGCGCCTTTTCTTTGCCGGGGCGCTTTTGTTAGCTTTCTAAATTTCATCTTCAACATTTTACTGGGGCGCAAAAGACCAGTAAAGGCGTCTAGTGTTTGGGCAGGGGCGCTTTGCCATGGTTTTAAGGAGCATGTGTTCATTCAAGTGGAATAAGTGGTATCTACCACCTTGGCGCACGAAATGGGTACAGGCGCCCGCTCATATCGGGCGCCTTCGGCGCCCGATATGAGCTGAGCTTTACTGGGGCGCTTCGGAGCTAAGGGGGGGCTGACCCCCTGGGCCCCCCTTGGATCCGTCACTGGATGTGCGTGTGATATGCTGTGACATGTCTCCTTGTGAACAACCAACACGTAAAAATTGCTGATGCATAATCACACTGAGTGGGGAGGGGGGTTGCATTACTTTAAAGTGGCATGACATGGCGGCCATCGATCTTGGCCAAGTTGGCTCTAAATTGGACAAAGTTGAGCGGTCAGCCACAGCTGCCATCAGGCTCCCCGGGCGTTAAAATTCGACAGACCAGTCAATGCTACCGTCAAGTACAGACTGGCATTGAAATTATTTGTCCACCCTGCACTCTTCGATATCGATATTTTTAATGTCTATAAGTATATTTTTGCTTGATGAGGCCAGGTCTTCATTTGTCGTTCGTTTCTTGAGGACACTGATATCAATATACCCCCGTATTCTCTTAATTATTGCTTCCTATTGACTACATGCGCTGCATGCCATTACGGTCAAATAGCTTTTCGTGGCACACAAACATTTCGCCTAGAGCACACACAAGCCCTACAGATATTTTTTAGTCACTTTTATCTGCTTGTATTGTCATACGAATTTGTAATACAACATGCGAAAAGAAATAACTAAATGTTGAAACAGTTATAGAAATAAAAAGGGCTAGGTCTATACAAAGTTTCTCAAATACGAGCTGCGACTGCATGAGTGTGAAACACCAAACAGCAGACAACGGCTGTCTGGATGCATGCTACTGTTGCTGTTGGAAATGTACAGTGGGCGATACAAAGTTCCGCTAGTTGGCCCTGTAAAAAGGAGCTGCGTCCTATATGAACATATCCAAGCACTGGATCTCCCAGAAGTGTAGAATGTGCTCTTCAAGCACCTGGTGGTAGTTGGAAGCATTCATCGTCGCCCTCTTTGGCCTTCCTCCTGCGCACCTTAGTGTTGTTGGACATGGGGAACTGATAGAAAGTTGAATAATCAGACCACATGACGCTCATCCACTCATCACCAGTTTTATGCCGGTGTGCAAGAGCCCAGTTGATTCTTCCCTCGTTCTGGAAAGCAGTCAGATGGACAGGGATCCTCCGTCCTGTACGGGATGGACAGGGATTCTCTGCCGTGTACAGGGTGGACAGGGATCCTCCGTCGTGTACAGGATAGACAGGGATCCTCCGCCGTGTACAAGGTGGACAGAGATCCTCGCTGTGTACAGGGTGGATATGGATCCTCCGCCGTGTACAGGGTGGATAGGGATCCTCCGTCACTGTACAATGTACAGGATGGACAGGGATCCTCCGTCGTGTACAGGATGGACAGGGATTCTGCCACTGTACAGGATGGTCAGGGATCCTCCACCGTGTACAGGGTGGACAGGGATCCTCCGCCATGTACAGGGTGGACAGATATTCTGCCACTGTACAGGATGGACAGGGATCCTCCGTCGTGTACAGGATGGACAGGGATTCTGCCACTGTACAGGGTGGGCAGGGATCCTCCACCGTGTACAGGGTGGACAGGGATCCTCCGCCATGTACAGGGTGGACAGGGATTCTGCCACTGTGCAGGATGGACAGGGATCCTCCGTCGTGTACAAGGTGGACAGGGATTCTGCCACTGTACAGGGTGGGCAGGGATCCTCCACCGTGTACAGGGTGGACAGGGACCCTCTGCCACTGTACAGGTTGGGCAGGGATCCTCCGCCGTGTACAAGCCGGACAGGGATCCTCCGCCATGTACAGGGTGAACAGGGATTCTGCCACTGTACAGGGTGGGCAGGGATCCTCCACCGTGTACAGGGTGGACAGGGATCCTCCGCCATGTACAGGGTGAACAGGGATTCTGCCACTGTACAGGATGGACAGGGATCCTCTGTCATGTACAAGGTGGACAGGGATTCTGCCACTGTACAGGGTGGGCAGGGATCCTCCACCGTGTACAGGGTGAACAGGGATTCTGCCACTGTACAGGGTGGGCAGGGATCCTCCACCGTGTACAGGGTGGACAGGGACCCTCTGCCACTGTACAGGTTGGGCAGGGATCCTCCGCCGTGTACAAGCCGGACAGGGATCCTCCGCCATGTACAGGGTGAACAGGGATTCTGCCACTGTACAGGATGGACAGGGATCCTCCGTCGTGTACAAGGTGGACAGGGATTCTGCCACTGTACAGGGTGGGCAGGGATCCTCCGCCGTGTACAGGGTGGACAGGGATTCTGCCACTGTACAGGCTGGGCAGGGATCCTCCGCCATGTACAGGGTGAACAGGGATTCTGCCACTGTACAGGATGGACAGGGATCCTCCGTCGTGTACAAGGTGGACAGGGATTCTGCCACTGTACAGGGTGGGCAGGGATCCTCCGCCGTGTTCAGGATGTATAGGGATCCTCTGCCACTGTACAGGCTGGGCAGGGATCCTCCGCCGTGTTCAGGATGTTAGGGATCCTCTGCCACTGTACAGGCCGGACAGGGATCCTCCGTCATGTACAGGGTGAACAGGGATCCTCCGCCGCACAGGGAACAGGGATGGACAGGGATCATCCGCCGTGCACAGGATGTTCAGGGATCCTCCGTCACTGTACAGGATGGGCAGGGATACTCTGTCACTGTACAGGGTGGGCAGGGATCCTCCACCGTGTACAGGGTGAACAGGGATTCTGCCACTGTACAGGGTGGGCAGGGATCTTCCGCCGTGTTCAGGATGTATAGGGATCCTCTGTCACTGTACAGGGTGGGCAGGGATACTCTACCACTGTACAGGGTGTCTTCAGATTTTTTACATTAAATTTAATGCGCTAGCTTAATAGACAGAAACCCGTTTTTTCGAAATATTTTTTCATCTTCTGTATCTGTTAATCCTCATAGAATGGATTTAAAATAGAGCAACTTCATGCACATTAAACATGGAGAAAACTAACGTTGTGCGGCAAACCAAATTGAACTGAGATGCACATAATTAGACAGTGAAATTATTCAAAAACACGCTCAGGCGTAAATGGGAACTTATAATTCAGCTCGGACCAGCAGTAAAAGTCAAGATCTCTCATAAAAATTCCCCTCTCATTTAGGTTTACTCATTCCGAGAAAACCTTCCAACAGGTAATGAGTTGGTCACGCCATATGACCGTGGCAGTTGGTGCTTCGATAATCCCTAAAAAATATTTATTAGGTTTCGATGTCAGAGCGATCGATTCGCCTCTTACACAGGCAACAAAATCGTTTCCTCGAACCAGCAGCCCTGGCGCCGACGTTGCTGACGGCATGTATGTTTCAGCTGCGTTCGCCGGGAAGTTTGTACGTGGACGAGCGTCACCATCTGCTGGTGCAGCTGGAGTGGCTGGAGTCGGTGCTGCTGTTCCAGTCCACCTACCACAAGTACGACGACATCAGCCGTGTTCACAACTTCCAGATGAGGCGAGTCTGTAGGCGAGATGGGTGGTTCAGTAGATGAAATCGGACGAGGCAGTAGGTGATGTGAGTATAGTAAGTTAATGAGATGAGATGAGTCAGTAAGTGAGATGAGTCTAGTCAGTAAGTTAGATGAGGGGAATCAGCAAGTGAGATGAGTCTATTCCGTAAGTGAGATGAGTGTGGTCAGGTAATGAGATGAGGCGAATGAGTAAGTGAGATGAGTCTAGTCAGCTGGTGAAATGAGGTTAGCCAGTAAGTGAGATGAATCTAGACAGTAAATGAGATGAGGTGAGTCAGTTAGCGAGATGGGGCGAGTCAGAAGGAGAAACGAAACAGGAAAGCATGCCCAAGTATTTCTCCACCCTTCCCAGATGAGACGATCCATTAGACATTGAACCTTGTATAGAACTTGGTTTGACATGGAAGGAGTCAATTAGCAGCAATTCAGAGTGATAGCTTAGGTTATTTACAAATACCGGGTGTCCTAAAAGCATTCCGAATCTAGCATTTAAATGTCGGGAACAGTCTTGAAGCGTTTCATGCAATGTAATTTGGGTACCAAGCGGAAGCCGGATCTGAGCCAATATTACTGACATATAACTTGTCGTTGGCTGTTTCGGGACAGTCTAATAAAATGGACGTAAGTGGCGCAGTACCACTTTCAATTTAGCCACTTTTGTGTAAAAGTAGCCTGGTGTAAGTGCCTTATATATTTTGTTGCCGTGAAACTCTGGCAGGGAAGTTCATACGAACTGTGATGGATAATGCAATCGTCGATTAGTTGATTTTGGGCTGATATCCTTTAAATATGACCAAAACGCTTGCAAATTAGTCATGACACTGTAAAAAAACTTACTTTGTGCCTTAGAATGAATTCGTAATGTACTGAGCAACACCTACAAACGGCGTTTTTATGCCTTTTTGCTAAATGTATTGTTATAACTCTGGTATTTGGTCCAATAAAAGTAATTTTTACTATGAAAATCAAATATACTGACAATTTCCAACAAAGCTATGGCATGCACGCTGTTTCAGCTTGAGAAGTGTAAACTCCGGATTTTTTCACAGAAATTTCCGCCTATTGCAAGCTGAGTCAGGACACTTATCAATACGGATTGTCACACGCGTACGATAAATAATTCCAGGATGCTGGTGATTGGGGTATATAAATGTATTTGGTTGCTGCAGTACTATAATCTATGTGCTGAATGAGATTTTTGATACTTTGGAGAAAAAATTAATCTATGAGGTTTATGAAACCAAATCAAGGAAATTAACAGACGTTAAGCAATCAAAATAAAACTTTTTGCACCGTTCAGCAACAGAATCGACCTTTTCGTCTTATTATTTCATTCTTAGAAAAATATTTTGCATTTCTCCAATGTCTTACATATAAGACCAAAGAAAATTAGAGGCCAGCATAGAAAAAAAGCGGAAAAGTCAGTGTACCTGGCAGGTGATTTTTTATCCAACAGAACCTTATTCCATCATCGTTAGTCCTGTCAGCTGCCTATCCCGCTCAGTGGCGGATACAAGCACAACTTTTGGAGGGAGCCAAATCAACATTTGGGGGAGCGCGGCTAAATCAAGAAAAATCGCAAAAACATAGCATTTCTTAAAGAAACATTTCCAAAATTTGGTTCTCTGGGGGCCAAAAGATACTATTTTAGACTTGTGGTGGCACGGACCCTTTGACACCCCTTGTGTCCGCCAGTGATCCTGCTGCTAAGCTACCGCCCCGGCCTGACCAGCGAGTCCATACCACCCACCGAATTCTAGCCCACTCTGAAGCGCACCTGTTGCTTATTCCGTTTAGCTTACATCTCCGTCGTATCCGTCTTTATTCGCCGGCGTTGCGATCGTTTCAGGCACGACTCTCGCCCCAGCTGCTGGCTCCACTGCCTCACTCGCTTGTTCGCACTCCTCCTCAACCCAGCGGTGGAACCTGGCTCGTGTGACTATCACCTGTCCTATGTTCACTCACCGTCTGTGAATGATCTCCACAACTGCGACATTCCTGATCGGCTGCTTCACTCCTGCTTCCTTCCAGCAATATTTTTCTCACCTCTGTATTTTGTGCCGCAACGCAATGCGTGCATGGATTGGGCCTCAAGGGCAGAACGTGTGTTTACTTATTTCACAACTTTATTTGACAAAGCCTTATTGTCACATCGTCTTTCCTTGCAAAAAACGCGCAGGAGAGAACAGTTACCAGTCAGAAGGTTCGCGGTGCAACATAATCCCAGATTGTATCATCCGGTACAGCATGTTTCCCAGGCTGAATATTTGCGGGATAGTATCCATATCCGTTATAGCCATAACACGGTCCTGTCATGCGGGGCAGTGTATTTCCCAGTCTAGCTATGCGCTATGCGGGACAGCATACTCTCCAGCCAGATGATGATCGCGGAGGTGCAGATCGGCAGCGCCGCAGCACAGACAGCAGCCTGGAGGTTCAATATAGTGCGCCTCTCAGCCAGTTTATATGCAAGATTCTAATAGAAAAAGTGGTACCTTTATGAGATTTAAATCGAAATAGCTACGTGATAAAGCGTAGGAAAAACGCCGATTTGGCATTTTATTCTCCCCAGGACCTACCATTTCGGGAGGAATGGGCTATCCCCACTAGGACTGGTTCCATCCCCACTCGCCCCATGCCGACTGCAATTACCAGCGAGCAGCTGCGTGTGGTCATTTGGCTCGTAAGGGGTATAGAGAGGCGTGGTAGCAGCCCGTTCAAAATGAGGTAAGATCATGAAGAGCTGTTGCTCCGTAAAAGTGACCTTCAAGATAAAGAAAGTATGCGACCAGAGATTTTCAGTACGCCATCCCTGCCTGATAGCCCAGTTTAAAACACATGAATGCGTCATATTCCATCTAAATTCGTTGTCAAGAGCGGAGCATGTTCTCGGGCCCCTTCCGGCGTAGAAATTGGCGTTGTTAGATGATTTTGCAGGGAACTGGTGAGCGTCGCTGCTACACAATAGTGTGCAATTCAATCTGAGGAACGAGCGCTAGCCATGGAGCGTATGACGCATCCCAGAAGCCATGAAAGCTATCGAATATGACAGTCGCAGGCCGTTCGATACAGCATCCCGGAAGGTTTTAACTGAGTGCTCGCACGGAACTTTATATTTCTGTCTGCTGACATAGCGCTCAACTGAAATCTTGTGTGAGTTTGAAATGTTCCTCGTGGCCTCGCAGTCGGGTTCTCGATGGCCCGGACCTTGCCAAAGTTTCCTGGCACGAGATTTCGCTGACGTCACTACTCAGGCGTTACAATCGTTTTATAGCTTTGGACCAAACTGGCGAAGACAGTCCTGACCAATGCATGGTTCTGGTTCTGGGGTCCTACAGAAAAGGTTTTAAGGTTCACAGAAGCCATAATAAGTATTCAATGTACTTGGAGGATCACTGTGCTTTGTTTGCAGCGTTGTTTTTAGACACTTTTCCTGCTTCTGTTGCTGTACTTATGTCAACGTAAAACATTCTGGACAAGATGCCTTGTAAATTTATGGACTGAACAAACCCAGAGCTTTGAAAATGTGACTTTAAACGTCCACATTATGCTTGAAATTAAACCCTCTTTTTATTTTTACTACTCTCTCAGTCATGTCTGGGTGGTAAGAGGAACTACTTTGTGACTTCTCTCATAATTTTGACCCAACCAATTTCCTTGTTCCGATTGCCATTCATTGATTAAATGTGTTCAACTCATCGTCAATGCAGGAATCAAATCAGGAGATGACATCGAACAATTTCAAAGTAAGAGTTAATCTCGACTCGCAGTCTTATTCGTAGTCCAACACATCTCGATGATTTCACACAAAAAAATATTTCGAAAGCTGGTTAAATTGTTTCCAGTCCCATGACGGATCACTGTAGGCGTATGGAATGAGGCACATTGTTGCTAGTCAATCACCAGTTTATTGCAATTGTGATTTATCTTCAACTGTAAACAATTTCCAACATCTGGAACCAGCTTTGTGGTACATTTTGAAAAGTTGAAGACAGCATTACGTTCTCTCTCTTTCTTTCTCTCTTCCACTCAAGGAGCTCAATCATTTAAGACGTTGTTTAAGGATAATTGATTAAAGGAGAGCTCATTTATTTTGATCGTTTGAGTACGTGGCGCAGGCTCTTCTGGGCTTTAGAGAAAGCCGCAGGACAACAACGGGGAAAACTTTGGTAGTTGAGCAAAGCACGATAAGAAATTAGGAAAACCACCCTTTCATCTTCTTTCTCTTGCAAGTGAAGAAAGCCTTTGATGCTATGTCAGTTTCAGCACGGAAAAGTAGAAAAAGAAGACATGACAATTTTTGAACATTTATCATCCATGGCGACACCTTAACCCAACAGCTTCAGTGACTGCAAACAGCTCCAGAGGCACAGCTTCTGCAGCTGTTTGTGTGCTTCGAAACTGCATTGATAAACCTTCCGAACGTTCGTAGAATTTCTTTATGCACTGATTTATGACAAGGTCAGTTCCAAACTGATATACGTCTAATATTGACATTCGCCCCAGAGGGCGTATTTGAAGACGTCCTTAGTTGGTTTTTAAGCTGTCGGAAAACAGCGACGCGTACAATAGCAATAGCGTCGACGAGTGATTCATTGATTGACGAAACGATCACTAGGCAGTGCTGCTTCTGGTAATTTGTCCCACAGGGGGCCTCAAACTGATCCACCGCGCTTACTTTCAAATCAAGGTAGAGGACCTGGCACATAAACCCGCTACGACGTGAGCTGCAATTCTTCTTTTATTGAATGGCTTGGCTATCCTTACGAAAGGCGTAAAATTCAAATATTCAAGCGCCAATAAAACAGTGAGCTGAAGCCATAACTTTAATATTGAAAGAGCACTAAAAAGACCCCATGCTGAACCATAATCAAATTAAATGAGTTCGGATGTGTTCTTGAATTCTTTGTTAAGCGTGGAAACCCAGGCTCTTCACATAAATAAATGTATCCTGGGATGAAATAGACTTAATAATGAAGAGACCGTGGTGGAAACGGGAGGTATTTCTCGCATATTGGTCTCCACAACTGCAACACTTTTCTTACTCCGGAGTAAAATGCTGATGGTACGGTTCAGTATGCACTTTATATGCTTACTAGGAACACAATTATTTGAGCTCAAGAAGATTAAAAACGTCAGATATACCAATAACATCTAATTTGCGTCACCACACATCCTTTGTGTACATGTATTATATATTTTGTATTGGACTCATATAAGGCTTTACATTTAAAAAGATTGAACTCACCAACTTTTCTACATGTTAAGGCATTTCGGATCTAGTTTAATCGAAATCCTTCCGTTGGTCCTCCATGTATTTGAACTCTGCTTAAAAAGATTACAGCTTTAACCCGGGTAACTCATGTCGCGAATAAGGTGATGTATGAATAAAATGTTTTTTTCCGATACAAGGCTGCAAAAATTGAATAGTATGCACGCCAAATTTCCGTCTCCAGTCCTATGTGTGGCCATTAAGATAACTGGCTTACAGAGCACGGCGTATGCCTTACGACCAGTCAGCGCCACCCGTCGAGGAATATAGGCACCGGTGTTAGAACTGAAAAAAATCCGACATACTAATTCTACTTTGACGTAACGGTTATTAGCATTCCACTTGTTTACCTACTTAATGTCTGTCTTAGCCAAAATAGCCTGCTAGGCTAGGTCTAATTACTGTCTTGTTTTGCAGGCGGGAGATCAGCGCACTCCAAGCGGAGAACTACAGCCTGGAGAGGCAGCTGTTCAGCTACCAGAAGTCCATAGCTTTCGCAAACTCACGCGGCACGTACTCGGACGAGCTTCCCTCCCCAGACTCCCACACGGCCAGCTACACGCATCCCCCTGGCTACCCTGAGCCGCATCCCTCAGGGTACCCAGAGCCTCACCCCTCAGGGTACCCTGAACCGGCCCGGGTCACTTACCCGGACACACCTCTGGGGGGCAAGAACGGAATCCAGCACTCATCTCATGAATACCCGGCCTACGACGACGGCGACTATAACGCCTGACGTGGCGCCGATGGCTGGGACGATACCTGGTCCAGGTGCGCTCCAGCCGAGCTCAGCAAGCAAAGTAGTGCCGAAACGGGCGAAAAGCATGCTGCTCCAGATGTGCCAGTCGCTGCAGGTGCACACCTCGGTGTCTCCTCCCACCGGGCAGAGGGCACGCGTGGAAGGAGACTGTCGGTGGCGCCACCTGCGCCGGCGCATCACGGCTACACCAGCAGAAGACAGTGGTCAGCTGATGGATGGTCTGGCAGCGCCACAGCAGCGCCATCTGGGGGCTCCAGTCCCGAGCGACACAGGCGCCACCTGCCGACATCGTGAGCCCCACTTGATCGAGACTGATGTGGTACCGCGCTGAAACATGCCCTGCCATGCGTTACGGACCTACCGGGCTTGATAAGTTGCTTTGAATTTATTGGTGGTGGAGGGTACTTCGCTTGGAAAACTATGAATACCAGTTTTTCATACTTGGTAGAGCTTTAGTGTTGGATTACAGTTGCAATAAGGTGTCCAAGCATGGGGATGTCCAAAGGATACCAGCTGTCGCATCAGTGCTGGGCAAAGAATACCGTGTGCACACCGAGCTAAGTTATTGGCTTTAAGGTATGGATCCACGCATAGCTGCCTATTTGCATCACCTTTCTTGTGCTAATGTTGATCCTGCCTGAAAGTGACAAAGTGAGACAAAGCTTGGCCAACGGCATACCGGCTTTCACGTGTAGTATACAGATGAGTCTATTCTAGATCCGAAGTGTTGTTTATGAACAATGGAATCGTTTACTTGGGAAGGTCATGTAATCGGCAGCGCATAACATCCAGATCATATACATAGATGTAGATCTATTTGCAAATGCGTGCTTAGCTTACAATAATCAATGATGTGGGTTAATTCGCTCCAGTATGTGGCTAACGAGCGAGCTTTTGACAATGAACTATAGTGGTGCTATTAAATGTTTTTACACTGATCTTATATGTTGAATGGGAGCATGTATATATTTTTGATGGCTGGCAACAGTGATGAATGCATGTTATGCTGCAGTAGAAATAATGCGAGAAAAATTGCAAAATACTGAGGTCATGTGAACTGGCAACAATAACCTAGGAGATGTGACAAGTTTGTTCTTCTTCTTTCCTGCAAGTAGATGTTGTAATGGAATGAGAAGATTTGCAACTGATAGAGCCTTAAGGGGAATGTGGCACATTTGTCGAATCCCGGAATTTAGTGTAATTATGGGTATTTTTTGTCGAAAGTAATGCCAATGTCCACAATTTTTCTGAAAAAAATGTACAAGAAGCTCAATATTTTAACATTTTAAATGCTCCTCTATGATAAGTAATAAACCCCTGCCTGTGCATGACGTCATGATCTGGCAACTACTACCATATTCAATAATTTCCAATAGGCTGACTACTCACCGTGACGTCAGTATGATGTCACACCAACAGTTGACAACCATGGCCAGCTTCTTGGGTACATTTTGGGTACATTTAGGCAGGTTTTTAGCTTTTCTCTACGGAAATATCGAGTCCTAAGACAAATGATATGTTGAGTACCGGATCTTCCGGCATGCTTTACAACTTGGCTATCTCAGTTAAAATCATGTTATAAAGGTGCTCACATTCCCTTTAAGGGGTAAAGATCTGTTCTAAGAAACATTTGGAAAATGTTCTCTAGATGTATTCCTTGATAACTAGGACCTATAAAATTTAGAACTGAAATTTCAAACAACACTTTTCTGCGCTTTCCTCATGACATTTTCCTTTTTGCTTATTTGATTCGTCGAATAAAATGAAGAAAATTCAACTGACCCGTCATCAGCCATCGGGATGGCTTTTTAAAATCCCAATCAACGTTTATAAATATTGTATACACTCATCAATCCACCTTCCATGGTTTCAGCACAATCGTGAGTCAATGTCGGTAAATATTATGACCAGTGGAGGACAAATGCGGCGTAAAACTAAAGCTATCTTAAAGCTTTCCCCGGCTCCAATTAGGTTTGCACAGCTTGACGGATTATCTAGAGTCTAGAAAATTGATTTTAAGTCATTTTTAAGATAAATCTTAAAAAAAGTATAGTATTTGATGTGGAATGTATCGTTTGTTCTTATTTTGTGTACGGTCCAGTTTCATGTCCTCATTCATAGCCTGTCGCTTTGGAGGTTCCCTCCTGATGCGTACTAATGTCTCAGCTGCTTAGCTAAGGATCTTCTGGAATGCAAGCAACTTAGGTTTTTTCTTTCTCCAGAGAAAGAAATTGCTTTCTTTCCCCAGAGGAGCATTTTAAAAATAAAAATATTGAGCTTATAGTACACTTCTCAGAGAAATCATGGAGACTTCCATGATTTTCAGCTAAAATTTCACCTAATTACAATCAATTCCAGGATTCGACCAAGGTGCCACATTCCTCTTAAATATAATCAATCCAAATGTGTCAGTTTCTGTGAGACGTACTGTAACCAACTTCTAGACGTACCGTTTAGAAGTTGGATCATTGAACTTGAAATTGTCAGTGTAGGGTTAAGCTTCAGCAATACAAGCCCCTTAACGGATAATAAAACATTTGCGTCTTCCGAAAATGCTTAAAGGAAATGTCCCACTTTTAGAATGAGTTTTGAACTGATAGGAGTTCTGTGGAGCATATCGAGAAAACACTATTGCCATATTTCATATCACCGAGAGCTCTCTGTATTTCCATTCCCGCACCCTTTAAAATTAAGAACAAAGGGCCTGAAGACCTTAATTGAAACCATGAAGGAATTGCTTTCCATCTAGTTTAAAAAATTGAATTGGTCTGTCCTAACTGCATGTCTGCCACGCATGTCACGTGATGCATGCTAACAATGGGATCGCTACTGCAACGTTGATATACTGAGGGTGGCACCCTAGCTGTCAGTCTTGTAATTACATGCAATGCTTAGGTCAACATGAAGCGAACCATTTTTTGTATTGATAACACTTCAAATTGTATGAAATGCTATATCTTTGTTCAGAGCAACTGAATTTGGAGACAAAACATGGTTTTCGGATTTCTAGGCTAGCTTAGTCCATAAATTACTTTTTTATGTTGACCAGGTGATCCATTCCCCAGGCTCATTCTTAAAGCTAGCCATGGCTCGGAGTCTAGCAGGTCCAGAGGAGATGACTGAATGTCCGACCGTCCTGTGCCAGTGAGCGGTAATGCAACGTGCTCCGCCCCTGCCTGCACCCTACTGCACCTGGTGACGGGATGTCTTCACAAATGCGCCTCTGTATGCCGTACAGTGCTGCGTGTTGACTTGAATTTACACATCCTACTGCTTCAGTCTGTATGGGTATTTTTAATTTATTTTTCTTTTAGGGTGTTCTGATATTCAGGCGTTTTTCCTTCTCGCAGCCTGAGCTCCTCGCTTGCGAATATGCTGTGCTGTACCTATGTTTGTGCTTTCTGTTCTCTCGCGAAGAACTTCCATTGTCTTTGCAGTTTGACAGCTGTTTCATGTGGTGGCGGTCGTTACTGTTAAAGTGAACTAAAATAAACATGTTTTAATTCATAGAACAGGAATACGAACGTCGCTATAAATAGCCACAATATAAATGCTTAAAATAAATACCTTTTCACCAGAAATTGTCATAAACATGGTGGTTTCGTGAGGTAAAAGGATGGTGTTCCAAAGAATTAAGGGATTGTTTTCCCTTACCGTAGTGAAATTCTGCAAAATATATCCGGAAATGGCAATACAACAAAACCTGAATATAATGAATATAATATATTCAGCAGTCGGGGGGCATGGCTGAACACCTTCCCAGTGGCCAGTGTTGGCACTCTCATTCAACCGGACACACTTCGGACGGTCGTCGCCCTCAGAATTGGTGCTTCAGTATGTGCGCCTCACCGCTGCCGCTATGATGCCCGCATCGACGATAGTGCGCCATCGACGACACCACGCCCTGCCATGCATGCGCAGCGCCGGACGTCATCCGAGACATGCAGCCATCAATGACACCATCCAGCGACTGCTGACGAGTGCAGGGACTCCATCTGTGCTGGAACCGCCAGGACTCGACCGTGGTGACGGCAGGAGACCTGACCACCTTCCCTTTCTCGGAAAGGAAATATTTAGCATGGGACGCGTCGTGTACATACGCCCCCTCCTAGTCAGCACTTCAGCTTCTGAGGCTGGGGCTGCCGCAGCCGCTGCCAAAACCTGCAAACTTCGACGTTACACGAGCATTAGCCACAGGTATCATTTCGTGTCCCTTGCCGTTAAAACGGGTGGTACGATCGGTAAGGCAGGCGCAGCATTCCTCCGAGAGCTGGGACGCCGTCTGGTTCGTGAAACGGGCGACAAGCGCGAGTTGGGATGGCTGATGCAGCAAATCTCTGTGGCTGTCATACGAGGCAACTCCATCTCAATAACCCTAGCTGGAAGGGAAGGTGAAGATCCGCCTTCCAAACTTAACAGGCTTACAGGATTTTCAGCTCCTGCAAACCTCCCGCGCCATGTTCAAGGGCATGGCCGTGAAGTCCCCGGGGAAGAGAGTGAGCCGGCATCAGAGCTGCTTTCCCAGCGTTCACGGAACTCTGGGTCAGACCCAGAGCTGGCAAGGTATCTAAGACCCTCCCAGTGAAGAAACTCTGGAAACCTATGGAGAGAAAATATATGGTAAATGAGGAGGAAGAGGATAACGCTTCTCAAAAATGTAGAATTTACAATGTTATTGACGTGTCTCAATACTGCAAAGTGTTTTACGATGAAAACTTGATGTATGTTGAAAAACTATGTTTCATTCCCACTGGCAGATATAAATGTTTGAATAAAACAATTGAACATTTTCCTCATCTCTAGTACGTGAGTATCCAAGCAGGAACCTCCACACTGAAATCGGTCAAGCCAGATTAATTTATTTGTATTTGCATTTATTTGTATTTATTCACGTAAAGGAGTAACAGGTTCAACTCACTTGTAGCTCAAATCGAACAAGTAAAACAAAGACCTGATATTTACAATAAAACGATAAAAATGGTACCCGTAGCATTCCGAGATGGGAAACAAAGCCACACGCACGCCAAAGTCTTGGTGCCATTAAAAACTCCGTGTGAATAAAACATGACCATGACATAAATACTCTAAAATAATAAAAGTGGGTATACAAGATGTGAAGATAAAAGCATAAGTGGAAAGACAAGATAAAAGGTAAAAATTTCCACTAAAACATTAAGAGCCACACGAGAACCAAAAAAGGGTGCTGCTTGATGTACATCACCACAGTCCCTTTAACACGCGCATTGACGCGGGTCTGAGCCACCTTCGCTTTGACAGGGGCGGGTACCCGCCCCCCTAAGATCTCGAGAACTACGGTAGGTAGCGAAAAACGGTAAACGGCGTTGGGTAGCCCATCCACTTCTCCATCTTTTTGTTAGGTCACATTTAAGGTCACCAGAGGTCAAAACATGCCGTCATAGGGACAACATGTAAATGAGGGTTTTCGGCCATTACATCTGAACAAATAAAGACAGAGCCAAACGACTTCAACGATATGAATCCTCGCAGCAAGCCAAATCGAATGATATATAATTTGATCTTGATAGGTCAGATCAAGGATTTGACCTGACCTGAGGTCAGGTCGAAAATAAATTATATAAAATACATATCATTAGAACTGCAAAGAGAAAGCAAATCTAATGCAGCTAAAATAAACGCTCTATCACTATTCGTTACTGAGTTATTTAGTCAAAACCATTTTTCCCATGTATTTCCAATGGAGAGGTCATGGCTCGTACCTGACCTCAGGTCATCGATATCAAAAATACCTGAACACATTTTAGAGAACTTGGTGGGCCCATTATGTGATATGAGTTTCAATCGGATAATTTCACCCTGTTCCGTCTTATGCTATCTTAAATTTGTTTTGAGGTCAGGTCACTTGACCTGTACTGGTGACCTGACCTGAGATGACCTAACCTTAAAATTTTCACAGAAGTTGTAAAAATGATGAGAAAAAGGTATGCCAAGTACGGCGGCGCTACGCGCCGCCGTTTTTATGCTATCTCCGAAAAGCCTGAGGGGGGGCAGTTACCCGCCCCCCGTCAATGCGCGTGTTAAGTCTGAGCAGCAACCCATCATTATTCGAGACCGTTCAGCTACCGCTTCGATTGGCATGTGCCGATTTCACGATGCAATTTTTTTCTAAGCATAGAGATTAACTATTACTATTAGAAGTGATAGTTCATCTCTTTGGTTTTAAGTTTTGAATAGACTTACTATTAAAACGTGCTGTTCAAACTAGCACCATTCGAAATAGTTATTTAACGTTGCTTGATGTTATATTAGTATCCTTTTTATGCTTGTACCAATGCTTGGTCAGCACGGAAATTTTGGCCTAAAAATCAACATCTACCAAAAATGTGAATGATTCTATTTAGCTAGGATGCACCATTCTCAATATGTAACTCGACTTAAGATATTTCAAATAATTGATGCAACTTGTGACGTCACTTACTGCCTCAGTTCTACTTTTTCTAGAAAGAAAGAAATTAGGTATAATAAGAAGGCTGATTGTTTTAAGTCTAGATCTAATATCGGTGCAGAACGGATGATAAATGATAATAATAAACAACTATCTAGGAACACAACGTTATCCAGGAGATTAATAGCGGATGTTGTAACATACAAGTCAATTTTTAGACCTAAAGATAGAAATTTCTTTCCCGTCAACGCCATAGGGGGTGTTAACCCTTACACATACAGGAAGGTGTTGCAGCCCCCTCAGGTTTTTCAAGAATTGAAAACGAGCTTCTTAAGTTAGAGTCTTGAAATGTTGTATAGCCTCTGACGCATTAATTGCGGACATCTTGCAAATAATTTTTCCTACCCTTCAAGGTTACGGAGTTATGACCTCAAGAGTGGAGGCATGTTGGGGTCATTTGGGCGCCTGTACCCGTTTTCACGTGAATGCTCCAGACTCATATCGTTCTTTTGCATCATTTGCTCATGAACTGTCCCAGAATATTTTTTTCAGCCTTCGAGGCTCATTTTCATCAGATTAGACCTTTTATAACCTTTTCAACATTCAATGACCTTTATTTGACCTTGTGTGACCTCAGTGATAACTCTGTGTCGAATAACGACTACAGATGCGTGTTTCAATTCGGTATTTCTAAATGAGATGAACACCGAATTATTTGACATGCGTCCGATACGGGCTTAAACTTTTTCGACTTGTGACCTTTTTTACCTTGAAAGGGGTTAAGCAATAACAATTGAAGAAGCAAACTTACTTGGAGTAAATGATGCAGAATGGTTTATGAATAGTCAATTTGAATGATATGGACACTAAACTAGTTGGTTTGCATATTAGATGGACTTGACCTTTTTCGAAATTTGACCTTATTTGACCTTGAAGGGGGAGTAAGCAATAACACATGGTGAAGCAGGCACTTGGCGTAACTGATGCAAAATTTCTTATGAATAGTCAATTTTCATGAACATGACACTGAACCAGACGATTTTCTTCCAAAACGGACTTGATATTTTTCAACCTTTGAACTAATTTGACTTTGAAGGGGGTGTAAGCAGTGACAGATGATAAGAAACTCACTAAATTGGTGAACATGATTCAGAATGGGTTGTGAATAGTCTATTTAAATGATGTGGACTCTGAACTAGTTACTTTCACTTCTAAGGAGTACTTTTGAGCTCTGAACCAGTCCCATGCAATGCAATGCACCACTAAAAGTCACCAATGATTTGTTTTTAGTGCCTAAAACTTCTTCATTATAAAAGAGCTAAAATAATGAGTATGCTGAGCAAAATTCACTACGAGATTACCATAGGTGAAGTTCAAACACGTTTGAAAATGCCACAAGAGATTACCAAAGGCTATAAAAGCCGAACTGAGGTCATAACATGTCTTAAACTCAAGCTACGTCCGGGGGAACGCGACACAAAGTCTCAAAATAAAAAAATCTTCCTTAACCCTCGCTCCACCTAGAATAATGAAATCGATGGTCCCCCTAAGATTTTTTCGGAACAACAGAAAAACAACGAGGGGAAGCACCGCGGTTGAGGTCTTTACCTCTTACCCCATTATTTTCCCATCATCCCTGAAATTTATTACCCCGGGTCACCCTAGTTCAGGTCACCAGGCGATGTCAACCAAGGTCACCTCACTTTAACTTTTGAGCTCTACCATAGCTACATTTCTAAGCCGATCGATTTAAAACTTTCGACACTTCATGACCCCTCCGGAATGTACAAAATTTATTTTCGGGATTTTTTCGGTTTGGTGACCTGAGGTCAGGTCACCAGGTAACCTCTTCCATAGAAAAAGCATGGGAAAAGCTGTCTTATGAGCCAAAAGTCACAAAATAATCGTAAATGCTCAATTTGCTCAGACAAGCGTTCTTGGACACCCTTTCATGGATCCCAGGGGTGATATTGCCCTTTATACCTATCTGAGATCATCAGAGGCCACCAGAGGTCAAAAACAGCATTTTGACGATAACTTTTGACCTAATTAAGCTACAAGACTAAATCAAAGGTCATCGTGTATGTCTTGTCACTAGCTTTCATTTGATATACAACACGGTCACTTTCTTGCCTTTCGAGACCTCATGTCATATTAAGTCACGAGGTACCCTCTGGAGGTCAAACCACCGGTAGGCCATTATATTCCACATAGCGGAGAAAGTCCTGAAATTTTCCTATCAAATGGTTTTTGCTAGATCTCAATAGCTCTAATGGCGTGAGAGCTATCCTCAGGTTTCTTAAAGATTACATGTTTTACAGGAAATAGCCTATCGTGACATAACTTGACCTCTGGAGGTCAAAACATAGACCTGAGCGCTTAAACGTGTTGGTAAAATCTTACTGAATTCACATGAGCTTTATAATGCCTTTTGCAGCTTTGCGCTAACTTCCATATTTTCGGAGTTAGAGGGGCATTGATGGCCCCCAGTGGGGCGAAGGTGGCGCCGGACCCCGGTGGGGCGCGGGTTAAATGCTTCTGGAAATGACATCATAGTTCGGTGATTCAATGTAACGGGAACACATTTATTTTCAAAAGATGTTCAATGATCCTAACAATCATACATGACATTTACAACAGCTAAGTTCATTCTCAAAGGGACAATAATGTGAATTCAAAATGGGGGAGGGTAACCCCTATTCCTGTACCTGTGTTAAAATGCATCGACTCTAGTTTGACTGCTTGATTTTGATTTTTCAAATGTTTTTATTTTAAAATTGCAAGTCAATTAGAACATGAGTTACGATAGCATAGCTCCACAGTGACACCTAGTGTTATATATATATATATATATATATATATATATATATATATATATATATATATATATATATATATGTAGCTAAAAGTAGTATATGCAATTCGAAAGCCATTATTTTTATAATTTGATATTGAAGACTGTTACCATATGCCAAAATGCTTTCAAGATAATGTTTTAATTTCACTATACTACGGGTCAAGGTCACCGTTATAAAACTAGGTCATGAGGTCACTAACAGTTTTTTGTTTGAATTAAAAAAATTGAAGATAGCCAAAATGCTGCCCGTAAAATTTACATCCTAAGACTACAAAATTTTTAGAAATCACTTGAAAACTTTTTGAGCAATAGGCATTCTAATCAATGTCTATATAATGACCTTCAGAAATTGCCGGAGGCCATTTCTCTCAAACCAATTTTTAGATAATTTTTTGGGGTACCATGGGTGGATTCTACGTCCTTGTGAGTCCCCACATACTAATTTTGGAGGAAATTAAGAATAGTAGGGTTTTATGCCTTGGTCGATTTATGGTGGAATGACCCAGCTGTTCCTTTCCAGCGAGCTTTTGTCACTACCGCTCATGGTCTCTTCCCTGGTGCCATGCTTGTCAGCGTAGCCTAACACGTGTATATTTCCTTGCAACTGGATGTTAGTATCTGTCGTACTTCAACAATCGCGTTTGGTGGTTTTATGTCCCATAGATATAGCAGAACTGACGGACATTTTTCTACATTCTTCTGACATGGTTTGCTCCGGGCTTTTTTAAGAGTTTCTGTCACTCTTCTCACATTTTTTTCTAGTCTATACGAGCAGCTCCGCTCAATGACGGTGTCTATTCTAGCCATGCGTAAGAATGGGATGGCGTTTTCTACAGCCTTTTTGTAGGCCTCTTGTCTGTCATAACAATCATGAGCCACGTGAAAGAAATAATTTGGAATTTTCCGTGCTGTTCGAAGCTTTACCCCTGTAATTGAGAAGGAAGGCTGGCCTACGAGATAGACGCGGGTAGTGGATCGAGTCTCCGGTAATTTTCCCGTATTTGGCTGGCCACTGCCAGCAATGGCGGATCCAAAGTGGGGGAGGGGAGGGGTTTGGGGGATCTAGCTCCCCCCGCGAGAAATATCCGTGCCCCTATAACTCATACATCTTCTGTCTCCATGAATCTTCTGTCTCCTGCGATCACGCTGAACAAAAATTATAAGAGATTCTCACAGGAATAAGAACAAGTATCTGTGGAAGGTCACTTCGTTTATCAATTAGCAGCATGATCTTCCGAAAAACTGTGATATTGTAGCCCAAGCCTGGCTACAATAGGACAGTTTTCCTGAACATTTGAAGATGTTGCATTCTACTTCAGTATTCAAACAGGTTTATTTTTAATCAAAGCGTAAATATTAGAAAGATACTTAGTATTATGGCATTGTGAAATGGGGTTGAGCGGAGCGGAATCTAAGGATGCTGCAATTCATGTTCGGGATGAAAATAAGAGCGAATCAGACCTCTTGTATTGGTTTAGTTTTATGAACATTCATGCTTGATACAGTCTTTGTCATTTTTATCAACCAAAGTCTTATAAATGTTCCTCACGTGACCAAAGGAGCCCGCTTGCCATGGCTGGTACACTTGGCTTGTTTCGATGTATATGAAATGAAACAAACACCGGAACAGACGTATAAATGCCTATTTTTGCTAAAATATGATGGATAACTGAATATTGATAATAATCTGACTTCTAAAATTAATCTAATGTGATGTAAATAAACAGGGTTTATTGCAAACGAGCAACGGATTTCGATTTCATGGCTCTGAAGAGAAGAGCTATATCTATGTGGCTTCAAAACAGTTTTCTTGGCCATTTTTGGCAAAGTCAGAATTTCAAATCCAATCTGCGACCCCTAGATATTTTTGGATTTTTTTTATAATTTTAGTACCATTGGATTCAGGAGGTCTCAAACGATGGGGAAAACCACCGCCACCCAACAATTTGCATGGTCGGTGCAAAATGGGGCACCCTAGTGGAGATGCGTTCAATCGTATTGCGAGAAATTTGGTGGAAATTTCTCCATGAAGATGTAAGACACTAAACCATGAACCAGGAGATGTTTCAATATAATTTGTTTTTCAAAATATTTATCGCCATACTTTGCTCTCTATTAGCTTGATTATCTAATCCACCATCCCAGGCTGCTCTTCGGTACAGGCGAGACGGGGGCAGAGTCAGCACTGGCTAGCCAGCGGCAGAGTTGGCTGAAGTCAGGAGTGTCCATTCGGTTTCTGCTAAGTGGAGAGAAGTGTAGCCCGGCCCGAAAGTAACTGAAGGAATGAGGAGGGAGGGGCACATAAAACTAAATGTTAACCCTCAGACCAGTTATAGAGAGATGACTAATAGAGAGCGCTGCCGAAGTACAACCAGATAATAAGCCAGAAGCGCAAATCACGTGCTGCTTTGTTATGTCATCGTCATCATATTCGGGTTTTCAGGCACTGCTACGTCTAGGGTCATATGGTGCCCAGTGCCTTGCTCCGTGTTGAATGGTGAAAAGGCACAAAACCTCATTCGGGACCCAAAACATTGTCGATGTCTTAGCACATTGCACCTTTCTGATGCCATACCACGAACAATAAAAGTCTACGGCCATGAATATGAAAAAATACCGGATAACTGGGCACCACACATCCAGAGATAGAAATCCATGGTCTAGCCTTATAGGTAATTTCAATATTTCATTTAGCTGGGCATATACCTAGGAAAAAGACTCCTAAAGCATACAATGTTTGGTGAAATAATGTAGAATAAGTGACAGTGGACAAATCATACACTCAACAGTCAGTTACAGTTTCCTGCCCACTGGGAAGGCTCATCTAGCAAATGGTTGGCAATGACCAAAGTAGTTGCAGTATCTAAAGACTGTCATTATTATGATAATGAAGTTGCTGGCTATTTTCAGTCCGGTGCCCGAGAGTTTATCTAGTCGTACGAGACAAAATGTTGTGTTACCGTTCCGGCTTCCACCTGCGCTCCGCTGAAAATGTTGCAGGGTAATATTATATACTATCTCATTGTCTTACAGCTTATATTGCATTAATCTAAACCAGGGCAGGTGGTAGAAACAAATGCATTATCATTTGAAACACAGGCCCTCAGACCGTTCGATAGCACATCCGAAAATGCGTTCTGTTTTACTTATATTTGAGGCACTGTATTTGTCTTTATCCAGAGCTTCATAAATGCAAACATTTAACCCCGTTATCATAATTGCAAATAATATTTTCAAAGACATCCATTGGTATAGCATGCTTACCAAAAATATTTGGTTGAAATTCTAACAAATGTAAGGATATCTTGCAAAACAATCATGCATCGTCGTATTGGCGGATATAGAAGCAGGGAGATGAGTGTTTGCGGGGTTGACAATGAACGCCATCTTCCCTTGTTCTGGACGTGCTTGTGTGCGTGCATTGTCAGCTGCAAATACACGTGTACGGTTTCAAATCCCGGCCATGCTGGAGAGCTATTGGGAAATGCCCTGATTATGCAGGACAAAGACGGGAATAAGCTAAAGACGGACCAGGGTCATGGAGAGAAGGTCACAGAGAATCTTTCCTACAATTTTGAGCTCAAGGTCATTCAAGGTCATTGACCCAGAAGGTCAAAATATGGTAAACTACCTATAATGCACATTATGACTAGCACTATAGCCACTATTTGGCAGGAAATGAGGAATTGACCTTTACCAATGAACTTTGACCTTTGACCTTGACCTTTGCACTGAGGTACCCTAACCCTGGCCCCGGTGGAGGGGTGTTTGAACACCCGCACTCGGGTTTTTCCGGCGACGCGAAAAAACGGTGACGCGAAGTGCCGCCGTACTTAGCACCTATTATCCTTGACCAATTCCGCAACTTGCCTCATAACTTTAATGTTTGGTCATCTCAGGTCAGGTCAGTCCCCTTCAACAGCAAGCGCAGTTCACCGGATGTGACGTCTCACCTCGCAGCATATAACATGGGAAATCAAAATGATCAAATATCCAGATTTTTTGCATTAGGAGGCTCAAAATCAAAAATAGAATGCATATTTATTGCAATTGGGATAAACTTGATTACTGTATATGCTCGCAGATTCGTAAGCGGGAAGTGCCCTTAGCAGCAGTCATGGAATAGAGATACCTAGAACGGAATTCTGTTCGATTTCTGGGATGCCTTTGAGGGGATCATTGAAAATAATTGGGCAAATAACCAAGAACATTAAAATATAGACGGCAGTAAAATATTCAATAAAAAGCAGGCATTTGAGTGTGCTTTGCTTCAACCGAGAAGAAGTAGCTACTATTGAGGGATTATTTATCAAATATAAATATAAATAATGGTGTAATAGCCAAAAAATATGAAAGCAAAACTGGCATACCCGGAACATTGGGATTGCTAGACAAGCATGCTTCCAACTGCGCTATTACGCAATGAAGAAACCATTATAAAGATGACAAGTGCGCTCCGTGGGATCTGTCCTCGGGACCTTTCCGTCGCAAGGCTAGCGCTTAACGCGCTGCGCTATTGTGGCGATGTGTCGGCCGTGCTTAAAAGATAAAGTTGAACTTCCGTATGACATTTTGATGTCTTGCATTTTTCTCTTAGTTTTATATAATTTATGTTTAAAATGTATTTTAGCGGGCACATCACAAATTGGGCTTTCCAAAATGCACGGTCGTTTTCCTGTGCAAGCCACGGTTTATAAGTTATGGCGCATCAAAGTCATCGGCCACCACATCTCCCATAGACTTTACATTAGCCCTTACTGACCTTTACTTACCGAAGGATTTTTTTCATGTTCTAGATTGGCACCCAAAATTAAAGGTATCTTGAGGTCAGGTCACCAGTGTAGGTCAAATGACCCCACCTCCAAAAATATTTAAGGTGGCATAAGTAAGAAATGGGCGAATTTATCTGAGTGAAACTTAACCCTTGCCCTGGTGGGGGGTACGAGCCACCTTCGCCCTGCTGGGGGGGGGCTAAAAAGACCCCCACGATCTAAAAAACTAAGAGAGCTAGAAAAAAGTGCAAAACGTTAATCGAATGCTCTTCAAAAATGGTATCGAAAAAGTTTTGTCATTTTTTTTCGGCAGGTCAATATCAAGGTCACTAGAGGTCAAAATAGGTCAAAATCACTAATATGAGGTGTACTAAGAAAACCTCATGTATCTCAAAGTATGATAGCTATAAACATTTTCTGAACACCATTCGAAAGCTCTTGAACTGTTCTTTTATTACAGTGCCAATGATTTTCGGGTCAGGCCAAAACCTAGGGAGCTGGAGGTCACTGAACATTGGGAATGTGCTTGGGAATGTCCATAGCTACCCACGCTACCCATGCATAAGGCCGTTTCTTTTTTCGCTAACAAGTTCCAAACCAAACAAGATACAGCCATAGTTGATGCACCATTGCAATCCTCTCGTCAATATAAATCGAATGATATATCATATTGCTATGCCAGGTCAAATTTGAAATTTGACCTGACCCAGGTCAACGGTTCGACCCAACTTGACCTGGTATAGTCATGATGTATATCATTTGACTTGCAGTGACCGTACAAACACTTTGAAGGCAAAATAGAAGTTCTAGCTTTGTTTATTCTTATCTTTGTAAATTATGTTTGAAGTTGTTCCATCAATACTTACTGAGAAAAACCATTTCGTGATTTTCCCCATGCAATTGCAATGGGGACGTCATGCTCTGTACATGAACTTAGGTCACCAATATAAAAAATCCCGGAACATATGTTGTAGCTCTTGGTGTGTCCAATATGTGGTATGAGTTTCAACTTGATCGATTAACCCTCCTTTTAGTTATGCAATCCTAAGCATTTTTTGAGGTGACTTCATCTGGCCTGGTGACCTGACCTGACATGACCTTGAGCTAACATTTTCAGGGAAGTTGTAAAAATGATGAAGGGACAGGTAGGCTAAGTTTGGCGGCGCTGCGCGCCGCCGTTTTTCGGTCACTTCGGAAAAACCCGAGGGGGGTCTAAAAGCCCCCCACCCGGGGAAGGTTAACCCGCGCCCCACCGGGGGTCCAGCGCCACCTTCGCCCAACTGGGGGGCCATCGATGACCCCCCTCTAACTCCGAAAATATGGGCGTTAGCGCAAATCTGCAAAGTGCAATAGAAGGCTCGCGTGAATTCAGTAAGAAATTACTTCATATGTTTAAGTGCTCAGGTTAATGGTTTGACCTCCAGAAGTCAAATTAGGTCCATATCGGCTATTTTCACTCAAATATGCAATGCTTAAGCAAACTGGGCATAACTCTTATGCCATTAGAGCTATTGAGGTCTGGTAAAGTACATTTGATAGGAAATTGTCAGTCCTTTTTCCGCTATGTGAAACGTAAAGACCTCCCTCCAGTGCTTTGACCTTCCAGAGATCACCTCGTGACCTAAGATGACCTGAGGTCACGAAAGGTCAGAAAGTTTCAGCGCTCTAGCTTATTTAGGTCAAAAGTTATTGTCAAAATACTGTTTTTGACCCCTGGTGACCTTGGATGACCTTTGAGAGGTCAAAAGGCAAATATGGCCCCTGGAATCCGTGAAAAGGTGTCCAAGAACGCTTTTCTGATCAAGCTGAGCATTTTCAATCGCTTTTGTGACTTTTAGATCATAAGACAGCTTTTCCATATGCTTTTTCAATGGGAGAGGTCACCTCGTGACCTGACCTCAGGGCACGAAATCGAAAAATCCCGGATATACACCTTGTAGACCGTAGAGGGGCCATAAAGTGAAGGAAGTTTCAGATTGATCGACTTCGAAATGTAGCTCTTACAGAGCTCTGAAGTTGAAGTGAGGTGACCTTGGTTGACCTCGTCTGGTGACCTGACCTTGGGTGACCCGGGGTAAAAATTTTCAGGGATGGTGGGAAAATGATGCAGTGAGAGGTAGAGCCCTCAACCGCGGTGCTGCGCCTCTTCGTTTTTCTGCTATCCCGGAAAAACCTTAGGGGCCATCGATGGCCCCCGGTGGGGCGAGGGTTAAACCACATAATGGGCCCATCGAGTGCTAAAAACAATATTCCGGGATTTCTTATATCGATTACCTAAGGTCAAGTGCGAAACATGACTTCTCCATGGGAAATACATGGGGGCATGTGGTCGCCTCTGTCGGCCGCCGCCGCTGTTTCCCGCCACAGGTCCCCGCCAGCGTCGGCAGTACGCCTTCCCGCGTTAGATGGCGGCAGCCAATGAGGGAGGCCAGCCTTCCCGCGTCAGTTGCGGCGGCCAATGAGAGAGCTCTGCTCTGGAGACGTGTTGCGTTGGGGGCAGTTCGCGCCGGTGCAGGGTAGAGATTGGACGTGTCTGTAACGAGAGTCGGTAATATACGTTTCTTTTATTCTCTGGCCCAATTACAACCTATTTCGGCCCTAATATGAGTGGTGGTATCAAGATTAGCGATTTGTTGCGGCCATTCGATGGCACTGGTGACGTGGTGCAATGGCTGACAAAGCTGGAACTTGTGGGGGAACTGAGGGAGGTAAGAGATGTGGCAAAGACGCTTCCTCTGTTTCTGGAGGGAGCCGCTTTTGCGGTCTACAACGAACTTGACTCTGAGCGGAAAGGGAGTGCTGCGTCGATTAAAGAGACACTGGAGAAGGCCTTCAGCATGAATCCGTTTCAAGCCTATGAACAGCTGTGCAGGCGTGTTTGGAGAGACGAGCCCGTGGACGTTTATATGCTCGCGCGACTGGCCGGCATTGCCTCAGATGTTATGCTGCTGCGAGCATTCGTGGTCGGTCTGCCACCGACTGTGTCGCGCGAGCTCCGCGCGCTGCCAGATGTGGATAAGCTGCCACTTTCCTCGGTAGTGGAGCGTGCCCGCTGCTTGGTGGCGGAGCTGGTGGAGTCTCCGATAGTGGCTGTGGCACAGGGCGGGCAGCGACGCGCTGGATGCGTTCCACTGAATGATGTGCCTGGAGGACCAAAGCGGTGCTACCGATGCGGCGGACACCATCTGATGAAATTCTGCAGGTCACCTCCAGGGCCAGTCGTCTGCTGGTCGTGTGGCCAGGAGGGACACATCGCCAAGCAATGCGAGGGAAACGAGACCGGGAGAGCTGGTGCGCCGGCGGCCCTCCTGCAGAAGGATTGAAGGCGCTCCCTATCGTGGATGCAACGGTGAATGGGCGCCGTGTACGCGTGCTGGCGCACACAGGTTGTTCGCAGACAGTGCTAGCGCCGTGGCTGAGTGATACGACAAGTGGTGGTTGTCATATCGTGGCGGTAGATGGAGCACGAGTGCGGTGCAAAGGTGATGTTTGGGTGATGTCGGTGCGGGGTGAAGCCATGTTGATAAGTGCTGTAGTAGTGGAGAAATTGTTCGATAGGGTTGACGCGATCTTGGGTATGGACTTTATCAGGCGATGTGGTGGAGTGAGGATCGCGGGGGATCGTGTGTCGCTTAGGGTCGGAAGCGTGTGTGATGGTCGGTTTGCGCAGCGTCCCCAAGCTGAACAAAGCGGTGTTAAAGCGCTGAAGACGGACGTCGTTGCTGTAGCCGCGCAGTTGGAGCTGAAGAACGAAGATTTTGGGGCCGTGTTTGACGGCCACGTGTGGACGGTAAAATGGCGGTGGAAGAACGGGCCGCCTGTGTTGAAGAACACACTTGACTGCTACAGCAGCGTTTGGCGCGCCGACGTCCGAGATGATTTCGAAGCTGAAGTCCAGAGATGGATAGACAAAGACTGGTTCAAACCGCAGTACGGTACACAACAGGGGGGCATTATACCACTCATGGCCGTGGTCCAACCAAACAAGAAGAAGACACGCCCAGTACTGGACTATCGTGAAGTCAACGAGCATGTGGAGTGTCACATCGGGGAAGAGGCCTCTGCTTGTGACGAGACGATACGAAGGTGGAGGCAGATGAAAGAGCCGCTGAGAACGATCGATCTGCGGTCAGCGTACCTGTCGATTCACGTTGTCGAAGCATTGTGGCCTTTCCAGCAGGTGGAGTTCAAAGGAAAGCCCTTCTGTCTGACCCGATTGGGATTTGGGCTCAATAGTGCACCAAAGATCATGACCCGGATCTTGAACGAGACTCTGGCGCAGAATGAGAAGATCCGAAGTGGGACGGATTCTTATATGGATGACATACTGGTCGACGAGAGCATCGTGTCTGCTGAAGACGTTGCGGCACACCTGCTCAAGGGCTAGAAACCAAGTCACCAGAGGAGCTGGATAGCGGCCGGGTACTTGGGTTACGACTTAGTCGTGATGCCAAAAACGATCTCGTCTTCGGTAGGGGAAACGAAATCCCCAAACTGAATGAGGGAGAGACGCTGACCCGACGAAAACTGTTCTCCTTCTTCGGCCGCCTCACTGGTCACTATCCAGTATGTGGGTGGCTTCGAGTTGCGTGCAGTTACATGAAGCGAATGAGTGAGGAACAATCGTGGGAAAGCTACTTCGGAGACAAAGTGTCAGCAATGCTGGACGAAGTGCTCGCCTGGGTTTATGACCATGACCCAGTGCGCGGCCGTTGTCTGGTGCCCAGCAACTCGCGAATGGGTCGTGTGTGGTGCGACGCAAGCTCATCATCATCATCATGATTGGTGGTTTAGGGCGCGCCGACAACAAAGGTCCTGTGGCGCCCATCTGCAAGCTCGCAAGCTCGCTGGTAATTGGTGTTCTTCTGGAGATTGGAGGTACTGCCGTGGAGGACGCTGCATGGATCAGGAAAATCGATGACGCGGGGCACATCAATGTGGCAGAGTTAGATGCAGTTGTAAGAGGTGTAAACCTGAGCCTGAAGTGGGGCCTCCAGTCAATTGAAATCATGACGGACTCGGTAACAGTGAGAAGCTGGCTCGACTCAGTGCTGAACAGAAGTGCACGGGTTAAGGTCTCAGGGATGTCAGAGGTGCTCGTGAAACGCCGTTTAGGGCTGCTTCGAGAGCTGGAGGACGCTTTCTCTGTGGAGGTGAAGGTGACGCTGGTGAAATTCTGCGAGAATCGAGCCGATGCCCTGACCCGCGTGAGTAAGAAGTGGTTGAGGAACGACACCCTCATCGGTGATGATGTTCTCGTGTGTGCGGCGGACGCGGAAGCCCTTCACGACGAACATCACCTTGGCAGGGGCGCAGCCAGAGCTTTGGTATGGGGGGCACACCAACTTTGAGGGACACCCCGGGAGAAAAAGGGCACTTTTTGAGGTAGCCTAAAAAGCTTATTATATCTTTGTTTATATAATTTTTGGCACCTTTGGTTCAATAAAAATGCAAATGAAGCATTGACGGAGAAGGAAAACTCGATTAAAACCGAAAAAATTAACACCAAAATGTCATGGAAGAAGCCAAAACACGACTGTTTTGGATAGATTTAAAGGCAAATCAGCCAAATCATGCAAGTACTTAACATCAGAGAAATCAGCGGAGCCTGTGATATCTGCTAACATGTCCACGTTAACCCATTGACGCCCGCACCTACTTCCAGCTTTCAGATTGGCGAAAAAATGTTATCCTATGTTTAGAATATGCCAAATAAGATGTTCCGAAAGTTTGAGACTGATATCACTTTTAGATTCTGAGATATGACACCGGACAAAAATGACCCGCTGGGCGTTTGGGACATCGGCTGGCACTGCGCGGCCGGCTCCCGGGCGGCGCAGTCACCGCACTCAGCGGCCCGATGTGCATCGCTTTTACTGCAGTTTTGTGAAGTGTTTTTATTTCCTCTTGTATATTGGCCATAATAAAGTGTTAAGACAGTTGTATGCTCTCCAGGCTTAATCATAGACAACACTAATCGCATATTTGCAAATAGTATACAACGGTGGTTATTCTAGACTGATGCTTTGCAGGGCATAAACTAAAATTTTGAAAATCATAGCATTTTAAGAATATTGTGGTATTCTATAGCATAGTAATATTAAGAATATAAAGTGAATATCAAAGGTTTTGGGAAACCATTTCTTTTGTCTCTACTTCCTTCTTCCTCCGTCTCCCAGACTTTGTGACTGACGCTCGCTGAGCTTTCAACGAGTAATCGTAATATTCAGCATTCGGATGACAAGTTTTGAAAACTGAGTCTGTTATCTCCTCCTATGCGGTGTAAATTAGCCTGATTAATCTCCAAATCTCCAAACGGGTCCATTTCCATATTTCCAACTTATTTTTGGAGCAAGCAGCATGCCCCAAAGTTGCATTAACCCGCGCCCCACCGGGGGTCCAGCGCCACCTTCGCCCCACCGGGGGCCATTGATGGCCCCCCCCTCTAACTCCGAAAATATGGGCGTTAGCGCAAATCTGCAAAATGCAATAGAAAGCTCGCGTGAATTCAGTAAGAAATTACTTCTCATGTTTTAGTGCTCAGGTCAATGATTTGACCTCCAGAGGTCAAATTAGGTCAAGATCGGCTATTTTCACTCAAATATGCAATGATTGAGCAAACTGGGCATAACTCTCATGCCATTAGAGCTATTGAAGTCTGGTAAAGTACATTTGATAGTAAATTATCAGTCCTTTTTCCGCTATGTGACACGTAAAGACCTCCCGCCAGTAGTTTGATCTCCAGAGGTCACCTCGTGACCTAGGATGACCTGAGGTCACAAAGGGTCAGAAAGTGACCTTGCCGTATATCAAATGAAAGCCAGTGACAAGACAAACACAATGGTGTTTGTTTCAGCGATCTAGCTTAATTAGGTCAAAAGTTATTGTCAAAATACTGTTTTTGACCCCTGGTGACCTTGGATGACCTTGGACAGGTCAAAGGGAAAATATGGCCCCTGTAATCCGTGAAAGGGTGTCCAAGAACGCTTTTCTGATCAAATTGAGCATTTTCAATCGCTTTTGTGACTTTTAGATAATAAGACAGCGTTTCCCCATGCTTTTTCAATGGGAGAGACCCTAACCCCCACACCCAATGAAGTCCTCAATCCGCCACTGTTCCCTATCCTCTCTATCCACTACACACAATCAATCAAGGGGAAAAGAAAAGGCTCTGCTAGTTTAACAGTGAAGTCATGCTAATATTTCGTTAAGTTGCAAAATCCTGAAAATTGTCTTTGATAACGCGTTCAGAAAACACTGGAACCATCTTGCATGTTGTCGTTAAAAATATTTTATAATCATTCCAAAAATAAGGCAGATCCCGAAAACGTTGGGAAGCATTTCACAAACTCCAAAGTTTCCAAACGTATCGACATTGCACAAAAAATCCTCAGATTTGATGAAAAGTCTATAAACTGGCAACCCTGAAATCGCAGGACCCATAATGCTTCCATTTTCTATAGGTAACATTATGCACCTAACCCACCAGACGGGACGACAGGACACATCCTTTTCCTCCTTTTCAGCGGCCCGAAGATTTCCGCAACGCCCAGCGGGTCATTTTTGTCCGCTTCATATTTGACGATGTCTCATGGCAAAGCCGTTCAAGAAAATCTTACTGTTTCTTCACCATCTGACTCCTGGTAGTCTTAGCTTGATGTCAATCATGAAAACGCTTTTCGGCTTTCCATATGCTATTGCAAGAAACAAAATTTGCAAAACTATCTCACGCTGCCCAAAACCTCGCCAAAATAAGTTCCACCAAAATCGTCCCATAAAGACCTAGGATTTTCAAATGCATTTTCATAGCTTGTCTACGCTCTGAAACACACATCCATATCATAAAGCTGAAGATCACATCACTGGTACCGATTTTGCAGCCTGTCAAAGTCAGAGGACAAAAATGACCCGCTGGGCGTTAATGGGTTAACCCTATTTCCGGCAGGGGGGCTAATATTGCCCCCCTTCAGGTTTTTCGAGAATATCTCCGAAACGGCTTGCGATAGAACTTTGAAACTTCCTGACTTTTCCTAAAACTAGTACAGGCAGGTTTTCTGAAATTTTCAAGATTATATATTTACCAGGGGCGGAGCTATGGCTGGGTTTTTGGGGAGGTTCTATCCACAAACCAAGTATTATCGTATGTGATGGGTTTTTTGTAAAAGGAAGCCGTCTCTGCTGATCCTGATACCAGTTATATGGTTTTATTATATCATTTTTTATGTGAGATGATAGTGCATTCACAATTGTCACTATTTGTATTCATCAGGGGCGGTTACAGCAGTTCAAAATGGGGGGGAATGTTATCAAGAAGGAGTAAACGTTAGTAAGTGAGAAGACTGCTTACAGCCGTGTCAGGGCGAATACAATTGGGTATATGAAAATTCAAAATAGTTATAACCCAATTCTAGATTACCAGAGGCGTGTCCAGTCACTACACATTTTCAAAATGTATATTCCCAGCCAGTATCACCGCCGCGACTCAATATCGTTGTATATTGAAAATGTGTTTCCAATCACCCCCACCCCCCTACGACGAGTCCTTGATCCGCCTATGTCACCCCCTTTCCCAGAGCTGCCATGGGAGGGTAAAAATTATCAGAAATTAAATTTCAACTAGTCGAGGGACTAATATACTCATGCATACCATTCGCATATTGTTGGTATGTATTTTACCCCACTGTTTTACCTTACTGCATCCGCCCCTGATGAGTTTTTCACTTTTTTCTCATTTATTTATGTGTCAAAGATGCCAAGCAGTATATGACGGCTTCTAATCCGCGTAACAAAAATTTTTTAGGTTGTATATATTTCCCCTCATAGTCCTGGTCCTGGAACTGCCATTGAATTTTGAATTTTTGCGTAACTCGAGTATATGAATATTTTGGGTCAATTATTTGTAAATCTGAACTAGTTTTGTGAAAATCGTACAACAGAGACAAGGGTTATGGAAAATCTAAAAAATACACAAAAATTTTATATTTTGCACGACCTTCTCCTAAAAAATAAAAATCTTGAAATTTTCTTTTTTCAAAATAAAGATTAGCAGCAGAGGAATCTATGGCATTTTGAATTTTCAAAATCGGCCGGTTAGATTACGAGATCTTAGGGGGGCCGATATTGCCCCCCTGCCGGAAATAGGGGTAGCCGGGAGCCTGACGGAAATAGGGTTAAGGCATTTTGGAGTCGAGAATTCATTTTTATGCCCACTGGTTTTGTCGTGACGAGTGAGCCCTGGTTGAACGCGGATAAAGTTCCTTGCCTCCCACAATCGTCGTGGGGCGAGGAGTGGCATAGTGTCTTTGGAATAACACAACTTTTGCTGCCGGAATAATTTGGGAGAACCTTTTGGACGCGTTTATTAAGTTCCATATTTTCAAGGATCGGTCCCAGTTAAGAGTAAAGAAAAGGTGAACAAGCTGTTGGTTTGGATGGGGATGGTGTGACAGGGCTGACAATTGTGAAAAGGCATCACAAGCCATTTTAGCGATGTCTCATTTCTCGTTAGCTCCATTTTACAAGGAGAGTTTCCATTGTGCTCTTATTCCCCATCTATTCAAGACCAGCTCTGGGGCCCCCAAGTGTGGATCAGAGCCCTCCAGAGCAGCTTCCCCCATCCCCCAGTTGTGCCTCCAGGGACTAGACTAGCTCAGTGACCCCGCCCGAGATGATGGGAGTTGGCCTTGTGTTCTTATTCTCTGTCTATTCAAAACCACCTCAGGGGCCCCTGATGTAGATTAGGGCCCCCAGAGCAACTCATGCTTTACCCAGGGACTAGGCTAGCTCATTGGCCCCAGCGATGAGGTCATCAGACTAGCTCAATGGGCCACAGATAGGCTCATAGGGCCTTAAACCAGTTCAAGAAGCCCCAGAACAGTTAAAGGCGCCAGATCACCTCAGGGGGCCTCAGGCCAACTTAAGGGGCTCTCACAAGCTCAGCGCCCAGACCAGCTCAGGAAACCCTCAGAACCCAGATCAGCTCTTGGGGCCCCAGCTCAGTTCAGAGGCCTCAAGTCAGATCAGGGGCCAGATCAAATCAGGGGCACCAAATTAGCTCAAGGATCCCTCACCAGCTCGGGACCCAACCAGTTCAGGAGCCCCAGAGCTGCTCAGGGGACACAAGATCGGCCCATAAGGCAACAGATCAGCTCCAGGGACAAGCAATCAGATCAGTGGTCCCCGACCAGTTCTGGGCCCAGATCAGCTCGGGGGTACCAGATCAAGTCAGGAGGAACTTAATGAGCTCAGGAGCCCCATACCGTCTTTTGGACCCTTACCAACTCCTGTGGGCCCATCTCAGCTCAGGGCCTGGGAGCTGCTCAGGAAAACACGTAATCAACCCAGGAGGTTCGGGTCAGCGTAAAGGCCCCTCAGGGGACCGATCTTCACTTGCCGGATTCGTCCGGCAAGTAAAGATTGGAGCAACGGGGAGTGACGCGCCCGGGGCCCCAGTCAGCCGTGGAGGGCACGTCGAAGTATCGCCGCGGACTTATCATTCTGGTCCTCCGGCGTCCGCCGCCTCTTCCGACTTCGGTCGGGTAGAGTTGGCGTCTGTCGTCGGTGGCTCTGGTGATGAGGTCCGCGGTGATGCTGATGGCTGCCTTACGGGCCCTTTGTTACCTGGTCGGTAACCGTATTGGATCGGGTCAGCTCTGTCCTGTACCCCCCAGTATGTAGCTCCTGTTTGTTTTTGTTCTCTTGTTTTGTTGATTATTTTCCGTTCCTGTCATCTTCTTACGCCTTAGTTGTTGCCCCGCAGTTATTTGCCTTCTTCGGCTTTTTTATGGGTGTAAGGCGCCCACTCGAGGCCTATCTCGAGCCCCGGCGACGAGGTTGACGGGATCCTGGGGGGCTTGAGGTCCCCCTCGGGCGGGTCAGTCCCGAGGGCTCCAACACGCCCCCTTTGGCCCAGATATCTCGATCTAACCGGGGGTAAGCCGTCTGTAGGCTGCCGCAGACGGCCAAGCGACGCGGCAGTGTCTACGGGCACTGTCGCTCGGTCCAGCTGGGCAGGGGGGATTATGTTTTGGGCGTGTGGCGCGGCGCCCTTCGCGGTGGGAACTGTGATAGTTCTTCCCGGGCGCGACGCGGGTCGGGGTTGCGGAAACCGTCGTTTTTCGCGACTCCGGCCTGTTGCGCGCGCCTGGTGAACCGCAGTCTCCGCTGCGTGAGGGCTGCCGCGTTTTGCTTCGTCCGACTCATGGCCCTGCCGGCCCACTGGGCTGATGGCGTCAAGGGGGTGGGTGCGTTCTGATCGGAGGGGTTGTGTGAGTACCTCTCGCCCCTCTGAGACGGGTGCACCTGCCCCCGTAGGCACTGTACCAGCCCCCGGGCCCAGCTATTGACAGCTGGCAACCCGGGGGGCCGAAGGTAAATTCACATATCATGGCATCTCAAACCTCTGCTGACTCTGCCTCGACTCCACGGACTCCGACCCTTGTTATGAACTCGACTAGCCCTATGTCGCCTTCTGACACTACCGCCGTAATGAACCGTATCGATGCTAGACCCTCCGCGCGAACCAGGCCAGATCAGCTTACGCCTTCGACTCTTGTTATCTCCATTGAAGACAGGACAGTAAAGCTGAACCCGTTTCAGCTCTATAAGGCACTAGAAAAGTTCAATCCGAAACGGACATACCGACACCCAGATGGTAAAATCGAGATCGAACTGCAAAACGAATGTGATGCAAAAAAGTTGCTGTCAACAGTTTCCCTCGAGGTCCGGACAGACGATAGATACCTATCGGTCCCCACCAGGGTATCACCCCACGCTACAAAGAATAGCTGTAGAGGTGTGGTCAGCTGTTGGGACTTGCGTGCAGAGCTGCAAAAAGTCGGGCTCTCGGGTCATAAAGTGCCCGACAGATTTTAGGGCACGGTATGGTCTTGCGACAGATCTTACAATCTGTGAGAAAAAAATCTTGAAAGGAAGCAGAAAATATTTTTTGTTCTAAAAAAACTCAATAGCCCTGTTCCAGCTGTCAGCACAGTTTTGTCAGCAGGACCTCTAGCCTCTCCTCCAGAAAAGAAATATCAGCGCCATAATCGCCTCTAGTTCGTGCTAAGCAAAGGGAACTTCAACCTTCATGCCATTAAAAAATATTAGGCTGCTATTTCGTGCACTTGCTATTTTTCATCAGCACAACAGCAGGCCTTCAGCCCGTAAAACCTCTAGAACCAAGTTCCCGGGGAGAGGCTACAATCCTGTGACGTAGGCGCAATGCGGCCCGCTGATTGGTGCTGACAAAACTGTGCTGACAGCTGGAACAGGGCTAATATTAGAATTGTCACCTCTTTCACTCAACAAGTTTTTCATGAATTTGCACATCTCCCATATCAAGCCAGTGTGCGGCAAGAACCGATGGAAAATCGAGGGACTTGTGAATCGAGGGACCTTTGAATAGAGGGCCTTATGCACAGAGGGTCTTTTCGAAGGACTTATGAATTGAGGAACCTTTGAATAGAGGGCCTTATGCACAGAGGGCCTTTTAAACGTCACCCAGAAAATCCTCTGCTGGAAAAATTCCTTCACCGGCCTGTCGGGCCCGATTTGTATTCCATAGCACGCGACAGCTTGGCCCGACAGGCCGCCGTAAAGGTAAAGGCGACAGGCAAAACATTTTTTTCCTTCGTTTCCTTCGTTTGGAAGTACGCTCAACGCTGCCGCAAGGGCGTTGTTGTTGTTGTAGGGTTAAGGCGCACAGCCTCTGGGGCTCAAGCGTCTCGACCTGTGAAATGGGGGGAAAACCTCGCGACCAGTGAGAGGACCGGTTCCGGTTCCAGTGAACACTGGAACCAAGAACCGGTAGCGACAACAGGTGTTCTATTAACTAGTCCTTATCTAGGATGACTCTTTGCAAACACAGTGCCCCTATTTCTATACGTTTTCTAGGCAAAAGATTCTAGTACAAAGGTGCACAATATTATTTTCATGCTACTCAAGTTAGAAAACCATTGAATATGCTAAATTTATCTAAAACATGGCGCATCCAAGTAGTTACGGTTCAGAACTAGTCTCAACATGCTAAATATGTCGATAAAGGTCACAGTCTTTAAGAAAAACAACCACGTGATCGAACATTCTTTCATCATTTCCTAAAAGAGTTTCCAGGGTCATTTGAACGGTCAATATTTCGCAAGCCGCTTGTAGTTGTCTCCGCTGTGCCTGGAATTTCGGACAGTGTAACAACACATGTGCAACAGTCACTCTAACGTCGCACTCATCACATATTGGGGGGGGCTTCTCGTTCCATTAAGTGTCGGTGGGTGAGTCTCGTGTGTCCAAGTCTTAGTCGGGCTAGTATCACTTCGTCCCTTCTGTTTTCCCTGTATGACGACATCCATTCTACGGTTTGCTTCTTTATCATTTTCAGGTTAGTAGGGGGCGTATGGCGTTGCCACTTCTTATCGATATATTTCCACATGCACTTTTTAATTTGGCTGTAGTATTCAGAGTAATGGACTTTCACCTCTGTCATATGTTCATACCGAAGAGACATTTTTGCTTTTTGATCAGCCATGTCATTGCCCGGGATTCCCTGGTGACTAGGGATCCAGACTATCTTTATTTCGAAGCCATCCATTATTAAATCGTGATAGATCTGACGGATATTACCTGAGATTGGTGATGTGTCCTCCGTGTTCGTACATTTCTGGATCGCTGAAAGGGAGTCTACACATATAATCACTTTAACAATATTTCTCGATTTGATAAACTGGAGACATCTAAAAATGGCAAAAAGTTCCACGGTGCAGATTGTCACGTCATCAGTGATTCTTTCCTCTATTGTTCCATATCCAAAATGAATAGCACAACCTGTTTTACCATTCATTTTGGTAAAACAGGTTGTGCTATTCATTTTGGATATGGAACGATAGAGGAAAGAATCACTGATGACGTGACAATCTGCACAAGGGCGCTGTTTGAACAGCGCCCTTGCGGCAAAGCCGGTGTAAAAGGTATCTTTGGTTTGAAGAAAAGCAGCCCTGCGGTTTGGTGTGTTGCCTTGTGGATATGGCGGAGGCCAAGGCCCTAGAATCCCGTGGTGTGGTGGAGGCAATACGTTGCAAGGTTGTGTTTTTGATTATTTTTCTCTTGCATTACTTTGGTATACATCTTGAGTAAACTGGTTGAGCCTGGATTTCATCGTCCATAGTTGAAGGGCTGATAAATGGCTCCGATTAAGCTGAAGCCCCTTCCACCGTCCCGTGTCAAGCTTAAATGTGGATTTGAGGGATGTGGGTATTTTGGCGAGAAACGTTTTTTAAGGAGCATCAGCGAATCAAGCATTCTGGGCTGCCCTGCAAGTTCAGGAACAGTGGTTTTGGCCAAGGAGGTCGTTTTGAAGCATGGATCAAACAGCGGGCAGATCAGAACAGTGTGGGGAGAAAACAAAAAAGTAAGTGATGTGGTGTTCGTTGTAATTTCGGCAGCTTACATTTATTTCCACACAGTATGTTATGCTCACTGTTGATCAATAATTTTAAATGATATTAATAAGGGAAAAATGAGTTTTACCAGCAGACTGGTCAAATTAGACTAAAACATTTGATTTTCCCTTCCATCTTCTTTTAAATCCAATGCCTGTTTGTCCAGAATAAACCACAAAAGGTGCATACCTTCATCAGTGGATTTGTAGATGCCAAAGAAACAAAACTCTTCACCTTTCCACATTAATTTGAGTTTTAAGTACCAAACTATTTCTCCTATTTCATTTTATTCACTTACCTAAATATGCCTATGATCTATGTCAAGGGGACAAAGATATAACAAAAACACAGCCTAGTGCAACCTTTACTCATTCCTTTTACTCTTAACTTCCTTGGAAACATGATATTTATTTGACATTTACTATCTAACTGACTTAAGGTTATTTATTAGCCTCATGAACTTCAGATCCTAAACCACGTACCCTCATGGAAATGAGCACGGCAATGCATGAAAAACTTTGAGATAGCCAACAGCTTCAAAATTTAGGATTTTTCATGTAAACATGCATTTAAAGTCATGGAAAGCTAATATTACATGTTTGTATTCAACTACAAGTAGCCATGATCCTTAAAAACACTTTCGAATATCGAAAAAGTACCCCTCCAATCTTGTTTGTCTGGCCATCAGAGCAAAATCCATATATAAATTTTGGGGGTTCCTTCCAAATTACCCCCTCCCACCTCCAAAAACTGAAATCATGAAAATCTGCAGAAGCTGGCATAAGTAACCGCATGGTATGGGAACCAGGTCAGCTTTCTTCCATTGCAAACTATATTTTTAAGTATTCTGGGCTGGACTATGTAACATAATAACAAAATATCACTTATTCTCATTCTAGTGCAGCATTTTTTGTCAATGGCGGCTGCAGAGGACTGAAAAAGGGGGGGGCTGCTTTTCATGTTATTGTATATTTCCACCTGTGACCTAAATCATCTGAATTCAAGACTGAGTCTTATTCAAGACCCAGTCGAGCTGACTTTGACACACACTATTTGTATGCTGTACGTCCACAAATCTCAAATTACATCCAATAATAAATTTCCTTTACCAATGGTGACTCCAGAAAATGGGAATTGGTGGTTCGGTATTCAATTTGTTATAGGTTTCTGCCGATAACCTTAATTTCCTGAGCGTGTCTGATAATTGAAAACCCGAAGAACAGTCTCAGTTCTAGAGTTTTGAAAATTAATAGACTTGTGTCATTCCACTTAGATTTTCCATAGGCGGCTTCAGAGCACGAAAGATAAGGATATCACACATATAAGGATCAGAGCACAAAAATAAGGATAATGATATCCATTGGTGCCAAACTTGATGTTTTTTATGCTAATTTTAGTATTTTCTATTAAGAATGTGGAAAAAGAGTAGGAACATTTTACCAATTGAATGGGTTTTAGACAATTTTAATAGTCCTATCCTAACCACCCGACAGATTTGGAGGTTTTTTCGAAAGTGCCCGACAGATTTGAGATTTTTGCAGCTCTGCTTGCGTGACGTATCAGAAGAGGAAGTTCTTGTTGGCCTGAAAGAGCAGGGAGTAACTGAGGTGAAAAGGCTGCTGAGGAAAGGTGAGGATCAGAGGCCTGACACCGGAACCTTCCTTCTCCACTTTGTGGGAAATACCTTGCCAGAAAAGGTACGCGTGGGATGGATTGTGTTGAAGGTCCGACCTTATGTACCTAATCCCGTCAGGTGCTACAGATGCCAGGAGTTTGGTCATATCGTGAGTAAGTGTAAGGGAGAGGAGCGCTGCGCAAGGTGTGCGGACCCCGGACATAAGTCCTCAGCATGTGAAGCCGCATCACCGAAGTGCGCTGGATGCGGAGAGAAACACGAGGCGTGGAGTCGCTTCTGCCCCAAGCTAGCTGAGGCAAAACATATCCAAACAAACCAGACCGGCCAGGCTACCAAGCCGGCTAGGAAATACTCCATCACACCGCAAACGACAAAATCCACAGATGCCTCTTACCGAGACACTGTGGTCCGTAACCTTCTCCAACCTCCACCTACCAATCAGACCACACCTACGCACGCGACCTCGACCCAATCGAACAACACAACCCATCTTAACCTAGACTCAAGAGTCGACGAACTCATGCAACTCTCGCTCCGCGAAATCCTGACAGCTATGAGCAGCCTCTTGCCCCACTTTCTACGAACTTATCACAACGCTGCTACGTCTGCTGTAGAAACGGATGAGAAGGCCGTCCAAACATCACCCGAGGTCAGAGATGCCACAGTAGGCGTTAGTTTATCAGACCTAGCAACCTTCCATAGCCAGATTATCTCGGAGACGAACGAGAGTAGTCATGACGAAACCCGACAAGAGCCTCCAGAACAAGCGAGCAAGGGAAGATTCGCCCACAGAGTTTCCCTCTCACACTTGTAAAATGTCAAGCATTCTGCTTCAAATAGCCACCCCTAAAGCATCTGACGAGTCGTGTGCTGGAGCCAAGCGTGCCCGCGTAAAACTGAGACGTGTGGATGATGTGAACCGACTAGAATGTCCTCAAGTTGAAGATGCCCCAGTAGCATCTCCAACCATGACCACTCTCGCAATGAGTGAAAATCCCTCGGAAGAGGCAAGCTCTAAGGAATCAGTAGCTAGCTCAGCACACTCAGCAGCAAACCAAACAGATGACTCCGTGCCACCGCCCTCGACCCCATCACCTCGCGCACCACCACCTGGTTTTCCAGTCGCCCAGCCCAGCCCTCAGCATGAGGCAGTTTTCCGAAGTTATCTGCAGGTAAAACCGAGACACTCCGATTCCACATACACAAGCCAAAGTCGAGAGCGAGGGCGATCACACTCATACTCTTCAGACCCAACTGGGAGATTCCGTTCCCATTCTCGAGAACCAGGTAATGCAAGACGTCCACTCCCTAGAGACCGAGCTCAGCTGGCTCGGGAACGAGAGGCAAGCACACGATATGAGGGCATGTTATCAGGAGGATTTCCCTTCCAGGGACCAAGTAGATTCCAATGAAGAGTTAATTATTTAAGTCCAGACTAGTCTTATCACTTATCACTATCTTTAGTAGCATGACCCACATTTTACAATGGAACATGCGTGGTTTTAGAGCCAATCAAAGTGAACTGCAGACTCTAGCTTCCTCCAAAACCCCTGCACTTATATGTCTTCAAGAAACAAAGCTGAAACAGGAGCACTCCTGCCAATTACACAATTATAAAACATATCGTTATGATCTTCCTTCAGCAACAATAGCACATGGCGGTGTTGCCATTCTGGTACACTACAGCGTGCCATCATATTCTTTCAATCTTAGAACTAGCCTCCAAGCGGTGGCAGCAACTGTCGATTTCGGAAACATGAAACTTACCTGTATATCAATTTATCTACCCCCTGATGAAGACCTTCCGGTGGATGCATTAAATGATCTGACCCGCCAGCTGCCAAGAAATTTCGTTTTATTAGGAGACTACAATGCTTACAACACAGTATGGGGCTGCTCGCGCTCAAACAGAAGAGGCAGACGCCTAGAGGACGTTATATTGCGTAATAACATATGTAATTTGAACACTGGACTTCCTACACACATTGCACTACCGTCTGGAAACACGTCCGCTATTGATCTTTCTCTTTGCTCTTCGAACCTAGCTGACCGTTTTAGGTGGAGAACCCACTCACATCCGTGTGGTAGTGACCACTATCCTATCTGGCTCTGGGCTGATACGCCCCATCCAGGAAGGAGAACTCCTCAGTGGAACATTCGGAAAGCCGACTGGGAAAGTTTCACAGCCGATTGTTATTTCGACATTGATCCAGACGGGGGTAGCACTGCGACAGAGCTTGACGAGGAAATACGTTATCATATAACGGCATCTGCTAGTTCTTACATTCAAAAGACTTCTATCCTCCCCAGACACATACCGGTCCCGTGGTGAACTGAGGATTGCAAACATTCCATTAGGAAAAAACGTCGCTGTTTTCGTATTTTCGAGAAAAGACCAACAATGAACAATTTAATCCAGTACCGCAAAGCAAAAGCTCAAGTCAAGCGAACAGTTAAGGAGGCCAAGAAAAGGTCTTGGAATGCCTACATAAGTACTATAAACCGTCTAACACCTCTCAGCACAATATGGAGGCGAATCAATATGATATCCGGACGTAGTGCAGCAATGCCATCTCCTGTTTTGACTCTTGGAAATGCCATCGTAACCGATCCCACTGAAGTAGCAAATGCAATGGCGACAACTTGGGCGGACAGGTGGCAACTTGGCACGAGCGATAGGCGATTTATTAGACACAAGGAAGTAAGTGAATTGACACCTGTATGCTTCGACTCGTAGGAAATAATCCCTTTCAACGATTATTTCACATTCAATGAGCTTAGAGACGCTTTGGCTCAAACCAAAAACACTGCACCACACCAGGACCAGACCTCATCCACAATGCCATGTTGAAAAACCTCAGTGTACAATGTCATAAATCACTGCTCAACTTTTACAATCACATCTGGACGTCACACGATTTTCCGGAGGGATGGAAACAAGCGATCGTAGTCCCAGCATTGAAACCGGAAAAACCTGGCCATGATCCTCTGCACTACCGACCTATTGCACTTACATCATGTCTATGCAAGCTCTTCGAGCGAATGGTTAACAGGCGTCTTGTTTGGTTTCTCGAAAATACTGGTTTCTTTTCCGAGTATCAATGTGGGTTTCGAGCTGGTCGTTCCACCACGGACCACTTGGTATCACTCGATACATCAATTCGTTCCTCGTTTGCAGCAAAGCAGCACACAGTGGCAGTGTTTTTCGACATAGAAAAAGCGTACGATACGGCGTGGCGACACGCAATCTTGAAAAAACTGCGAGAGGCAGGCATTGTGGGACACATGGGCCACTTTCTTAATAACTTTATCAAGGAACGCTTCTTTAGTGTTAGAGTGGGAAGCTCGCACTCCCACAAGTTTCGACAAATGAGTGGCACACCACAAGGTAGTATTTTAAGCGTGACCATGTTCGGCGTATTAATTAATGACATCTGTAGTGTCTTACCATCAAATATCGAGCGTTCTTTATTCGTTGACGACTTTGCGATATGGATCTCGACCTCTACTTCGATATCCGCTCAAAGACTATTGCAGCTGAGCATTGACCGCCTCACTGAATGGAGCATCTTAAACGGATTTAAGTTCTCAACAAATAAAACTACATGTGTTCATTTCTGTAGACGTAATAGATACTGTCCAGAGATCAACCTCCACTTGTATAGCAATCGAATTCCTGTAGCAGCAGAGACAAAGTTCCTTGGAGTTACTTTTGACAAGCGTCTGACCTACACTTCCCACATTCGCAGTGTTAGAAACAAGTGTATGAAACGTATCAACATCCTGAAAATGGTGTCACGTACTTCGTATGGCGCTGACAGAAGCTCGCTTTTACGCCTTTACCATGCCCTCATCAGATCTGTTTTGGACTACGCTAGTGTTGTTTATGACGGAGCGCTAACCAGCGTCAAGCAGCCGCTGGACGCGGTACATCATGCATGCATCCGAGTGGCGACAGGCGCATTTTGCACATCTCGTAGAGCGAGTTTACTCGTAGACGCAAATGAGCCCCCTCTGGACCTCAGACGCAAGCTACTTACATTGTTGTACGCCAGTAAAATGAAGCAGTACCCAAAACACCCTACACACAAATGGTTATTTGATCCATCCGTGACAGACCTGTTCTCATCTACCCGCCCGAGTTCCTCCCAGGCATTGTGTATGCGAGTGTTGCGGTGGTTAGACGGGTCCGGAACATCGTTAAGAAATGTCGCAAAGATACGACCACAGAAATTTGAGCCCTGGCGCGACGTATCCATCAAATGTGACCAAGAGCTTCTCGCACTAGGGAAGTCTACGACCCAACCAACGATATTGCAGCAATCCGCACTTGAAAAGATTGCATCATACACAGGTTACTCTGTCTTCTATACCGACGGCTCCAAAAGCATCTCAGGTGCTGGATGTGCTTTCGTGGGGAGAGACGTAAGTCGAAGTTTCAGCCTCCCGACATCGGTATCCGTTTTTACCACCGAACTATGTGCTATTATCCAAGTCTTACGACACATTCTCCGAGATCCTGATGGACAATTTTTAATCGTTACAGACTCCGCTAGTTCCCTAGCTGCACTCCAGTCTAGTCATCCCCCAAAATCCTGGCTGGTGCCCACCATCCGGAGGCTTCTGAATACCGCTTCTTCTACCGGGGCCAGGATACAGTTTTTATGGGTCCCTAGTCATGTGGGAATACCCGGTAACGAGAGAGCTGATTTAGCTGCCAGATCGGCGTCTGAGACTGCACGAGTTGGGGCATTTAGAGTTCCAGCGTCTGATGTAAAAGCACAGATTAACAGTCTCCTCAAAACTGAGTGGCAAACCAAATGGGATAGTGAGTCGGCCTGCGCCTTAAAACAACTCAAGCCAACCATAGAACCATGGGAATCGAGTAATAGGCGGAGTAGGAGGGAGGAGGTCTGCCTCGCACGACTTCGCATTGGTCACACATTTGCAACCCATGGACATTTCTTTTCTGCTACAGAACCAAGACGGTGTAGCCACTGTCGAAGTAGGCTTACTGTACATCATGTACTAACTGACATAGGATGTAACGGACTGAGAACTCTGCGTGCTCGATTCTTCCCGCCGATGTCCCTTGCAGATGTGATAGGAGACAGACCAGCTGTTGAGTTCTCAATAGTCTTATTATATTTGACAGGGATCGGATTTGATATTGTATACAATCCTCACCGAGTGACACAAGCGCAACAGAAGTAAGCATGTATAAATGAAGTAGCTCTGCTTTTAGCTATCTTCATATAGGATAACATTGAAGACTTGGATTTTAAGGATTGATTAAATTGTATAGTCAGGCGCGCTAAATGGCCCTAGCAGCTGAAGCGCCCTTAAACTCCAACACACACCGGTCAGCTTAAAGGGCACCATATTAACCATGGGGCAGCAGACTAGCTCAGAGGGAATCAGATGGGCTCAAGAGATACACTGATGACTCAAGAGGCACCAGACCGACTCAGGAGGCATTGGTTAAGTTCAGGGGGCAGTATATCTGCTCAGGGGCCACCAGATCGATCAGCTCAGGGGGCAAGATCAAGTCAGGGGCACTAAATCAGCTCAGGGAATCCTCACCAGCTCGGGGCCCAATCAGTTTAAAAGCCCCAGAGCTGCTCAGCGGACACCAGATCGGCTCATACGGCACCAGATCAGCTTTGGGGACAAACAATCAGATCAGTGGTCCCCGACCAGCTCGGGACCCAGATCAGCTCGAGGTTACCAGATCACGTCAGGAGGCACTTATTCAGTCCAAGAGCCCCATACCAGCTCAGGGACCCTCATCAGCCTCAGTGGGCCCAGCTCAGCTCAGGGCCCCAGAGCTGCTAAGGAAATTGCTCAATCAACTCAGGAGGCCCAGATCAGCTTAAAGGGTACCAAATAGGCTCAGGGTGCACCAAACTAGCTCAGAGGGCACCAGACTAGCTCAGAGGGCATGGGATGGGCTCAGGAGGCACAATGATGCTCAGGAGGCACCAGGTCGACTCAGGCGGCACTAGTTTAGCTCAGGGGGCACTGGATCAATCAGCCCGGGGTCCAGATCACTTCCTAGCCCCCAGACCAGAGCAGGGACATAGATAAGCTCAGGCAACATAATATCAGCTCAGGGTGCACCAGACCAGCTCAGAGGGCACCAGTTCATCTAAGGAGACATCAATAACCAGCTCAGGGGGCACCTGATCAGCTCAAGAGACACCATATTGGCTCAGGGGGACAATAGATCAACTCCGGGAGGCTGGGATCAGGCCAAGGGGGCCAGATCAGCTCAAGGGGCACTACAACAGTTAATAGGGCACGAGGCAAGCTCGGAGGCATCATATTAACTTATAGAGCATTAGATAGATTCAGGAGGCACAATAATGTGCTGAGGGGGCACCATATTAACTCAGGGGGCATTAGATTAGTTTAGAGGGCACGTGATCAGCTCAAGGGGCCAATACCAGCTCAATGGGCACCAGATGAGCTCAAGGGACACCAGATTAGATTCGCTGGTACGATTATTGGCGACGATGAGGCATTAGCTGGAAACGGATTACACGCCCATACTCTTACCGGGTGCTTGAAAAGGCGACAGAATGTCAAAGCTGACCAAAAAAGGCATTAAATTATCAAAGAATAGTTTTAAACGCTAAATGCAGTCTAGTTGCATCTAAGTTCAACGGCGTAGGGTTGTAAATTTCGAGCGGCACGGCACAAACGGGGTACACCGCCCAGCAATCAAAAGGGCACTCCAGCACCGATGGGGGGCACGTGCCCCCTGTGCCCCCCCTGGCTGCGCCCCTGCACCTTGGTGTTGAGCGAACATTGTATTTGGCCAAACTGGTGGATCCAACAGTGTCTCGACGGGAAGTCGAGGAGTGTGTGCGGCGATGTCGCCAGTGTCAGTCAATCGATCCAGCACCGGTACGCCACGACCCCGGAAGCTTAGCGGTGCCAGAGAACTGGGCGCGATTGGCTGTTGATGCCACGCACTATGGTGGCCGGTGCTTCCTTACGATGGTGGCAGGGGTGCAGCCAGGGGGGGGCACAGGGCCACGTGCCCCCCATCGGTGCCGGGGTGCCCTTTTGATTGCCAGGTGGTGTACCCTCTTTGTGCCGTGCTGCTCGAAATTTAGTGCCCTACGCCGTTGAGCCTAGATGGAACTAGACTGCATTTAGCGATTTAAACTATTGTTTGACAATTAAGTGCCTTTTTGGTCAGTTACGGCATTCTGTTGCCTTTTCAAGCACCCGGGAAGAGTATAGGCACGTAATCCGTTTTCAGATAATGCCTCATCGTCGCCAATAATCGTACGGGCAGAGCTAATCTGGTGCCCCTTGAGCTTATCTGGTGCCCCCTGAGCGCTGGTCTTGGCCCCTGGAGCTGATCATGTGCCCTCTGAGCTGATCTGATGCCCTCGTAGTCAATCTGGTGCCCCCCTCCCCTGAGAAAATAATTGTGCCTTCTGAACCTATATAATGCTCTCTGAGTTAGTCTGATGCCTCCGAGCTTGCCTGGTGCCCCCTATTAGCTGTTTTAGTGCCCCTTGAGCTGATCCGGGCCCCCTGAACTTATTTAATGCCTCCGTAGTTTATCTACTGTCCAGGGCCGCAGCAGGGGGCACAGGGGGCACGTGCCCCCATCAGTGCCGGGTGTCCTTTTGATTGCCAGGTGGTGTAGCCCCTTTGGGCCATGCCACTCGAAATTTAGTGCCCTATGCCGTTGAACCTAGATGGAACTAGGCCGCATTTAGCGATTTCAACTATTGTTTGACAATTAAGTGCCTTTTTGGCCAGCTAAAGCATTCTGCCGCCTTTCCAAGCACCCGGGAAGAGTATAAGCACGTAATCCGTTTCCAGATAATGCCTCATCGTCGCCAATAATCGTACGGGTGGAGCTCATCTGGTGCCCCCTGGAGGTGATCATGTGCCTTCTGTGCTGATCTGATGCCCTCGTAGCCAATCTGGTGCCCCCCCTCCCCTGAATAAATAGTTGCACCTTCTGAGCCTATATAATGCTCTCTAAGTTAGTCTGATGCCTCCGAGCTTGCCTGGTGCCCTATTAGCTGTTTTAGTGCCCCTTGAGCTGATCCGGGACCCCTCAACTTATTTAATGCCTCCCGGAGTTTATCTACTGTCCAGGAGGGCACAGGGGGCACGTGCCCCCATCGGTGCCGGGTGCCCTTTTGATTTTCAGGTGGTGTACCCCCTTTGGGCCGTGCCGTTCGAAATTTAGTGCCCTACGGTTGAACCTGGATGGAACTAGATTGTATTTAGCGATTTCAACTATTGTTTGACAATTACGTGCCTTTTTGGTCAGCTAGGGCATTATGTCGCCTTTCCAAGCACCCGGGAAGAGTATAGGCACGTAATCCGTTTCCAGATAATGCCTCATCGTCGCCAATAATCGTACGGGTGGAGCTCATCTGGTGCCCCCTGGAGCTGATCATGTGCCCTCTGAGCTGATCTGGTGCCCTCGTAGTCAATATGGTGCTCCCCTGAGAGAATAAGTGTGCCTTCTGAGCCTATACGATATTCCCTGAGTTAGTTCGATGCCTCCGAGCTTGCCTGGTGTCCTTTTAGCTGTTTTAGTGCCACTTGAGCTGATCCGGGCCCCCTGAGCTTATTTAATGCCTCCCGGAGTTGATCTACTGTTCAGGGGTGCAGCCAGGGGGGCACAGGGGGCACGTGCCCCCCATCACTGCCGGGGTGCCCTTTTGATTGCCAGGTGGTGTACCCAATTTGGGCCGTGCCGCTCGAAATTTAGTGCCCTACGCCGTTGAACCTAGATGTAACTGGACCGCATGTAGCGATTGAAACTATTATTGGACACCTTAATATCTTTTCGGTCAGCTAGGGCATTCTGTCGCCTTTCCAAGCACCCGGGAAGAGTATGGGCACCTAGTATGTGTCCATCTTATTATTATCGAAATAGGTTAACAGTTCCGATAAAATGCTGAAACCTTCACCCATCACTTACTTTTCGAAAACTATTTAAAGTTGAAAAGCAATGCTTTTTTGTAATACAAATGTCTGTTCTTCTGTATTTGTATTTGAATTAATTTTAAAAGCCTTTAAAAACTACAAAATGAATTAGTTTGCTGTAGAAACGGAAGAACACAATTACTCCAGTCTTCAGCGGTTTCGTACCTCGGGTCATGAGTCACTTTCTGCTTCAGCCCCAGGATGACGAAACTTTTGCGTCAGATAGGTCACGTGACCCCGGTTTGAGAATTCCTAGGCTTCTGATTGGTTAATTGCGATTTATTTTAAGCCCTATAGTTCTGTTTTAAAAGAGTTTTGGAATGTTGTTTTTTTCTAAAAAAAAAAAATTATGTAGTAGTCCAAAGTTTTACATCACTGTTTAGGATAGATATGACAAAATTCTTAGAGCCTTAGCCGTATGTACGTCATATACACCGATATGAGGTGTACCAGTAAAGTCGTCTAGAAATGTTGACTTTGAGAGCAATTTTAAGGCATTTGCAGGTCGAATTCGCAAAAATGAGAAAAGGACTTCTGAAACAACTTTTTGTGACCTTTTAATCTAGCCAATAATTTTTTTCGCTTATCTCCCTTTAACCTGAACATTGTAACAGATATCACATGCTCCGCTGATTTCTCTGGTGTTAAGTACTTGCATGAGTTGGCTGATTTGTCCTTAAATCTATCCAAAACAGCCGTGTTTTGGCTACCTCCATGACATTTTGGTGATATTTTTTTCCTTTTTCGGTTTTAATCGAGTTTTCCTTCTCCGTCAATGATTTATTTGCATTTTTATTGAACCAAAGATGCCCAAAAATGATATAAACAAAGCTATAGTAGGTTTTTAAGTTACGTTAAAAAGTGCCCTTTTTCCCCGGAGTGCCCCTCAAAGTTGATGTGCCCCCCATACGAAAGCTCTGACTGCGCCCCTGGATGGTGGACTGTGGGCCAAGCCGTTTTGCTCTGTGGCGAGAGGTGAGATCTGAGAACTCGCTTGACGTCGCGACGGTGCTCGATGAAGTCTTTAGAGAGCGGGGCCCGCCAGCTGAACTGTTGTTTGACAACAGCACGGCTTTCCGCTCGGCACGCGTCGCCCAAGTGTGTCGGGACTGGAGCGTTCGACAGAGGTTTCGGGCGGCCTATCGCCCGTCTGGGAATGGAGTGGTGGAACGCAACCACCGAACGGTGAAGCGCATCGCGGCTCGTAGCGGTGTTTCACCCCTGAAAGCGGTGTTCTGGTATAACCTAGCCACCTCCGACAGCAAGGACGCCGAATCCGCGCCGTGCGCAGGATTGCACAGGTATCGGTGGCGTCATCCGGCAGCGGAGCCAGCAGACGTGGCTACAGGACAGCTCTCCAGCGTGACCTAAGTGCGGCCCGGCGACTTAGTGTGGGTGAAGCCCCCTGGCGCTAAGTGCACCACGCGTTGGAGAGTGGGAAGGGTGTTGGATGTGACATCGAGGAACAATCTGTCAGTGGACGGTACACCCCGTCATATCCTAGACAACCGGAAACTGTTCGAAGAAAGTGATGAGGAAGGCAAGTCAACAAGTGAGGAGGACGCTGCTAGTGATGGGGAAGCTGCCAGGGAGGGGTTTAGCAGTGAACCAGATGGCGATGATGAGATCGCTGGTGTTGAGCAGGTTCGCAGAAGGAGCCTCCGGGTGCGGCGGCCCCGTGTTTGGATGCACGATTATGTTTGCATGAAGTTATATTCATGGGGGCATGTGGTCGCCTCTGTCGGCCGCCGCCGCTGTTTCCCGCCACAGGTCCCCCGCCAGCGTCGGCAGTACGCCTTCCCGCGTTAGATGGCGGCAGCCAATGAGGGAGGCCAGCCTTCCCGCGTCAGTTGCGGCGGCCAATGAGAGAGCTCTGCTCTGGAGACGTGTTGCGTTGGGGGCAGTTCGCGCCGGTGCAGGGTAGAGATTGGACGTGTCTGTAACGAGAGTTGGCAATATAGGGTTTCTTTAATTCTCTGGCCCAATTACAGGAAAAATAGAAATTGGGCTGTATTTGTGTAGATACAGCCGAGAATACAATAATATTCTCTAAATCATAGTACCTACCTATCCTGGACCTCTTTACAGGTTCCTGTTGTAATTTTTTATCTGTGACCTCAGAGACGTCATTGGGGCTACTTAAGCGGTTTCAGACTTAGGTCAGTAACTTTGCATGAAACGCTGATACAGCTTTCATTTTGTATCATTGCGTTTGGATTTCTTTTGCGAGTCGATTATTGATTAATATGCATATTGGCTATACTAGGTTAAAAGTCACCTTGACCTGACCTGAGGGCAGGCCATTTTTGTGTTTTGCCCTAGTATGGCCATACTATACATTACTCGATTCGCCGTGGCAAGAGGAAGCAAATGGTGCCTAAAAACATTATGCTAACTCAACTCTGTCAGAAGCTAAAGCCCCGAAACTCGTCTCTAAAGTCTAACATGTTACCTTCTTTGCCCTGTCATGACCTCATTATTGAACTGAGTAAAAAATCCTGATGTAGTTTATTCATGAATTGTATGAGCTATCCACCAGCTTTCGCGTTTTTTCGCTATCTCTTATAGAAACTGAGTTTGAAGGGGGTTGTTAGAACATCCCCCCACCATGGCGAAGGGGGCTCGGAGGGCAATCGGGTGTTAATGCCCCCCCGCCACCCCAGGGCAGGTCTCATCAACAAAAAGACAGTACTCCCAGGCATACGCGAATCCAGGGGGCAAGGGGGCACGTGCCCCCCGATCGACCCTCGGCGCCCCCTGAAAGGTCGATGGCGCCCCCCTGAAATGTCGCTTCCCACCCCCACCCCCAGGATACGAAAGTCGGCGCCCACCAATAGGATTTGGCGCCCTCCTGATAGGTTTTGCCGGTCATAAGTGGCGCCCCCTGGTCCGGATGGCGCCCCCCCGGGAAGGTGCCCCCTCCGATCGGCAATCCTGGATCTGCCTATGCTCCCAGGTCCAAAGGTGGCTTCCTGCTCAAGTACCGCCTGACCGATAACCCTGAATTGGGTTCTCCCCTGCTCAACAATGGTTGACTCTAGCCCTGTTCCATCTGTCAGTACAGTTTTGTCAGCAGGACCTCTAACATCTCCTCCAGAAATGTAACATCAGCGCCATTGACCCCGGTCACGCTCACCAGAGGCGCTAGTGTGCCATCCAAAATAGCCGCGAAAGAGGGACTCCGAAAGGTAAACAACGTTAGTGGGCCCGGGAATAGCATGGTAAGCGGTGAATTATACGTGTTTTATGCCTGGTATGTGGCAGTGGCTTATAACCAGCCGTTGCAGAAGGCAGTGAGGAGCCCAAATTCGAGGAGTTTTTGGTCCCAAGGAGCAAAGCTTGTAGTCAGGATCAGGTTAAAGTTTGCTGCACCCTCCCCCCACTTACCAGGTGGATGTCAATGGAAGTCAGATGGCTGAAAATTTCTGCAACAGACAGCAGCATTTGAGCATATCTTCTTCCCAATTCTCAGTTTCAATTTCCACTGCTTGGACAGCACCTTATCCTGAGGAAACTTGTGAAAGCTGAAACTTCGACACTTCCTTCGGAAGGATACACACTGAGGAACGCAGCAGTTCTGATTGGATCTAATGGTTATCCGTCTCTTCTCCATTTTCTTTGAACTTTCCAAGATTATAACAAACAAGAAAATAACGCCAGTCTTCAATATTCACGTCCACCCAACGTCACGTATAACCACGCTCTTTCACAACGAGTTTACCACGACTGAAAATCCGTTACTATATGAACCGTGTAGAAACCAATGAGTTTGTTTAAAAATGCGCCGGATATGAAGCAGCGGCGCCAGACGTCAGTCCCTCTACTGGCGTTTCCAAAAAAATCCGCCAGGTGCCAACACTTTCGATGACCGAGGCCAATAATCGCCTCTTGTTTGTGCTAAGCAAAGGGAACTTAAACCTTTATACCATTGGAAAATATTAGGCTGCAACTTCGTGCACTTACGGTTTTTCATCAGCACAAACCAACCAACATACCTACTGAGTTATATCACCATACTGTGGGGATATAACGAAGCACTATATCCCCGTCTATGAGGCGAAATAGGGCCTTATATCACCATATAGTGGTGATATAAGGCCCTAAAAGGGCCAATCAAAAGCCGTTTAGCCGACTCGTGGTTTTGTTTCGAAACATTTTATGGTAAAGCTAGTAGCAGAATTGTTGACAGTAAGCCAATGAAAGATAAAAATAATACCCTGCGTAATCTCTATTGACCCCGGTCACGCTCACCAGTGGCGCTAGCGTGCCATCCAAGATGGCCGCGAAAGATGGACTCCGAAAGGTAAACAACGTTAGTGGGCCCGAGAATAGCATGGTAAGCGGTGAATTATACGTATTTTATGCCTGGTATGTGGCAGTGGCTTATAACCAGCCGCTGCAGAAGGCAGTGAGGAGTCCAAATTCGAGGAGTGTTTGGTCCCAAGGAGCAAACTTTGTAGTCAGGATCAGGTTAAAGGTTGCTGCACCCCCCCCCACTTTTTGCCGGTGGCGACGCTTATGTTTGGAAAAGCATTTTCCATCGTACATTCAAACTGGAATTTCAGACAGCTTGAAACGAATAAAGGCGTATATCTACCGAATTATTTCAAGATGCCAGTTTCCCGGGCTAAAAAGGAATACAGCCATAGGCGGATCCAAGGGGACAGCAAAGTGGGCATGTGCCCCATAGGCAGATCCAGGGGCAAAGGGAGTATGTGCCCCCCCCGCCATTGACCCTCGGCGCCCCCTGAAATGGCCACGCCCCCTGAAATTTCGCTTCCCATCCCTCTCCACCCCAGGATGCGAAAGTCGGCTCCCACCGATAGGGTTTTGCTCCCATCCGATAGGGTTTCTCGGTCAAGAATGGCGCCTCGCCCCGCCCCCCCCGGGAAGGTGCCCCCGATCGGCAATCCTGGATCCGCCTTTGATGACGGCCCAAGGATAAAGGCCTACTCCTGCTAGAAGCAGGCTCAAGGGAGTGGAAGGAGCAATAAGCGGAACTGGAGATTGCCCCACAGCCAGCCTGCAAAGTATGGCAGCAGGCCAGACGAGTCGCACCAGCCATCTAAAATTCTCGCACCACCATCCTCCACAAATTCGCACCAATATGCCACATACCAGGGAAAAAATGCACCCATTCCTACCCCTGCAATGCAATGCTATCTCAATCATTAGTCAGTTAATTAAGGGCTTTTTATAAGGCCCCTCCTGTGTCTTAATAGCCATTCAGCCATTATTTGTTTATTTTAAGTGTCACTAACCTTGCAAATTCGCACCAGGTTGATAAAATTCGCACCACTCGGTCCTGTCTCCAAGGGCACTCGCACCGACGAGATCTCGTCGAAAATGCCATACTTTGTACACTGGCCTCACAGCCACTTACCAGGGGGATGTCAATGGAAGTCAGATGGCTGAAAATGTCTGCAACAGACAGCAGCATTTGAGCCTATCTTCTTCCCAATTCTCAGTTTCAACTTCCACTGCTTGGACAGCACCTTATCCTGAGGAAACTTGTGAAAGATGAGACTTCGACACTTTCTTCGGAAGGATACACACTGAGGAACGCAGCATTTCTGATTGGATCTAATGGTTATCCGTCTCTTCTCCATTTTCTTTGAACTTTCCAAGATTATAACAAACAAGAAAATAACGCCAGTCTTCAATATTCACGTCCACTCAACGTCACGTATAACCACGCTCTTTCACAACGAGTTTACCACGACTGAAAATCCGTTACCATAGGAACCGTGTAGGAACCAAGGAGTTTGTTTAAAAATGCGCCGGATATGAAGCAGCGGCGCCAGACGTCAGTCCCTCTACTGGCGTTTCCAAAAAAATCCGCCAGGTGCCAACACTTTCGATGACCGAGGCCAATTAGTGCAGATGGCGCTTCAGTCTTCTTTCGCGCCCGCTTGGATATATTCTTCAAAATAAACAAATGGTGCCGACCACGGCGCAACTTCTTGTACAGTACATATCAACCTGTGTCGATTGAAAATGTCGGGAGGAGGGTGGTGAGTGACAATAATTGAAATATTGGAGCAACTTTGGTGGAAAAAGACCAGTAACAGTTACTCAAACCCTTAAAGCATGAAATAGAAATACCTGGAATGGAGACTTCACTCACCTTATGAGGTTACCTGCTTGGCTAGGGCTGTCAGAAAGGCTTTCAGGATCAGAGAGGAAACCCGGATAACATAAGACGCTCCACGTCATAAGCAACATGCTCTGACTGGAATTTTGCGCCCGCACATTGACAGACAACAGATTAACAGGTAGGGCTAGTACACATGCTCCGTGTCTCTCGGATGTGTATATCAATAGGTACAAACCCTCCCCGCTTTTGGGTGTCATTCTAAAACATTAAAAAAATCCTTCGGTAAGTAAAGCTCGGTAAGGACTAATGTGAAGTCTATGGGAGATGTGCTAGCCAATGACTTTAATGCCTCATAACTTATAAACCGTCGCACGGAAAAGCAACCATGCATTTCGGAAAGCCTTATCTGTGTTGTGTCCGCTAAAATACATTTTAGGCATGAAATATCTAAAATATCAGCAAAGTGCAAGACAAATCAGAATTTTGGGTGTGTTCTTTGAAATATTCCAGCCTGGAATTATGGGAACAGTGACGTCACAGCCGTTCTTCGAAACCTTTCCCGGGATTCCACATTGAATATTCCCGCCATACTGTGCAGAACGGTGGGAATAGAAAAGGCAGTCCCGTTCAAGATGGCGGCGTCCATGCATGAATTTTGTAACAGTAAGTTTATTGACTTTGAATATTTATCTGCTTGTAAGGTACATTATATGTTTTCCAGGATAATCTGAGCCTAATAATTACACCTAAATGAAGGTAAATGAAAGATTTGCGCGTGCACAAGTCAAAACAAATAATGAGACTGTCGCACCTCTCCATTTACGCCGCATTCCAGCCTCGTTAAAGAACGTTCCACTGCTGGAATCCGGGGAATATCACGACATCACAACCCCTGGAATTCCACCTCAGAATAATTCAAAGAACACAGCCTTTATACTGCATCTCAACTTGTATTATTAGGGTAGAGTGGGGTAACGCGCCCACCTGGGTAAGACGCCTACTAGCATCTGCAGACTGACGTAGGAACTGGAGCCTACATCTATTATTTTTTTCTGGTTGCGATCTTTCTGATCTGGTCCTGAGCGTGTTTGGGCGCGCCTGGTCTGCTCCAGTAATTTTCAGCAAACATTTGTTGTTTTTTTTATATAAAAACAAGCTATTTTAAAGTTGCGATTGTACTGTATGCGATTTAGATGTACTCACGGCAATTTGTGAGGTTGAAACAGCGAGTTTGTGCGACATTTTGACAGCCACTATGCGGCATGGAAACGCCGCAGAATTGAGTAATATTTGTTGCGACGCTGCCGTTGCTACGAGGGTAAGACGCCCATGTCTAGTGCGGGTTAAGACGCCCCAGGCGCCTTACCCCAATATTTGGTAGGCGTTTTACCCCAATGGATGGGTGTGTCCTTAGGATAGGTAGGACATGGAGGTAGGACTGCTATTACTATTACCACCATCACGACCACTACTGGTCGTAATGGCGAAGTACGTTGGGTTAGAAACAAATCACCGTGACAGAAGACATTGAGTTTCAAATATTAGTTCCTATAGCAAACAGGAAAGTTTTCGCGTTTGCTCTCATTTGGTCATCTTGAGGGGTGGTCTTAAATCACTGATGGATCCAAAGGGGGCTAAAGGGGCCGTGGCCCACTCCAAAGCCTAAAAAGTATATTTTCCCCCTCAAGGCCAAATTTTGGCCGTTTTTTCGTAAAAAATACTGCGTTTTAGAGATTTCTTCTCAATTTACTCCCCCCGAAACGTTGGTTTGGACCCTACAAAAGTTGCTCCTGGATCCGCCGATGTATTAAATACCTACCTTCGTCATGGATCTGCTCGAAGCACTGTTTGCATATGGGGATCCCGAACCATCATCGTCGTTAACAGGGGTGTAATTTTCCCAAAAACTTTGGGGGTGCTCAGCCGGTGGGGGGCGGCACCCCATAGGGGCGGCGGCGTTGGGGGGCGGCACCCCTTCATTGCACCAAATCTGTTATTCATCGCTTTTTTGTGCCTTTTATAACACAGATAACATTCTATTTTAATGATGGGCAGGTATTCTACAGCTTTTGCCAAACGTGTTTGCTTTTTAGGCGACATCCCAAAGCTACATACACGTCTTAAAATAATCCAATCTGAGCTTTAAATATTTCCACGCTCAGGGGCGCAGCCAGGGCTTTGGCATGGGAGAGCGCACCACCTTTGAGGGGCACCCCGGGAGAGAAGGGGCACTTTTAACGTAACCTAAAAATCTCACTATATCTTAGTTAATATCATCTTTTGGGTACCTTTTGTCCAAGAAAAATGCAAATAAAGCATTGATGGAGAAGGAAAACTGAATTAAAACCAGAAAAAAGAAAAGTGTCACCGAAATCTCATAAAAATAGCCAGAACAAGACTTTTTGGGATAGATTGAAGGACAAATCAGCCAACTCATGCAAGTAATTGACATCAGAGAAATCAGCAGAGCCTGTGATATCTGTCACTATGTGCAAGATAAGACATATTGGGGTAGAAAATTCATTTGTTATCCCCACTGGTTTTGTCGTGACGAGTGAGTCCTGGTTGAACGCGGATTAAGTTCCCCGGCTCCCACAATGACCGTGGCAGGAGGTGTAGCATGGTGACATTTGACGAATACAATTTTTTTGCCGGAATAATTTGGAAGATACCTTTTTAACGCGTTTAAAAGTTCCATATTTTCAAGGGTCGGTCGCAGTTGGAGTAAAGAAAAAGTAAACAGGCTGGTTGTTTGGATGGGGATTATGTGCCAGGGCTGAAAATTGTGAAAAACTAGTTCTTCATTAATTTAAACTAATTCGTAGAAATCCTGGTCCAGGGGACTACGCTCTGAGCTCAGGGGCACATGTCTTTTTATCACCCCTCCCCAGAATCCACCAGTATATTGAGCAATTTATTTAACCCGGGGTGCCTAGGCATCACAAGCCTTTTTAGCGATGACGGCTCATTCCTCGTTAGCTCCATTTTACAAGGGGCGCTTGCACTGTGTCCTTATTCCCCATCTATTCAAGACCAGCTCAGGGGCCCCCTAGTGTGGATCAGAGCCCTCCATAGCAGCTGCCCCTCATTCCTACAGTTGTGCCCCCTGGTATTAGACTAGCCCCGTGACCCCCGAGGTGATGGGAGTTAGCCTTGTGTTCTCATTCTCTGTCTATTCAAGACCAGCTCAGGGGGCCCCTATGGTGTGGATCAGAGCCCCTCAGAGCAGCTCATGCTTGGCCCAGGACTAGACTAGCTCAGTGGCCCCAAAGATGGGGGGGTCATCAGACTAGCTCAATGGGCTGCAGATAGGCTCATAGGGCCTTGCACCATATTAGCTCAGGGGGCACCAGACTAGCTCAGAGGGCATCAGATGGGCTCAGGAGGCACAATGATGACACATGAAGCACCAGATCAACTCAGGGGGCATTATTTTAGCTCAGGGACAATATACCTGCTCGGGGGGCACCAGATCGATCAGCTCAGGGCCCAGATAAGCTCCTAGTCCCCAGACTAGAGCAGGGGTCTAGATCAGCTCAGGGAGCACCATATCAGCTCAGAGAGAGTTCAAGGGATCAGCTCGGGGGACAGATCAACTTGAAGGTACTAGATCAAGTCAGGAGGCATTTAATCAGCCCAGGAACCCCATACCAGCTCAGAGGCCTTCATCAGCCTCAGTGAGCACAACTCAGCTCAGGGCCCCAGAGCTGCTGAGAAAATAACTTAATCAACTCAGGAGGCCCAGATCAGCTTGAAAGGCACCAGATTGGCTCAGGGGGCACCGAACTAGCTCAGGGGGCACTAGACGAGCTCAGAGGGCATGATATGGGCTCAGGAGGAAAAATGTTGGCTCAGAAGGCACCAGATCGACTCAAGGGGCATTAGTTTAGCTCAGGGGAAACATATCTGCTCAGGGAGAACCAGATTGATCAGCCCGGGAGCCCAGATAAGCTCCTAGCCCCCAGACCAAAGCAGGGGCATAGATCAGCTCAGAGAACACAAGATCAGCTCAGGGTGCACCAGACCAGCTCAGGGGGCACCGGATCATCTTAGGAGACATTAATGGCCAGCTCAGGGGCACCTGATCAGCTCAAGAGGCACCATATTGGCTCAGGGGACAGTATATTAACTCCGCGAGGCATGTGATCAGCTCAGGAGCTCAGATCAGCTCAAGGGGCACTAAAACAGCTAATAGGGCACCAGGCGAGCTCGGAGGTATCAAACTAACTCAGAGAGCAATAGCTAGGTCTAAGAGGCACAATTATTTGCTCAAGGGGCACCAGATTGACTCAACGGGCACCAGATCAGCTTAGAGGGTAAGTGATCAGCTCAAGTGGCTAAGACCAGCTCAGTGGGCACCAGATGAGCTCAATGGGCACCAGACTAGCTCCGCCGGTACGATTATTGGCGACGGTGAGGCATTAGCTGGTCAGCGATGAGGCATTAGTGGTCACGGATTACGTACCCATAATTTCCGGGGCGTTTGGAATGGCGACAGAATGCCCTAGCTGACCAAAAAAGGTATTAAATTGTAAAACAATAGTTTTAATCGCTAAATGTGATCTAATGGCATCGAGGTTTGACGGCGTAGGGCAACAAATTTCGAGTTGCGTAGCCCAAACGGGGTACACCGCCTAGCGATCAAAGGACACTCCGGCACCGATGAGGGGCGGGGGGTACGTGAGCTCCTCGCCGCGCCCCTGTCCACGATCGAAGTGTATCAGTTTTGTGGGGTTAAATTTTACCTTCAGTATGGCAGAGGGGATGGAGATTGAAATGAAAGCAAAGGACGTAAAGGGAATGTGGCACCTTTATAACTTGATTTTAACTGAGGTAGCTAATTTGTATAGCATGCCGGAAATCCCGGTACTCTCTGTATTATTTGTCTTGAAACTCATCATCAGTTCAGGTCATGGTCATCATTGTTACATCATCACTAAATAATCATCCGCAGGCAGATATTTATTTCGTTTCCCAGGGGAGCATTTAAAAATCAAAACATTGAGCTTATTGTACATTTTTTCAGAGAAATAATGGACCCTTCCATGGTTTTCGGCTAAAGGTTCCTCTAATTACACTAAATTTCAGGATTCAACCAAGGTGCCACATTCCCTTTAAAGGATTCCCTTTTAGTGATCATTGTTACATCATCACTAAATAATCATCCGCAGGCAGATATTTATTTCGTTTCCCAGGGGAGCATTTAAAAATCAAAACATTGAGCTTATTGTACATTTTTCAGAGAAATAATGGACCCTTCCATGGTTTTCGGCTAAAGGTTCCTCTAATTACACTAAATTTCAGGATTCAACCAAGGTGCCACATTCCCTTTAAAGGGAATTTGGCACCGTTGTTGAATCCTGAAATTTAGTGTAATTAGAGGAACCTTTAGCCGAAAACCATGGAAGGGTCCATTATTTCTCTGAAAAATGTACAATAAGCTCAATGTTTTGATTTTTTAAACGCTCCCCTGGGAAACGAAATAAATATCTGCCTGCGGATGATTATTTAGTGATGATGTAACAATGATGATCATGACCTGAACTGATGATGAGTTTCAAGACAAATAATACAGAGAGTACCGGGATTTCCGGCATGCTATACAACTTACCTACCTCAGTTAAAATCAAGTTATAAAGGTGCCACATTCCCTTTACGTCCTTTGCTTTCATTTCAATCTCCATCCCTCTGCCACATTCCCTTTAAAGGGAATGTGGCACCGTGGTCGAATCCTGGAATTCATTGTAATTAGGGGTACTTCTAGCCGAAAATCATCGAAGTTACCATAGTTATATTATTGGTAGTAATTATAAACTACGGGTGGCACGAATCAGGGCGGAAGAGATAAGCTGGGACAGGGACGTCGGACTCGGGGGGGGGCAGGGTGTGCAATTGCACACCCTGAAAAATGAGGGCGTGCAAAAGTATATTTTTGCACTCCCGGTTATGGTTTCGTCCGGGGAAGCGCCCCCGGATTTGAGTGGCGCCCCCGGACGGCCAAGAAAACATCAGACCGAAACACCTCCTACCTGAAGAGGAAGTGCCCTCTTGGCAAAATAAAAACAGTTTCAAATATGAATGGTGCCCCCTTTCATCAAAGCCATTCCATGGAGAGCAAATATACCCAATTTATCGACTCAACGCAGGGAAATGATGTCGGCCCCCCCCGAGTGGGCGCCCCTAGGGAGCCAAAAGTGCCCCCTGGGGATGGAGGCGCCCCCTTCCCCTGAAAAGGAAGGCGCCCCTCCCGAAATCTTGTACAACCGCCCGAAAATGGAATCCACCGTCCCCGAGCTAGGGGCGGCAGTCATGAACCCAGGGCGGCACGAATTCGAGCGAAAGTGATAAGTCAGGGATGACGTTCATTAGCCGAGGCGATAGTGATGAGCTAGGGGCAGCATGAAACAGGGTTGCAGTTATAAGCTGGGGATAGCACTGGTGAGCTACTGGCAGCAGATATGAGCGGGGTGCTGTTTGAATCAGAGCAGCAGTAATAAGTCAGGGTTGGCAAGAATCAGGGTGGCAGTGATAGGTGGGAGGCGTCAGTGATGAACCATGGCGGCATAAACCAGGGTGGTAGTGATGAACCGGGGGCGACATGATCACAGTGGTAAGAAGGAGGCGGCATGAATCAGGGCAGAAATGCTGAGCCGAGGGGCGACACATGTATTGGGGATGCTCGCATTGTGATTAGGGGTGCTCAGACACCCCAAATAGATAACAAATTCAGCCCTGGCTGCTACTAAAAGAGTAAAAGCACGGCAGCAGCAGTCTACCATTTACTCGGCTCGGAGAATTCCTCCAATAGACAAACAGATAACGATTATACGATTGTGGGCTGCTGTTTGATGATGATTATTAGAGTTTTAGGGCACCGCAGCTACAAAGGCTATATGTGCCCGTCAGAGTTGTGCTACATCATTCTGGGGTTGTCCCTATTAACTAAAGTGGGCTGCTGTTTGCTTTCTGGAAGGGTGTTTTCTGTGAAAAAAAAACTGTGCGGAAACTGTGCGGACAGCAGGGCCTAAGTGTGACCAGTTTTGGGGGCCATGGCCGGACTGGTCTCCTCGGCAGTGATAAACCAGGGGCGGCAGTGATCAGCCGGGGGCGGCAGTGAAGATTCGAGGGAGGAAGTATCTAACTAGAGGCCGCTCATATATGGGTTAATAAAAATACAGGGACAACATTGATCAGCCAGGGGCGGCGTGAATCAAGGCAGCAATGCTTAATCTAGGCGGCAGTTATGAATCAGGGAGACAGTGATCAGCCAGGGGGCGGCAGTGATGAACCAGTGGCGGCAGCGATGAGTTGGAGCGGCGCGCATTTGGGTCAAAATATGCCAGGGACAGCAATGAGCCAGAGACAGCATGAATTAGGGCGGCAGTGATAAACCAGGGGCGGCAGTGATCAGCCGTGAGACGATCCATCATCATATTTGAGGTTTTAGAGCGCGCCGACATCTAGGGTCATACGGCGCCCATAACACTAACAAAATACGCAAATAGAAGATTTCTGCATGAATTTTAACAAGTCAGGTGGTAAAACAGGTCAGGTTGTGAAAGTTGTATCAGAAGATTATATAAAACACATAAAAGATGAAATGAAATACAAATACTGAAAAATGACACTGACAATTTCACACCGTATACTAAAGTCAGAGACTATAGGTAACATGAACCTTGACGTTATGTAAAACCTGAAAGACTCTAGGATGAATATAAGACATTAAAACTAACGCTCCTCAGATATAACATGATGTTAGTGATATCCACAGAAGGATGCTCCCCCAGAACGTTCACCGCCCAGATATCCCCAGGATGCTCACTGCCCCGGGAGACGGCAGTGATGAACCAGGGGCGGCAGTTATCAGTCAGGGGGCGCCAGTGATCGGCCAGGGGCGGTAGTGATCAGCCAGGAGGCGGCAGTTGTCGGTCAGTGGACGGCAGTGGTCTGCCAGGGGCGGCATTGATCAGCCAGGGGGCGGCAGTGATCAGCCAGGGGGCGGCAGTGATCAGCCAAGGACGGAAGTTATCAGGCGGGGGAGGGGGGCGGTAGTGATCTGCCAGGGGGCGGCAGTTATCAGCCAAGAGCCGACAGTTTTCAGTCAGGGGGCGCAATGATCAGCCAAGGGGCGGTAGCGGTCAGCCAGGGGCGGCAATAATCAGCAAGGGGGCGGCAGTAGTCAGCCATAGGCGGCAGTTAGCATCCAAGGGGCGGGAGTTGTCAATCAAGGGGCGGCAGTGATCAGACAGGGGCGGCAGTGATCAGACAGGGGCGGCAGTTATCAGCCAAGATTCGGCAGTTTTCAGTCAGAAGGCGGCAATGATCGGCCCAGGGGGCGGAAGTTATCCGCCAGGGCAGCAATGATCAGTCAGGGGGCGGCAATGATCAGCCAAGGGGCGGCAGTTATCAGTAAGGGGGCGCCAGTGATCAGCCAGGGGCGGTAGTGATCAGCCAGGGGGCGGCAGTTGTCAGTCCGTGGACGGCAGTGGTCTGCCAGGGTGCGGCATTGATCGGCCAGGGGGCGGCAGTGATCAGCCAGGGGACGGCAGTGATCAGCCAGGGGCGGCAGTGATCAGCCAAGGACGGAAGTTATCAGGCGGGGGGGGCGGTAGTGATCTGCCAGGGGGCGGCAGTTATCAGCCAAGAGCCGACAGTTTTCAGTCAGGGGGCGGCAATGATCAGCCAGGGGGCGGTAGCGGTCAGCCAGGGGCGGCAATAATCAGCCAGGGGGCGGCAGAAGTCAGCGAGGGGCGGCAGTTAGCAGTCAAGGGGCGGCAGTTATCAGTCAGGGGGCGGCAATGATCAGCCAGCTGATCAGTGATGAACAAAAGGCGTCAGTAACCATCCGGAGGGGGGCGGCAGTGATAAATTGCTGGCGACAGTGATCAGGCGGGGGCAACAGTGATGTGGCGTCATAAATCAGAGGAAATGATAAGTCACGAGGCATTAATTAGCTGGAGATGGAACCAATCAGAGTGGAAGTAATGAACTCGGGACAAGAAAAACTTGTGCGGGGCGGCACGAATCAGGGTGGCAGTGATGAGATAGGGTGACACCCTTCAGGGTAGCGGTGATAAGCCAGGGGCGGCACATGTATTGGGGGTGCTCAGCACATGATTGGGGGTGCTCGAATTAGGATTGGGGGTGCTCCGGCACCCCCAAAGAGATAGAAAATTACACCCCTGGTCGTTAACTACATTTTCCAGATTACACATTTCCATCCTAATCTTACCTTGACATCCTGTTCCAGAATATGGGAAGACGTACCGAAGAAGAACCACTTGCGGGCAGAATGAACCGGAGGCGCTTTAATGTGCTTTGCGCCCCTAAAATATGTTGGGGCTCTATCTTAAATTGCTTTCGCGTTTTCCGTTGATAGGTAAAAAAGCCTACCTGCTTATTTTTGCTGTGTCGGGCTTTAATGCCTCGAATAACTTGCCCACTTTGTCACAACATTATTGTAAAGCGTAATCACAACAATGTTCCCACTTGTTCATATAACGAGATACAGTATGCGCTGGGTGTCATATGACGGCGTTTTACCCCGGGGCTAGGGCGTTTTACCCCGCTATCGGGGCAAAACGCCTTTTTACATGGTCTCAAGAAAAAACAAATTTCGCACACTTCGCATAGTTCTAGAGTCCCAAATTTCTATTCGAGTGTAGACAAAAGATCACAGAACTTAACGAAGAAAACATGACGCAATTCCATCCAGGCAGGATTGGTACAGACACATTCTCCCTTAACGTATGCGTCTTACCCCACTCTACCCTACTTGTTTAAAGAGTTTGTGATTCAGCACCACAGTAGCGCAGTGGGTTAAGAGTTCACCTAGCGAGTGAAAGGTCTAGGGATCAGATCCTGAATAGTGCACTTTTCATCCTCATAATTGTAATTTTGATGCTCAATAGCACAGTTAGCAGAATGCTTATCTTGTTGCGTGGGGCATAAACTTCGCCGTCGAAGGGGTAAAACCGGGGCGGAGCTTGGGGCAAGACTCGGGCGATGATTTGAGGGCTTTGCCCCTGTTTGGAAAGCTGGCCACCAGAGCGGAACGAGTCCAGTGGCGCACTCAGCAGCACAAGGAACGGTATACTGTTGCATACATAAACGGTTTACCGTTGCACAAGGAACGGTATACCGTTGCTGTCCCTGGATGTATACATCCAGGGACAGCGGATTCCACTTTTGAGAGGGTGTGCAAGGTTTTCGGGAGGGGGGTGCCTTCCTCCCAGGAGGGGGGGGCGCCTTTGCTATCCAGAGAGGGCACCTTTTCTCTGTGTGTGTGTGTGGGGGGGGAGGGGTGGCTTTTGCTGTCCAGGGGCTCCTGTTCTAAACAGAGGGTGCCTACGCTATCCAGTGATGCCTTTAACCCGCGCCCCACCCGGGGGTCCGGCGCCACCTTCGCCCCACCGGGGGGGCCATCGATGGCCCCCCCTCTAACTCCGAAAATATGGGCGTTAGCGCAAATCTGCAAAGTGCAATAGAAAGCTCGCGTGAATTCAGTAAGAAATTACTTCGCATGTTTTAGTGCTCAGGTCAATGGTTTGACCTCCAGAGGTCAAATTAGGTCAAGATGGGCTATTTTCACTCAAATATGCAATGATTAAGCCAACTGGGCATAACTCTTATGTCATTAGAGCTATTGAGGCCTGGTAAAGTACATTTGATAGCAAATTGCCAGTACTTTTTCCGCTATGTGGAACGTAAAGACCTCCCGCCAGTGGTTTGACCGCCAGAGGTCACCTCGTGACCTAATATGACCTGAGGTCACAAAAGGTCAAAAAGTGACCTTGCCGTATATCAAATGAAAGCCAGTGACAAGACAAACACGATGGTGTTTGTTTCCCCGCTCTAGCTCAATTAGGTCAAAAGTTATTGTCAAAATACTGTTTTTGACCTCTGGTGACCTTGGATGACCTTGGAAAAGTCAAAGGGCAAATATGACCCCTGGGATCCGTGAAAGGGTGTCCAAAAACGTTGTTCTGAGCAGTCTGAGTATTTGCAATCATTTTTGTGGCTTTTATATCATGAAATAGCTTTTCCCCATGCTTTTCCAATGGGAGAGGTCGCCTCGTGACCTGACCTCAGGGCACGAAATCGAAAAATCCCGGATATACACCTTGTAGACCCTGGAGGGGTCATGAAGTGTAGGAAGTTTCAAATCGATCGACTTTGAAATGTAGCTCTTACAGAGCTCTAAAGGTGAAGTGAGGTGACCTTGGTTGACCTCGTCTGGTGACCTGACCTTGGGTGACCCGGGGTAAAAAATTTCAGGGATGATGGGAAAATGATGCAGTGAGAGGTAGAGCCCTCAACCGCGGTGCTGCGCCTCGTCGTTTTTCTGCTATCCCGGAAAAACCTTAGGGGGCCATCGATGGCCCCCCGGTGGGGCGAGGGTTAAATGCCTTTAAGAGCAACTACTCTTCTTGGGGGCACCTCTCGCAGTTCAGGGAGCACCTCAACTGTTCAGGGGGCGCCTTTGCTATGCAATGGCACCCATTTTATCCAGAGGTGGCACCTTTGCTTTCCAGAGGAGGCTCCTTTTCTTTGGGGGTAGATGGTGTTTTTGCTTCCAAGGGGGTACCTTCCCTCGGGGGGGAAGGTACCCCCTTTCCATCCAACCGGCACCTATGGTGTCCAGGGGTGATTTTGCTCTGTGGGGGGGGTTGCCTTTTGCTGTCCATGCCTCTGACGTCCAGGTGGCGCCTATGCTATCCAGAGGAGTCGCCTTTGCTCTGTGGGGGGAGGGGCACCTTTTTATCCAGGGGGCGCCTGTGCTAACCAGGTGGCGCCTATCCTAACCAGGTGCGCCGTTACTCTTCTAAGTGGGACGCCTTTTTCTGTCCAGGAGCGCGTCTGCTGTCCAGGGGGCGCCTTTACTGTCAAAGGGCACTTATATATGTTATCCAGATGGGACACCTTTTCTCGCCAGGGGGGGTGCTCTCTATGGGTCGGTTTTGATGTCAGGAAGGGACTGTCATTCATATTTTAAAGTGTATTTTATTTTACACGGAGGATCTTACCTCTTCAAGTAGGTGGTGTTTGGGTCTGATTTCCCTTAACCGGTCGGGGGCACCGGCAAAATCCGGGGCGAGGGGGGGGCTTCCCGGACCAAATAAAAAGCCGGGTATGCAAAAAGATACTGTTGCACACCCTCAATATTTTCTTGATGTGAACTGCACAACCTGCCCCCCGGAATCCACCGTCCCTGGGTACATCCCAGTGTATAGCCTCACACGTGTGAGCTCGAAATTTATTCAAATCCTCGGCATATGCATGTGATGTTGCGCACCTGCCAGTAACAATTCAAATTAGATAGACCAGGGGCGTAGCCAAGGGAGAGGGGCGACAGGGACAGCCGCCTCCCCCCCCCCGAGGGCACGGGACGCGCGAAGCGCGGCTCGCCTGGACTATGCTCTGTGGCCAAATTTCAAATTTTGCACCAGACAGGGCCCTCTTAATCCCTCTTCAGCACTCTTTTCTGTAACAAGCAGGGCCCTTTTTACCCATCAAGGCCCTTTTGGTGCTGTCGCAGAGACCCTTTTCGGGGAGCTGCCCCTGAGCAAAATCCTGGCTACGCCCCGGATAAGACCACCTTACTCAACGCTACAAAACTGAGTTTAGCTCATGGCCATGCTCGCGAGAAACCAATAAATTTTAGACAAATGTATATTGACTGCAGCCAAGTTCAAAGCTTTGGCTTTGTCAACTCATTATTTCACAGCCCTGCGCATATTCATCAACCCAGCAGTGATGTTGCTAGCTGACATGCTTAATACGCGCATTGACGGGGGTCTAAGCCACCTTCGCTTTGACGGGGGGTACCATCCCCCCTCTAAGATCTCGAGAACCACGGTAGGTAGCGAAAAACAGTAAACGGCGTTGGGTGAGCCCATCTACTTCTCCATCGAAAATAGTTGTACCATTGTTTTTGTCACGTCACATTTAAGGTCACGAGGGTCAAACATGCCGTCATAGGGATAGCATGCAAATGAAGATTTTCGGCCATTACATCTGAACAATTAAAGATAGAGCAAAACAACTTGAACTGTATGAATCCTCGCAGCAAGCCGAATCGAATGATATATAATTTGACATTACTAGGTCAAATCAAGGATTTGACCTGACCTGAGGTCAGTTTAAGGTCAAATTATATAAAATGCATATCTTTAGAACTGCAAAGACAAGGCAAGTCTAACGCAGCTAAAATAAACGCTCTATCACCATCCGTTACCGTGTTATTCAGCCAAACAATTTTCCCATCTATTTCCAACGGAGAGGTCATGGCTGGTACCTGACCTTAGGTCATCGATATAAAAAATACCGGAATATATTTTAGAGAACTCGGTGGGCCCATTATGTGACATGAGTTTCAATCGGATAAATTCACCCTGTTCCGACTTATGCTATCTTAAACTTTTTTGGAGGTCAGGTCACTTGACCTGTACTGGTGACCTGACCTGAGATGACCTAACCTTAAAATGTTCACATAAGTTGTAAAAATGATGAGAGAAAAGGTATGCCAAGTACGGTGGCACTACGCGCCACCGTTTTTCTGCTATCTCCGAAAAACACGAGGGGGCGGGTACCCGCCCCCGTCAATGCGCGTGTTAATGCATATTTGGTAGGTACCTACTACAAAATAATGAGGCAGGGCTAGGGGTATTAAAGTAAGCTTCAAACATATTCAAACGGTAGCCAGATGAAGGTGAGATCCAGCTTTTCTTCATACAATCGTCCCCTGTAGTGTCCTGTTTAGCCACTAGCCTCTGGAGGAACTAAACGGCACCCCCCACCTTATTTAACATTACAAAACTGAGCACAACTTGTGGTTATGCGCCCCAAAAACCCATCTGTTCCAAGCTAGTGTGCTCTACCTCACAGTAAAAGAAAAGCCTTGGCTACGTCCACGCCATATTTGAAAGCTCTTCACATCTTTATTATCCGAGCAACAATATTCCACGTTGGCTTGTTTATAAAAGTTTTAAATGTGATATCTATGAAGCAGGGATAGCTCTAGATCATTGTAATTTTATTCAAACTAATTTATGTGCCTTGGCTACGTTCACGCAAATTCAAATATCTCTGCGGGTTTCTGTTTTTGCACAAATCACGTTGCAATTTGCAGCGTTTAATATGTGTTCAACACGGTAGAAACAGTACAACAAAATTATGGGCATTAATATATGCTTCAAGAAAGCTCAAATGTGCATGAAATGAAACAGATTTTTCGCTTTGAATAATCAATGTCTTCTTATAGCGTTTCCATTAACCCCTGAACTCTGGAGGGAAGATATGCTGTCCTCAACCGTATTTAACAATGGGAAATGTACTGCGACTTGCTGCCATGCCCACCAAAAGCGTATAATATTCCTATCCTACCAATGTAATTGTATCCAGCCTAAACACATTGTTTTGTCTGTGTTGGCTCAGAATTCCAACCCTCTGCGTGACTTTGTCAGCCCAGGAACCATGTTGCAACTTGCAGGGTTAAATACAACTTTAATACGGTAAAAACAGTCAAACAGCCTTACAAGCATTAATATATGCTTCGAGAAACCTCAAATTGAAATGAAATGAAGTTAAGCGTTCGCTGTACATACATACCACAAGTGTCTCTGTCTCGTTTTATTTCAGGGGCGGACGCAGAACCGAGTTTTGGGGGACCAAATCCATGTCTGCCTCTCCTCCTGGGGGAGGGGGGACGTGCAATTTGGGTGCTCGACAGACCTAGTATAGGCTACCTCTCCAAGTACAAGATTGCTCCGCCTGGGCGGGGATGGGGGAGCGAAGATTTGTTTGCTCGACAGACCTAGGGTAAACACCTTTTTCAAAAAATTATTCGGTGTTTGGGGGAAAAAGATAGTTTGGTCCCCCTTCCAGCGCTTTGAGGGGGGCGGGGGCATGGCTGGGATGCCCCCTCCCTGCGTCCGCCAATGTTTTATTTGACCCGTGTCCTGTAGGGGAATGTAATAAGCAGCCCCAAGCCTTCTTTACCATTAGCAGAAAAAGTCAATACCATGGCCATTCTCGTTAAAAACCAATCAGATCTAGAACGTTGTAGCTTTACTCAAGCTAAGTACATGTCTCTTACCACCTTCGCTCAACATTTCCGCGCTCTAAACGCCTTTATTACGCAGGGACGACGCTGCAAGTTGTGGTGTTTAATAAATACGGTTTTAGCACGGTAAAAAACAGTCAAACAGCATTACAGGCATCAAGATATGCTCCAAGAAAACTGAAATGTATATGAGATGAGGCTAAAAGCTTGTTTTAGATAAACGGTGTCCTTGTGGCGTTGTATTTTACCCCTGGCCTGTGGCAGGAGGATAAGCTGCGACAACCTTATTTATCATTGTAAAAGTAGTTAATATTGTGGTCATGCCAACCAAAAACCTATCAGATCTAGAACAATGAAGTGATACCAAAACTAAGTGCAGATCATTGGCTACCTTCACGAAAAAGGTATAAGCTCTACACGTGGGTATTAGCCCAGCAGCGATGTTGCAGGTTGGCGTATTTAATTTAGGTTTAATACGGCACAATCATGAAGCATTGCTACGGGCATGAAAATATGCTTAAAAATGCTCAAAAATTACCAGATAAAGCTAGTTAACAGCTCTCCATGATAACATCCTATCTGTAGCGTTTGGTTTAATCCTAGGTTTTCTGGGGGAGATACGGATCAGCCAACCTTATTTACGAGTAACGTTAGCAGCAGCAGTATATAGGCCATAGCAGCCATATTGTGGCCCTTCTCGCCAAAACACTATCAGCTCTAGAAAAATGCACTTTTACTCAAACTAAATAAACAACATTGGCTACGTTATCGCAAAATATCAAAGGTATCCGCGTTTTTATTTCCCCGGAACAATGTTACAAGTTTCAGTGTTTAATACGGTATTAACACGGTAAAACACTCAAACGGCATTACAGACATTAATATATCCTTCAATAAAGCTATAATGGGTATCAGATGAATTTGATGGTTGGCTTTAAGTCATCCATGTGTTTGTGGAGTTTTATGGAACCACCGCTAAATGGAAGGGAAGGTAAGATGACCACAACCTTATTTAACAATTGCAACGTAGTGCAATTTGCTGCCCTGTTCACCAAGAGCATATAATGCTTAGTCAATGTTATTTTCTTCGAGCTAAGTAAAGTGCTTTGACTACATTTTCTCAATATTTCAACGCCCCATGGGTCTTCAATAACCTAGGAACGGTTTTACGAATTTGCGTGTTGGACACATATTTAATGCGATAAAATTACGGAACAGGGCTAAGTGGTAAGATAAGCTCCAAGAATGCTCAAGCGGTAAATAGATGCAGATAAGAGTACATTCTCCATTATCTTGTAATCCCTGTAGCGTTGTGTTTATCCGATGGCCTCTGGGGGAGGATAAAGCTGCCCCAAACCTTATTTAGCATTAGCAGGAAGAATCAATACAGTGGCCCTGCTCTCCAAAAATCTTTCAGATCTGGAACCATGTAGTTTTAGTAAAACAAAGTGGAGATCATTGGTTACATTCACGCAAAATTCCAAGGCCTTACGTGTCTTAATTAACCCGGCAGTGATGTTGTAAGGTGCTGTTTTAAATAAAGCTTTAATATGGCAAAATCATGAAACAGGGCTATGGAGTAGGAGGATGAGCTTAAACAGTGCACAGAAAGTTACCAGATCAAGCTAGTAGGCTGGTCTTTGTTATAATATCAACTTTGCAACGTTTGGTTTATCCCCTGGCATCTGGGCGTGAAGATACGGTCTTCCGACCTCATTCAGCATTTGCAGAAGCGGTCAGTGTTGTGGCCTTGCTCGCCCAAATTCTATCAGCTCCAGAACAATGAAATTTTACTCAAACTAAGAGCATAGCATTGGCTACCTTCACACAAAATTGCAAAGCTCTCAGATTCTTTTTTACCCCGGAACAGTGATCCATGTTGCAGGGTTTATACAGTTAAAACACAGTTAAAGCAGCCAAACAGCATTAGAGGCATTGATATGTGATTCAAGAAAGCTATAATGGATATCAAATGAACGTAAGATTTTTTTCTCAAATAATCTATGCATATCTGCAAAATTTTGTTTAACCATTGGTCTCGGGGTGGGGAGGAGATATGCTACCCCGAGTCTCGATTAACATTGGGAAACGCAGTGCAAATTCTCGTTATGCTCATCGAAAGCCCATCAGATCTAGACCAACGCAATTTCACTACAGTTGCGTGCAAGGCTTTGGCTATGGGCGCTCGAAATTTCGACGTCGTACTAGTATTTAATAACCATGCTACGAATTGACGTGTTCCATACAGCATTATTGCGATACAATAATTAACACGGTTATGGTTATTGAAATATGCTTCAAAAATGCTCAAGGAGTAGGGCAATAAAACTCATAGGTTGCTCTTCATTATATATTTAACCCTGCAGAGTTGTTTTAACCCCTGGAATTGACACCAAAAGCGGGGGGACGGGGGAGGTTCCCCCCTGTTGGTCAACCAGGGTGACGTCCCCCGTTAAATTTTTAAGTCCATCGTCATTAATACTGTCAGGTGCCGAACATGCTCAAAATTCGCCTCCCCCGGCTCAGCACCAGCCCGGGTCTGCCCCCCCCCTGCGAAATTCCGTGGCGGCGTGCCTGACAACTGACCTGTGGGTTAACCAATGTCATCCCCAGCTTATCTCACATTACGAAACTGAGTGCAATTTGTGGTCATGCTCCTCAAAACCTATGGGTTCTTGACCAGGGTGTGTTAACTCAAACTGGGTGCAAAGCTTTAGCTACGTCCACAGCAATATTTCAAGCCTTGACACGTCTTTATTAACCCATTAACTATGTTGCAGGTTGGCGTGTTTAATACGGTTTTAATACGGCAAAATCTTGAAACAGGGATAGGGTATAAAAATACGCTTCACAACTATTCAAACGGTAGACAGAAGCCGGAGGTTGTTCTTTATTATCGAATCTAATCTTATAGCGTTTTGTTGCGCCCTTAGCCTCTGGGAGAGGAAGGAAGGGGGAGAGAAGCACCGCCACCTTATTTAATATTACGAGCATTAGTGTAACGTGTTGCCACGGTGGGGATAAATATAAGTTTAAGCGACGCAGACCCGAGTTTTGGGGGAGGGGGCCAAACCCATGTCTGCCTCTCTCCTCCTTGGGGGGGGTGGGAGCGAATATTGTTTGCTCTACAGACCTAGTGTAAACACCTTTTTCCAGTGCTCGACAAACCTAGTATAAGCTACATCTCCGAGCACATGACCGCTCTCGGGGGGGGGGTGGGAGCGAAGATTTTTTGCTCTGCAGACCTAGTGTAAACAAATTTTTTTCAAAAACTTCTCCGGCGTTTGGGGGGCAAAATATATTTTGGCCCCACCCCTCTAGCGCTTTGGAAGCCATGGCCGGAGTGCCCCCCGCGTCCGCCAATGACTTGAAGCAAGTGCAGAGTTTTGGCTACGTCCATTGAAAATTTGAAGCATTTACGTGTCTCTATTAACCCAGAAACAGTGGCGGATTCAGGACAACATTTTGAGGTGAGGGTGGACTAGAGGGCTCGAGCCCCTCCCCCACCACTCGGAACAGCCTCCGCCTATGCATTAACTATAAGCACTCTGAAATTTCGGGGGTTTGAGCTCGCCTAGTCCCCCCCTTTGTATCTGCCAATGCCAGGAAACGGTGTTCCAAGTTAGCGTGGTTGATTATATTTTATTACGGTAAATTAATGAAGCGAGGCAATTGGTACTAAGATAGGCTTGAAGAATGTTGAGACCATAGCTATATGAAGCCAAAAGCTGTTTTTAATTAATTATTAATCCACGTTGCGTTTGCTTCACCCCTCTTCCTCGGGGGAGGGGGAGGACTTATGGTACCCTTCACCCCCATCAACATACTCAACACTACGAAACTAGTTGCCGCTGGTAACCTTGCTCAGTACGGATGGAACCAATTGAATACGTTAGAAAAATTAATTGTGAGCCCATGATTCCATAAGGGAAGATGTTGCCAATATCCCTGTCGACAGTGGTGAATTCATAGGGGCTTGGGGGAGGGGGGCTCAAGCCCCCCTCCCGAAATGTCCGAGCTCCTATACTTAATACATAGGCGAGGGGCTGCCCGAGGTACTGGCGGGTGAGGCTCGGGCCCACTAGCCCTCCCCCACCCGATGATTTTCTTGATCCGCCACTGTCTGTCGATGGGCAAGTAACATTAATGTACAGAAATTGATTGCTACCAATGGTTCAGCGCAGCTCACCCGAGGCTTGAATGCTAGCACTCGACAGCGGCTTCAGCTAGAAGCAACGCACGGTTGCAATTGCGCCGGCAGGCCTGTCAATACTTTCCTTTCCACCCCCCCTCCGTCTCGTCACCACCGCTGTCGCCCGGCACGCTGCCGACGCATGCTGGGTGCACGCCTGCACAGCCGCCGCCCTGGTGGCGGTGGGGGAAAGCTCATTTAACCCATTAACGCCCAGCGGGTCATTTTTGTCCTCTGACTTTGACAGGCTGCAGAATCGGTACCAGTGAAGTGATCTTCATGTTTATGATATGTATGTGTGTTTCAGAGCGTGGGCAAGCTATACAAGTGCATTTGAAATTCTTAGGTTTTTATAGAACGATTTTGGTGGAACTTATTTTGGCGAGGTTTTGGTCAACGTGAGATAGCTTTGCAAATTGTGTTTCTCGCAATAGCATATGGAAAGCCGAAAATAATTTGTATAATTGACATTAAGCTAAGACCACTAGGAGTCAGATGGCGAAGAAACAGTAAGATTTTCGTGAACGGCTTTGCCATGAGACATCGTCAAATATGAAGCGGACAAAAATGACCCGCTGGGCGTTGCGGACATCTTCGGGCCGCTGAAAAGGAAGAAAAGGATGTGTCCTGTCCTCCCGTCTGGTGGGCTAGGTGCATAATGTTACCTAGAGGAAATGAAGGCATTGTGGGTCCTGCCAATTCAGGGTTGCCAGTTTAGAGACTTTTCATCAAATCTGAAGATTTTTAGTGCAATGTCGATACCTTTGGAAACTTTGGAATTCATGAAATGTTTCCCAACGTTTTCGGGGTCTGTCTTATTTTTGGAATGATTATCAAATATTTCTAACAAAAACATGCAAGATAGTTTCAGTATTTTCTGAACGCGTTGTCAAAGACAATTTTCAGGGTTTTGAAAACTTAAAGAAACATTAGCATGACTTTACTGTTAAACTAGCAGAGCCTTTTCTTTTCCTCTTGATGGATTGTATGTAGTGGATAGAGAGGATAGGGAACAGTGGCGGATTGAAGACTTCATTGGGTGTGGGTTAGGGTCTCGAGCATCCCCCGCATCGCCTCGGAACAGCCCTCAGTTATGCATTTACTATAGGCACACTGACATTTCGGTGGGAGGGGGGGCTTGAGCCTTCCTAGCCCCCTTGTGTCCACCACTGATTGAAAGCCAATGACCAGCTAACAAAATGAGTTGGGAATTATCGCGGCCGCCGCGCTGGTTTGTTGTGACGAGATGGTGCAGTTTAAAAGGGGCGAAAGCATGGGAAGTTCTATAACTGCTGTCTAAAACGCAATTAGCACTGTTGCGGCTTGGTTCTGGTCAAGTGAAACTACCATCAGTGAGCATCCCGGGGGTTAGGGGAGGGGTCAAGACCCGCCTGGTTTTTTGGTCTCCCACAGACTTTGTCTAGGGCTTGGATTGCATTGCCAGTGTTAACCATCCAGAACCCATCCTGGATCGAGAAGAAATATCAAGCCTTGGAGACATAAATATATCAAAAGCATAGTTGTTAGCAATATCACAGCTCAAATGTTTTTTCAGCAAAAGAAGCAAAATAAGTTGTTTTAACCCTCGCCCCACCGGGGGGCCATCGATGGCCCCCCTAAGGTTTTTCCGGGATAGCAGAAAAACGACGAGGCGCAGCACCGCAGTTGAGGGCTCTACCTCTCACTGCATCATTTTCCCATCATCCCTGAAATTTTTACCCCGGGTCACCCAAGGTCAGGTCACCAGACGAGGTCAACCAAGGTCACCTCACTTCACTTTAGAGCTCTGTAAGAGCTACATTTCAAAGTCGATCGATTTGAAACTTCCTACACTTCATAACCCCTCCAGGGTCTACAAGGTGTATATCCGGGATTTTTCGATTTCGTGCCCTGAGGTCAGGTCACGAGGCGACCTCTCCCATTGGAAAAGCATAGGGAAAAGTTGTTTCATGATATAAAAGCCACAAAAATGATTGCAAATACTCAGACTGCTCAGAACAACGTTTTTGGACACCCTTTCACGGATCCCAGGGGTCATATTTGCCCTTTGACTTTTCCAAGGTCATCCAAGGTCACCAGAGGTCAAAAACAGTATTTTGGCAATAACTTTTGACCTAACTAAGCTAGAGCGGTGAAACAAACACCATCGTGTTTGTCTTGTCACTGGCTTTCATTTGATATACGGCAAGGTCACTTTCTGACCTTTCGTGACCTCAGGTCATATTAGGTCACGAGGTGACCTCTGGAGGTCAAACCACTGGCGGGAGGTCTTTACGTTCCACATAGCGGAAAAAGTACTGGCAATTTGCTATCAAATGTACTTTACCAGACTTCAATAGCTCTAATGACATAAGAGTTATGCCCAGTTTGCTCAATCATTGCATATTTGAGTGAAAATAGCCGATCTTGACCTAATTTGACCTCTGGAGGTCAAACCATTGACCTGAGCACTAAAACATGCCAAGTAATTTCTTACTGAATTCACGCAAGCTTTCTATTGCACTTTGCAGATTTGCGCTAACGCCCATATTTTCGGAGTTAGACGGGGGGGCCATCGATGGCCCCCGGTGGGGCGAAGGTGGCGCCGGACCCCCGGTGGGGCGCGGGTTAAATGCGCAAGATAGCAGAGCGGATCAGGTGCATATCATGAGTATGCCATCACAAAATACATTAGTCATGAGGATGAAAAAGACGATGCGCTGACCGGCGCGGCGTTACAATGACCAGCGGCGTGCCTGGAAATGTGGAGGTTCACATTAATGCAACTATTGAACGCGCTCCTTGCTCCAAAGAAAAGTTGAAAAGATGGAAATGGACCCGTTTGGAGATTTCGAGATTAGTCAAGCTAATGTACACCGCGTAGGGGGAGATATCGGATTGAATTTTCAACACTTTTCATCTGTATGCTGAATATTACGATTAAGTACTCGTTGAAAGCGCAGTGAGCGTCAGTCACAAAGTCTGGGAGACGGAGGAGGAAGGGGGAAGGGACAAAAGAAATGGTTTCCCAAAACCTTTGATATTCACCTCAAATTCTTAATATTACTATGCTATACTATACTAAGATATTCTTAAAATACTGTGATTTTAACAATTTCAGTCCATCCCCTCGCAAATCATCAGTCTAGGTTAGCCGCTGTTGTATACTATTTGCAAATATGCGACTAGTGTTGTCTATAATTAAACCTGGAGAGCATAAAATGTCTAAACATTTAACCATGACCAATATACAAGAGGAAATAAAAACACTTCACAAAACTGCAGTAAAAGCGATGCGCATCCGGCCGCTGAGTGCAGTGACTGCGCCGCCCAGGAGCCGGCCGCGTCGTGCCAGCCGATGTCCCAAATGCCCAGCGGGTCATTTTTGTCCGGTGTCATATCTCAGAATCTAAAAGCAGTATCGGTTTAAAACTTTAGGAACATCTTATTTGGCATATTTTAAACATAGGAACACATTTGTTTCGCCAATCTGTGCGTGGGGCATAAACTTCGCCGTCGAAGGGGTAAAACCGGGGCGGAGCTTGGGGCAAGACTCGGGCGATGATTTGAGGGCTTTGCCCCTGTTTGGAAAGCTGGCCACCAGAGCAGAACGAGTCCAGTGGCGCACTCAGCAGCACAAGGAACGGTATACTGTTGCATACATAAACGGTTTACCGTTGCACAAGGAACGGTATACCGTTGCTGTCCCTGGATGTATACATCCAGGGACAGCGGATTCCACTTTTGAGAGGGTGTGCAAGGTTTTCGGGAGGGGGTGCCTTCCTCCCAGGAGGGGGGGGCGCCTTTGCTATCCAGAGAGGGCACCTTTTCTCTGTGTGTGTGTGGGGGGGGGGAAGGGGTGGCTTTTGCTGTCCAGGGGCTCCTGTTCTAAACAGAGGGTGCCTACGCTATCCAGTGATGCCTTTAAATGCCTTTAAGAGCAACTACTCTTCTTGGGGGCACCTCTCGCAGTTCAGGGAGCACCTCAACTGTTCAGGGGGCGCCTTTGCTATGCAATGGCACCCATTTTATCCAGAGGTGGCGCCTTTGCTTTCCAGAGGAGGCTCCTTTTCTTTGGGGGTAGATGGTGTTTTTGCTTCCAAGGGGGTACCTTCCCTCGGGGGGGGAAGGTACCCCCTTTCCATCCAACCGGCACCTATGGTGTCCAGGGGTGATTTTGCTCTGTGGGGGGGTTGCCTTTTGCTGTCCATGCCTCTGACGTCCAGGTGGCGCCTATGCTATCCAGAGGAGTCGCCTTTGCTCTGTGGGGGGAGGGGCACCTTTTATCCAGGGGGCGCCTGTGCTAACCAGGTGGCGCCTATCCTAACCAGGTGCGCCGTTACTCTTCTAAGTGGGACGCCTTTTTCTGTCCAGGAGCGCGTCTGCTGTCCAGGGGGCGCCTTTACTGTCAAAGGGCACTTATATATGTTATCCAGATGGGACACCTTTTCTCGCCAGGGGGGTGCTCTCTATGGGTCGGTTTTGATGTCAGGAAGGGACTGTCATTCATATTTTAAAGAGTGTTTTATTTTACACGGAGGATCTTACCTCTTCAAGTAGGTGGTGTTTGGGTCTGATTTCCCTTAACCGGTCGGGGGCACCGGCAAAATCCGGGGCGAGGGGGGGGCTTCCCGGACCAGATAAAAAGCCGGGTGTGCAAAAAGATACTGTTGCACACCCTCAATATTTTCTTGATGTGAACTGCACAACCTGCCCCCGGAATCCACCGTCCCTGGGTACATCCCAGTGTATAGCCTCACACGTGTGAGCTCGAAATTTATTCAAATCCTCGGCATATGCATGTGATGTTGCGCACCTGCCAGTAACAATTCAAATTAGATAGACCACGGGCGTAGCCAAGGGAGAGGGGCGACAGGGACAGCCGCCTCCCTCCCCCCCGAGGGCACGGGACGCGCGAAGCGCGGCTCGCCTGGACTATGCTCTGTGGCCAAATTTCAAATTTTGCACCAGACAGGGCCCTCTTAATCCCTCTTCAGCACTCTTTTCTGTAACAAGCAGGGCCCTTTTTACCCATCAAGGCCCTTTTGGTGCTGTCGCAGAGACCCTTTTCGGGGAGCTGCCCCTGAGCAAAATCCTGGCTACGCCCCGGATAAGACCACCTTACTCAACGCTACAAAACTGAGTTTAGCTCATGGCCATGCTCGCGAGAAACCAATAAATTTTAGACAAATGTATATTGACTGCAGCCAAGTTCAAAGCTTTGGCTTTGTCAACTCATTATTTCACAGCCCTGCGCATATTCATCAACCCAGCAGTGATGTTGCTAGCTGACATGCTTAATACGCGCATTGACGGGGGTCTAAGCCACCTTCTCTTTGACGGGGGTACCATCCCCCCTCTAAGATCTCGAGAACCACGGTAGGTAGCGAAAAACAGTAAACGGCGTTGGGTGAGCCCATCTACTTCTCCATCGAAAATAGTTGTACCATTGTTTTTGTCACGTCACATTTAAGGTCACGAGGGTCAAACATGCCGTCATAGGGATAGCATGCAAATGAAGATTTTCGGCCATTACATCTGAACAATTAAAGATAGAGCAAAACAACTTGAACTGTATGAATCCTCACAGTAAGCCGAATCGAATGATATATAATTTGACATTACTAGGTCAAATCAAGGATTTGACCTGACCTGAGGTCAGTTTAAGGTCAAATTATATAAAATGCATATCTTTAGAACTGCAAAGACAAGGCAAGTCTAACGCAGCTAAAATAAACGCTCTATCACCATCCGTTACTGTGTTATTCAGCCAAACAATTTTCCCATCTATTTCCAACGGAGAGGTCATGGCTGGTACCTGACCTTAGGTCATTGATATAAAAAATACCGGAATATATTTTAGAGAACTCGGTGGGCCCATTATGTGACATGAGTTTCAATCGGATAAATTCACCCTGTTCCGACTTATGCTATCTTAAACTTTTTTTGGAGGTCAGGTCACTTGACCTGTACTGGTGACCTGACCTGAGATGACCTAACCTTAAAATGTTCACATAAGTTGTAAAAATGATGAGAGAAAAGGTATGCCAAGTACGGTGGCACTACGCACCACAGTTTTTCTGCTATCTCCGAAAAACACGAGGGGGCGGGTACCCGCCCCCGTCAATGCGCGTGTTAATGCATATTTGGTAGGTACCTACTACAAAATAATGAGGCAGGGCTAGGGGTATTAAAGTAAGCTTCAAACATATTCAAACGGTAGCCAGATGAAGGTGAGATCCAGCTTTTCTTCATACAATCGTCCCCTGTAGTGTCCTGTTTAGCCACTAGCCTCTGGAGGAACTAAACGGCACCCCCCACCTTATTTAACATTACAAAACTGAGCACAACTTGTGGTTATGCGCCCCAAAAACCCATCTGTTCCAAGCTAGTGTGCTCTACCTCACAGTAAAAGAAAAGCCTTGGCTACGTCCACGCCATATTTGAAAGCTCTTCACATCTTTATTATCTGAGCAACAATATTCCACGTTGGCTTGTTTATAAAAGTTTTAAATGTGATATTTATGAAGCAGGGATAGCTCTAGACAGGGTCCTGAAATTGCTTTCACGCAAGGTGGAGAGTGAGGCCAAAATCCCAAAAAAGAGGCCAAAATTCCCGCTTTCTTTACATGCCTAATTTTCTTGTCATTTAGCATTTTCAGGCTTACAAGTCCTATCACAGCCTTTTTCCTAGACATGTTCATTGCTTCTTACCTAACCAATACTTTTTCAGGATAATAATTTGATTTAGGACTGTATCTATATGCCTTCCGATTCAATTTAGGGGCCCCACGCCTGGGACACTTCAGCAGGAGCTGTGCCATGGTTTTGTTTGGAGGAATGAGCTCATGTTTTTATTATTCAGGAGTGTATGCTTTATGTATGATCTTTAATGTCAATATATGTGTGTGGTATGAAATATACGCAGCAGCACCACCAGTTTTTTTTTTACTGAAAGTAGATGAAAATATCTGCTGTAGAATGGAAGTGAAGAATCATCATCCTGCTACCTCCTAGTAGAGTGAAAACATGTTGATGCTCCGCAATTGTAAGTGCCTCATACATAGATAGGATCTCATAACCCTGAATCTCTAACCCATTATAGAACTAGGAAGCTCCATAATTTCTAATATTTATATATACAATACATTATTTGGCCCTGGTGCCATGGTAAATAGGTAACCAACCAGATAAAATACCTCTTCCCCTTATTTTGATATTCTCCAGCTTTCACCCATCCAAGCACCACAAAGGCTATCATTATTTAATGCAGGACGTGGGGTTTAAACACTCAACCGCTGCCAGGATCATTTCGCTTCAATATGTGAAAACCACCCGCCTATATTTGCATGCACAATCAGTTCAGATTAAGAAAATAGCAAGCATACCCAGCCTTAAAAATCATGAGCTGCAAAAGGTAGTCTGAGCCTTCCTCCGAGCTGTGGAAAACTTTTGCAAGGTATTATGACCTCACCCAGTACTGTACTGAGTAGGTAGGTACCCACATATCTCCTGTAGATATTTAAGATGGGAGAAATGGTTCGATTAATCACGAATTTCCTGAAAGGTAAGCTGCAGTATCACGGATAAAAATTGAACCATCATCCACAATATCCCTTCCAACAGCAAACTCAAATTCCTTCCACGCACTCAGCTTTCACAAGTTTCCTCAGGATAAGGTACTGTCCAAGCAGTGGAAGTCGAAACTGAGAATTGGGAAGACGATGGGCTCAAATGCTGCTGTCTGTTGCAGAAATTTTCAGCCATCTGACTTCCATTCACATCCACATCCACCTGGTAAGCGGCTGTGTGGCCAGTGTGCAAAGTGTGGCATTTTCGACGAGATCTCGTCCGTGCGAGTTCCCTTGGAGACGGGACCGAGTGGTGCGAACTTTATCAACCTGGTGCGAATTTGCGAGGTTAGTGACACTTAAACTAAACAAATAATGGCTGAATGGCCATTAAGACACAGGAGGTGCCTTATAAAAAGTCCTTAACTGACTAATTATTGAGGTAGCATTGCATTGTAGGGGTAGGAATGGGTGCATTTTTTCCCTGGTATGTGTCAGATTGGTGCGAATTTTTGGAGGCTGGTGGTGCGAGAGTGCGACTCGTCTGGCCTGCTGCCATACTTTGCAGACTGGCTGTGAGGCAATCTCCAGTTCCGCTTATGCCTCCTTCCACTCCCTTGAGCCTGCTTCTAGCAGGAGTAAGCCTTAATCCTTGGGCCGTCATCATAGGCGGATCCAGGATTGCCGATCAGGGGCACCTTTCCGGGGGGCGGCGCACCATTCTTGACCGGGAAACCGTATCGGATGGGAGCAAAACCCTATCGGTGGGAGCCAACTTTCGTATCCTGGGAGGGGGGTGGTGGTGGGAAGCGAAATTTCAGGGGGCGTGGCCATTTCAGGGGGCGCCGAGGGTCGATGGTGGGGGCACATACTCCCTTTGGCCCCTGGATCTGCCTATGGGGCATGTGCCCACTTTGCCGTCCCGCTGGATCCGCCTGTGGCTGCATTCCTTTTAGCCCGGAAAACTGACATCTTGAAATAATTCGGTAGATATACGCCTTTATTTGTTTCAAGCTGTCTGAAATTCCAGTTTGAATGTACGATGGAAAATGCGTTTCCAAACACAAGCGTCGCCACCGGTAAAGAAGTGGGGGGCAGCAAACTTCAACCTGATGCTGACTACAAGCTTTGCTCCTTGGGACCAAAAACTCTTCGAATTTGGATTCTTCTCTGCCTTCCGCAGTGGCTGGTTATAAGCCGCTGCCACATACCAAACAAAAGACACGTATAATTCACCGCTTACCATGCTATTCCCGGGGCCCACTAACGTTGTTTACCTTTCGGAGTCCCTCTTTCGCGGCCATCTTGGAGGGCACACTAGCGCCTCTGGTGAGCGTGACCGGGGTCAATCGCTCCGAATTAGCTAGCCGAGATGGCGATGAGCTTTTGAAAACCTCGGCGAGAATGGCGCTCGTATTTCAATCACTGAAGGGACACTACCCACGGTAAAGAAGGAATTTGCAGGGCACAGTGGATAATAATAATTATAAGTGAAAAAGGAAATTCTCGTGGTTGCGTACATAACTCAGCATATTATTTATTTTTGTATTATTACTGGCTTCTTATAGTATTCATACCTAATTATAGCTATTATAGTTTCTGTCCATGTGTCTTCATATAGAGTATGAAATAAAATAACATTCTAATGAAGGTCAGGCTTTTTTGTTGTTGCCTATAGCCCTGTTCCATCTGTCAGCACAGTTTTGTCAGCACCAATCAGTGGGCCGCGTTGCGCCTACGTCACAGGATTGTAGCCTCTCCCGGGAACTAGTTCTAGAGGTTTTACGGGCTGATGGCCTGCTGTTTGTGCTGATGAAAAATAGTAAGTGCACGAAGTGGCAGTCTAATATTTTTTAATGGTATAAAGGTTTGAGTTCCCTTTGCTTAGCACAAACAAGAGGCGATTATGGCGCTGATATTACTTTTCTGGAGGAGAGGTTAGAGGTCCTGCTGACAAAACTGTGCTCACAGCTGGAACAGGGCTTTAGCCTGTTGTCAAACATTGCCAGATCTGAATGTCAATATATTATTTCAGATTTCAGAAATATAATTGTCCTTTTTCTGTTCACTGTGTCAGACTGTGTCAGATGTGCCAATTATTTTCTGAAATGTACTTGTATCTTAAACAAAATATCTATTTCCACTGTGAATATCTAGAAGTACTCATGAATGTGCTAATGTTATCTTATTTTCACTTTTCAGGTCATATCAGATTTATATAATGCGGAATGTTCCTGTAAATAAAGGGGTAGAGCGGGTTAGCTAGCTGCTCACAGAGTATTGAGTGAAATTCTACACAATCAAGTTACAGACTAAAATCCCAGTATTTGCATTCAAGCAAGGTAAGATTTTGAATAAGCCACTTATTGAATAAGTTATTTAACAAGAAGCTATTTGGAAGTTGTGAGTTACATTATGTTTTGATTCACAATAAAAACCTGTGTAAGGCTTCCAGCATGAATTTAGGTACATTCATCTTCTAGGTACTTCATCGAGTAAATAGGTGAACATCGTGTTCTGTTCTTTCAGTTGTTGATTATGAGAAACCAACTTGATTTTTTAAACCTTTACATCTTGTATATCTGGTACAGACCCACAATTTCTGTTCACGTGGGTGAGTTGGAATCTTCATCTTATGTTGTCCACCCATGCTTCTATGGTTTACCAGAATGCATGCCACATCAATTAGTTATTCTGCTGCATATATTAGTGAAACAGTAATTTTTATGTATTTTTATGTTTGAACCATTTTGCTTTAATTGATAGCTGTTGATACTGGAGGATACTTCTAGTGGGGCCTTGGGACTTAATAATAGAACCCAGCAAGTGTTTTTTCAATGATTGTGGTACCTCTTTTCCTTAAGAAATCGGTATATTTTTGCTTGCAGTATATGTTTGAGATTAAGAGCCAAAAATATAATATTCTCTGGCTAAGTAAATTGTATATTTGGCTGAAGCTGGTGAAAACTATTTGAGGTTTGTATGATGCTGTTTATAAAAGGAATTTCTTTGCTTTTATTTCAGACCTTTTCATCGGGAATAGTTTGCTGGAGAGGTAAACAACATCTAGCTTCTGACTGCATTGATCGTCTCATCCCAGATGGCAGTGTGCAAAACAGCTTTGGCTAGGGTCTCTTCATCGACGCACGCATGCTCCTGAGGCAGGCTAGACACATCCGTGGCAGGATGTCGGCTCGTTCATTCCTGAAATGGCTGCAGTGTCCAGGGATTTATTGTATGAAGCTTTTCTTCTGGTCTATAGTCGGCAGCAGCAGCAGCAGCTTGAGCTCCACCTCCAGACGAAGGCGTGAGCGGCAGAGCCACTCGCCAGTAGGTACAGCATAGCCAGAGGGCCGGCGCATGCAACCATGGACTCAACACAGGTGACTTCTGCCGAATTTCGGATTACCTGTAAGGCTGCGCGCGGGGCGGAGAGCTCGGCTCGGCTGCTTGAGCAGATCTGACCGGCCGCTGCCTTCAGTTGACGTCCATCGCCGTTTTGAAACGTGCTCGGGGCACCACCATCTCCTCGTAAGACTCCGACCTTCATGGAGAATCATCTAACCACACTTATTCGTAATTCGTGGTGAGAGTGACACTAGGTGTGCCTCCTCTGCGGTGTTCCGGACAGATTCGAGGGCGTTACGTCCTCAGGCCTACATCAAAGTTGAAGTGGACGCCGGCGCTTGCTCTCCAGAGTGGAAGGTGGCGGGGAGGTTCGTCTCCAGGAGGATAGTATCGACCCTGGAAAGCGTGAGCGTCTCTTCACGGGTGCTGCGCCAGCTGGTGACGGTGGTGGCCAGCAGAGCGAAACTTTGCGAAAGTCTGAATGGGTCGTCGGGAATTTGACTCGAATCCTCCGATTGCGATAGAATCAGAGCACCAAGCCGCGTTGCGTCATAGAGGTTAAGCGCAAGAAATCGGCAAAAGTACATTGGCTATTCTTGTGGAATTCGGTGCTGTTACTTAGCAGATTGTCGGTTCTGCAGATGAACTCTTTTCCGGAAAAATATGTGTATTTTTGTGGCAGGAAGGCACGGAGCCGACGACGCATTGGTTTTTGCGGGTACATGTATCATGCAGCAGCTTTTGCTATTCATTTTACCAGCATCCAGGGCAGCGCCAGGACACATGTGAAGAGTGGAGCGACTGCGTTGCTGGCATGGACATTTGGGAACTGACCTCTATGTAATCCATCTTGACGGGCGGTAACTGCTTAGGATCTAACAAAGACGTCACGATGAAGACCTTGTCAAATTGAGCCTCCTCCTCCTACGTGTGTTTTGCAAGCAGCTTTTTATCGCTTGACTGTGTGTAGCGTTCCGTGCGGTAGAGTTAGTCATTGCCAAGAAAATTCACATATAATCATACCATTCATTCCATACCCGAAGTTGTCGGGAAAATTCGAAACAAATCCATTTGAAAACCACGATTACTAATCTACCTAAGTCCTATTCACAAACGAAAAAAGTGAATACTTCTATTGATTCGACCAAAGAAAGGACGACTCATACACATAGCCGAATTCGAAAGCAACCAGGGTCATTCTGATTCCATCATTCCATGGATCTGGTTAGACAGTATATCCCTTATCATTTCCTATCCATGACATGCTCTGCCATACAAGTCTGTCGTGAGCCATAATCAAATAAAGTGAGGAAGTGATAGAGAGCAGGTATAAACCAGTTAAAATGAGTCAAAAGCTGCTACCCTCGCAGACGACGCAGGGCAGCTTGAACAAACATTCAAAAGACAGATGTTTCCCGAGTTCGTCTTGTCTCTGAGTTAAGTTTTTTTAATATATATATATCGGTTCGAAACAAGAAATACCACGGTGATTTACAGGCGAATTAATTTGGGTGTTCAACCGTAAACAGGTGACGTAATCAGAAAAATGTAATGATTAAATTATATGCTCCTGTCTTCGACGTATGGTGAGTAAAAGGGACGGGGAAAAGCTCACATGGGTTCATAAAGGGGGCGACAGGGCCGGTCTCAGGACCGGGTTGCTGATCGTTGCTGGCACGCCGATAAGTGCAAAACTATCGTTATGAACACACATATACTGTTGATAATATAATGTTGTAAACACTGCGTTTTGGCCGTTATTCAAGTTATATGGTGAGGGTTTGTGGGGTGCCTCACATCGAAACATATTGCTCCGCCGGTTGTAGGTGGATCCAGGACTCGAGCTTTTTAGAGAGAGGGGGATATTTGCGAGTGCGGCGGGGTGGGGCGTGACGTCTATTCCTGAGTGGATAATGCTCTTGACGGGAGGGGGGCAAGTGAGGGTGAAAAGTGTGATCTTATAAATGAAAAGTGATGATATTTTTTTCAAATTCGCATGGTTTTCCAAGTTTCTACCCTATATATGTATGTAGTGGCATTGGCCCCATTGCCCGCCCAGATCCGCCGATGCTCGGATTTTGACTTCTTATACCAAAGTTTGGAGACCATCGAAAACTACCATCAGATCGGATCATCGCCTTTCTGAGATTCGTCCCTGCCCGCTCCCCGACGTTTGCGTCGACGCACCCGCACCAATAGCAGTGAGGCACGACCGTAGTGCCCTCACTGCAGTGCGGTGTTACGCCAGCGCCCTCTCGGCCTCCAGGTGCGACACAAGCGCCCCGTCGGCGGATACCTCACCTTGGATTGCACATGTTTTTGAAGTGGCACCTTTACCCTGAGAAATGAGCGAGTTTGGTTCATAAAACTGAAACAATGACCAATCAACCACATAAAACATTTCTTGATCTATTTTATTGCCATTCATGCACGTTTGATATCGATTAAGGTTTCTTAAAAAATATTGAGTAAAAGATACAATGCAAGCAAATTCCAGAAATCCCTGGGCTATAAAACTGCGTCTTTGCGAAATGCACCCGCAGGGCACGGTCGCTGTCCACTGCGCATGCGCGAGTTGCCTCGCTCTTAGACTGAGCACCCCTAATACATACAATCCTGCTTTCAAATAAATTATATATTGAGTTCTAACGAATAATTATAAATTATCAGTTACAATTCTAGCAATAAATGTATTAAAAAGACTAGTTTTTAGTAAAATTACATTTATTAAAGTTCTAGAAAACTCTGAATGCTAGTAGCTGGTTTGCGTTTGCGAGCATAGGCGGTCGCCGGAGGGTACCGTTATTTAATTTCCACGCTCGCCAAGGCCTCTCTATTACCTTGTTGTTGTTGTTGTTGTAGGGTTAAGGCGCACAGCCTCTGGGGCTTAAGCGTCTCGACCTGTGAAATGGGGGGAAAACCTCGCGACCCGTGAGAGGACCGGTTCCGGGTGTGACTTTTCTGCGGATTAGAACTGCGGAGAAAAATTCTTTTCGCAACCAGGCCACCTAGAGGCTTGCGATTTTGACTAAAAGAATGGTCATTGTCTGTTTAGTGAAATTCCAAAATTTCATCCCTCTACGTCCAGTAACAGCAACGTTATAACGTAAAACGTTAAATAACTCGTGAATTTGCTGCGGAGGGAAGCTGCGGAGAAAAATGCTCTCGGTAACCAGAGCACCTAGCGACTCGCGGTTTTCTTTATAATACTCCTTGCCACCAGAATTGCAAGATTCCAGAATCTCATGAACCTAGATCCCTTAGGAACAAAGTTATACCTATAACGTACAACGTCTTGCGGAGAGAAACGTTCTCGGAAACCAGACCAGATATCGACTTGCGGTTTTCACCAGCGTCATCGGCATCATCACAAACGTAAGATTCCAGACTTTCGTGATGGTCAACCCTGTAGCAGCAACGTTATAGGGTCAAACGTAAAAAACGTCTTTTCTGCGGAGAGAAATGCTCTCCGCAACCAAAGCACCTAGCGACTTGAAGTTTTCACTAAAATAATCCTTGGCATTGAAAATGAAGGATTCCAGAATTTCATGATCTTAGTCCACTTAAGTACAACGTTATAACGTAAAACGTCTTGCGGAGGGAAACGTTCTCGGAAGCCAGACCAGATATCGACTTTTGGTTTTCACCAGCGTCATCGGCGTCATCACAAACGTAAGATTCCAGACTTTCGTGATGGTCAACCCTGTAGCAGCAACGTTATAGGGTCAAACGTAAAAAACTCTTTTCTGCGGAGAAAAATGCTCTCCGCAACCAGAGCACCTAGCGACTTGCGGTTTTCACTAAATTAATCCTTGGCATTAAAAATGAAGGATTCCAGAATTCCATGATCGTAGTCCCGTTACGTGCAACGTTATAACGTAAAATGTCTTGCGGAGAGAAACGTTCTCGGAAGCCAGACCAGATATCGACTTTTGGTTATCACCAGCGTCATCGGCGTCATCACAAACGTAAGATTCCAGACTTTCGTGATGCTCAACCCTGTAGCAGCAACGTTATAGGGTCAAACGTAAAAAACGTCTTTTCTGCGGAGAAAAATGCTCTCCGCACCCAGAGCACCTAGCGACTTGCGGTTTTCACTAAAATAATCCTTGGCATTGAAAATGAAGGATTCCAGAATTCCATGATCGTAGTCCCGTTACGTGCAACGTTATAACGTAAAACGTCTTGCGGAGAGAAACGTTCTCGGAAGCCAGACCAGATATCGACTTTTGGTTTTCAACAGCGTCATCGGCGTCATCACAAACGTAAGATTCCAGACTTTCGTGATGGTCAACCCTGTAGCAGCAACGTTATAGGGTCAAACGTAAAAAACGTCTTTTCTGCGGAGAAAAATGCTCTCCGCAACCAGAGCACCTAGCGACTTGCGGTTTTCACTAAATTAATCTTTGGCATTAAAAATGAAGGATTCCAGAATTCCATGATCGTAGTCCCGTTACGTGCAACGTTATAACGTAAAATATCTTGCGGAGAGAAACGTTCTCGGAAGCCAGACCAGATATCGACTTTTGGTTTTCACCAGCGTCATCGGCGTCATCACAAACGCAAGATTCCAGACTTTCGTAATGCTCAACCCTGTAGCAGCAACGTTATAGGGTCAAACGTAAAAAACGTCTTTTCTGCGGAGAAAAATGCTCTCCGCAACCAGAGCACCTAGCGACTTGCAGTTTTCACTAAAATAATCCTTGGAATTGAAAATGAAGGATTCCAGAATTCCATGATCGTAGTCCCGTTACGTGCAACGTTAAAACGTAAAACGTCTTGCGGAGAGAAACGTCCTCGGAAACCAGACCAGATATCGACTTTTGGTTTTCACCAGCGTCATCGGCGTCATCACAAACGTAAGATTCCAGACTTTCGTGATGCTCAACCCTGTAGCAGCAACGTTATAGGGTCAAACGTAAAAAACGTCTTTTCTGCGGAGAAAATGCTCTCCGCAACCAGAGCACCTAGCGACTTGCGGTTTTCACTAAAATAATCCTTGGCATTGAAAACATAGGGTTCAAGAATTCCATGCTCATAGTCCCTTATGTGCAATGTTATAAGGTATAACGTCTTGCTGAGAGAAACGTTCTGGTGGGGAGGGAAGTGCTTTCACAGGTGGCGTCATCGGTCCCACCCTAGGTGGCGCTAGCTGCCAACACACAAAGCGTGTACATCCCTGGCAGTGTTCATGGTGGCTTGCGACTATTTAGGACGCGGCGTTTTTCTGCGTCGAACCAATCAGATGCGAGTATCTGGGCGGAACTTCTGAAACGGTCTTATTCTGATGACGTTGTCCCTTGCGATCAAAGACCGAAAGCCCGCGACCTTCTGCGTCGCTGAAACGGGAGACGCAGAGCCGATGGCAGTTGATATGGCGCACATGTAAGCAAAATATTTTGTTCGCAGGGAAGTTAGAAGCTCCAATTAGAGAAGAATGCGGATGCAGTGATGACGAACAACGCCATGGGAGATAAGACAAACAGCTCATGGCCGCAGAATGTGGGAATGTTTATGAAAATGGTACCTATGTTTTGTGTTTGTGCAGCCGGTAGCCTGTTGCCATACTTTGCAGAGTGTTACATACTATAGTGCATAGGCGGATCCAGGATTGCCGATCGGGGGGGCACCTTCCCGGGGGGCGCCATCCGGACCGGGGGGCGCCATCCGGACCAGGGGGCGCCACTTATGACCGGCAAAAGCTATCAGGTGGGCGCCAAATCCTATCGGTGGGCGCCGACTTTCGCATCCTGGGGGGGTGGGAAGCGACATTTCAGGGGGCGCCATCGACCTTTCAGGGGGGCGCCGAGGGTCGATCGGGGGGGCACGTGCCCCCTTGCCCCCCTGGATCCGCCTATGCTATAGTGATAAATTCTGCCTGGAACACAGGGGCGCAAGTTTCCATATATTTGGGAGGGCTCGAGCCCCCGAATGCTCGGAGAAGCCCCCCCAATGACCCGACGAGCCCCCCAATCCCAAGTTGCGGGCCCCTGCGGACACGGCCGGGCCCCTGCCACGATTGCAGGCCCCAGTGGTCTATTTGGGCTAGCTTTGGCTGAGGCCAGGCTCCCTGGCATGCTTGCAGGTCCCCTGTGGGCCACCCTTAACCTCGGTGTCCGCAACCGGGCCCCTAACGATATTTTCAGGCCCACTTTGACTGCAACCGGGTCCCTAATTCCGGCAGTCTCGGGCCCTCTGCGATCCACCCGGGCCCCCTGTGACTGCAACCGGGCCCCATGTAATCCACTCGGGCCCCCTGTGACTGCAGCCGGGTCCCCTGTGATCTATCCGGCCCCCTGTGACTGCAACCGGGCCCCTGTGATCCAGCCGGCCCCCTGTGACTGCAACCGGGCCCACTATGATCCACCCGGGCCCCCTGTGACTGCAACCGGGCCCGATGTAATCCACTCGGGCCCCTGTGACTGCAGCCGGGTCCCCTGCGATCTATCCGGCCCCCTGTGACTGCAACCGGGCCCCTGTGATCCAGCCAGGCCCCCTGTGATCCACCCGGGCCCCCTGTGACTGCAACCGGGCCCCCTGTCATCCACCCGGGCTCCCTGTGACTGCAACCGGACCATCTGTGATCCACCCGGCCCACCTGTGACTGCAACCGGGCCCCCTGTAATCCACCCGGGCTCCCTGTGATTATAACCGGGCCCCTATCATCCACCCGGGCCCCTGTGATACACCCTGGCCTCCTGTGACCGGGACCGGGCCATTTGTGATCCACCGGGGTCCCTGTGACTGCAACCGGGCCCTCTGCGATCCACCCGGTCCCCTGTGACTGCAACCGGGCCCTCTGTTATCCACCCGGCCCCCTATGATCCACCCGGTCCCCCTGTAACTTCAACCGGGCCCCCTGTGACTGCAACCGGGCCATCTACGATCCACCCGGGCCCCCTGTGACTGAAACCGGGCCCCCTGTCATCCACCTGGGGGCCCTGTGACTCCAACCGGGCCCCCTGTGACTGCAGCCGGGCCCCCTGTGATACACCCGGGCCCCCTGTGACTGTAACCAGGCCATCTGTTATCCAACCGGGGGCCCTGTGACTGCAACCAGGCACTCTGTGACTGCAACCGGGCCCCCTGTAATTACAACCGGGCCCCCTATGATTCACCCGGGCCCCCTGTGACTGCAACCAGGCCCCCTTTGATCCACCCGGGCCCCCTGTGGCTGCAATCGGGCCCCTTGTAATCCACCTGGGCCCCCCTGTGATCCACCAGGGGCCCCATGTGATCCATCCTGGGCCCTCTTCTTAAATTTGTCTGTCAAAAAGTTATCATATCTTGTCGTCAAATCTGGGTCATATAATGAGCGTCCGCTGGCGAATGGTAGCCTCTTAATTTCCCGGGCTTGTCAGTGCAGCGCGAAGGAAGCTAAGGCATGCTCCTGGCTCTCTTGTCGTATTCGCCGAGGCGAATGATTTGCACAAAGTTTGCTTTTAACAGTAAAATTGGCATGCTTATGATTCAATCGGATTGTGCCTACTCTGGAAAAGTTTCGTTAGGCTCTGATTTGGGTTTTACGTTTGGGCTTTTCGTGTCAATCCAAATCGTGCTCCGATGCGCGGTGTTGAATGGCAAGTGAAGTGATTGTTTGCTATTTGCTGTTGTCGGGCTAAATCCCTAATGAGTGATGATCCCCTGTCCGGCACCCCTGATGACTAAATACCAAGACTTGGAGAATCTTGTGCCCCATATGGCCGCCAGTGACGTATCTAAAATTTGGGAAAGGGGAGGGGGAGGGCCAAAGCCTCAGGGGGCAGGGTGACACTTAGCCACCCGAAGGGCGCACTTTTCACCCAAAGGGCGATCAATCGTCGCATCCTGGGTGAGAGGAGGGTTTGGGTGCGAAATTTCGTCCTCAGAGGCTCTTGGACTTAAGGGGTGGCTGCTCCATTCGCTCTCCCCCCCTGGTGGCCACCCCATTCGCCCCTCCCCCCCTGGTGGCCGCAGCCGGGTCCCTACTCCCAGTAGTTAATACCCTGTGGATGCAGACGGGCCTGCCATAGATGCGGTTCGTGTAACTGCAACCAGCCTCTGTCATGCTTGCCATGCGGGCCCCTGTGGTATCCCGGGTCCCTATTGGTCTGACCGGGCTCCCTGTGGCCTTTCCGGGCCCCTGTGGTCTGCCCAGGCCCCTGTGACCTGTCCGGGCCCCTTGTGCTCCGCTCTGTCCCCTTGTGGTCTGCCCGGGCCCCTGCGGTCAGCCTGGACCCCTGTGGTCTGCCCAGGCCCCTGTGGTCTATCCAGGCCCCTGTGGTCTGCCCGGTCGGTCCCATTTGGTCTGCACGGACCCCTTGTCTGCTAGTGCCCATTTTGGTCTGATCGAGCCCCTTGTGGTCTGCCCGAGCCTCCTGTGGTTTTGCCGGAACCCTTTTGGTCTGTCCGGGCCTCCGTGTGGCCTCTGCGGACCCTGTTTTGTCTGTCCGGGGTCCCTTTTATCTGCGCAGGCCCTCTGTGGTTTGCCCGGGCCCCTCCCAGTCTGCAAAGTATGGCACTTTTGACGAGATCTCGTGGTGCGGACACCCTTCCGGTGGTGCAAACTTTGGAGCAACAAATCCCCAATTTTGCCGTCTGGTGCGAGGGAGCTCAAATCAAACACCCACAGAGTTCTGAGAAGGAAGAAACTGGTAAAAACATCGAAATTTCCGGGTCAGTGAAATTTCCCAACAGTGTTTGGTGTGAATTTTAGGTTGTTGGTGGTGCAAAAAAAAATATACAAGGCTGGTGCGGACTCGTCGGGTCTGCTGCCATACTTTGCAGACTGGGGCCCCTCTGTGGTTGGCCCGGCCCCAGTGTTCTGCTCGGGTCCCTGTGGTCTGCCCAGGTCCTTTCACCTGTCCAGGCCCCGTGTGGCCTACCCGGGCCCGCTGCCCAGCCAGCCATTCCGACCGGGCCCAGAGCGGGCTGGGCCGGGCTCTGCCCGAGCCATAAGACTCATAGCTGAGCCACATAGACTCGGGCTGAGCCCGACATTAGGTCGGGGGATGACAACGTACCCGAGCGGTAGAGCCCGGTCTTGCTTGACCATGGGCTCTGCGCAGGCGGAGCGGAGCCGGACCCGGGCTGAGCCCATGTACTCGGGCTCTGCCCAGTCAAAGCCCAACACATATCGGGCAGAGCCCAGCCAAATTGCTGGCTGTGTGTGGTCTGCTCGGGCCCCTTGTGGGCTCACCGGGCTCATATAGTTTTCTAGGTTCCTGTGGTCTGCCCGGCCCCTTTGGTGTGCTCAGGCCCTCTGTGGTCTGTCTGGGCCCCTTGTGGTCTAAGAATATCGTACAGAAACTGAAGCTGTTGTGTTAGTCGCTTATTTGCAGGAGTTCCTTATTTGTTAGCCGTTTCGTGCCCCAGGTGGTGTATCCGTGCTTCCTGTTGCCGAAACTGGCCCCCTGCCATGCTTGCGGGCCCCCTGTGGTTTTCCCGGGTAACGTGCGGCCGGTCCCATGCCTCCTGGAACATTCGGGGAGAGATGGATGGGGCGTGAGAAATGTTAGGCCCCCAATTCCTTTTGTTCTGATCCTATACGATGATTGTAAAGGGAAATAGGCAGTATCACCTATTCATAGTACCCCTTGACCGGTACCCAGTGTTGTAAAATGTCATTGAACTGGCAAGGTGAATGGATCAGAAAACGGTGTCTTGATTATGTAACATAAATATCAGTAGGACTTGCTGCCTGAGGTCAGAGGCATAAGTGCAGATGCGGATCCAGGGGAGCTGAGGGGGTTTCAGCCTCCCCCCTTTGCCCCATTTTCGCCATTTTGCGCCCTATTCCCCTTTTTCGCCATTTTTCAAAGCTCAGCCACTCCCCTAGCAGAATACTGGTTCCGCTCCTGCATAAGCGTCGCAAATGGTAAAAGTCGCCTTTGGCCCCGTACAAAAATAGTTATTCCTCCTTGTTGATTAGTTGGCCCGTGTAAAACAATGGTTTTGCCTTCCCATTCGATTTTCCACACGATCTCAGATTCCAAGCTGAAATATGTTTCCTGTAGTACAGCAAAATGAGCAGCGTATTTAGCATGTAGATGTCGAAATATGGATCTGCGTTTTATAGGTTCACGTAAGCCTCGGACATTGAACGTCAAATCTTTAAGCTCTAGCATCACGTTAGGAGTTTAGAAAAATTATAATAACGGTACAAAAACGGCCTTCCGAGGCAAATAGTTCTTCTTTGAAAAAGTGAACACTGTTTGTTCGTATGCATCTACATAATAAAACATGGTAGGTAACACGAATTATTTTATTATCATGAGTATTTTTTTGGAACATTCCGTCTCCTGCAAAATGAGAACTGTGGGCGCTTTGATGCTGTCGTCTATATCGGCACAGAAAAAAACGCAAATGACAGGCATACTGACTTGAGCACACACAAGACCAAGCTCGGGGCCCTGAGACACAGCTCGGTGCTCCTTGAGACGGAGCTTGGAGGCTCCTAGAGATCAAGCTCGAAGGCCCCCGAGACCAAGCTCTGGGCCCCTGAGACCAAGCTCGGGGCCCCTGAGACCAAGTTTGGGGGCCTCTGAAACAAAGTTTGGATGCCCCTGAAACCAAGCTCAAGGCTCTCTAAGACCAATCTCGGGAGCCCCTTAGACCAAATTCGGGGGCCCCCTGAGACCAAGCTTGGGGGGCTCCTAGAGATCAAGCTCGAATGCCCCCGAGCCCAAGCTCAGGGGCCCTTAGACCAAGCTCGGGGCCCCTGAGATAAAGCTCGGACACTGTCCAAGCCGACGAGAAGCTGTTGAGGGCTCAATCAGGTCGTTCATGAACTTTCAGAAAAGAAACAAGCTAAAATTGCGTATTTTCCAGGGGCCCTCTCTGATAATTGGGGGGCAACAGCCCCCTTGCCCCCTTTATCAGCCACCACTGATATTCGTCGCTCTCCTCGTCCGCGATTACCACCGTGAACACTGCCAGGGATGTAGACGCTGAGTGTGGTGGCAGGTGGCGCCACCTAGAATGAGACCGGTCGCGCTATCTGTGAAGGCGATTCCCTCCCCACGAGAACGTTTCTCTCCGCAAGACGTTTAACGTTATAACGCTGCACCTAAGTAGACCAGGGGTCTAAAAAGTGAGCTTGTGGTCGCCGACTAAAATCCAAGCTTCTTCGATGGTCGCCGAACCTAATGCTACATGTATTACAAAATCGGTCTTAAAAGTGGTATAAATATGGCTATAGGGAAGCACTGGCGAGTGCAAGGGGGATGGTTCCAATAAAATATAGATATAAAAAACCTATAAAATATAGATCGAGTTTCTCGATATCGATGACCTAAGCCAGAATCAAGTCATTACCTAAGTGATTTCATGAGATTATAATTCAGTATTGAAGTCAAAGTTATGATCTGAAAGCAACAAAACTATACATGCTGGCCCTTAACCCTAGCCCCGGTGACCAGCATGAATCACCTATGAACCCCCCCTGGTGGGAGGGTGTTAAAAATGACACCCTCGATCTCGGAAACAAAGAAAGAAGCGGAAAAAGCGATCGAAAGGTCACCGGAAATGCAATCGGCGTTACTCCTGGAATTTTTGCGTAAGGTCAATACTGTGGTCACCAGAGGGGAAAAATTCATATACGTCAAAATGTATCAAATGCAGTGCTCTATAAAACCTTGCTTATCTCCGTACGCAAAATAGCCGGAACCACTTTCTCAACGCTATTCGACAGAGCCCGACCAGCTCTTTCACTAAGGCAACATCCATTTTCATATCAGGTCAAAGGCTAGGGCGCAACAGGACACTGAATATTGGAGATGTTATCACGTAGCTTCAAGTTATAATAGGAAGAACGCTCGCTTTCAGCTTGATATGTCGGACCTAAAAGCCAATGTTGGATAGTGATCAGTCATTTATACGCACTATGCAGTCATGAATACGTATCGATAGTGCCCACTGAGCTTAGGTTAAGTCTGTTTGGAGGTCAATCGAGGTCAAAGATGATACGCTGTCCGTACACAAGGGCAATCAAATGGGCGCCGAAAGCTGTGGGACGGGGTACCTACGCATCCCCCTGTTGGCCAACCAGGGGGGACATCTCCCCAAAATTTTCGGTTCATCGTCAATAATGCTGTCAGGTACCAAATATGCTCACAATTCCCCTGCCCCGGCCAGCACCAGCCCGGGTCCGTTCCCCTGTAAAAATTCCGTGGCAGCACCCCTGGGCATTAAAATTTTCGCCCATTACTTCTATACCAAGCAAGATACAACCATGATTGATTCACCATTGTTGTTCTCTCATCAATAATGGTTTTATTTTGTGCCCATCCATGTGAAAAATTGTTAGGCCTTATCTTGGAGACAAATAAAAGGGTTTGCAGCACCTTAAAAAGAGCCTCAGGAACAGTTCCGATGTTTCATTTAACTAGAGAAAAAACATTTTTCATGTACATACATGCGTCATGAAATACTTGTCATTCTTCACCTTGAGGCACCACAAATCAGATAAATTCATGTAACATTTCAAATAAATAATTCAAACATTATTCATTGGCAACATTTCCTCAGAAGTACAGTGGAAAATATCAACCATTGCTAAGATGAGGCCCAATTTTTGCTCCATTGTTGAACATGGTTCTACTCAAAGCAATAGCAATGCTGTCTCTTGGGAATAACCTTATTTTCTTTGCATGACATCATTCCCATGATAACTATTTCCAAAGCTCTTAATTGATGCATTTTAGCATTAATAATCAGGACTGAAAAAGTTTCCAGAATAGTTGCTGATGACCCATTTGGACCAGGATTGGGTACTGAGAAGAACAGTTTGCATTTCAGCAACCTGTTCTTTTGTGGTGGACACAATCTGTGATATTTCTACTGTACCTCTCTGGCAGTGCTTCCATAGTTCATCCATGCTAGAGAAAACAAAACGAGTCAACTTTCTTGTGACAAAAAATACAAGATATTATCAGAAACTTGGATGCATATAATCAATCAGTTAAAAAACATACACACAAACCCTGATCACCCAGTGTGCATCCATCTGTGCAAAAGACACAGCTTATTCTATGTTTGGCAGACTTGGATTGGACCATTGTCCTTGCAGTGGAGTCTTCTGGCAAATTGGAAATGGTTTTTCACATCTTTGTGCTGTGCAGGAATGCACATTTATATTCCTTATGGGGTACCAATGCAAAGTGATGGATCTAGGATTTTAGTAGGGGGCAGCCCTCTGAGATTGCATCCTGTCAACCAAAAGGGCACACTTTACCCAAAAGGGTGGCTATCGTCATCAATCAGTGGGAGAAAACTGTAATTGGTGTGACCTAAAAATGGTAACAGTGCCATAAATGGGAATGCTTGACCCATAGATGGGAACACCCATTCCCAATTATGGGAATACTTGAGACCATTTTCCAGAACAAAATTTTGGGCCATGAAACAAACTTTTCGTCTTTCTACCTGGCTTATTTCTGTTCTTCAAATTTTAGAGGGCATTTATCTTTCAAACAGAAACAGGAAATCATAGTTTATACCCTGCTTCAAATATTGAAGCTCAACATGTTTATTATGATCATTCACATGTCTTGGTGCATCTGTGTAAATAAAACACTAGTCATATACAAAATCAATTAATAGATATCTAGAAAAACAACAAAAAGTTTTTAAATATTTGATTTATATTGCCACTTGAGATAATAATATATACAGACCAAGACATATGGCCATACAGAACATGATGCGAGCCAACCTAGCATAACAAAACCTGTTTTCAGCACCTTTAATGCCATTTTACACAACTTCTAAACTTCAAAGCTCCATCTGTAGCCCCATCATTTGTATTCTAGTGGTAGGGGCAGTAGCAAGGTATTTTCTGCCTCGCAGATCTGGTTTAATCAGTTTTGGGGTACCCTTTTCTTTAGGCCGCCCCGAATCCTTTCAAACTTATGGGGTCCTGAACTCGAGTTCAGGGATCCCTTGGACCTGTCACTGCTGTGGCACCCCAAATGGAAGCTCATGTTAATTTCTGTGCCTACTAAGAGCATCCTAAAAAAATTTCCTATTTCTCATTTCAGGGACTTTAAAATCGTTAAATATCAGGCCTACTTGGTCACCCAGTTATATGTCCAGCTATAAGGCAAGAACATGGTGGTATCAAAAATAGTATACTTGTAATGGATAGTCTCATAATTAGGCACCACAAAAATCGTTCAGAATATCCACGCCCTTGGGAATGTGTGACTATAGAACAATGTTTACGATGACATTTCAGTGTGATTGTGGGGTTTAATTACAGAATAAGGTGAGCAATTGCGTACCATATTCTAATGGCCATTTTAAGACACAATCTTATGTGCTGAAAACGAATTTAGCAACCATTTCTTCCGCAAATAATTTTCTCCCATCGAATTTCCCTCCTATATTACCACTACACTACCACAGAAATGTCGCGCACGACACCAACACCACACAGCACAGCAACGCTACTGTTTATTAAAGATGCCAGATACCATGCCAGGATAAGAGGGATAAAACACTCCAAAATAAAAAACCTCTACATAACGCAACGACGCTCGTCAGATTTGTACAATGGCGGATGGATGTAATAGTTGCGAAATAAAATATTATCAGGCGATTTCTGATGCGAGCGAAGCAGGTTAGGTTAGGTAAGGTTTAGTTAGGTTAGGTTAGGTTAGGTTAGGTTAGGTTAGGTTAGGTTAGGTTAGGTTAGGTTAGGTTAGGTTAGGTTAGGTTAGGTTAGGTTAGGTTGGTTAGGTTAGGTTAGGTTAGGTTAGGTTAGGTCTGAGTGGATGTGCCGGTTTTGTTTTGTTCATTCCGTTTTGTTCCGTTCCTTCTGTACGAGTGACAGAGCTTTTTGAAGGTTTTCTAGAGGTTTTATTAACTAGTGTCATCGGTTGACTTTTGGATAACTACAGCCTGCCCCTGCTCGTGCTACGATTGTGACGCATTTCCAGCAGTTATTCGCACTTGGTCCGCAGGTCGGCACTAGAAACTGGAGTTTTTGCTGGGCGTTTTCCGTCTGGTGGCGCTAGTGGGCTCAGTGCTATGAGCTTTCGCGAGCTTTGCGCCAGAATCTAACAGATAGTGATGGACAGAATGAAGTACGCTTGCAGTGTGTTCATAGTTGTAAAGTGTTCCGAGACTAAAAACATGTATATTTCTCTTTTGGTCGTTTGAATTGCGCAATAGCATAATATAAGAGAATATAAGGGATGCAAGTAGCGACACTCATGCTCAATTTTTTTATTTTTAGACCAGATCCACTAATAGGTACTTGTAGTCTGTTCCAAGTGCAGTTTTTCCAGTTGTCCATCTCCTGCTAGAAACTGGATAATGAGCACGTTCGGTGTTAGGGAGATGTGCCGAAACGATTGCTATCTATGTTTTTCGTGATACATATAGAACAAAATTGGAAGACAAATATGACGAATATCTCGATAATTTGTTTTTTTGAAATAGTATTTGGTCGCAAGCTTCACGTTCAATGTGATTTAAAATGAGACACAGAGTTACGAACGCAAACACCGAAGCTAGTGACATCTGCTAGCAGTTTTTAAACCAGCTAGAAATGCCAGCTTTTCAATTTTCACGAACATTATTTCAGCTCAGCAAGTATCCAGGCTGCCGAGGTGCAAAGTGGAGGTTCACCATGGATGTATCTGATAGATCAAAGCGGAAAGATCCTCTCAAACTAATCTTGGCTCCCCCAATCGATTCTTGGGCTCCACAAACGATTCTTGGCTCCCCATAGGCGGATCCAGGGGCAGAGGTGCAAGTGCCCTCCTTTCGATTAACCCTCGGTGCCCACTGAAATGGTCACGGCGCCCCTAAAGGTCGATGGCGCCCCCTGAAATTCCGCTTCCTACCACCCCCTCCCTCCTCGTACGCGAAAATAAGCGCCCCCGGTAGGATTTTGCGCCCATCTGATAGGTTTTGACGGCTCAAAAATGGCGTCCCTCGGGAGGTGCCCCCTCCCCAGGCTGGCAATCCTGGATACGCCTATCCTCTTGGCCCCTGCAATGCAACTGATGCTTTTTAATGTTTATGTTCCCCTCCCCTGCAAACAGGGTAACCCAGGGGCGTAGTCAAGGGGGGCGGAAGGGATAGCCGCTCCTCCCTCAGGGCCCCTGAGGACACGACCCGCGCGAAGGGCGGCTCGTCCGCATTATGCTATGTGGCCAAATTTGGTATTTTATACCAGACAGGGCCCTCTTAAGCCCTCTTCAGCACTCTATTCTGTAACAAGGAGGGCTCTTTTTACCCATCAGGGCCCTTTTGGGGCTGTCGCACGGGCCCTTTTCGGGGTGTCACCCCTTCCTGAGCGAAATCCTGGCTACGCCCTGGGGTAAACGGAGTATATGCCCCCCGATTGAGAACTCATCCCTTTTACCCTGCACCCAGGTTCCGGCTAGAACCGCCCCAGCGCACCCCTTCCCCATGGAGCGTCAGCTTTTTTCATTCACTCGACGCAAAACCTGGCGTCTCACTGTGTGACTTGGCAGCCCTGGTTATCAGTGACATCTTATTTACACATATACTTTCTTTCCATTCAGGTTATCGTAATTGGCCTCGTCAGATTAGTACGTGGCACGTCTAGGCAGTGTGGAGAAAGTGTAAATACAACGTGATTGCGTTTGTGGAACAGGGGCATTGTTAACTTTATATTCCAGCGCCATGGGTGGAAATCCCGCGGGGGTCAGGACCCCTTGGAATTTGGGTCTCCCATAGGCTTTGTATAGGGCTTGTATGGCCGTACCAGCGTTAACCTACCCAGGACCCCCTGGATCGAGAAGAGACTTCCAGCCATGTCCAGCGCAAATATTCTCTTATATTTAGTTGTAGCTTGAAAAACTATGTTTCCAAAACTATATGTAATTTCCGTGCTAGATGTATTTTTCTCTTTCAATTTTTCGTGCTATGGAGCGACAAACACGTATTCTCCTTTGTCCTGTGAAACAAAAGTGCAAAAGGAGATTAAATAGCAGAAGAGGAAAAACGCATGAAAATCCATGTTGGATAAAAATCCAGGCCATACATTGCTTGCAAAATACCATTTACCAGGCCGCCACGCACTTGACATGCATAATTCCCGTCGATGAAGATAACACACACTGCAACGTCAGGGAACACATGCCATGTAAACAGATTGGAAACCAGAAAATTTAAGAGCTACAAAGAAGCTCTGAATCGTGACGCCAGCATATTTTGACAATGTGCCCACTCAACATCGCTGAGAGGATTAAGCAACTTACAAATGCGACCGCCTTGTAGGCGGTCTCGCCAGCAGCAGCAGGTTAGGACGCTGTTCTAAATGCAGTAAAAGCACGTCAGCACGTCACGCTCGTGAAAGAAAATAATATACTTAAAATTCGAGTCAATGTTGCGGCTAATTACTGAAAAACGAGATGCGGCTGCTCAATGAAATACGAATCGAGCCAGGTCATTTACGGTTAAAGTGTTAATTTTACTGCCGCAGTCAGTTTCCAGGGAACATCGATATTCAAACACGGACGAAGAACACTTTTTTGAATTAGACTGTGCAATACCAAAGTGGGTCCGATGGCACTACCTGTGAAAATGTAGATGCCGCCACTGAGACTACGCTGTGGCGACATCTACATTTGGCAAGCAAGCTGTTTTGCTGTCATCGGCACCAGAAGCTAACTACATTGTGGTGTAAGACTAAGAACCCAGAAATCTATAGATTGGGCAAGTAGGTTCCCAGCTCAGCAGCCACACATACACCAATGGGTAGCCCTGATGGCAGGCCACAAAGAGGAGACCTCTCTTCTCACTCATAACTGGCAAGAAAATAAGATGTGTCTTCTAGTCCAGTGTTTGATCAGCTCCAAGCCCCTTCATTGACTGGTGTTAAAAGTTATCTCCTGGTTTGTGATGGGATGTACATCCTGAGGTCTTGATGTAGATCTTGCTGTAGTCTTCCAGTGACACCTTATGTTACATTACTGGAAAAGCAAAAGACATATATTAAAAGAAAGCAAGCATAAAACATAACACATTCTTCAGCAGCTACCACAGCTTTTCACCTTGCCAGAGTTCGAGGCCAGAGTTCCAAGATCCAAGTCACTCAGATATTTTAAACCGAAATTTCTTATAAGATAGCCAGTGCTAGATATCAAAGTTGAAATATTCAAAATTCTCTCCATATGCTGTCCAAAAGGGTGCATTGAGACAAACATTGTGCATGCACATAATAATCTGAAACAGTTTCACTGTTCAGAGGTCATGGTAAAAATGTGTGATAGTTTGTGCCCATGACACCCAGCCACCTATAATTATCACACTAATTCGCACTGCCAGTCACCAAAAATTTGCACCAATCTGCAATATACCAGGGCGGAAAACACACCCATGGTTGAAGAATTCAGTGTTTCCCTTCTCCCACATGATTTTATTGATTTTTAGTGTTGCCTTCCTCACACCAGACTCACAAATTTGCACCAAGGTTGGTAAAATTTGTACCATTTGCTCCAGTCTAAAGGGCACTCGCACAGACGAGATCTCGTCAAAGTGCCATACTTTGCAAACTGGGGACTAGGAACTGTTACACAAGGCAGTGATTCAACAGTGTTGCTGAGAGCAAGTTTAAATAATATTTCAAAATGCTTTAAACATAACAAGACACAAAAATGTACCTTCCTTAAAACAAACATGAGAACAAAAAAGCCAGAGCCATTAAGAAAAGGCATAATGAAACACTCAAACTCCTAATATAGGGCTCATGAATGCTATGTCTATATAAGCCAATTAGATAAACAGAAGTTGGGTGCAAAATCAAATTTATTTTACATTTGTTTTATCTGTAACTCATGTTCCCTTCAACTGTCCTAAGCACTACAAAGCAATACACCTATCATTCACAAGAATTTAACCTCTAGTATGGGCCATGCTGCTAAAATATTTTTAGGCATGTTTGGGAACATAAATTACCGAAAGACGTCCTAGAAAATCTTGGAATTCAGCCATAAATTGGTCATACATCAGAAGCTGTCCAAAATATCATGTCATTCCATCCTTTTATGTATGATGATCATTTAAAGAAGAGCAACAATACCACTATCAAAAGCAACTAAAAGAAAAATAGAGTGAGATAATCGAATATTCGTGTCTTACCTGCACAAAACTGTCATGAAAACACACTGGATAAACAGACAACTCCGTTGTCCACGCAAGTGCTTGAAAATAAGGCGCCAGGTTCACCGCAATTTACGCCCAGTAAAACATTTTTCTTCCTCACTTGTGTGACATCATACAAGGTGATGACCTCACACCTACGTCACGGATTTTCTCCAGTTTCTAGTGCCGACCGGTCCGCAGTGTTGTGTGGTGTGCCTTATGGAAGAAATATTATTGAATATTTTGGAAACGGTAGCTCGGCGGAAAAAATGTTGTTGGAAATTTTGTAGGGCGTGCTGCAATCATTCGAATGAGACAACTTTCTTAGTTGTCAGTGATTGCTCACCTTATTCTGTAAATTAACCGATTGTGGTTGGAAAGAGTTTAAACATGCACCACTGGTATTCAAGCTTTTTTCCTTCTGAGACTTTTCGCAGTAAAGCAAAACAAGGAAACATCATTGCAAGTAGACTCCAAAACCCACCTAGATTGCACGGACCGTCTATGATAAACGCACATCTTGATTTAACCCCTTGGATTTAACAAATTGAACACCAGTCGTCAAAAACGGCGCCCACCAAGAATACAAAAATATTAGCGGCAGCCCACGCCGCGCTCGTTCTGACGGCCGCACACACCGAAAATGTACCAGGGCGACCACCTGCGACCAGGCAACCACGCAAGTCGGCGGTTTCGGCCGACTCGGTCTCCCATTGGTCGCCTATTGAAAAAAATGAAAATCACCGACTTGGTACCGACTCGTGACGGATTCTAGTATATTCTAGTTTGAACTTAAAAATAATACATAGATACGGTATAAGGAGATGGCATCAGCTAAGGTACCAGGTAATTTCAGTCGCTTTTCATAAAATTGGAACCAAAAATTGTAATAAGAAGAAACATAACTAGCAAAGACTAGCAGCAACTAAGGGCAGTGATGATGCCAGATGTAATCGGCCAAAGATGCCCCGTTGTAGCCAAGCTGTCTTTCAGAAACGCCAAACAAGCCGGGAAACGAAGGCTAACTTGGCTCTTTGTCGAAGTAGATTCTGCCCATTCTTGGCTAAAGGAACTGGCAGACTTCATCCAATAGATTTTTATGGGCACTGGGTGTATTACGATGACGCGTGGAGACAGTGGAGAGGGTAAGCATATTTAGAAGCAGGAGCGGATGGTGGAAGCTAAAATCATGGGAAAACAGATGGAATCAGAGTTTGAGACGGTTGCTGGGTCGCCAACTAAAATATGATAGGGTCGCCGACGGCGTAGGTAGATCGGCAAGTTTTTAGACCCCTGAAGTAGACTACGATCCTGAAATTCTGGAATCCTTCATTTTCCATGCCAAGGATTATTTTAGTGAAAACCGCAAGTCGCTAGGTGCTCTGGTTGCGGAGAGCATTTTTCTCCGCAGAAAAGACGTTTTTTACGTTTGACCCTATAACGTAGCTGCTACAGGGTTGAGCATCACGAAAGTCTGGAATCTTACGTTTGTGATGACGCCGATGACGCTGGTGAAAACCAAAAGTCGATATCTGGTCTGGTTTCCGAGGACGTTTCTCTCCGCAAGACGTTTTATGTTATAACGTTGCACGTAACGGGACTACGATCATGGAATTCTGGAATCCTTCATTTTCAATGCCAAGGATTATTTTATTGAAAACTGCAAGTCGCTAGGTGCTCTGGTTGCGGAGAGAATTTTTCTCCGCAGAAAAGACGTTTTTTACGTTTGACCCTATAACGTTGCTGCTACCGGGTTGAGCATCACGAAAGTCTAGAATCTTACGTTTGTGATGACGCTGATGACGCTGGTGAAAACCAAAAGTCGATATCTGGTTTGGTTTCCAAGGACGTTTCTCTCCGCAAGACGTTTTACGTTATAACGTTGCACCTAAGTAGACTAAGATCATGAAATTCTGGAATCCTTCATTTTCAATGCCAAGGATTATTTTAGAGAAAACCGCAAGTCGCTAGGTGCTCTGGTTGCGGAGAGCATTTTTCTCCGCAGAAAAGACGTTTTTTACGTTTGACCCTATAACGTTGCTGCTACAGGGTTGAGCATCACGAAAGTCTGGAATCTTACGTTTGTGATGACGCCGATGACGCTGGTGAAAACCAAAAGTCGATATCTGCTCTGGTTTCCGAGGACGTTTCTCTCCGCAAGACGTTTTACGTTATAACGTTGCACGTAACGGGACTATGATCATGGAATTCTGGAATCCTTCATTTTCAATGCCAAGGATTATTTTAGTGAAAACCGCAAGTCGCTAGGTTCTCTGGTTGCGGAGAGCATTTTCTCCGCAGAAAGACGTTTTTACGTTTGACCCTATAACATACGCGTCGGAAAAGGGGGCCGGGGGGCCAGGCCCCCCTTTGGAAAATTTTCTGTCTCAGTCAAAATAAGAGAAAGCCGGACATTCTTATATCCAGCCGCTGGGGGCAGAGGGCCCAAATTCGAAGTTTTTGGTACTGTGTTGAAATTTTTGTGATCAGGTTGAGTTTGGCTGCCCCCTTTTTGCGGTGGCGATTATGCCCTATAACGTTGCTGCTACAGGGTTGGCATCACGAAAGACTGGAATCTTACGTTTGTGATGACGCCGATGACGCTGGTGAAACCAAAGTCGATATCTGGTCTGGCTTCCGAGAACGTTTCTCTCCGCAAGACGTTTTACGTTATAACGTTGCATGTAACGGGACTACGATCATGGAATTCTGGAATCCTTCATTTTCAATGCCAGAATTATTTTAGTGAAAACTGCAAGTCGCTAGGTGCTCTGGGTGCGGGAGCATTTTCTCCGCAGAAAAGACGTTTTTACGTTGGACCCTTAACGTTGCTGCTACAGGGTTGGCATCACGAAAGTCTGGAATCTTACGTTTGTGATGACGCCGATGACGCTGGTGAAAACCAAAGTCGATATCTGGTCTGGTTTCCGAGGACTTTTTTCCGCAAGACGTTTTACGTTATAACGTTGCACGTAACGGAACTACGATCATGGAATTCTGGAATCCTTCATTTTCAATGCCAAGGATTATTTTAGTGAAAACCGCAAGTCGCTAGGTTCTCTGGTTGCGGAGAGCATTTTTCTCCGCAGAAAAGACGTTTTTTACGTTTGATCCTATAACGTTGCTGCTACAGGGTTGAGCATCACGAAAGTCTGGAATCTTACGTTTGTGATGACGCCGATGACGCTGGTGAAAACCAAAAGTCGATATCTGGTCTGGCTTCCGAGAACGTTTCTCTCCGCAAGACGTTTTACGTTATAACGTTGCACGTAACGGGACTACGATCATGGAATTCTGGAATCCTTCATTTTCAATGCCAAGGATTATTTTATTGAAAACCGCAAGTCGCTAGGTGCTCTGGTTGCGGAGAGCATTTTTCTCCGCAGAAAAGACGTTTTTTACGTTTGACCCTATAACGTTGCTGCTACCGGGTTGAGCATCACGAAAGTCTAGAATCTTACGTTTGTGATGACGCTGATGACGCTGGTGAAAACCAAAAGTCGATATCTGGTTTGGTTTCCGAGGACGTTTCTCTCCGCAAGACGTTTTACGTTATAACGTTGCACCTAAGTAGACTAAGATCATGAAATTCTGGAATCCTTCATTTTCAATGCCAAGGATTATTTTAGTGAAAACCGCAAGTCGCTAGGTGCTCTGGGTGCGGAGAGCATTTTCTCCGCAGAAAAGACGTTTTTTACGTTTGACGCTATAACGTTGCTGCTACAGGGTTGAGCATCACGAAAGTCTGGAATCTTACGTTTGTGATGACGCCGATGACGCTGGTGAAAACCAAAAGTCGATATCTGGTCTGGTTTCCGAGGACGTTTCTCTCCGCAAGACGTTTTACGTTATAACGTTGCACGTAACGGGACTACGACCATGGAATTCTGGAATCCTTCATTTTCAAGGCCAAGGATTATTTTAGTGAAAACCGCAAGTCGCTAGGTTCTCTGGTTGCGGAGAGCATTTTTCTCCGCAGAAAAGACGTTTTTTACGTTTGACCCTATAACGTTGCTGCTACAGGGTTGAGCATCACGAAAGTCTGGAATCTTACGTTTGTGATGACGCCGATGACGCTGGTGAAAACCAAAAGTCGATATCTGGTCTGGCTTCCGAGAACGTTTTTCTCCGCAAGACGTTTTACGTTTTAACGTTGCACGTAACGGGACTACGACCATGGAATTCTGGAATCCTTCATTTTCAATGCCAAGAATTATTTTAGTGAAAACCGCAAGTCGCTAGGTGCTCTGGTTGCGGAGAGCATTTCTCTCCGCAGCGTCGTTTGGCGGAGTCCCGCCAAAATACGCCAATGTGTTACGTTTGACCCTATAACGTTGCAGCTACTTGGCTTAGCACCACTAAAATCTGGAATCTTACGTTTGTGATGATGCCGATGACGCTGGTGAAAACCGCAAGTCGATATCTGGTCTGGTTTCCGAGAACGTTTCTCTCCGCAAGACGTTGTACGTTATAGGTATAACTTTGTTCCTAAGGGATCTAGGTTCATGAGATTCTGGAATCTTGCAATTCTGGTGGCAAGGAGTATTATAAAGAAAACTGCGAGTCGCTAGGTGCTCTGGTTACCGAGAGCATTTTTCTCCGCAGCTTCTCTCCGCAGCAAATTCACGAGTTATTTAACGTTTTACTTATAACGTTGCTGTTACTGGACGTAGAGGGATGAAATTTTGGAATTTCACTAAACAGACAATGGCCATTCTTTTAGTGAAAACTGCAAGCCTCTAGGTGGCCTGGTTGCGAAAAGCATTTTTCTCCGCAGTTCTAATCCGCAGAAAAGTCACACCCCCGGTTCCGGTTCCAGCAAGAGCCCTGTTCCAGCTGTCAGCACAGTTTTGTCAGCACCAATCAGCGGGCCGCGTTGCGCCTACGTCACAGGATTGTAGCCTCTCCCCGAGAACTAGTTCTAGAGGTTTTACGGGCTGATGGCCTGCTGTTTGCGCTGATGAAAAATAGTAAGTGCACGAAGCGGCAGCCTAATATTTTTTAATGGAATAAAGGATTAAGTTCCCTTTGCTTAGCACAAACAAGAGGCGATTATGGCACTGATGTTACTTTTCTGGAGGAGAGGTTAGAGGTGCTGCTGACAAAACTGTGCTGACAGGTGGAACAGGGCTAAGGCAATAGAGTAAAGTAATAGTACATGGGCTCGCCAAGGTTACCGAAGTAACTAAAAAATCTCACCGCCTGCACTTCCGCACCCATTCATCACCCGAGATCATCTCGGCTCCCCAAATACGACGAAGTGACGTCATTGTTCTGAATAGACGAAAACCAGCTGAGGCCTTTTCACCGAGGCCAATTCGGTACTTGGATGTCTTTGGAATCCTATTTCTCATTAATGAACGCACGGTTGAGAGCAATCGAACGTTAGAAATGTTGCGAAAGCATGTTTCAACTTCAAAAAACTAACAAAAAGAAAAATAAATCTGTATTTTACGAAATATATTGAAAGGTGGAATCGGCCTCACTTAAAGTGGAGATTTTGACCAAAATCACGACGTAGTTCCGAACGTCTGAAAATTTCAAAAAAGCTCTAAAATTGCAAAATAAAAATACCTAGAACCTGCCTATATATTTTTCTTAAGGAAAAAATATATTTTGTTTCAACTCTTCCTCAGTGAAATAATATATATCCTAATTTCTTCATCAATGTTACCAACATTTAAAAATAGCCCAAAAGTCAGGGTTGACTTTGGCAGCCTCTCAGGAAATTAGAAGATTACTTTCACATTATTGGTGGTCTTGATTGGAATCTACCTTTCATTTTGATCCTTTCAAATGCGATTTGTATCCCATTCTAATGAAAATAATTGCCGAAAATTAAAAGTGGACGAAAACGAATGCGCCTCGATCCAATCGGCCTCACTGAGCAAATACCCGCGTGAAGTCTTTCCTTCGCCTGAAAATCTGGTAGCAGCCAATCCCAAGCAAGCTTAGGCAAAAGTATGCGCCATCTTTTATATTTGAACGGGCCAGAAACTTCTGGGACATGAAAAAGTTTGTTATACCTCCAAAAACCTTTGTTTCCTCACTTTTCCTTACTTTTTCCATGTCACCGTTGGTCTATTTTCTGCGGGTTTTATATTTTAGTTTATGGCAGGCCGGCATTGTTTTGTTTCGTGCTGCGTTATACGTTGCCATCGTTTTTTGGCTGTGTATGTGGGAGTAGTATCGGCGTTTGAGATTGGAGAGGACGTAATCAGGCAAGATATTATATCAATGGGGGTTGGGGATTATACTTATATGGTTTGGGTATTCACTGTCATAATTTAGATGCGTATTTTACCGGTTTTCATGCCCGGGATTCCTCTGCCAAGTGAGGTCAAAACAAGTCCCTGGTGAGGCCTAAATAAATTTGAAAAAGATACGTTTTCCACTTAAAATTGAGAATTTCAGGGCACTGACTTACGGACTCCTCGTCACACTATGACCACTCCACCTCGACCAGTTTCCTTCTGCGACTGACTGCCCCGCCAACCCTAACGGAATGCGGCCATACAAAAGACAGCCGTCCCCGCACAACCGCCCGAGGCGCGGTCGGGCGCGGAGGGGAGACGGGGCGCCGGCAGCGCGCCCCCGAGCCGCGGCGCGAGAGGGGTGGAAGCGTTCCGCGGTAGAGCACAACAGCGAACTCTCCTACCTGCTCCCATAGCCATTCACTTCTTCGTTTCTTCTTTTGAAAATAAAACATTTGGAACCATAAGTATTTGAGATAAGAATATATATTAAGATTTTTTAATAAACAACCAGACCACCAGAATGACCACCAGAAACCACCAGGCAGACCACCAGACCATCAGAGTGTACACCAGAAATCATCAGAAACCACCAGACCACCAGGAAAATCCTGATTGTTTTTTTCAAGAGTTTGAAAGTATTTCAAATACATGTTTGAAAGCATTTCAAATACACATTTGAAAGCATTTCAGACACGCATTTGAAGGCATATTGAACACATTTGAAAGTATGTCAAAAACACATTTGAAAGCATTTCAAATACACATTTGAAAGCATTTCAAATACATGATTGAAAGCATTTCAAATTCACATTTGGAAGAGTTGAATTCATATTTGAAAGCACTCCAAATGCACATTTTGGCAAATTTCGGACTGATATTTTATTTTTATATATTTGAAAGCATTTCAGGTACACATTTAAAAACATTTCAAATGCTTGTTTAAAACATTTGATATATACATTTGAAAACATGTAAAATGCACACTTAGTCATATCGTTATCTGGAACTGTGCTTTAGAATAGTCTCGGTGGAGCACCTCACGCCCACCTAGAGCTCTAATACACCCGGGCAGTTGTTTCCACTCTCCCTACCACGCCAGATGCATGTAATGCACCCAATGTCTTAGGCCTGGAAAAAGCACGCCCTGATACTGGTGCCCCCTCGCCCGGTATAGATATTGGATCTGCCTTTGGCATCTTGTAACATTCTCATGGCGTTTTTCACACTTATCCAGAGTCTCTACAACCATTTGATACCATTAAAAACCAAAGGGCAGACCACACTTCAGACCATTAGAAGCCCAGACTGCCATTAGAAAGCAGATCTTAGGCAACAGTGCCATTAGAAAACCATTTCAAATGGGCACTGTAACCATTAGGTCCCTCTTCAAACCATTTCAACCATTAGAAACCAATTCACATATCCTAATGGTTTCAAATGTTTTTTTTACTGGGAAACCATCCAGAACCCATCCTGGATCGAGAAGAAATATCAAGCCTTGGAGACATAGATCCATACACGTATATTTTTGTAACATGGCACCTCATCGTACACTCCTACTTCCATGTAAAAACCGTATGCTCCCCCGGCGCGGGGCCCCTAAGCTACGCCGGGAGGCAGCTACTCGTGGTTACGAGTCACAAAATAAAACATGGAGGCAAATACATTGAAGACACACGCAGCAGCGGTAAAGAGCACATACGGAGACAAATACAGATCAGTTGGCTGAGGCCACGCAGGTCAGGGACACAACCCGGTAGGTCGAACGGACCCCAGCGGGCCACCGGGGCGACGCCGCCACGTACCGGCGGCCGAACGGCACCAATTCAGGTCGGCCAAAGAGCGGAGGCGCCGGCCGAGGTCGGGCAAGACGGGGACTCAGCCCACCCGACCGACAGCCCACAGCGACCCACCGGGGCGGCATAGCCTCGCCCCAGCTGCCAAGCGCAGGGCCCCACTCTCGGGCGCGCTTCTTGGTTAGGCGGCGCGCTTCGCTCCACGGGACCGAGCACAACGGTTTCACCGCCCCGCGGGTAACAGGAGCAGCGCCGCCCCTCGTGATGTCCAGAGTCGGCCCCGTAGCGACGAGGCCGTCCGCCACCAGCGACCAGCCACCCCAGGTCACACGGTGAGCCAGCAGTGAAGAAGTCGTCCGCGGGCAACGGTGACCACAGTAGAGTCCGGCGGCGCGCTCAGTTCCCCGGGACCGAGCACAACGGTTCCACCGCCCAGGGGTAGCAGGAGCAGCGCCGCCCCCCCGTGAAGTCAGCTCCCGCACGGGCGAAGCCGCCCGCCGCCAACGACCAGTCGCGCCCCCGCTCACCCGGCGAACCAGAGGCGAGGATGTCGCCCACCGGCAAGGCGACCACGGAGGGGCTGGCGGCGCGCTCTACTCCCCGGGACCAAGCACCACGGTTTCACCGCCCCGGGGTAGCAAAAGCACGCCGCCGTGGATGCCGCAGACCGGAGAATGCGCCGCAACCCGCCCGGCGCACACCCCCACCACGGGCCAGCGGCGCACCCTCGGCGCCACTCTCAATCAGCCGTCGCCAGGTCCTGAAATAGTGTTTTTTATTTGTTAGAATTTGGGAAGGGAGTGGATATTATTTTTTTATAGCACTACAGATGTCGTGGAGAGATTTGAGGGCGCGTGGTAAGTTCGAGGAAATGATACGTGTACAGGTGCCGGAGGCAGGCCTGTGTGGTACCTTACTGCCAAATCAAAGATTACAGCGCTTTTTTTACTCATGCTTATTTTTACTTGCTTGTATTACTTTTTGTACTTTACTTATGCAAAGAGACGAATAGTGACAAAAGCTGGTGCATAATATGTTTATTTTAACGGTTTACAATGATACAATTAGGGATACAAAGATACCAATAAGAGGGTTTACGATATTCAATATTTGTCTAGGTAAAGTTTTGTAATCACTGTCCTGAAAAACGCTTTACTTTGTGGGATATCATCCAGTCTTCTGATTTTAGGGGTAATCACATTATTCCAGGTTCGTGGGGCCGCAATGAATAAAGAAAATTTCCTGTACATGGTTGAGGCGAAGGGGACCTGAAAGTGTTGGGTTCGTCTTATATCAGGGAGAAGGGGATTTGGGTTAGTTGTATTGATCCTTTCACTGAGGGGGCACGGTAAAGTCTGGTTGAGATGGCTATGGAGGAGTATTAATTGGGCTACTTCCGTCAGATCTTCAATTTTCATGATTTTGTATTTTTTAAATAAGGGACTGGTGTGAGCAAGGGGCTCAGATTGATCTATCAAACGGACAATTTTTTTCTGTAGCATCATCAGCTTATTTAAATGATATTTGAATGTGCTCCCCCAAATTGGAAGGCAGTAATTCAAGAAAGGGAGAATAAGAGCATCGTAGAGCAGGAGAAGATGACCAGAGTCCAGAATATGTTGTGACCTACGTATAAGACCTATATTACGTGATATTGTTTTCTATACTTTGTATATGGTTGGTCCACTTCAGATCCTCACCGATGTAGACGCCAAGATATTTTGTAGTGAACACTTCAGATCCTCATTGACGTAGACGCCAAGATATTTTGTAGTGAACATAGTAAATATATCGAAAGCATAGTTGTTAGCAATGCCACAGCTCAAATGTTTTTCAGGAAAAGAAGCAAAATAAGTTGTTTTAAATGCGCAAGATAGCAGAGCGGATCAGGTGCATATCATGAGTATGCCATCACAAAATACATTAGTCATGAGGATGAAAAAGACGATGCGCTGACCGGCGCGGCGTTACAATGACCAGCGGCGTGCCTGGAAATGTGGAGGTTCACATTAATGCAACTATTGAACGCAGACCCCGTTCAAGTTGGAGCCCTATGGAAACGCCCACAGCTTAAAACGCCCACAAATTAATTCGGCCACACAACGTAAGACCCACGGCTTTAAACGTCTAAGCTAGAACCGTCCACGACTTAAATCGCCCACAAGTTAAAATACCCACGGCTTAAGGGGCCCACAAATGCTCCTATAAGCGGAGTTAAAACCAGACCCCGTTCAGTTGTTTGGCAGCATTACGTATCATGGCTGGAGAGGCACTAAGTTACTATGCAGGGCATTGGAGAAATTGCACTTTTTCGAAGCTCTAAATAACCTGTTTTGAACTGTATCAACAAAACTTATATGGTTGAACAGAAAGCTAAAGATTTTTATTTGTGAAACCATCAGACGTTTTGAAAAACTCCAGTGAAGAATATTATTTTCCAAATTTTCCAGAGCGCGTCAAAGTAAGGACATGTCCAGCACTAGCAGCTGTTTGCAGTAAGACTAATCTCGATTTTGATTGGGTGTTGATTTCTGACCTTTGATTGGCTGTTGGTGGTACCTGCAGCAGAAGACAATAAACACCGGTGATCTCTTGAGCGAAGGTAAATTTATTTCTCTCCGCTATTTGTAGGCCTGAGTTGATCAAATAAATGCATGCCCTTTCAACAAATTCTTTGAAGTGTTATATTTTTTCATTAGATTTACGTAAAATACGCTGCTCGCCGTTGAGATCAGGTTACTGTCAAATGGGTGAAACAAGTTGATTTCGATTTATACTAGATTGGTGCCAAATACGCCCAAACTTGGTATGTTTCAGCTGATCCTTCCAAAACTTAGTAGAATCTCCTATAACTTAGTAGGAAGGGCGGTGACGTCATCATGGGAGGACTATATTTAGTAGGAAACTTGGTTGTACCCGTAGTTAAAGTACCCTGGTTAAAACCACCCACGACTAAAAACGCCCACACATTAAAACACCCACATTCAAATACTTAAAGCACCCACGACTCAAAAAGTCCACGGAACACATCACCCACTTAACTGTACGTCAAACCACGTGCTCAAAAGTATATGAAAATGCCGCTAGGTGGCTAGCAAAGCCCTCATAGGAGCGCACAACGGGATAGGTATTTGGATATTTGTGTCAAAAAAGATAATACGCTGCAAAGGTAAAGTACTTCAAGGTGGGTTTGTGCCACCGGTTTTCCCGCGCTTTCGCCAGGGCAAGGAAAACACAGAAGGGTTCAATGACCCTGTCTGCGCGGGATCCATGGGCGTATTGAGAATTTGTTGAGAGGAGGAGTGGTTCGTTAGGCTTCGTTGGGATGATGTACATACCTGAGCCAGAGAGCGCAGTTCTTAACCAGGTACCTATAAGGGTGCTCTGAGTCAGGGGCGGACGCAGATCCGAGTTGGGAGGGGGGACAAAAGCCACGTCTATCTCTCCTCTTGGGGGATGGGATTGGGACGTGCGATTTGGGTGCTCAACAGACCTAATATAAGTACCTCTCGAATGCATGATCGCAACACTGGGATATTTATTTTAACCCTATTTCAAACAGGGAGCAACGGGGCCGGGGTGGCCTAGTGGCTTCGTTGCCAGTCTACGGATCGGATAGCATGGATTAACGTGGGTTCAATCCCCACGGCGGGAAACCGCCTTCCGTGTCCGATTGACCCGGTGGAGAGAATCCTTAAACACCCACGCCAATACTCACTATAATTGGGCAAGTGTGCCTGATGGGAGTGGCCCTAATAAAATAAATAAATAAATAAATAAAATTCTGCCCACCTCTCAGGCTTTTCCATAGTATCTCCGCAACGGTTTAAGATAGGCTCTTGAAATTTGGTGACTTTTCCTACCACTAAATAGCGCATGTTCCCTGAAGTTTTTGAAAATATATATGTGCCAGAGGCGGAGCTATGGCTCACTAATCTGGGGGTTTATCCAGAAGCCGAGCATTGTCGCCTGCGCTTCGTTTGTCCTACAATAAAGCTGCCCGTTGTGAGTTGGCAGCAGTTGTAATGTTTGAATGCTATAACTGAGATGTAGGATGACAGTTGATGTATATTTTGATATAATTTTGGCCATACCTAGGCGAATCCAGAAGCTCAAAATGGGGAGTTTACATTGTTATCCATCCAAACTCTTCCAAAGTAAATAGATTGCGTGTAGAATCTTCAGGAGGGGTAAACACAATCATGCTTTGATCCCATATGTGTATTTTCAATAGGCGTCCTCAGGTACCGTTAAAAGGGGTGTTCACTCGCACTCAAGTTCGTTTTAGTGTTGTGTGTGCGTTGAATGGGACAAAGCATTGCAACTATGCATTTAGTTCTAACACCAAATGAGATTTGGAATGACAGTTGATGTGTATTTTGGTATATTTTTGGCCATAGGCGGTTCAAGGAGCTCAAAATGGGGTGTCTACAATGTTATCCATTCGAACTCTTCGAAAGTGAATATAAACTGCCTACGGAATAGACGAGAGGGTAAAAATAAGGATATATTGACCCCATCCGTGTATTATATGATAATAGGATATCATAGGCGCGCTCAGGTACCGTAATTAGGGGGTTCGCTATCTTTCAAGTGTATTTTAGTGTTGTGTCTGCATTGAATGAGGCAAAGTATCGTAGATATTTGCATTTAGTCTTAACACAAAATCGACAGCATTCATCCATAGGCGGATCCAGGAGTGTTCCCCGGTTTGGGCAGGGGTGGATAAAGGCAGGGTAATTTGAAAAGTAGTTTTACCTGAAAGGTGGGGTAATTTTTGTCTTACCACACTATTCCGCCTCCCTGAATCCGCTTCTGAATATTTTCAGTATTTGAGCACTTTGCTTGACATCAGAGATATTACACTGTACCTGGCGTGTGCATTTCTGGAAAAATATATTAAAACAATTTACATAATTCCCCTTAAATTTCTGCCCTAGAACCGCCCTTGAATTTTGAATTTCGCCTAAGTGAGAGATTTGACAACTGTAACGGGGGTTTCTCGGGAAACGGGTTTTTTTGCTCCTTGGGGGGGCCTGGCACCGGTGTGTTCTGTGCGGCCATTCCCTCCACCACCCGTTACGGAATATTTTAGGGAGACAGGCGATGCGGTCAGGAGCTGGGCGCGCCTCCAGGACCGTTAGCGAGACACATAAGACACGCAGGTACAACAAACAATGAGCCATTTCATGCACATAGCCAAATAAGCTCCCAATGTATGAGCCAACATGCGTATACCCCTTCCCCCTTTTTGGTGATTTTAGAATATTCGCGTTAGACCAAATAAATATCTGCGTAAATTAACATCTTAGTGCCGCCGGCCCCGGAGCGCTCCTTCCCAACTAACCCGCATAGGAGCGGTGTCGGGGACCGACTATGTCTCCTTAATTTACGAACAATACGAGCTTCCTCCCTGTCCGAAACAATAATAAACGCAAGTTCCCATTCCCTAAGCCTGCGGGGCACGCCTCGTCGATCGTACATAGGGAGCTCCCCACCTCCGTAGGCTCTCCCCAATCGCCAAGGCCCGCACTGATGGCAATCGGGGGTCCCCGATATCAAAATATCCCCCCCGCTACTACGTACCCCCAAGGTAAATTGCATGGGCACAGATGTTTAATCATCGTTAAAACGTATATCGATACAGTGTGCATAGCGATGGGATCCAGGGCCGCCCCAACCTCGACGTGGTATCCAAAGGGAAACATGATTTTTGCGGTCGAGCCCTACCGCTGCACGGCCGATCTCCGTCGACGCGACCGACCGTGTTTCCCCCTTATAAAATATAAAATGCGTAACAATCGAGTGTAATCGTCATTACGACTCGTCTTTCTTGAGGGAACAATCTCGGTCGATTGCGCCAATATGGGTCGCCACCCATACCGGTCCGGGAGTAGTCGTCACTCCCCCGGCCTCCACCTCATTCATCTTCACCGGAATAGCCTGACGGCTACGCCAGTACGAGCTGCCACCCGTACCGGTCCGGTGGGGAACACCATCCCACCGGCCTCCGGACTTATCTTCATCTTCACCGGAATAGCCTGACGGCTACGCCAGTACGGGCCGGAGCCCATACCGGTCCGGTGGGAATCACCATCCCACCGGCCTCCGGACTTATCATCATCTTCACCGGAATAGCCTGACGGCTACGCCAGTACGGGCCGGAGCCCATACCGGTCCGGTGGGAATCACCATCCCACCGGCCTCCGGACTTATCATCATCTTCACCGGAATAGCCTGACGGCTACGCCAGTATGGGCCGGAGCCCATACCGGTCCGGTGGGAATCACCATCCCACCGGCCTCCGGACTTATCATCATCTTCACCGGAATAGCCTGACGGCTACGCCAGTACGGGCCGGAGCCCATACCGGTCCGGTGGGGAACACCATCCCACCGGCCTCCGGACTTATCTTCTTCGTCTTCTTTGTGGCAGTCGTCACATCGAGAGGCTCCCCGGCTCGGCAGCGCCGTAGGGGCCTCCCCGTCCGATGTGCTTGACGCCGACTGAAGGTGCCGTCGCCCGTCTTCAGCCCATCAGCGAGAGTCGTCACTGCTCCTGGAATCTTCTAAGCTCTTCTTCATCGCGCACGGTGCGCTTTTCGCCCGGTCCGGTCGTCACCTCCTGGACCTTAATTGATGTCTGAACAGAGTGGGACGGCCAGTCTGTTCAGGGGCTCTAACTAGTTTTTGTTCGACTCTCCACCCACCTCTAATATGGCATGGCCCCTTCGATGACGTTTCGGGATCGTATTTCATGGGTTCACTGGGTTTATCCCCCCTTTTTGAAATGAGTTACCACAGAGCACCACGCACCTCTGGCCAAGGTGCCCACCGGCCTTAAACTAGCACATCCGTGTCTCCATTCGAACAAACACGCACACAGTGGCGGATCTAGCCGGTTGGTTTGGGAGGGGCAAACCAAAGTCGAAAAGCAAAAAAAAAAAAAAAAAAAACGTCGCGCAGTGACAAATTGCGCTACAATATGCCTTTTCGGTAGGATTTTGGGAACTGGAGACGAAAAGCAAAAAAACGTCACGGGGTGAAAAATATGGGCTCAAGATACATTTTTTTCTATCAAGCCCCAATATTTCCACTGAACTTTCAAATTCTGTTTGAAGTTGAGAGTTGAAGCACCAAAATTTTGCTTACAAGCTAAAAAGGAGTCGGGGAAAAAGGAGGTCGATCGCTTTGGGGGCAAAAACATGTTTTGCCCCGAGCTTTTCCGTTTGGGGGCAATTGCCTTTTGCCCCCCTGTCCCACTGCACGCACACTCCTTCAATCACCATTCATCCATTCCCCATCCTAATGGCCAGCCCCACAACAATGTTGCTAGTAAATTTTTCCCTCCCGTACCCTTCGGTGGGGGATGCTCCTCGTGGGACACTCTGAAAAAAACAGCTACCTTTCCGGGAGCTTCGCCCTCCGCAGAATTTCGTAATCTTGTTGAGCGGGAGGGGGGGGTTTTAAAAAAAAAATTTAGGGGAGGAAAAATTTTTTTTTTTTTTTATTTTTTTTTTTTTGCCGGAAAGCGTTGAAAGTTCGGCCTCTCCATTAAATATATTCCCCTTTTTGGCGCTCGTATTGGATCAGAGGCGGAAGAGCCCCACCTCCCCTTTTTCGAGACGTGGTGAGACCGCCGAAAAGTCACCTTAGACGTGGAGATTTGGGTGCCATGCTCACATCATTAGGTGATTGGATACGCCGTTAATTGTTTTAAAAAAATCCTTTCCACCCCGGCCCTGGTCCATGCTATGCAACTTCAATGCTGATACCTCTCATCTAGTCCTAGCATCGTTATCTGCTCGCGACAGCCTTCACTAGAATCCTATCTAAGTGGCCTCACGTCTAATGTGCCCAGGCCTGGACAAGTCATTAAAACTTTATCCGATCCCTTCAAAAGATGGTGTCAAGTTTACGCGTGCATTTTCCACTGCAGTGCACGCCAGTGATTATGCATCCACCTAACAGTTCGGTAATTTAGTAGCATTCGGGTGGGACACACAGATAATTTCCGTTAAGTTACAATTTCGAATTAACAGCTGACGTTTCGCTCGAACGTTTCGCTCATCAGTGTATGGAAATAATTGCACCGTACAGAAATCACCGTCTAAAATAACGATCAGGTTTCCGAATCCAGCCCGTCAGATGTGATCACCGAATGTGCCTACAGGCTGTGGAAGATGTCTGGTTGATTTTCTTGTAAGGTTACCTTAAATGCAGTCACCGAAAATAATGTTTCCCTCAAAACTTACTCAAGCAAAAAAAAAAAACAGTGGCGGGCAAAGTTTGGACCTAGACAGCCAGACTCCCCGTTCGCATGTTTTTTTTGTTGCAAATTTGAATTGGACGTTCTCTGGATGGTATTCCTATACGCATATACCTATCCCTTCCCATTATCCAGGGAATCAATCTGTGGTTCAGGCATTGTACGATATTGTATGAATGAAAATGCTGGATAAGCGCGAAATTCTTAACCCTGGACACAGCTGTCATCTTTGTTTAATCCTCCCCCGAAGTGGACTGACTGAGCACTCCGCTAATTGCCGATGACCCACGCGACGGACTGGTGGCGTGACCGCACGGGCACTAATACATCCGTTAAGGTCGAAATCATACCCGAAAAATATATGATTCTAAAGTTGATAACTTGCGCTCTCGATTCGAGGCCTAATTACCCCAATCGCGTACCCTGCGCCGCCGCCCCGTCTCCATTCCGCCGACAGTGTACTCGATCAAAACAGGCCACCCTGCGAACCCGCTCTGTCCAGCCGCCTGGGCGGATGGCGAGCACGGCGCCCGAGGGCACAAACACCCCTCCCGGAGCGCCGGGCGACGGTATCTGGCAGGCGCGAGACGGTCACGCGGCCGGCGCCAAGACGCGGTCAGTCGGCCGGATCTGAAAGCGGCGCTTTATTCCCTTCCCCAAGTTGTAATTTTTATTGCATGTTCGGGGTTCTGAATCAAAAACATAGAATTTGTTGTATTGCCGAAATGGGGTGATTTCGCAGGACTCCTTCAGGATGTGAAGGGTGGTCCGACCTGTGCACTCACTTTCAAACTAATAGTCGTGCGGACATTTGATCCAGGAGGCTTTGAGCGAGACAAATTAGGCTGGAAACGATTTCTCAACAACATCTTCACAATTCCTTTTTTTGGCCAAAATTATTCATGGTTATGAAACACCCCTTTAAACTATGCCAGTAAGTGGCTCATCCTTACTCTGCAGATATAGAAAGAATGCCTACGTTCATCCCACAATTATTGTCGCCACCTGCGCCGCCGCCCCGTGGACACAAGCGTCACAACAGAAGCGACCGAGTTCGGCCGCTCCCCTTCTGCGACGACCGTGCCCGCGTGAAAGGGGGGGGGAGAGACGCACAAATATGCGCAAACAGCTATTTAGAGCGGCGGCGATCTACAACAGAAACGAGGGTGACCCGCTTTTCTCGCGACTGGACGACTGGCGGACGTGTGGAGCACAGAGCCGTCCCTGCTTCATACTGGGTTTTCCGGTTTTTGCGGTGCACCGGTATGGAGAAGAAACTAATCAACCTTCCAGAATTTCGGCTAAACTTGAAGTTCATCTCTAAAAATTAATCAAGAGGAGAAACGTAATCGTACGAAAATAGTTGGTTCACATAATTTGTCACTTATAGCCATAGTACAATCTGGAATAAATTACACCCTCGGCCTAAGAAAGTTTAGAAGCGTGTACGAACATGTTTCCTTTAATCACCTTCTATTTATACTATAACGTCCGAACCTCACAACGTTAAAACCAGAAATTGGTACGATACGAACGGAGGCACTGTCCAGCGTTGCCGCGTAGAGCTGGTTCTAGTAACAGGCGCCATCTTGTCACCTGCTCAAATCCGTATAACTCATACTAATTCAATGCTAATTTATATTGCCCCTTTTTGTCTGAACTTCCGATTTAATCCTGGCATGAATTATCCCGGTGCGATTGCAAATACTAATGCACACAATGTGATAATTCCAAGAGACTCTGTTCCAAAACAAGAATTAGGTGAGTAGACCGACGTTCGGTGAATACATTATGGGAATTACTGTAAAAGTCGCCCGATAAACTTAAGCTGAGTGGATTTCGACAGACACAAATGTCGCAGCCAATCTCCAGCCGCAAACGTTGTCTGAATTGTGCGATTGGCCTGCATTTTTGACTACCATGGCAAAAATTCGTAAGGAGAAACGATGTACCCAATATGTGATATTGTATTCAGCTAATCAAAGCGTTGAGGATTTCATCCGTTGTAAACGTCGGCAAAATTTACCTTACATATGAATACGCTGGCCGTGAACGAAAAAAAGTTGCATGACGTTGGAAATTCTGTCCTCAGCTATGAACTTGCAGGATTCCAATAGATTTATTAAAACATATGGGAAGCAGTAATTGCTATTCTATGGAAGAACCATAGAACTCTGTCCAGGCATTCTATAAATTTATATACAACAAATTACCCTCCGTTAGACCATATTCCGCTCAGCTCGTTATATTTCATTTCGTCCTTTCTCCCAAACTTTCAGCGACATCTGCGAATCAGTAGACAATCTGGAAAATTCTCCATACCCTATATTTGTACACGTTTCTCGAGCAAGTCACACATGTTAGCAGAATCATTTTAGTATACTAGCAAAGGGGCAAATTGGAATCGAGTTATCGTTATTTTGGGCGCCACTGCCCCTTCGTTCTCAAGCAACTCCATAATTTGGCACATTCCTAACTAATCTTGCCGGCTCACAGATGCCTGCCGCGGCATACACTCACATAATGTCCTCCCCTGCCCTGATTTTCCTGATGTTAACAATTTAAACAATGCATGTCCTTTGGCTCGGTGGGAGAGAGGAAATAAATTTTGAATTTTGAAGAAACGGCTCATCGTTTCTTGTACTCACATGGCTGCTGTGTCAGCGCTGGCACGTCCTCCCAGCCTTCCCTCCGGCGTGTGTCCCCTGGAGTCAAGCCTCCTTCCTCTACGGCCTCCCCAGCACGAGTCCTCTTGTCTCCTCTCTCTCTCTCTACCCCTCTGGGATCCAGACACCTCCCTCACAAGCCCTCATTGGCTCTCTCCTCCCCGCGTCTGCTGTCCCCGAGCAGGGGTGCGGGTCTCTGCTCTGGTCATCACTATCTTGTGACCCATTTACCGCCGCCTTCAGCGGCCAGAACCATGTGAACCATGGCATCCCAGATGCTCCAACCCACGGGCGGAGGCCAAAAAGTCGGTTGCTCCGGGGGCACCATCTTAGCTGAGGCCTAGGACTCAGTGCTGCATCAACATCATGTGAGCACTCAAAAAAGGGGGCCGAGTACGGTGCCTCGGCTGGAACTGGGAACAGAGGGAACCAATTTGTTACCTCCAGCGAGCAGCACCTGCTACCCTGGGCAAGGGGGGGTGCTGTTTACCTCCCTCACCGAGCCAATGGAACAGATGGCGTCTACGCAGCTAAAATAGAAACTTAGGACTGCATGGGCACAGCACATTACATCAGCATATATACACAGAAAGGTGGCGAGGCAAAAAAATGCACTACATCGAAAAAAATGTCGCTACACAACTTCCAAGCAATTCCCTGTCAATCCATACTAGTTCCGTGAAAATCAAGCCTGAGAGACAATACCTTCAGATAATCTAAAAGAGCAAAATTTATATTTTGAACCCCCTCCCTCAGTTTTAAAAATTTTGAAATTTCAATTAAAAACATGGAGCTTAGCCTGAGAGGAATCAATTGCCGTTTTAATTTTTAAAAGGCAATTGCGACCAGGTAGATTTCGAGATCTTAGGGGGGCGGAAGCTGTTCCCCCTCCTGTTGGAAATAGAGGTAGCCGGAAGCCCGTTGGAAATAGGGTTAAGACTTAGTTGCTCGACAGACCCATAGTGGATGCACCTTTTTAAAAAATTATACGGCCTTTTGGGGGCCAAAAGATAATTTGGCACCCCTCCAGTGCTTTGGGGGAGGAGTAATGGCCGGAACGCCCCCCCCCTACCGCGTCCGCCAATGCTCTGAGTCACATTGTGAGTTGCCGCTTCTCGTTTCCTTTGGGAGGCGAGGGATACGTCTAAAAAGTGATATTTGGGAAAGGTGGAAAGCTGAGAAGATTTACGGGCGCCGAGTGCAGTAGATGCCTCAGGTCCACCTTTTGTTGTCACTGACTTATCCCGCAGCGGCACGCATTTTGCTGAAAAAATTGATTTACATCGTTCAGCAGGTGTAGAAGAATATTTTAACCCGCACCCCACCGGGGTCCGGCGCCAACCTCGCCCCGCCGGGGCCATCGATGCTTCCCCTCTAACTCCGAAAATATGGGGATGAGTGCGAATCTGCAAAGTGAATTAGAAAGCTTGTGTGAATTCAGTAATATTTTAATTCGTATGTTTAAGCGCTTAGATCAATGTTTTGACCTCCAGAGGTCAACTTCGGTCAAGATAGGCTATTTCTACTAAAATATGCAATGCGAAAGAAACCTTGGCATAGCTCTCATGCCATTTGAGCTATTGAGATTTGGTAAAAACATTCGAAAGGAAAATGACAGGGCTTTCTCCGCTATGTGGCATATAATGAACTCCCGCCAGTGGTTTGACCTCCAGAGGTCACCACGTGACCTAATATATCCTGAGGTCACGAAAAGTTAAAAAGTGACCTTGCCGTATATCAAATGAAAGCCAGTAACAAGACACACACGATGACCTTTGATTCAGCGCTCTAGCTTGATTAGGTCAAAAGCTATCGTCAAAATACTGTTTTTGCCCTGGTGACCTGTGAGGACGTCGGATAGGTCAAAGGGGAAATATCGCCCGTGGGATCCGTGAAGGGGTGTCGAAGAACACTTTTCTAAGCAATATAAACATTTGCAATAATTTTTGTGGCTTTTAGATAACAAGACAGCTTTTCCGATGCTTTTTCAATGGAATCGTGACCTGTCCTCAGGTCACGAAATTGAAAAGTCCCGGATATGCATTTTGTAGACCCTGAAGGTTTTATGAAGTGCACGAAGCTTCAAATGGATTGGCTTAGAAATGTAGCTATGGTAGAGCTCAAAAGTTGAAGTGAGGTGACCTTGGTTGACCTCGCCTGGTGACCTGACCTGGTGTGACCCAGAGTAAACAAATTGATGAGATGGGAAAATGATTTGGTGAGAAAAAGACTCCTCAACTGCGGTGCTGTGCCCCGCTGTTTTTCTGTTGTTCAGGAAAAACCTTAGGAGGCCATCGATGCCCCCGGTGGGGCGAAGGTTAAGCTATTGACCTTATGAAGGGTAATTGTTGTAGTGCTTAACCCAAGTAAGGGGTGTCACCAAGGAGGGTAGAGTAAATAAGAGACCCTATGAGGACGTCAAAAGTGACAAAGGTGGATCCAGGATTCCCAATCAGGGGGTATACATAATCGGAATAGGGTGGTAGTTAGAGCCGCAAACATTATCGGGATGGGGCACCATCCGTACCAGGAATGAGTTGGGGCACATCCTATCACGGGAGTACCTATACTAGCATTCTAGGGGAAAGAGCGTCCGAGGTGGATGCAGTGGTGAATACAAGAATGGAGGGCTATGAGGGGTCAAGTTCCTTGTACTGTCAGACTGCCTGTAGATTATGCGTTGCACACAATGGCGGGCAAGGCTCGAGCATGAATTACTATAATGAATTACTGGATCCGCCACTGATGAGAAGTGACATTTTAGGGGGCGCCATTAATCTTTGAAGAAGAGACGTGACCATTTCAGGAGGAGCCGGAGGGGCGATCTTGCCCCTTCCTCGCCCCCGACAGGGGCGCAGCCAGGGGAGGGGCACAGGGGGCACGTGTCCCCATCGGTGCCGGGTGCCCCTTTATTGGGCAATTCCAGCACCAATCGACCAGGCAAATGGCAAATCTACACGGTACCTCTTCGATTTTCTTCAAAATAATTTTATAGGGTTCTCATGGGCCCTAAAGACGAATCTGAAAGTTTTAGCTCGATTGGAGTAAAACTTTAGAAGTTATTGCCTCAGGCATTTTTTGAAAATCTGCTTACAGTGCATTTTTAGGTGACCATACAACCCACAGCGACTGATGAACTATGCATTAAATATGTATTTTCCTGTCTGAAATGAGCCGAAGAACTCGAATCTGAAGTTTGTTTGACCCTAGGTCACTTGTAAAAAAAGTTGTGATTTGACCTTGACCTAAGGTCACATTCAAAATTTACTGGTACACTTTTTGTTCAAAATGGCATATTTAAAATTAAAGATTGAACTTTTATCCTTCCATTAGAATAGGTTAGAACTTCCGTTTTTTATATCTACTAGTGTTTTATCACGCTTAGTGGAGGGTAGCCTGGCGTCAACACGTAATGAAGGGGTCCAGAAATGCCTCCCCTGAGATTTCACCAATTAAGAGGGTTAGGAAAACGCGTGTTGCGGGTTTTGTGAGAACTGTAGAATGTGTTTTTTAAGCTAGATTTCATGGACCTAGACCAGTATCCTCAAGGTCAAATGAGGTCATAGAGGTCAAATGTAGGCCGTACCTGACACTTAGCGAAATGCCGTTATCGTGCGAAGCAAAGTTGCGAATACACTTTGAGCGAGCAAATTTCATGAAGAGAAGATATAAATTGTTCTCTGGAATATTTAGGTCGAGGTCGGTCAAGGCAATTGACCAATGGCACCACAACGTGAGATATTTCCATAATGGATGCACATACGTTGAAGCTGGCAAATAAGCAGCCATTAAGCAATCAATGCGTTTGAGCTTGACCCATGGTCTTTGGCCTGTGACCTGGAACTTAGCATTCTGTAACCTCAGCTGAAACATCAAAACATCATACACGTTTTGCCAGGGAACGTCATGTGACCGTAAGCTCTGGGATCAACAATTGCGATAATGTTATATGAGCTTGGTCTGTAACCTATGATCTAGTGAAATGATCTTAACATACAACTCTGACGATACTACGTTTTCACCGCACAGCTAGGTCTGCAATGCATTTGAACTGGTGTGATCGCACATAGGCGTCGGAAAAGAAGGCCAGGGGACCTGGCTCCCACTTTTTGGCCCAAAATCTCCTTATCTCAGTCAAAATGGGTGAAAACCTGAAATTTGCATAAACAGTAACTGTGGAAGGCAACGAGGAGCCCAAATTTGAACAGTTTTTGGTCATATCGTGGAAAGGTTTTTGTCAGCATCAGGTTGAAGTTTGACTGGCCCCCACATTTTTCCGGTGGCGATGCTTATGTGACCGCAGGTTATGACTATTTAGGAATATACATATGATTTTGTAAGCCTATAGGTCAGTCAGTGCGTAAACATAGAGGACAGATTTTCAAAGTTCTTTCCAAAATTAACTCGCTCATCGATGTTGTTTTTCTGCCACGAAGGGTTTCCGGCCACCTCGGGTAATTATGCTTAAGCCCTGTCCGAATGCGTGTTAATGCTCATTACAGTGCTTTAACCTTCGCCCGGGTGGGGGTCTTTTAGACCCCCCTCGGGTTTTTCCAAAGTGACCAAAAAACGGCGGCGCGCAGCGCCGCCAAACTTGGTCTGGCTGTTCTTTCATCATTTTTACATCTTTCCTGGAAAATTTTGGCTCAAGGTCATATCAGGTCAGTTCACCAGGCCAGGTGAAGTGACCTCACCTAAAAAATGTTTAGGACCGCATAACTAAAAGAGGCGTTAATCAATCAAGTTCAAACGTATACCACATATTGGGCCCACCAGGAGCTACAACATTTGTTCCGGGAATTTTGATGTTGGTGACCTAAGTTCATGTGCAGAGTTCACCTCCCCATTGTCAATACATGGGGAAAATCACGAAATGAGCTTTTCTCAGTAAGTATGGATGGAATCAACTTCAAACATCGGTTGTGACTTGCTCTTAGCCCATTTCTGAAGCTGATTCCAAAATTTTTGACTTGTGACCTTTAAAAGGTCACCTTAGGTCAAATAAGCATTTTTTGGTGATTTCCTCTATAAAAATTTGAATTAACTAAGATAGAGCTTTTATTTTGTCACCAAAGTGTTTGTATAGTCACTGCAAGTCAAATGATATACATCATGACTATACCAGGTCAAGTTGGGTCAGACCGTTGACCTGGGTCAGGTCAAATTCTTAAATTTGACCTGGCATAGCAATATCATATATCATTCGATTCGTATTGACGAGAGGATTGCAATGGTGCATAAACTATGGCTGTATCTTGTTTGGTTTGGAAGCTATTAGCGAAAAAATAAACGCCTTTATGCATGGGTGGCTATGGACATTCCCAAGAATATGCCCAATATTTAGTGACCTGTAGCTCCCTAGGCTTTGACCTGACACGAAAATGAATGTCACTGTAATGAAAGCGCATCTCAAGAGCTTTCGAATAGTGTTAGAAAAATGTTTCTAGCTATTATACTTTTTGAGATATATGAGGTTTTCTTAGTACACCTCATATTAGCGATTTTGACCTATTTTGACCTCTGGTGACCTTGATATTGACCTGACAAGAAAAATGAACAAAGTATTTTCGATATCATTTTCGAAGAGCTATCGATTGCCGTTTTGCGCTTTTTTCTAGCTCTCTTATTTTTTGAGATCGTGGGGGTCTTTTTTTAGCCCCCCCCACCAGGGCGAAGGTGGCTCGTACGCGCCACCGGGGCAAGGGTTAAAGGATGACAATAACTCGTCGCTGGGGCTTCGACAGTACCTATATTGGAAATGTAGTGGGACGAAATGGTGATACAATAGGAACAGTGCTAGAAGTCTGGTGAAAGCCAAATAAGCAATCGTGGTTTCCCGTGTTCATATATATAACTCGCCTATCGCGTCAATTCAAATAAGTTTTTTCTGCATTGGACCGAAGCAAGCATTTCCCACTTGCGAGTTAGAACTATAGCAATACTCTCTCCTTGACGATATCTGTGCGCGATTTTACTCTCCTTAAAGTTGAAGGAAGCAAGCATTTGTCAACACGTGGAAAAATATGTATGTATGTACACCGGACACCGGTTTGCAACAATGCACCGAAATACAGGAGCTGGCACCTCCATGAGCTGTCTTTTTGTTGAGCTGACCTTACGCTGTCACAGTAGGCAGCTCTGTTCTGCCCAGTGGCGGATCCAGGGGGAAGCAAAAACGACATGTCCCCCAAATGGAAAGCTAGGGGCAAAAATATATTCCCCCTCCCTACCCCAAGCGGTCGACCTCCTTTATGCCCCGACTCATTTTTAATTTATAAGGAAGATTTTGGTGCTTCAACTCTCAACCTCAAACAGAACCAGTGAAGTTCAGTGTAAATATTGGATCTAGGATAGAAAAAAGTATCTTGAGCCCATACCTTTTTCACCCCGTGACATTGTTTTTGCATTTCCAAAATATCCCAAATCCTACTGTCAAATCATATTATTGTAGCACAATTTTTCACTGGGTGACGTTTTTTTCTTTTTTCCTTTTTGACTTTGGTTTGCTCCTCCCAAACCAACCGGCTAGATCTGCCACTGGTTCCGTCGATGTCTTCAGAGAGCTCTCGCACCTGCATGGTGTTCAGGTTTACGGGTGTGAAACGATGAAACCGTTGGGTGCCCTTGATCTTCAACGCCGAGCTGTACGCTGCACGCCAAGCGGACGCTGATGCCCTTCAGCAGGACCTATCTCATCTCTGCCAGTGGTCAAAAATTTGGAAACTGAAACTAAACGCAGCTAAATGCAAATCATTTCGGATGACACTGAAAACTAAACCACTGGCAACAAATTATACCATTGGAAACACTGTGCTAGAGCACGTGGAGCAAATTCGTGATTTAGGCATAATTCTGGACACAAAATTGACCTTTAGGGCACACATTGACCAAACTGTGAAGAAATCAAATCGTGCGCTGGGCGTTCTCATTAGATCCTTTCAGAAGGCCAACCCGAGAGGATACCTCAACGTTTCATCTGTTTTAACTTCATACTATGCCTATGTGCGGTCGAACATGGAATACTGTAGCGTTGTGTGGAACGGAGCTGCTGTGTCGCACACCGAGCGATTGAGCCGGGTAGAACACAAGTTTTTAATATGGCTCAACTCACACAGTCGCCACCCATCACCATCACTGGCCTATGTAAACCTGCTCAAACACTTCGGGGTTGTTTCTATAGCAGCTAGGCGAAAACAGCATGACCTCATGTTTGTCCGAAACATTCTGAGAGGGCGTATCTCTTCATCATCTCTTCTCGCGGCATTCTACTTGCATGTCCCATCTCGTGCTACCCGTCAGCAACCACGAACCCTGCTGAAAGTGCCGTATGCAAGGGTAGACACCGCCAAAGAAGGCCTCTTTACGAGACTTCCGAGGCAACTGAATTTATTTTTACAAATGTGCCCGACAGTAGATGTTTTCACGGATGCCTACCAATCATTTCGGTCACAAGTTAAAGCCTATGTCGCCTCTCTGTAGCTTAGCTGTTCTATGTACCAGTGATGTACCCTATGATGCGGATAGATTTTAGTGATTTTTATTGCTTTTATTGTCTTTTAGGAACTTTTATGGCTTATTGTCTTTTAGGGACTTTTAAGGTTTTATTATATTTTATGTCCCTCTGTTGTCTTTTATGGTTTGTATTGCCTGTGTGTATTCATAGGTATTATTTGATGCGCTACTTCCTTTTTAGGTCATTTTAATTAAGGTCTTGTAGCGCTTCTGCTTTAATGCTGTGTATGTACATATTGTTCAATGTTTTATCTCCTGTACTTCGCCGTTTATTGGGGCCATCCCTGTAGGTGATAACTCAAATAAATACAAATACAAATACAAATACCGCTGTATCAGTCGTTTTGACATTTCAAAGACCTCCTCTCTACTGACAAACGCGAAATGGCTTGTGGTGTCGGAGTATTGCGTCAGAAAAGAGAACATCAATAGAGGATCCAAGATCTGATCCTTTTATTCTCTCCTTAAGCTTACCTTGGCTGTTCTTCTAACTTTACCGCCAACTCCGTCCCGTGGCTGGTAGCAAAGAAGTGTCATTCACATGGTATTTGAAAGTCTATCTGGATGATAACACACATTAATAAAGTGAAAATTGTTTTTGTATTGGCCACCGCACCCGTCTGATACGTAATGTATTTTCTTCAAACTTGGAATGTGGGTGCGTAGCCAAAGTACGAGATTGTGCTGCAAGGTATGAGCCATGACGTGAGAGTGCTTTAAGTCGTCACTTAAAAAAACAACTTCTACTGCACCGGACTCCATCCTCAATCAAGTATGGAACAAAAAGGTGTACAGTCACCTGCTTTGCAGACCAGTGATACGACTGAGCAGCATTTTGCGCAGTACATGTATTATTTTCTGATGAGTCATCGATGACTACGGCTTCCCCCGTTGGTGCCTTTTCCTTCCAGTTTGCTATATAATGTTCTTGAGCCATAGAGATGTAGTGGTGACCGGTTAGGTTACATACCTTCTCACTCAGGAAATCAACAAATCGCTCTATATTGTCCACGCAATCCGAAAGCGTCGATTCTCTCTCTGATTTTGACCATTCTTTGAACGTAATATCTTCAGAAGCCATTTTAACGGAGTCAAAAGAGTATATATAAATACTCCCCAACCTCCTCCTCTCCAGGGCTCCGTTGACGTGAGGGTGTCCACTGTCACCGTACTGTTATTTTTTTCAATATCACTGTTTCAATATATCCAGAGCTGCAAAAATCTCAAATCTGTCGGGCACTTTCGAAAAAACCTCCCAATCTGTCGGGTGGTTAGGATAGGACTATTAAAATTGTCTAAAACCCATTCAATTGGTAAAATGTTCCTACTCTTTTTCCACATTCTTAATAGAAAATACTAAAATTAGCATAAAAAACTTCAAGTTTGGCACCAATGGATATCATTATCCTTATTTTTGTGCTCTGATCCTTATATGTGTGATATCCTTATTTTTCGTGCTCTGAAGCCGCCTATGGAAAATCTAAGTGGAATGGCACAAGTCTATTAATTTTCAAAACTCTAGAACTGAGACTGTTCTTCGGGTTTTCAATTATCAGACACGCTCAGGAAATTAAGGTTATCGGCAGAAACCTATAACAAATTGAATACCGAACCACCAATTCCCATTTTCTGGAGTCACCATTGGTAAAGGAAATTTATTATTGGATGTAATTTGAGATTTGTGGACGTACAGCATACAAATAGTGTGTGTCAAAGTCAGCTCGACTGGGTCTTGAATAAGACTCAGTCTTGAATTCAGATGATTTAGGTCACAGGTGGAAATATACAATAACATGAAAAGCAGCCCCCCTTTTTCAGTCCTCTGCAGCCGCCATTGACAAAAAATGCTGCACTAGAATGAGAATAAGTGATATTTTGTTATTATGTTACATAGTCCAGCCCAGAATACTTAAGAAATATAGTTTGCAATGGAAGAAAGCTGACCTGGTTCCCATACCATGCGGTTACTTATGCCAGCTTCTGCAGATTTTCATGATTTCAGTTTTTTGGAGGTGGGAGGGGGTAATTTGGAAGGAACCCCCAAAATTTATATATGGATTTTGCTCTGATGGCCAGACAAACAAGATTGGAGGGGCACTTTTTTGATATTCGAAAGTGTTTTTAAGCATCATGGCTACTTGTAGTTGAATACAAACATGTAATATTAGCTTTCCATGACTTTAAATGCATGTTTACATGAAAAATCCTAAATTTTGAAGCTGTTGGCTATCTCAAAGTTCTTTATGCATTGCCGTGCTCATTTCCATGAGGGTACGTGGTTTAGGATCTGAAGTTCATGAGGCTAATAAATAACCTTAAGTCAGTTAGATAGTAAATGTCAAATAAATATCATGTTTCCAAGGAAGTTAAGAGTAAAAGGAATGAGTAAAGGTTGCACTAGGCTGTGTTTTTGTTATATCTTTGTCCCCTTGACATAGATCATAGGCATATTTAGGTAAGTGAATAAAATGAAATAGGAGAAATAGTTTGGTACTTAAAACTCAAATTAATGTAGAAAGGTGAAGAGTTTTGTTTCTTTGGCATCTACAAATCCACTGATGAAGGTATGCAACTTTTGTGGTTAATTCTGGACAAACAGGCATTGGATTTAAAAGAAGATGGAAGGGAAAATCAAATGTTTTAGTCTAATTTGACCAGTCTGCTGGTAAAATTCATTTTTCCCTTATTAATATCATTTAAAATTATTGATCAACAGTGGGCATAACATACTGTGTGGAAATAAATGTAAGCTGCCGAAATTACAACGAACACCACATCACTTACTTCTTTGTTTTCTCCCCACACTGTTCTGATCTGCCCGCTGTTTGATCCATGCTTCAAAACGACCTCCTTGGCCAAAACCACTGTTTCTGAACTTGCAGGGCAGCCCAGAATGCTTGATTCGCTGATGCTCCTTAAAAAAACGTTTCCCGCCAAAATACCCACATCCCTCAAATCCACATTTAAGCTTGACACGGGACGGTGGAAGGGGCTTCAGCTTAATCGGAGCCATTTATCAGCCCTTCAACTATGGACGATGAAATCCAGGCTCAACCAGTTTACTCAAGATGTATACCAAAGTAATGCGAGAGAAAAATAATCAAAAACACAACCTTCCACAAGGCAACACACCAAACCGCAGGGCTGCTTTTCTTCAAACCAAAGATACCTTTTACACTTTTTACACTGGCTTTGCCGCAAGGGCGCTGTTCAAACAGCGCCCTTGCGGCAGCGTTGAGCGTACTTCCAAACGAAGGAAACGAGGGAAAAAAACTGTTTTGCCTGTCGCCTTTACCTTTACGGCGGCCTGTCGGGCCAGGCTGTCGCGTGCTATGGAATACAAATCGGGCCCGACAGGCCGGTGAAGGAATTTTTCCAGCAGAGGATTTTCTGGGTGACGTTTAAAAGGCCCTCTGTACATAAGGCCCTCTATTCAAAGGTTCCTCGATTCATAAGTCCCTCGAAAAGACCCTCTGTGCATAAGCCCTCGATTTTCCATCGGTTCTTGCCGCACACTGGCTTGATATGGGAGAGGTGCAAATTCATGAAAAACTTGTTGAGTGAAAGAGGTGACAATTCTAATATTGAGTTTTTTTAGAACAAAAAATATTTTCTGCTTCCTTTCAAGATTTTTTTTTCTCACAGATTGTAAGATCTGTCGCAAGACCTTGGCCGTGCCCTAAAATCTGTCGGGCACTTTATGACCCGAGAGCCCGACTTTTTGCAGCTCTGAATATATCACTGTTATATGTTTCAAACGTTTCGCGACTTTTTCCGTATAATCCCGGCACTTCACTAAAGGTGTCCGGTATGACGTACATACATTTGACATTTATGACCTGATTTGACCTTAAAGATATAGATATAAGTCCATACAATTGAGCTCAAATAAAACAGTTTACAGGCCTCACAAATCCCGGAACATGTGTTTTCCTAACCCTCTTAATTGGCGAGAGATCAGGGAGGCATTTCAGGACCCCCTTCATTACGTATTAACACCAGTCCACCCTCCACTGTGCGTGTTAAAAACACTAGTATATATAAAAAACGGATGTTCTAACCTATTTTATTGGACAGAAAAAAGTTTAATCTTTAATTTGAGATATTCCATTTTGAAAAAAATGTGTACCAGCAAATTTAGGACATGACCTTAGGTCAAGGCCAGATCATAGATTTTTTCACAAGTGACCTAGGGTCAAACGGACTTCAGATTCGAGTTTTTCGGTTCATTTCAGACAGGAAAATGTATATTCAATGCATAGTTCATCAGTCTCTGTGGGTTGTATGGTCACCTAAAAATGCACTGTAAGCAGATTTTCAAAAAATGCCTGAGGCAATAACTTCTAAAGTTTTACTCCGATTGAGCGGAAACTCTCAGATTCGGCTTTGGGGCCCATGACAACCCTATATGCCAATTTTAAAGAAAATCGGAGAGGTACCGTGTAGGCCTTGGTCGAGCGGTGCTGGAATTGCCCATTGCCAGGTGGTGTAAATTTGAGCCATGCTGCTCGAAATTTAATGCCCTGCGCCGTTGAACCTAGATGGAACTAGACTACATTTAGCGATTTCAACTATTGTTTGACAATTAAGCGCCTCTTTTGGTGAGCTAAGACATTCTGTCGCCTTTCGAAGCACCCGGGAATAGTATAGGCACGTAATCCGTTTGCAGATAATGCCTCATCGTCGCCAATAATCGTACGGGCGGAGCTCATCTGGTGCCCCCTGGAGCTGATCATGTGCCCTCTGAGCTGATCTGGTGCCCTCGTAGTCAATCTGGTGCCCCCTGAGAAAATAAGTGTGGCTTCTGAACCTATATAATACTTCCTGAGTTAGTCTGATGCCTCCGAGCTTGCCTGGTGCCCTATTAGCTGTTGTAGTGCCCATTGAGCCGATCCGGGCCCCTGAGCTTATTTAATGCCTCCCAGAGTTGATCTACTGTTTAGGGGTGCAGCCAGGGGGCACAGGGGGCACGTGCCCCCATCAATGCCAGGGTGCCCTTTTGTTTTCCAGGTGGTGTACCCAATTTGGGCCGTGCTGCTCGAAATTTAATGCCCTACGCCGTTGAACCTAGGTGTAACTGGACCGCATGTAGCGATTGAAACTATTGTTAGGCAATTTAATACTTTTTTCGGTCAACTAGGGCATTTTGCCGCCTTTCCAAGCACCCGGGAAGAGTATGGGCTCCTAGTATGTACCCACCTAATGCCTTATCGTCACCAATAATCGTACGGATGAAGCTAATCTGGTGCCCCTTGAGCTCATGTCGTGGCCTCTCCGCTTGTCTTGGCCCCTTGAGCTGATTACTTGCCCTCTAAGCTGATCTGGTGCTCCGGAGTTAATAGAGTGCCCCACTGAGCAAATAATTGTGCCTCCTGAACCTAAATAATGCCCTCTGAGTTAGTATAATGCCTCCGAGCTTGCTTGGTGCACTAATAGCTGATTTAGTGCCCCTTGAGCTGATTCGGGCCCCCAAGCTGATCTCATGCCTCCCCAAGTTGATCCACTGTCTCCTAAGTCAATATGGTGCCTCTTCAGCTGATTAGGTGCCCCCTCAGCTGATTATTAATGTCTCCTCTGAAGACCTGGTCCCCCCCTGAGCTGGTTATTGATGTCTCCTTAGATGGTCTGGTGCCCCTGAGCTGGTTTGGTGGGCCCTGAGCCCATCTTGTGTCCCTTGAGCTGTTATGTTGCTCCCTGAGCTGACTTAGGTTCCTGCCATAGTCTGGGGGCTGGAAGCTGATCTGAGCCCCCGAGCAGATCGATCTGGTACCACCTGAGATGCAATAATGCCCCTGAGTCGATCTGGTACCTCCTGAGTCCATCTGCTGCCCTCTGAGCTAATATGGTGCCTGAGCTAAGCTGACCTGGGCCTCCTTACGTGATTTCATGAGCAGCTCTAAAGCCCTGGGCTGAGCTGGGTCCACAGAGGCTGATGAGGCTTGAGATTGTATGGGGCTCCTGAGCTGATTAAGTACCTCCTGACTTGATCTGGTATTCCTGAGCTGGCCGTGGACCACTGATCTGATTTTTTGTACCCTAAGCTAATCTGGTGCCCTATGGGCATCTGGTGTCCCCTGAGCAGCTCTGGGGCTTTTGAACTGATTGGGCCCCGAGCTGGTGAGGGATCCCTGAGCTGATTTAGTACCCCTGACTTGAACTTGCCCCCTGAGCTGATCGATCTGGTGCACCCTGAGCATATATACTGCCCCCGGAACTTAACTAATGCCCCCTGCGTCGATCTGGTGCCTGCTGAGTCATCAGTGTGTCTCCTGAGCCCATCTTATTCCCTCTGAGCTAGTCTGGTGCTACATTGCTAGTATGGTGCCCTTTAAGCTGACCTGGACCTCCTGGTGTGATTACGTGATTTCCTGAGCAGCTCCCAGGCCCTGGGCTGAGCTGGGCCCACAGGGGCTGGTGAGGGCCCCTGAGATGGTATGGGGCTCCTGAGCTGATTAAGTGCCTCCTGACTTGATCTGATATTCCCGAGCTGATCTGGGCTCCGCGCTGGTCGGGGACCACTGATCTGATTGCTTGTTCCCGAAGCTGGTGCCCTATGGGCCGATCTGGTGTACCCTGAGCAGCTCTGGGGCTTTTGAACTGATTGGGCCCCAAGCTGGTTAGGGATCAATGAGCTGATTAAGTTCCCCTGACTAGATCTTGCCCCTGACCTGACATGAGGCCCCTGAGCTGATCTGGGGCCCCAAGAGCTAATCTGGGGCCCAAGAGCGGATCTGGGTTCTGAGGGTAGGTACCCTGAGCTGGTCTGAGCGCTGAGCTTGTGAGAGACCATAATGTTGGCTTGGGGCCCCTGAGGTGAGCTGGCGCCTTATACTGTTGTGGGGCTTCTTGAACTGGTTTAAGGCCCTATGAGCCTATCTGTGGCCCATTGAGCTAGCCTGATGACCTCGTCTCTAGGGCCAATGAGCTAGTCTAGTCCCTGGGTGAAGCATGAGCTGCTCTGGGCCCTGATCTACGTCAGGCCCAAAGGGGTACACCACCTGGCAATGGGCAATTCCAGCACCGATCGACCAAGGCCTACATGGTACCTCTCCGATTTTCTTTAAAATTGGAGGCCTCTGATCCACACTTGGGGGCCCCAGAGCTGGTCTTGAATAGATGGGTAATAAGAATACGATGGAAACTCCCCTTGTTAACTAGGAAACCCTGGTTATATAAATTGCTTATTACACTGGGGGATTCTGGGAAGGGATGATAAAAAGGCATGTGCCCCTGAGCCCACAGCACAGTCCCTTAACCCTCGCCCCACCGGGGGGGCCATCGATGGCCCCCTAAGGTTTTTCCGCGATAGCAGAAAAACGACGAGGCGCAGCACCGCAGTTGAGGGCTCTACCTCTCACTGCATCATTTTCCCATCATCCCTGAAATTTTTTACCCCGGGTCACCCAAGGTCAGGTCACCAGACGAGGTCAACCAAGGTCACCTCACTTTACTTTAGAGCTCTGTAAGAGCTACATTTCAAAGTCGATCGATTTGAAACTTCCTACACTTCATAACCCCTCCAGGGTCTATAAGGTGTATATCCGGGATTTTTCGATTTCGTGCCCTGAGGTCAGGTCACGATGCGACCTCTCCCATTGGAAAAGCATAGGGAAAAGTTGTTTCATGATATAAAAGCCACAAAAATGATCGCAAATACTCAGACTGCTCAGAACAACGTTTTTGGACACCCTTTCACGGATCCCAGGGGTCATATTTGCCCTTTGACTTTTCCAAGGTCATCCAAGGTCACCAGAGGTCAAAAACAGTATTTTGGCAATAACTTTTGACCTAATTAAGCTAGAGCGGTGAAACAAACACCATCGTGTTTGTCTTGTCACTGGCTTTCATTTGATATACGGCAAGGTCACTTTGTGACCTTTCGTGGCCTCAGGTCATATTAGGTCACGAGGTGACCTCTGGAGGTCAAACCACTGGCGGGAGGTCTTTACGTTCCACATAGCGGAAAAAGTACTGGCAATTTGCTATCAAATGTACTTTACCAGGCCTCAATAGCTCTAATGACATAAGAGTTATGCCCAGTTTGCTCAATCATTGCATATTTGAGTGAAAATAGCCGTTCTTGACCTAATTTGACCTCTGGAGGTCAAACCATTGACCTGAGCACTAAAACATGCGAAGTAATTTCTTACTGAATTCACGCAAGCTTTCTATTGCACTTTGCAGATTTGCGCTAACGCCCATATTTTCGGAGTTAGAGGGGGGCCATCGATGGCCCCCCGGTGGGGCGAAGGTGGCGCCGGACCCCCCGGTGGGGCGCGGGTTAAACCAGGATTTCTACTAATTAATTTAAATGAATTACTAATTTTCATAATTTTCAGCCCTGTCCCACCATCCCCATCCAAACCATCGGCCTGTTCACAATTTCTTTACTCTTAACTGGGACCGATCCTTGATAATATGGAACTCAATTAATGCGTTCAAAAAGTATCTCCCAAATTATTCCGGCAGCAAAAATTGTATTCTTCCAAAGTCACTATGCCACTCCTCGTCCCATGGCGACTGTGGGAGGCGAAGAACTTAATCTGCGTTCAACCAGGGCTCACTCGTCACGGCAAAACCAGTTGGTATAGCAAATTACTATTCGACTCCAATATTTCTTAACTTGCACATGTTAACAGATATCACAGGCTCCGCTGATTTCTCTGATGTGAAGTAATTGCATGAGTTGGCCTATTTTCCCTTAAATCTATTCAAAACAGTCGTGTTTTGGCTAGTTCCATGACATTTTGGTGAAATTTTTTTCTGTTTTAATCGAGTTTTCCTTCTCCGTCAATGCTTGATTTGCATTTTTATCAAACCAAGATCCCAAAAAATGATATAAACAAAGATCTAGTACGTTTTTTTAGGTTGCGTTAAACAGTGCCCTTTTTCTCTCGGGGTGCCCCTCAAAGTTGGTGTGCCCCCATGCCAAAGCTCTGGCTGCGCCCCTACCGCCCCTAGTCCATAACTTTCACCCCGAGTTCTCATTGCCGCCCTCGCATTTTCACTTCCACTCTGATTCGCGCCACTCCTTCTTCATAGCTATTGTCCCTGGCTCATCACTGCCGCCAACGACTTATGACGTCAGTGTCCCAAACTTGGTTTTGCACGTATAGGGTGCTGAGTGTAGAATTAATATTGGAGGATATAGTTCGTGAGTGGAAAATGCCAGCTATAATTTTGCAAAAGCCAGTTGAAGCCCTTATTTAAGCCCTACTTACATTAGGAGGAATATTCTCAACTTGAAAAGCGAGTGGAAAATTGCGTGAAAATAACACAAAAATGAGTGGAAAATTCGGCTTACCCGGGTGTCGCTCTCCATCCAGAACCCTGATATTTGGGACACTGTATGACTTTGCCCTGTTTTTTTGCCGTCCCGTCCAATCACTGTTGCCCCCAGCTTATCACTTCCATCCTAATGTGTGCTGTTCTTAGTCCATAACTACCGCCCTGGGCTCATCACTGCAGCACTGATTCTTACCGCCCCTATGTGTTAGGGTAAAAAATAAGGGACGCTTGGGCAAAAATAAAGGGCATGCACAGGTGCAGTGGAATTGCTATCTTTATTAATATTTACACGAACTGTTGAGAGAGCTATCGGCGTTTTGCTCTCTTTTCACGTAGTTTTAATTTAAAGTTCTTTGCTTTCATTTCAATTGTCACCCACTCTGTTATTCCGAAGGTAAAATCTAACCCCGCAAAACTGATATGCTTCATCGTGGATAGATTTACAACTCAGATTGGATTCTTTTAAGATGTGTATGGAGCTTTGGTATGTTGCCTAAAAAGCAAACATGTTTGGAAAAAGCTGTAAAATGCATGCCCAATGTTCACCCATTAACCCGCGCCCCACCGGGGGTCCGGCGCCACCTTCGCCCCACCGGGGGCCATCAATGGCCCCCCTCTAACTCCGAAAATATGGGCGTTAGCGCAAATCTGCAAAGTGCAATAGAAAGCTCGCGTGAATTCAGTAAGAAATTATTTCACATTTTTTAGTGCTCAGGTCAATGGTTTGACCTCCAGAGGTCAAATTAGGTCAAGATCGGCTATTTTCACTCAAATATGCAATGATTAAGCAAACTGGGCATTACTCTTATGTCATTAGAGCTATTGAGGCCTGGTAAAGTACATTTGATAGGAAATTGCCAGTACTTTTTCTGCTATGTGGAACGTAAAGACCTCCCGCCAGTGGTTTGACCTCCAGAGGTCACCTCGTGACCTAATATGACCTGAGGTCAGGAAAGGTCAAAAAGTGACCTTGCCGTATATCAAATGAAATCCAGTGACAATACAAACACGATGGTGTTTGTTTCACTGCTCTAGCTTAATTAGGTCAAAAGTTATTGTCAAAATACTGTTTTTGACCTCTGGTGACCTTGGATGACCTTGGAAAAGTCAAAGGGCAAACATGACCTCTGGGATCCGTGAAAGGGTGTCCAAAAACGCTGTTCTGAGCAGGCTGAGTATTTGCAATCATTTTTGTGGCTTTTATATCATGAAACAACTTTTCCCATGCTTTTCCAATGGGAGAGGTCACCTCGTGACCTGACCTCAGGGCACGAAATCGAAAAATCCCGGACATACACCTTGTAGATCCTGGAGGGGTTATGAAGTGTAGGAAGTTTCAAATCGATCGACTTTTGAAATGTAGCTCTTACAGAGCTATAAAGGTGAAGTGAGGTGACCTTTGTTGACCTCGTCTGGTGACCTGACTTTGGGTGACCCGGGGTAAAAAAATTCAGGGATGATGGGAAAATGATGCAGTGAGAGGTAGCGCCCTCAACTGCGGTGCTGCGCCTCGTCGTTTTTCTGCTATCCCGGAAAAACCTTAGGGGGCCATCGATGGCCCCCGGTGGGGCGAGGGTTAAGGCCCGGTAGACCATTTTTGGACGGTCGTTTCAAAAGAACTTGTACGTATCGCTTTTCACTCTATGCTCGCTGGAATCATGTTGGCATGACATAAGTGTCGCCACCGACAAAGAAGTGGGGGGGGCAGCCAAACTTCAACCTGATGCTGACACAAAACTTTCAACGTCAGGACCAAAAACTGTTCGAATTTGGGCTCTTCGTTGCCTCCCACAGCGGCTGGATATAAGAATGTCCGGTTTTCTCTCATTTTGACTGAGATCAGGAAATTTTTGGCCAAAAAGTGGGCGAGCCAGGCCCCCCTGGCCCCCCTTTTCCGACGCGTATGTGGCATGAAATGAAAGCCTGAGAGTTCCTGTTAAACCGAAAAAATGCTGCGTTGCACCGTAAGATTCAAAATGGTAGAGTCTTAAGTTTTGCCGTTTTTACCCTTCGCGACCTTAGAGTTAGACTACTAATTTGCATATCATGGAAAAATGAGGGCAGCTGTGAATATGATAATACCAAAAATGCAAGAGAACTTATGGAACGGAATGAGATATATAATGAGTTTTCGATCGGTGTGTGTAAACCTGGGTTGCCGAAATTTCGAGCGACCAACTTTGGACCGCCGGGCCCCAGCGTCAAGTGCAAGTTGAGTTCGTTGCCGCGAAAACGCTGCGCGTGGCGGCATTATTGTGGCATTGTTGTGTCGTAAACCTTGAATGTGAACAGCGGCAGTCGTGGATTCAGACCAGTAGGAAGCGGGGCATACCTGTAGCAATAGGGTCGTTCAAAAAAACATTTTTTTACTTTTCAGGCTCGAACCCACTTTTGCCCCCATTATATATTCAACATAGGCGGATCCAGGAAGGGGCAAGGGGGCACGTGCCCCCCCGATCGACCCTCGGCGCCCCCTGAAATGGTCACGGCGCCCCCCCTGAAAGGTCGATGACGCCCCCTGAAATGTCGCTTCCCACCCCCCCCAGGATGCGAAAGTCGGCGCCCACCGATAGGATTTGGCGCCCACCTGATAGGTTTTGCCGGTCAAAAGTGGCGCCCCCCTGGTCCGGATGGCTCCCCCGGAAGGTGCCCACCCGATCGGCAATCCTGGATCCGCCTATGATATTCAATTCTGATTTCAATGAGCCACATTTAAAGCGTCTACAACAGCGGGAAAGATCGCCTCAAAACGGTTAAAGATTTCATGTTTCGGGCGCGATTGGCCACCCGGCGTTGCAGTCCCCCCTTGTTAAATTGGGATGAAAGGGGTGCATACCTACTGCATAACTTACCAGTAAAGACAGCGTGGCATGTGCTTGTGTATAAGAGCGGTAGATGGGATTTAACATGCAGACATTTACTTATCAGATGTATTTGCAGCGCAATACAAATACATGTTATTCCACAAAAAAATCTGAAATTAAGTGGTTCAGCACCCTAGTGCTCTAAATCCTGACAGAACAGGAATGCCTTCTGGAGGCGAACCTTTCTCTGGTAACATTCATTGGAGAACGTCGTTGGGGCGGGTGCTTCTCGTTATTGTCCTGTGAATTATTTAAGAGCTCTGATACTGCTAGAAGAAGACCCTGCTGCCTATTTTTACCCTTTGAATGGCTCACGAAATCTTCCACCAGCTTCACACCACGCTGTGGGATCATTCACCACATTAAGTTCTGGAATACCTTGAAACAGGAGAAGTTATACCAGTCACCAGCTTCTTAACCCGCGCCCCACCGGGGAGTCCGGCGCCACCTTCCCCCCACCGGGGGCCATCGATGGCCCCCTCTAACTCCGAAAGTATGGGCGTTAGCGCAAATCTGCAGAGCGCATTAGAAAGGTCGCGTGAATTCAGTAAGAAATTACTTCACATGTTTTAGCGCTCAGGTCAATGGCTTGACCTCTTGAGGTCAAATTAGGTCAAGATCAGCTATTTTCACTCAAATATGCAATGCTTAAGCAAACTGGGCATAACGCTTGTGCCATTAGAGCTATTGAGATGTGGTAAAGTACATTGGATAGGAAAATCTCAAACCTTTTCCCGCTATGTTGAACGTAATGACCTCCCGCCAGTGGTTTGACCTCCAGAGGTCAACTCGTGGCCTAAGATGACCTGAGGTCACTAAAGGTCAGAAAGTGGTCTTGCCATATATCAAACGAAAGCCAGTGACGAGACATACACGATGGTGTTTGATTCAGCGCTCTAGCTTATATAGGTCAAAAGTTATTGTCAAAATACTGTTTTTGACCCCTGGTGACCTTGGATGACCTTGGAGAGGTCAAAGGGAAAATATTGCCCCTGGAATCCGTGAAAGGGTGTCTAAGAGCGCTTTTCTGACGAAGCCGAGCATTTTCAATCCTTTTTTGTGACTTTTAGATCATAAGACAGCTTTTCCCCATGCTTTGTCAATGGGAGAGGTCACCTCGTGACATGACCTCAGGTCACGAAATTGAAAAATCCCGGATATAAACCTTGTAGAGCCTGGAGGGTTCATGAAGTGTAGGAAATTTCAAATCGATCGACTTTGAAATGTAGCTCTTACAAAGTCTAAAGTTAAAGTGAGGTGACCTTGGTTGACCTCGTCTGGTGACCTGACCTTGGGTGACCCCGGGTAAAAAATTTCAGAGATGATGGGAAAATGATGTAGTAAGAGGTAGAGCCCTCAACCGCGGTGCTGCGCCTCGTCATTTTCCTGCTATCCCGGAAAAACCTTAGGGGGCCATCGATGGCCCCCTGTGGGGCGAGGGTTAACGGAGCCATTTCTGGTCAGAATATTTCAGATTCAGGCAATCGAATACCAGCCAGGTGACCTCCCCCATTGGAAAAACACGGAAAAATATGTTTTATGCTGTAAAGGTCACAGCTATGATTGCAAAGACTCAGATATCTCAGAATAAAATATCCATGGTTACCCTTCCACGGATTGCATGGACAATTTTGCCCTTTAAACCTCGCCCCACCGGGGCCCATCAGAGGTCTACCTCTCAACCCATCATTTTTCATCATCCCTGGATTTTTTAACCCCGAATCACACTAGGTCAGATCACCAGGTAAGGTCAACCAAGGTCACCTCACTTAAACTTTTGAACTCCACCGTAGCTGCATTTCTAGGCCGATCAATTTGAAAATTGCTACACCTGATGACCCCTCCAGGCTCTAAAAAAATTGTATCCCGGATATTACGAATTTGTAACCTGACTTCAGGTCATGAGGTGACCTCTCTAATAGAAAAAAGCATGGGGAAAAGCTCCCTTGTGGTCTAAAAGTCACAAAAAATGATTGAAAATGCTCAGATTGATCAGAAAAACATTCTTGACCACCCTCTCGCGGATTCCAGGGGCGATATTCCCTTAACCTATCTGAGGTAATCACAGATCACCAAGGATCAAAAACAATATTTGACTATAAATTTTGACCTAATTGAGCTGGAGCGCTCAATCAAACGTAATCGTATATGTCTCGTCACTGGCTCTCATTTGATATACGGCAAGATCACTCTGTGACCTTTCGTGACCTAAGGTCATGTTAGGTCACGAGGAGCCCTCTGGAGGTCACACCACTGGCGGGGGGTCATCATATTTCACATGGCGGAGAAAGCCCTGGCATTTTGCTATCAAATTTACCTTACCAGATCTTAATAGCTCTAATGACATGGAAGTTCTGCCCAAGTTTCTTAACACACGCCCCGCTGGGGTCTTGCATGACGCGCACCGCTGGAGGGGGAGGGCGTTTTTGGCCTCCTCCGTATCTCATTTCCCACGAAAGCTAGCGAAAAAATTACGGCCGGTGTTCGAAAGCTCTTAACAAGACGAAGAGATTTTATACAGATAATTTCTATGTCAGGTCAATATTGAGGTCAGCATAGGTCAAAGAAGGTTCCATAGGCTTACAACAGAGGCTATTCAGGAGTACGTTTCTCTCTCTAGATCTGTACTCAGTAGAGCTAGAGAAAATCTTTATGCATCATTGGATTCCTCTCATTGCGGCGCATCAAATGATGTATAATATAACCTTGCTAGGTCAAATAGTGAAAATTAACTGACCTCGAGCTAGGTCAGTGTCACAGAGTGACCTGGTATGGTGATGCTGCATATCAATCGACTCCCGCGACAATATAGGCACAGTTCAAGCAAAATGGGAGCTTTATTTCAATTCAGTGAGAAGTTATTGGCAAAACAATCACTCTATATTCCTGTGACCTGACATAACCTTTGAGAGGTCAGATGCTGAAAAACTTATATTTACGGTCAAGATCGTGGCAAGGATAGACGGTTTGAAGATTCTCAGCTTTATCTATCCAGTATTTGCTGAAAACGAACCCATTCTATTTTTCACCATAGACATATTTTTGGTACACCAAACTATGTTTTCGTCACCAATGGGGTGACCCAAAAATTGACCCCACCTTAGGTCAACAATATCGAAATTCCGAGAGAGCAGATATGTAGACCCTTATGATCTCATCATATTCTGAAAGTTTCAAACTGATCGGTTCGCAGATGTTCCCTAGGCGCCACTTCAAACTCGTGATTTTAGGTTTTGAGGTCGGGTCACTTGACCTTGAATAGCTCCTTGATCTGACATGACCTTGCCTCAAGAACTTGTTCAGGTGTGTACAATTGATCAGGGATAAGGTACCGTGAGTTTCGTTGTTCTGCGTCTCTTCGTTTTTGCGTTATCTGGGGAAAACCAGGAGGCGGGCAAAATTCGCCCCCAGCAGGGCGCGTGTTAACCCTCGCCCCACGGGGCCATCGATGGCCCCCCCTAAGGTTTTTCCGGGATAGCAGAAAAACGACGAGGCGCAGTACCGCGGTTGAGAGCTCTACCTCTCACTGCATCATTTTCCCATCATCTCTGAAATTTTTTACCCCGGGTCACCCAAGGTCAGGTCACCAGACGAGGTCAACCAAGGTCACCTCACTTCAACTTTAGAGCTCTGTAAGAGCTACATTTCAAAGTCGATCGATTTGAAACTTCCTACACCTCATGACCCCTCCAGGATCTACAAGGTGTATATCCGGGATTTTTTCGATTTCGTGCCCTGAGGTCAGGTCACGAGGCGACATCTCCCATTGGAAAATCATGGGGAAAAGCTGTTTCATGATATAAAAGTCACAAAAATGATTGCAAATACTCAGACTGCTCAAAACAGCGTTTTTGGACACCCTTTCACGGATCTCAGGGGTCATATTTTCCCTTTGACTTTTCCAAGGTCATCCAAGGTCACCAAGGGTCAAAAACAGTATTTTGACAATAGCTTTTGACCTAATTAAGCTAGAGCGGTGAAACAAACACCATCGTGTTTGTCTTGTCATTGGCTTTCATTTGATATACGGCAAGGTCACTTTCTGACCTTTTGTGACCTCAGGTCATATTAGGTCACGAGGTGACCTCTGGAGGTCAAACCACTGGCGGGAAGTATTTACAATCCACATAGCGGAAAAAGTACTGGCAATTTCCTATCAAGTGTTTTTACCAGGCCTCAATAGCTCTAATGACATAAAAGTTATGCCTAGTTTGCTTAATCATTGCATATTTGAGTGAAAATAGCCGATCTTGACCTAATTTGACCTCTGGAGGTCAAACAATTGACCTGAGCACTAAAACATGTAAGTAATTTCGTACTGAACTCACGCGAGCTTTCTATTGCACTTTGCACATTTGCGCTAACGCCCATATTTTCGGAGTTAGAGGGGGCCATCGATGGCCCCCGGTGGGGCGAAGGTGGCGCCGGACCCCCGGTGGGGCGCGGGTTAAGCCTTGCTTGTTTAAGTGCAAATAGGCTATCGTGACCCAACTCGACTTCTGGAAGTCAAACCATGGACCTGAACGCTTTATAATTTTCGGTAAAATCATGCTGAAATCACACGAGCTTTTCAATGCAGTTTGAAGATTTCCACTAGCCCACATATTTTCGGATTTAGAGGAGCCATCGATGGTCCCCGGTGGGGCGAAGGTGGCGCCAGACTCCTGCTTGGGCACGGGTTAACTTATCTGAGGTCGTCAAAGGTCACCAGGGGTAAAAAACAGTATATTGACGATAACTTCTGACCCTAATCAGGCTGGGGCGTCGAATTAAACCTCATCGTGTTTGTCCCGTTACTGGTTTTCATTTGATATTAGCAAGACCACTTTGTCACTTCCCTCAGGTCGGGAGGTCATTATGTTGCACATACCGGAGAAAGCCGTGGAATATTCCTATAAACTTTACTTTGTCTCAATAGATCTAAATATATGCCATGCCATCTCAAAAATCAATAGATGGCATGAGAGCTGTGCTCATTTGGCGTAATCGTTACATTCTTTAGTGAAAGTGGCCCCACCCAACATAGATTAACTTCTGGAGGTCGAGCCATTGACCTGAGCGCTAAAACATATGGAGGAAACCCATACTAAATTAACACGGGCTTCCCAATGCACCTACAGATTTGCTTCAACCCCCATATTTTTGTAGGTAGAGTGAGGCGATTGATGCCCACCGGTGGGTTAAAGGTGGCACCGGATCCCCAATGGGACGCGGGTTAAAAAGACCCCGATGGCAGCAGCCCTACCCCCGGTTAGGCGGAAGTGGCACCTGAGGCCCGAGTTGGAAGGGAAATGCAAATCAGGAAAACAATCTTTACAATGACATTTTTTAGCATATTGTTCGGGATTCTACTGCAATGGAACTCCCCTGGAATTATAGAAGGGCATTTAATCTCTAACAACAGCATCCATGAGGGATACCGGTTCTCCCATGGGAAATGCGGAGCACTCGGAAGAGTGGCACCTTTTTGTACCTGATTCGTTTGCGAACATCAGCGAGAACAAACATTTGTACTTACAAACGCAAGCGAGTACAAACATGTGTGTTTACCAATATTTCCGCTTGCGGACAGAAGTTTTTGCGATACTCAGCTCAACGAAACCTTTCAATAAGTTTATCGTCATTTCATGGAATGTTAAAACATTATTAGTTGGTACATTTCTAGTGCCAGTTGATGCAGTGTATTTTGCCTATCTCCTCGAATTGGGGGCGCAGTAGCAGCGTAGCTGGCTGCCACGCAGCCGACCCGGGTTCAAGGCCCGGCGGCTTCCCTGAACAAGGAGCAAGCTGGCTCCCGAGAAAGCCTTCCAACAGGGTACAAGTTGGAGACGCCATATGACCCTGGCAGTTGGTGTGTCGATAACAGGGGTGCCGCCAGACCTTTGGTATGGGGGGCACACTACTTTTGAGAGGCATACCGGGAGAAAAAGGACACTTTTTTAACGTAACCTAAAAAGGTTACTACATCTTAATTTATATCAACTTTTGGGTACTTCTGGTTGAAGAAAAATGCAAATGGAGCATTGACAGAGAAGGAAAAATTTATTAAAACCGGAAAAAAGTATCACCGAAATATCATGAAAGTAGCCAAAACACGACTGTTTCGGATACATTAAAGCACATATCACCCAACTCATGCAAGTACCTAACATCAGAGAAATCAGTATAACCTGTGATATATGTCACTATGTGCAGTGCAAGGTAAGACATTGGAGTCGAAAAATCATTTGTTATGCCCAATGGCTGCCGTGACGAGTGAGCCCTGGTTGAACACAAATTAAGTTCCTCAGTTCCCACAATGGCCGTGGGAGGAGGAGTGACGTAGTGACATTGGCAAAATACAATTTTGCTGCCGGAATAATTTGGGAGATACCTTTTTAACGTATTTATGAAGTTCCATATTTTCAAAGACCGGTCCCAGTTGAAGTAAGGAATAGGTGAACAGGCCGGTGGTTTGGTTGGAAATGGTGTGACGGGGCTGAAAATTGTGAAATCTAGTTCTTCATTTAAATCAATTAGTGGAAATCCTGATTTAGGAGACTGTGTTCTGAGCTCAGGGGCACATGCCTTTTAATCACCCATCAACAGAATACACAGTATAATAAGCAAGTTATATAACCAGGGGTGCCTGGGCATCACAAACCGTTTCAGCGACGGCTCACTCCTCGTTCACTCCATTTTACAAGGAGCGTTTGTATCGTGCTCTTATTCCCCATCTATTCAAGACCAGCTCAGGGGGCCCCCTAGTGTGGACCAGAGCCCTAAGTAGCTGCCCCCACCCCCCATCCCCTCAGAAGTGCATCCACAGACTAGACTAGCTCAGTGACCCCCTCCCCCCTCCCCCGAGATGATGGGAGTTGGCCTTGTCTTCGTATTCTCTGTCTATCATAGACCAGCTCAGGGGACCTCAGATGCAGAACAGAGCCCCCAGAGCAGCTCATGCTTTACCCAGGGACTAGACTAGCTCAGTGACCCCAGAGATGGGTCATCAGACTAGCTCAATGGGCCCCAGATAGGCTCATAGCGCCTTGAACTAGCACAAGGAGTTCCAGAAAAATTTATGGCGCCAGATTACCTCGGGGGGGGGCGGGGCTCAGGCCAACTTAACACCCGCCCCGATGAGCCTCCGAGCCACTTTCGCCCTGGTGGGGATGTTTGAACACCCCCTCGAACTTGGCCCCTGTGCGGGATAACGAAAAATACAAAAGCTGGTAGATATCTCATACAAATCCATGACAAACTATATCGGTCTCTTTTTTGCTCAGGCCAATATTGAGGTCATGACAGGTCAAAGAACGTGACATTTTGGGTAGAGGTTTTTGTCTCCAGCGTCTGACGGAGTCGAATTGGAATAATTTTTAGGCACCATTTGCTTCCTCCCGTCACGGCAAATCGAATGATATATAATATGACCACACTAGGTCAAAACACAAAAATGACCTGACCTCATTCCAACCTAGCATAGTCAATATGAATTTCAATCGACTTGCAATAGCAATCCAAACGTAATGGTATCAAAATAAAAGCTATATCATCATTCCTGCAAAGTTATTGAACTAAGATTAAAAACTGCTGAAGTAGGGCCCCAGATGACCTCTCAGAAGCCACAGGTCAAAAATTGCAGCATGAACCGGGAAAACCCAGGATAGCACGATTTGTGGTGAATATTAAGGTATTCTTAGCTGTATCTACACAAATACAACCCAATTTCTGTTTTTCTCATGCATTTCCAATGGATGTCACGATCCGTACCTGACCCTAGGTCATCAATATGAAAAATCCCGGAATACATTTTGTATTACTCGATGGGGCCATTATGTGGTATAAGTTTTAATCCGATAGATTGACCCATTTCTTACTTATGCTACCTTAAACATTTTTAGAGGTGAGGTTACTTGACCTGCACTGGTGACCCGACCTATGATGACACAACCTTAAAAATTTTGGAAAAAGTTACGGAATCAATCACGGTTAAGGTATGCAAAGTAGGGCGGTGCTTCGTCCCGCTGTTTTTCGTACTGCCGGAAAAACCCGAGGGGGTGTTCAAACACCCCCCAACGGACCGAGGGTTAAAGAACTCTCACAAGCTCAGCGCTCAGACCAGCTCAGGATAGCCCCATGGCCCATACCAGGTCAGGGCACCCACAGAACACAGATCCGCTCTTGGGCCCCAGATCAGCTCTTGGGACCCAGATCAGTTCAGGGGACTCAAGTCAGGCCAAGGGGCAAGATCAAGTCAGGGCGCTAAATCAGCTCAGGGATCCCTAACCAGACGGGGGCACATTCCGTTCAGGAGCCCCAGAGCTGCCCAGGTCGGCCCATAGGGCACCAGATCAGCTTCGGGGACAAGGAATCAGATCAGTGGTCCCCAACTAGCTCGGGACCCAGATCAGCTTGGGGTACCAGATCAAGTCAGGAGGCACTTAATCAGCTCAAGAGCCCCATACCAGCTCACGGGCTCTTATCAGCCTATGTGGCCCCAGCTCAGTTCAGGGCACCGGAGCTGCTGAGGAACTTACTTAATCAGCCCAGGAGGCCCAGCTTAGCTTAACACCCGCACTGGAGGGGGTCTGGCACTAACGCGCACTGGAGGGGGCCTGGTAGGCCCCCCTAAGATCTCGGAAACTAAGAGGGTTAGAAAAACGCCACTTGGTAGGTGGGTGGGGGCTATGGTGATCTACATGATGACCAATTTTCATTGACCTAGGTCAATATCTTCAAGGTCAAATGAGGTCGTAAAGGTCAAATATTGGCCATGCTGGTATCGATTGATAAATGCTGTGATTGTGCAGGAAAATGGCGGGAATAAGCTAAAGGCGGACAAGGTTCATAGAGAAGAGGTCTCAAAGAGGCTTCCCCACAACTTTTGGGTCAAGGTCATTCAAGGTCATTGACCTTTAAGGTCACCATATGGTATACTACTTATTATTTACACTTTGACTAACACTGTAGCCACTGTTTGGCGGGAAATGAGAATTGACCTTTCCCAATGACCTTTGACCTTGACCTTTGACCTTGACCTTTGTATTGGGGTACCCTACCGATGACGTCATAGCATAATATATGTCAGACGGGGTAACCTCATTTGGCCGGACGCGCAGTGGTCAGTGACCTTGAAAGTACAGATATGACCTTGACCTGTGCCCTTTGACCTTGACCTTGACTTTCATGTGAAGTGACCTTGACATATAGTCCCGCTTATATGACGTTATGACGTCACCACTCGGACTTCAATGCAAGCTAACTGGTCCGACCGCGCGTTTACGGCGATCTCAAAATGCAGGTCTGACTTTGAAAGCCTATAAGTCAAAAAATTTTCGGCCGATTTTCAAAAAGTCTTCACCAATCGACGCGCTATTAAATTCTGTTAAATGTGGCCAAGTTTCGTTTTTCCGCTGCAAGCGGCTCTCCGGCCACCTTGGAAAAACAGGTGGGGGCCTCCGAGGCCCCCCTCCAGTGCGCGTGTTAAAAGGGCACCAGATTGGGCTTAAGGGACACCAAACTAGCTCAAGGGGCGCCAGACTAGCTCAGAGGGCATGAGATGGGCTCAGGAGGCACAATGATGACTCAGGGGCACCAGACCGACTCAGGGGGGCATTATTCTAGCTAAGGGGCAACATATCTGCTCAGGGGGCACAAGGTCGATCAATCCGGGGGGCCTAGATCAGCTTTTGGTCCCCAGACTAGAGCAGGGGCATAGATCAGTTCAAGGAACACAAGATCAACTCAGGGTGCACCAGATCATCTAAGGAGACATCAATAACCAGCTCAGGAGGCACCTGATCAGCTCAAGAGCCATAATATATTGACTCGGGGGACAGTAGATCAACTCCGGTAGGCATGAGATCATTTCAGGGGGCCAGATCAGTTTGAAGGGCACTAAAACAGTTAATAGGGCACCAGGCAAGCTCGGAGGCATCAGACTAGCTCAGAGAGCATATTATAGGTTAAAGAGGCACAATGATTTGCTCAGTGGGCACCAGATTGACTGAGGGGGCACCAGATTAGCTTAAAGGGCACGTGATCAGCTCAAGGGGCCAAAACCAGCTCAGTGGGCACCAGATGAGCTCAAGGGGCACCAGATTAGCTCCACCCGTACGATTAAGAGCGACAATGAGGCAATAGATGGAAACAGATTACGTACCCGTTCTCTTCCTGGGTGCTTGGAAAGGCGACAGAATACCCTAGCTGACCAAAAAGGCATTAAACTGTCAAACAATAGTTTTTATTGCTAGATGCAATCTAGTTGCATTAAGGTTCAACGGTGTAAGACACTATATTTCCAGCGATACGGCCCAAAAGGGGTACACAGACTAGGGATAAAAGGGCACCCCGGCACCGATGGGGGGGGCACGTGCCCCCTGTGCCCACCCCCTGGCTGCGCCCCGGAATTATTATCTCCTCGAATAAAGGTTTTATGCATGGCTCCAAGAACCCCATACATACTTTTTATTTAATATTGATGTCTATCCATATCATCATACAATCAATATTGATGCCGCTAGTGCCGCTCTCCATACAGGAGTGCAAACGGTTTTTAATGGCAGGAATTGTCTCCACAATAAGTGCCGGAATCTTTGTCCCCCTAAACTTTCCGGCTAGATCCGCCCCTGAGCGGCGTTGGATTCAGTTCGTCAGTTACAGGGTGGTGGAGGGAAAAAATTCATTTCAGCTTGGCCACTCAGTTAACTTCCTATCCCTCAGTGCACTCCGTAGACTTTCGTGCGTTTAGGTCATCTAGCGGCACAGTTGTGTACCAAAGGTTACACGAGACGTCGCAAGAACTGTGGCTGATTTCATTTGTGGGTAGTTTAATCTGTGGGCAGTTTGTTCATTTGGGTGGATGTTGTGCATCAGCTCTGGGCGCTTTTAAGTGTGGGCGATTTCAACTGTGGTCATATTAATCTCTCCCTTAAAGAGCATTTTGTGGCTTATTTGAGCTGTGGGCAAAATTATTTGTGGGCGATTTAAGCTGTGGGCGATTTTTGTGTGGACGTTTTGGCTGTGGGCGATTTTAGTCATGGTCGAATGCATCTGTGGGCGTTTCGTTTGTGGGCGATTTGAGGTCTCCCCTTCAAGTTGTTTGGCAACATTACGTCATCATGGCTGGAGAGGCACATCAGTTACTATGCAGGGCATAGGAGAAATTGCACTTTTTCGAAGCTCTAAATAACCTATTTTAGGACTGTATCAACAAAACGTATATGGTTGAACAGAAAGCTAAAATATTTTTATTTTTGAAACCATCAGACGTTTTGCAAAAACTCCGGTGAAGAATATTATTTTTACAATTTTTCCAGAGCGTGTCAAAATCAGCCCCCTCCAAAGTTAGTTGGCAGCAATATACTGTTACGGCGTACAAATGCGACTGCTCCATAGGGCATACGTGTTAAATTGCTCATTTTCAACCACGTGCTAGCCACAGCCTATGACTATTGGAAGAAAAATAACGTCGTCATTGGAAGGCCTGTTCCCTGCCCTTTCCACTTTCCATTTGGTATTTTTATGTCAGATGTACATAAATGCCTAAAAAATCGATTTCCGAGAACCATGCAAATGTAAGCCGCAAATTTCCCGGCGTACACCTCGTACGCCGGCGGTCGCGTAGCGCAGCGGTTAGAGCGATGGTCTAGAAATCAGACGATGGTGAGTTCGAATCCCAAACTCGGCTTCGGCTTTTAACCACTGGGGTGGAACACTGCGAGTGATATGGTTGTTTTTTCTTACTCAATCAAGGGAGTGCTTAGAACTCTTCGTGAGCATTCAGATGTTTCACTACATGACCAAAGATAGAGCTGCCACTTTGTTACCCACTTGCCAAATTGGGAGAAGCGGACAATATGGAATACCAACGGGGCAAAGCAAGGAATGTCAGTAGTCATCTAATAATAATAATAATTGTCCGGCTTAATGACACACCAACCGCCAATAGAGGAGGCAGCATGGTTCCCTGTTTCGTTTTTGGTTATAATTCCCTTTCTGACCCGCCCCTGCTGATTTTTTGTATCATTTGGGGCGCATGGACAATATTTTGGCTGTTAGCGAACCGTTTCGAACAACACCGACTAATATAACAATGATAATAAAACGTCATAAGCGGATCCAGGCAAGGAGGGCACGTTTTCTCCCCCATGATCGACCCTCGGCACCCCCTGAAATTATCACGGCGCCTCCTGAAATGTCGCTTCCCACCCCTTCCCCCTCCCCCAGGATGCGAAAATCGGCACCCACCGATAGGATTTTGCGCCCATCTGATAGGTTTTGCCCGTCAAAAGTGGCGACCCCGGACCGGATGGCGCCCCTCCCCCTCGGGAAGGTGCCCCCCCCGATCGGCAATCCTAGATCTGCCTATGTAAAACGTCACCAGGGAAAGGGGGAATTTCTGAAGTTGTCTCTGGTCAAATACCAATGGATGAAAAAGGCATCTCTGACCGAACTACCTTCTTAAATATAATAAACGCGCGGATGAACTCTGGAAATTTTAGGACCAATACCTGTCCTCAATTTACCGTGTCTGCGTAAAACTGCGTAGATAGTGATAATCTGCAATTTTTACACGACGGTACTTTTTTGGATTTCCACGTTTGCGGGGAAAACATGATTTTTTAGATGCCTCAAATAAAGCTTTCAATTCGTTTTTCATAAAGATGACACGGGAATTGTTCTATGTAGTCTGGCGATAACTTCACTTTTTCACGAAGCGGCAAGAAACTCGACAAGAAAAGGAAGCAAACTTAGTCTTAAATCAACATCCAATCATCAAATTAGAAATATACTTGACAAAAATCTGAAGGAAATTGGACAAACTCCCTGCATCCACCTGGAGCCCTGGACCAACCCTCCCTGGATCCGCCTACGTCAACCAGAATGCAAAAGTTCAGGCACCTGCGATTTTTTCACACTGCAAACATCCGCATTCAAAAGATACCATCTGAATGCAATATCTACTGATCACTCATAGATAGCTTCCGTGCAGTGGTGGATACGAGGCAGAGGGCTAAGGCCTCAAGCCCCCCTCCATGTTTAAGTGCCTATAGCTAATGCATAGGCGGAGACTGATGATAATTTGAGTTTTAGGGCACTTCAGCTGGAGAGGCTATATGTGTTCGTCTGTAACGCATTACATCATTCCGTCATTCCAAGATTGGTTTTATTAGCTAGACTGGCATATACAGAGAGTGCATAGGCGGAGACTGATCTGAGGCGTTGGTGGGTGGTGGTCGAGTCCACTAGCCCCCCCCACCTCAAAATGAAGTCCCGGATCCACCACTGATTCCACGCAAGTGTATTGCCAAATGTTACAATGCGGTCTTCCTAGCACACACAATAATTATCCAAATATCTTCAATATTTGATTAACCACCCCACAACGCCGCCAATTGCTCCAGTAAGGACTATAATAACTTCCTCACACTCGTAAACAATAATCATAGTGACCAACGAAATACGGCTCAAATACCAAACTAAATAGTTTTTCACTTTCTTGCTTTTCAACTACATTTTATCGTTTCATGAGGTCATTTTTTTCGTTTTTAAGGACGTTTTTCGTTTTCTCCTTTTGCGTAGTTTAGCTTGCCCAATACATTTCAATGGCACAAACTTGTTTGCAGTGACTAAAAATGAAAACAACTCATTAAAAAGTGTGCAGTGTAGCCAGTACTTGAAATTCTAAAAGGAAAAAGAAAAACCCCAGACCAGGATCAAAAGCTAAAACCCACCCAGTACACTGCAGAGACACTGCTAGAATGAGCAAAAAAAAAATGAACGCGAAGGGACAGTGCTTTTGCCACGACAGTGCTGTGCAGACAGTGCTGTACTTTTGCCACGGAAAATCGGTGCAAAAGCACAGATGAGACGTGGCATGGTCTGTGCATAGACTAAAACTGTGTGTGTGAGTGTGTGTGTGAACTAAAACTCCATGTCTAGACCAAAGCTACAATGAAGGAAACAAAAAGGCTAAGCAGAGTGCGGATAAGGATAACAATTAGCTAAAAAAATCAGGAAAGGGTAAAACTCAATGTTTCGGTCCAAGAAAATCTTCAGGTAAACTACACCTGCATGCAACTATATGCATCTAGACAAAACTACATGCATCTCTCTTGCATTGCAGCTAAAAATGTGCACACACACAATCCCAACTTGGCAAGACTAATCAGCTTGGGGAATTACACTTAGATTGAATCCCACTGTGTCCAAGTGGGATATCAGTTCTGGTTCAGTACCCACAGACAAAATATTCAAATTTTCTGTCAGGAGTCATGCTATTCTACCAACTTTTGCAGCTCATTATAAACATATCAAATTTAGTACCTAGTCCTACCTAACTGTTTTTTTCTCATCTATTTCTTAACTAATTTGTAACTTAAAGGCTCAGTTTCCATGGGCTAGAGGCGATTCAGATAGACCTGAGAATCAGGATACAGCAATTACGGTTTCGATGGCACTTCGGCTGGATACCAATAGAACACTTCAATCTTGAATTTGTCAACATTTCTGGTACACCATTCAAGTTTTCTTTCACTCTCCCTTCACATATGTTTGAAGTTTTGTTTAAGGGTTAACTGTTCTGTTGATGAATTTTGTTAATGATTTTTTTCTGAAGTGTTGATACAATTTTGTTTTGTTTAGTTTTGTCTAATAAAAAAGAAAGTTATACCCTCTCCAGTCAACTCTCCTTTATCTCTGCACTGTAAGGGAAATCTTTACCATCACAATGCCAAATCCTGCCAGATCTTGTTGGATGTGGATTTACGAGAATTGGATTGAAAATGGTTACCATTGCCAAAACCTCTAACCATATTGATTGCATCCGAAAACTATGTGTGGCCACGCTCGACTATGAATGGAAACTGGAACTATTTCTTACACCTATAAAAAACAAGTACTGCAACTCAATAACCTGCAAAGTCACTCTTAGAAGTTAAGCAATCTTGACAGCTGGAAATAGCTCACTGCTGGTACCCAAGACGCATCACATATGGAAGTTTTCACAAGTTAGCGTCTCAAGAAATCACACTTAATAAGTTTTTGGATCACAGCTGCAACAGGACCAGAAAAATACAATTTTCTTTTCCACGTCAGAAAGAATTTTTTGGATTACTCAATGCTGCCTTGATATCAGAGTCCACATCTAGGAGAACACACCAAAAACAAGGAATGTGTTCCAGCGTAGACTACAGTTGATGCTGCAGCCGCTCAACAAAAAACATAAACACTACTGAAACCTTGCACAGGTTTAACTGATTTCATCTCACTTCATCTCTATTTTGGTTTACAGAGAGCAATATAGCTGTTGCTAGTCTTCAAACTAAAGCAAACCAGGCAATCAGAGTTGTTAGGTAACCAAAATCATTCAGTGTGGAGTCAGAATACAAACTTACCTGCCTAGATTGAACTTTTGACCAAGAACTCAGGAAGGAAGGAAGGCTTCTCCACAAATTGGACTCCAATCACTTGTTTTAACAAGCTGCAAGAACTCACTCTATTTAGTGAGTTCCTTTTTGGCACACAAATATGGCCCAACACGCAGTCAGTATCTTGACTCTTGAGAACAAAAATACCTTTTCCTTAAAAAAGATAAAGGAGAGAGGGTTCAAACTGACTGCAATCAATCTCGGTAAGTTTTCGTAACTTAATTCACATCTGCTGCAAACCAAACTGTCTAATAAATAGCTTTGCAACAAACAAAATGTGCCCGATACCTAATTGTTGTCAATTTCTATTGAAAACTGAATGAACAAAAAGCGCAGAGTTTGCCGCTATTTTGGAGCGCCCATATTTAGTCTTAGTTTGGAAGAAATTTGGAAGAATCTACCAGTTTCTCCTAAATGATGGAGACAAAAATACATTTAATTTCCTTTTTTGAGCTTTTAGCTGCTGTTTCATCATGTTCGAGCCATTTATTAATTTTGAAGAGAAAATTGTGGCAATACAGCGATATTTTTGCATTTTTTATCTGCTTATCTAGCGGCTTGCACTACTAGACTTTGGTGTACCCGTCCTCTATTACCCTGGTCAAAATAAGGACAGGTTTAGCACCACAGCTGTTTGCAGTAAGACTAATCTCGATTTTGATTGGCTGTTGATTTCTGACCTTTGATTGGCTGTTGGTGGCACCTGCAGCAGAAGACAATAAATACCGGTGATCTCTTGAGCGAAGGTAAACTTATTTCTCTCGGCTATTTAGTAGGCCTGAGTTGATAAAATAAATGCATGCCCTTTCAACAAATGCTTTGAAGTGTTATGATTTTTTTCATTAGATTTACGTAAAATACGTTGCTCGCCGTTGAGATCAAGTTTACTGTCAAATGATGATGTCAAATGTGAAATGATGATGTCAATACTGTGAAATGATGATGTCAAATGATGTCAAGATGACCTACCAAAGATCAGTAAATGGTTAATTAGCAACCGACTAACAGTAAATGCAAAAAAAACTACTTATCAGATTTTTACAAAAAACACGCACCATTCTGACATAAACATATTCTTAATGGGTAAAAAACTTAGTCGCAAACCTGAGACAAAGTATCTTGGCATATTGACGAAAACCTGAAGTGGGATCCAGATATTAGAAGCATTGAAGTCACCATCTCTCGGAACATTGGCCTTATAGCAAGAATACGAAGATTCCTAAAGCCAACCACATCGTCCTTCTCTACAACTCTCTAGTACTCTCCCATCTATCCTATGGAATACAAGTATGGGGAGTTACATATCCTTCAAAACTGACTCGATTGAAGATTCTCCAAAAGAAAATTGTCCGTATCATTGACTCTACAGACCGGATAGCTCCATCCAGCCCAATCTTCAAAAAGTATTGCATTCTGAAAATTCACGACCTAGTCATACTGTTCCAACTAATGGTTCTCCATAGCTTTCTGGTCTACTCACTTCCAAGGCCACTTGCAGAAAGATTTGCCCTTTCTGATCATGAAAGAAACAGGGTCGTCAGACAGCCCAAGCATTTTGAAGTTCCCTTCACTTCATTGGTGTACAGAACATTTTCCTTATTCATCTCTGCTCCCAGGATTTGGAATGAAAATATTGCCAGTAGAATCAGAAATCTCTCAGATGTCCCTAGTAGTAAGTTCATCTTTAAGAAAGTAGTCAAAAAAATATTTATAGATCATTACTGAGGCTCCTACTCTAATCTTTTCGTGTTCTATTCCTCAGTGATATTGCTTGTATTTAGTGCTCCTTTACGCCTTATTCACCGTTACATGTTTTACACGTCCTTTTTTACACTCTTTTGTTTCACACGGAGCCGACGGTCTCCCGTTACCGTTGGCTCACCCTTCAATGCACGAGCACTGCAGGCCCTTAAGGTCTGGTGAGGTGCGATCGAACGTTGTGTGCGGGATGTCCTCCCCAAGTGACTGTGACTGTGCGTCCGTGCGTGCGTGTGCGACTGTGTGTTTCGCACTCCATCGTAGTTTTTCGTAGATGAGCCCCAAAAATCAATAGTTCGCAGACCTGTTTTCCTCTCAGGTTATGTGTGTGTGTGTGTGTGTGTGTGTGTGTGTGTGTGTGTGTGTGTGTGTGTGTGTGTGTGTGTGTGTGTGTGTGTGTGTGTGTGTGTGTGTGTGTGTGTGTGTGTGTGTGTGTGTGTGTGTGTGTGTGTGTGTGTGTGTGTGTGTGTGTGTGTGTGTGTGTGTGTGTGTGTGTGTGTGTGTGTGTGTGTGTGTGTGCGTGTGTGCGTGCGTGCGTGCGTGCGTGTGTGTATGTGGTGTGTCTCGTATCCCATCGTAGTTATTCGTAGATAAGCCCTAAAAATCAATAGTTGTTCGTAGACTTGTTTCCCTCTCCGGTTATGTTGTCCCTCATCCAAATAAGTGCATCAGTCTTCTAATGTCTCATCCCAGTACATATAAGAGTAAAGGTATATTCGCCGCCAAAGAAAGCTGTAATCATTATTTACATCAGCACCAAATTCAAAACTTTCACCTGTCAACCGAGGGCGAAGACGGACACATAGATTGTCTTCCCGTCCCCTGCTGGCTACACTACAGACCTACCCGGTGCTCACTCTATTCTTTCCTATATTATGCAACTCGTCCACACCTGTGTGCATGCCCTTGTAAATGTCTGAATGTCCGAAATGTCCGGAAATACACGTGTATGGATTCAAATGGGTGAAACAAGTTGATTTCGATTTATACTAGATTGCTGTCAAATACGCCCAAATTTGGTATGTTCCAGCTGATACTTCCAAAAACTTAGTAGAATCTCCTAAAACTTAAAAGGAACGGGCGGTGACGTCATCATGGGAGGACTATATTTAGTAGGAAACTTGGTTGTACCCGTAGTTAAAGTACCCTGATTGAACGCGCTCCTTGCTCGAAAGAAAAGTTGGAAAGATGGAAATGGACCCGTTTGGAGATTTCGAGATTAGTCCAGTCGCGCGTCTGGACTCGGCGGGGTCGGACGTGTCGGACCTTGGTTCCTCTCGTTGCTTGTTCGCTCGATTGGGTACAGGATTTGGGAGTTGTTCCGGGAAGTTTGCGATGTGTTAATTGTGGCTTTGAGTTAGTTGTTCCTAGTTTCGCTGGAGTGTGTTGGAGTGGTGATTCTTCAGGTTAGTACTCGGATTCCTTTCTTTCTTTTTTGGCGCGCTTTCGGGCGCGCCCTGACGCCATTTTGTTTTTCGATTCGGACTTTGCTCCTTATAGGTTCTTGATAGGTTCTTCCTTTTCTGATTTGGACCATTCGTTCTTCAGGGTCTTGCCTCAATGGCAAGGCCTAAGAAAAGAGCGCTTGAAGAACTTACGGACCGTGGACATGAGGGTGAAAGTGAGGGCTCCTATGTAATCCTTGAGCTAGCTTCTGGTAAACCACTCAAAAACAAGGGATGGCCTCGTCTTCAGGCATGTATTAGGAACATCGTAGGTGCGGAAAAAGTTGAAAAGGCGATCTTCGTAGGAGAAGGAAAACTCCTGGTCGAAACCAAATCCATGACACAGACTCAAAGGTTCTTGCGTGCGAAATTCTTCGATGGGGAGGAGGTGATATGTAAACTGGACGAAAGGAAAAACAGTAGTAAGGGCACTATCTATGCGGTTGACCTCCAGGAGCTCAGCGAGGAGGAGGTGGTGGAGGGGTTGCGCGAGTTTGGGGTGATAGCTGCAAAGCAGGTGAAGAGGAGGAGGGGAGAGCGGGAGGAGGGTACGCCTTGCTTTGTACTGACGTTCAGCAAGCTGAAAGTTCCTGAGGAAATTCGCCTCGATTATGTAGTTTATAAGGTGCGCCCCTGTCTCCCAAGACCTCTTCTATGTCAGAGGTGTGGCAAGTATGGCCATACCTGGCAGCGATGTGTTCGTCCTAAGGTGTGTCTTAGGTGCAGCCAGACAGCACATGAAGGAGCGTGTACCCTCCGTTGTGGGAACTGTGATTCAGCGAGCCATACTTTCATGTTTGTGGAGGAGTGTCAGGTGTACAAGAATGAACAGGAGATTATTAAGATTAGGTATGAACATGATGTTACATACAAAGAGGCTAGGAAGATTTTTCAGGATAGGAACCCAATAGTGATGTCTCGACCCTTCAGCAAAGTTGTTGCGAACTCAGCTCCCTCCTCCAGCTCCCAATCTGCAGTTCAGACTCCGGATATGGACTGTAGATTGCGGGCTTTGGAGGAGAAGTTTGATAAGATGATCAGTCTGATGAGTAAAATAATAGAAAGACAGGATCAGTGTCAGTTGAAAGAGGCAAGCCCGGCTAGTATCCCTCAAGATGAAAGTGAAAAGAAAGCAGAATGTCAGGGCGAACAGCATATGAACGTGGATGTAGATGTTCAGCAGACAAGGTCTGATAACCTGTCTAAAGCGGAGGAAGGATGGACGGTAGTGTCTAGGGGCCGAACAAGCCATAGAAATACAAAGCGAGACAGTGTCTCAACAAGTAGTGGCGGAGAGTCTCGCCAGAGCACCTCTCGAGGGGCTAGCCTGCAGGCTTCACAGAGGTTGGTGGTCATCAACCTTGATGAGCTTAAAGAGAAAGAAAAGAAAAAAATGGTTGATCTCATTTCCTCATTGTGGTGGCAGCTTTTTGTGTTGCTCTTTATTATGTTCTCAATGAATAGGTTTCTTTCTTGTAACACTTATCTTTGTTTTGTTCAAACTAAAGATTGGGCGATATCCATTGTCTTGTGTGTTTCTTCTGCAATCTCTGTGTCAGGCTCACAAAGCTGTGTTTTTTGTATGCTATGGCGCATGGCCTTGTTTCTTTCTTTTGCGATGTTACTTAGGTTTTTCGCGGCATTTATAAGATCTCAGTGTACCTCAGCATTTGTTTACCTGTTTACACTTCAACCTTGGAACATCATAGTCTTTTCTTCTTTTTGTGCGATCGCTCTCCTGATGATCTCAGACGTTCATATACTTTGTGATGAGTTGTGCTGCCACCACCTTCTCCCTTTACCTGTATCATCATCATCAATGCCACCCTTATTTAGTGTATTTACTAGGGTGCATGGTACTAACACTAACATTAACATGTGGCATCGGTCTGGGTTAACTTGTTTGTTTTTTTCAATCCATACTATGTGTTGGCTATTTTGTGGATGTCTGTGTTCTAACCATCTTGTTTACATATGAATTATGTTGGCTTCTCGAAAATCTGACTTAATTAGCCCAGTTTTTTCCAGGTCTTTCAGTTATTTCAGGTTCTTCTGCCCTCCTACTAATTTGTTACTAATTTATATCACCTATGTACCTCAGGTTACGTTGTTCACTAACCTTTTGAAATGTGTGCTGATTAACCATAAGCACAGGATTTTGAGCACATGTGCTCTGACAAGCGCCCAGCATAGGCTGCGCTACAGCAGCTTCCTACATTACCAGGCCTGGGCCTGGAGGTGTAGAGGAGACGCCAGGATTGACGCCCCTGTGTCTCTTTCTGGGCGTTTCTCCAGCCGCACGACGACAACAACCACAGATACCTTCTCAGGTACGACAGCGACCACACCTCGATGTTGCAGGTTTTTCAGGGCTGGATGGGGGTCATCAATATCATCAAACAGAAATGAACAATGAAATTCTGCAATGGAACTGCCGTGGCCTGATTGGTAAGTGGGCGGAGGTGAAACCGATGCTCTTATTATTGTCCCCTATGTTCATATGTTTTCAGGAGACCCACTTTCTTCAGAATGACCCATATAACTTTAACCTTGTGAACTATTCATGTTATAATGGCTATGCTAACACTGGTGTTCGCCAGGGTGGTGTAGCTTTATATGTTTCAAATAAAATCTCACATTATCAACTGGATTTAAATACTACACTTCAGGCTGTAGCAGGTGTATGTGTCATCAACAGACGGAAAATCATAATCTGTTCTTTATATCTCCCTCCAGGTACACCCCTTGTAAAAGATGACCTTGACAGCCTGATCACACAATTTGAATATCCGTATATTATTTGTACAGATGCAAATAGCAAAAACAGAATGTGGGGATCTCCTAGAAACGATGCACGGGGAAATATTTGGGGGGATATTATTTGTGAAAATGCTCTTCATGTAATGAATGATGGAAGTCCAACTCGGCTGGATGAATACTCTGGTAATTTTTCTCATATCGACATAACAGTTTGCTCCAGCTCCTTGGCTCCATAGACGAATTCCACTTTTCAATCTGCCGTTGGTGGCGCTAGTGGGTGTGGGGGAAATATGACGGCGGCGTGAGCGGCGCGGAAGGAGCGGCGATTGTTGTAGTCAGTTGAAGTTTGTTTGGGTTCGGTTGGGTGACGAAGGGGATAGTTGGTTTGCTTCGAGAATGTGGTATGGTATTTATTTGACTTTTTACAGTGGAGGAAATGGACTTACTATCTCCATATGCTATGGCTTTATGCCGAGAAGACAAGGACAGGTACGCTCAGAAGCTAACTTATAAGGGAAGAAAGTTACCGGATCCATATTGTGTAAACGAAGCTGTTTGGACAGAAGATGTGGGAAAGTGGCCCTGCTTGGAGTGGCCAAATATCTACCATTATTTTGTTCACACTGTGAGCATCTACACCAATGAAGAGATTGGAGCCTACAGATCTTTGGAAGCATACAATTATGTGAAATCTGGTCATGTAACTGGTATTCATGTGTATCAGCCAGAGCACACAGAGCTATCATTTGTGAGAGGTGCAGTGATGCCAAGTCAACGTCTGTCAAACGGAAAGCCTCACATTGTTTGGGCCATGATTGAGTGCAACACAGGTGTCATTGTGTGTGGGCATTGCACCTGCATGGCTGGGGCAGGTGAGGTGTGTAGTCATGTTGCAGCAGTTTTGCTGCTGATTGAAATGAGGTCAAGAACAAAAGCTGAAGCTGCATGCACCAGCCAACTGTGTGAGTGGTCCAAGTCAACATTCAAAGTAGACTATGCAAGAAGCAAAGACATTGAGTATATAAAGCCAAAGCAAAGGAAATTAAAAACTTCCAGATGTGACAGACAGGAAGTAAGTATTGACACAGAAAAACTCATCAGGAAAAGGAGTGAAGTGATCAACTTGTTACCAGATTCTGTGCTGGGACAAACCCTCATGAAGCAAAAGTTGTTGGGTAAGCTTCCGAAGAGTCCAGGGGAAATCAGGACTTCAGCACCACACCAGTGTGAAAAGAACAAGAAAGAGTTTATAGACAAGTTATCACAAAGTTGTACTCCAGATGCTCTAAGCATACTGGAAAAAGAGACTGTGCTACAGAGTGACTGTGTGCTATGGAGGCAGCACAGACTGGGCCGCCTAACAGCATCCAAATTTCACCATGTTGTCTTTGGCTCCAACTGGCAAAAGACTGCACAGAGTATCCTTAATCCCAAGGACATAAGTCATCTCCCAGCTGTCAATTATGGAAAGGAGAATGAGGCAAAAGGCTTGCTCTCACTTTCTAACCATCTGAAGAGCACACACAGCAATGTTTCTGTAAATAAAGCTGGACTTTCTGTTAGGAGAGATTACCCTTTACTGGGGGCAAGTCCAGATGGATGGGTGTTCTGTAACTGTTGCCCACGATCCATAGTGGAAGTGAAATGCTCCTACAAGCATTCAGCAAAGGAGGAAGCAGACATATTAGATATAGTGTCTAGCAGTGCTGACCATGACTTCTGTTTGGATAGTACAATGGTCCTTAAAAAGTCTCACCAGTACTACACTCAGGTGCAGGGGCAGCTGTTCATCACCAAAGCGGTTAAGTGTTTCTTTGTGGTGTATTTCAATGATCAGATGTGTGTAATCCAGGAAGTAGAAAGGGATGAGCCCTTCATTCAGGCAATGGTTCCCAAGCTATGCAGTTTTGTAGATCAGTGTCTGACACCAGCACTTGTTTGCCCGCAGAAGTGTCGCTATTACGCATGAAGTTTACATGCGCACATCTACTTACTTCTTTGTTGAAGACAATTTCTTTGCAATTATTAACTGGTTGAGGTTGAAGAAGCACATCCTCTGGGTTAGTCTGAAGGTATGAGGTGTCATTCAAGATGCTCACTGACATACTAAAACATTTATGTGTTCACTGCATTGTGTAACAAGCATGCATACGTGCAATAAAATGTCCGTGCTTGTCAGTTCTTTGTAATTGCTTATCAGGAGACTCGGATGTCTATATTCATAATAGAATAGTGCTGATACAGTATATTCATTATATATTAAAATCGAATTTCAGATATTGAAGATACTTTTCTGTGTGCTGGTGGAACATATTCATTGCAGCGAGGTTCATAAACTCTTGCACATTGTGAAAGGCTTGATATGAAGCTGGTACAAAATCTCCTCTGCATTTTACACAAACTAGCACACATCTATCCGTACACCGACACAAGCTGCACCTGACCTCTCACTCAGGTTCAATCTGCTGGACAGCACCACAGTCCAAATTCACTATGCCAGCCACAATCACCGCACAGTCATCCACGTGCTCTACTAGCTTAATGGGGATAACCCCCTGGAACAGCCTAAACTGTTTTACCTTTCTAATAACTCTCTCAACATGAATGCGCAGCTTGGCACATAGCCTGCTCTCATCAACTTCCCGCTTTGACAGTTGATTCCTTCCCTTTGTAAATGCAGGCATCACCAGCTTTACGCCCCGCATGGCCAGTTCATCCCTGATCAGGAAGCCACGATCAGCTAAAACCGTACTCCCAGGCTCCGGAAAATCCAGATACCCACAGCTTAGGGTCAGATACTTGTCTGATGTGCGCCCTCCCCATCCTTCAGAAATGAAGTTGATCAAGCAGTTTGGGGTGATGCTGATAAGAAACTTCAGAGTTTGGTGATGCTTATAGCTCGACCAAGTTTGTGCTCTGCTTCTCAGCAATGTGGGCCTCTCAATGAATATTTCAAAACAATCAATTGTGCTGCACACATTAGCAAAGCTATTGACAAAGGGCTTGGGCATGTTAAGCAATCTAGTGTCTGGATCTGGCCAGTAAACCAAAGATCTGCACACAGCAGACAGAGCTGGGACCCAGGCTCGGAATACCCTACTCACGACAGACCTTGTGGTTCCAAACCTCAAGGCCAGATCTGCATGGAGGAGACCCAGCTTAATCTTGGTAAGAACCATGAGCAACTGACTTTTTGCACTGAGGCCTTTACAGTTGGGAGCTACAAAGCTAGTACAATCCATGACCATGGAGAGAAGCCACATCATAACATTCAAGTTGGCTAAGCCAGTGTACAACTTCACTATTGAAGGTTTATCATCCAGAGATTCTACACTCAACACTCTTGGTTCCAACATGCTTATCTTTTTCTTCAAAGCCGATATTTCCTGCTGAGCACTCTCCAGAGATGACTGTAGTTCAGTCACATGCTGTGTTAGTTTCTCACAGTTGTCACATGTACTGATGCAAGGATTCACCACTGGTGTCACACCTTCTTGAGCATCTGACCACTCAGAATTGTCTATGATCTCCTCCATAGACATGGAGCACTGAGCTTCCGGAACTTCAGGGTCTTCAAAAAACAGTTTCTGTCGCTTCACAAACCTGCTGTGACGCTCCAGTGTTTGCTCTTCATTTTGCTTGCTTTTCTTGAATGAGAACTTTGAAGGTATATAATCAGGGTTGGTATGGTCATCTGAGGCCTCACCTGTCCGAGAAAAGGTCAAAATCAGAACAAAAAAACAAGGAAAATGAAAAGCATTCATACATATTCAAGATAAGAAAAAAATCAAATATCATATCCTTGCATTTATCTGAGGCATATGCTGGAAATTCAACCAAGCTTTCAACACACCTGAGATGAAATGGTGGGCGCATATCCTCGCGTCATATGCTTTAGTAGGTGACCATCCGGCTCTACTCAGGGCTGCACGCCATTTCCGCCCCTTTTCAGTGTCTTTGGGTGGAACGCGGAAGAATCTTGTGGTCACACCTTTCTTCTTCTCAGTTTTGCACCCTGGTGCTACACAGTACATGCCCATATTTCTCGGAAATAATCGACTCCAATCCCAAATTAATCAGACTCGTCACTGTACTTCTCTCACCACCACCACGCATCAAATAGAAGGTTTAACCTATTAAAACCTTCCGCGCAGGAATTGTCTCCCCCACACCCGGTGCTGCTATCTCTTGGCAAATACTGAAACTACCGTTTGCTGGAATTGGTCTATTGTTTACATGGTGCGTTGACAAAGACTGCTTTAACAGCGACCATTTCCCAATACATATATCACTTAACCAAGCTGTTCAAATATATCCATTGCCTACTGTACAATACAATACAAAAAAAGCAGACTGGGTGGAATTTGAAAAGAAATGTGAAATACGAGTTGACTTACAAGATATCAACCATGGATGCAGATCAATATCAAACACAATAATGAATGCTGCAGAAAAGAGCATTCCCCATAAGAAACATTACCACAAATATAATTGCCCCTGGTGGTCACCAGAGTGCAGAAGGGTGATGGCTGCCAGGAAACGTGCGCTGAACAGATTTCGAAGGGATAAAAGGAACCGATCTTTATTGTTGGAATACAAACGTTTGAAGACTTTAGCTAGACGAGTGATCAGATTGGAGAAAAAGAAAAGTTTTGAAACATTATTAAATACATTTACTGTACAAACCCCTCTAACAAGGCTATGGAGCCTAATCAAGTGTTTTTCAGGAAACAAATATCAGCCTCCAGCGCCCATTGTACTCGAAGAGAATGGAACAATGATAACTGATCCGTTTGAGGTGGGGAATTGTTTTGGGCAATTTTTCTCTGATGTTTCGTCATCAAATAATTACAGCTCAGCATTTCAGCAACATATATCAAATATAATTAACATGGACTATACATCGAACAACACCGAAGTTTATAACTCCAGGTTCACCATTACCGAAATAAAGGATGCCATTGCGAATGCTGGGTCAACCTCGGTTGGTCCCGACAGGATTCATTATGATTTCTTAAAACATTTACCATCAATATTAACCCAACAGCTACTAGATTACTATAATATGATTTGGGAGAATGGATTCTACCCATATGAGTGGCGCCACTCTTTCATTATCCCCATATGCAAGCCAGGAAAACCTCGATCCTTAACAAAATCCTACCGGCCAATCCAGTTGACCTCTTGTCTAGCAAAAACATATGAGCGTATGATTACAAGGAGAATTATGTGGTATGTTGAAAAGGAAAAATTACTGAACAAAGTTCAATGTGGCTTTAGGAAAAATAGGAGCACCACGGATCACCTAGTTCGACTCGAATCCGACGTCCGGAGAGGTTTTTTCGACAAGAAATGTACAGCTGCCATCTTTATTGACATCAAGTCTGCTTATAATATGGTTAACAAACGCGTTCTTATGAATAAACTATGTGCTTTAGGTTTCAGAGGACACTTCATGGGATTTGTGGATAATTATTTGACAAACAGAACCTTCCAGATAAAAAACCAAGTGCTATCTGATACTTTCCAACAGGAAAATGGTGTGGTTCAAGGAGGAGTGATCTCTCCCTTGCTCTTCCTCTGCATGATAAATGATATTTTCGATGGTCTCCCTGAAAACGTTCGTACAGCAATGTATGCAGATGACTGTACTTTATGGACGACCCACGAAAATATACATTTAGCGATTGATATACTACAATCTGCTATAAACCGTATCATGGAGTGGTCAACCAAAAATGGTCTGAGCTTCTCTGCTGAGAAATCACAAGTTATGATATTTAAAAGAAATATTAAACTACCTTACCATGGCCCTTTACAGCAAATCCAAATGGGGGACGCCCCAGTTGGATTTGCACATGAAGTTCGATTCCTGGGCGTCATCTTCGATGAGAGGCTATCGATGGAAAGCCATGCAAAATATATCAAGGCAAAAGCTGAAAAAAGAATATCTATTCTAAAATGTATTTCAGGTCACTCATATGGTGCAGACAGGAAAACATTACTCCGAATTTACATCTCGCTCATTCGCCCCATCTTAGAATACGGTTGTCAGATACTTGATGGATCAACTCACAAAACCATCAACTCCCTAGAATGCATACAAAATACGTGTATCAGAATTGCACTGGGTGCACTTAGATCTTCACCAATAAAGTCTCTCCAGGCAGAGGCTAACATCCCCCCCTTTACAGGTTCGTCGACGATACTTAACCCTGAAATACTGCTTGAAAGTTTTGGCGGACGAAAATCACCCAGTTTTCACAGAAGTTTCTACAATGCACTCTCTCCTTCTCCTGGGAGAGAGAAGACTTCAGCGGTTATGTGGAATCCCCATCTCCTGCCGATTAAAACAGACCCTGGACATACTACAATTTCAGATGCCAAACAACCTGAAAACAATATATGGTGATATAGCCCCGTGGCAGCTCATCACACTGACCCCAAAGAAATTGGCGGTTGATAAAAAACAAAGCATGTCTCAAGTTGAGGTCTTGGAAAAATTTATTGATTTAGTAGATAAGTACGCTGACTATAGGTTCTTTTTTACTGACGGCTCCAAGATCGGGGACAGAACGGCGTACGCTTTTGAGTTTACAACCGGTTCCTTTGAGGAGAGACTTCCAGATGGATTGCCAATATGCTCTGCGGAACTGTTTGGAATTTTATGATGCCTACAATTTATCAAATCAAGAGATATTAAAAAAGCTGTTATATGTAGTGATTCTTTATCTGCATTACAAAAGATAAGCAACATCGATGATCCTTCCCCAAACTCAATCCACGCTCGGGAATTAATTCATGAACTGCTCCTTGGTGACCATGAGATTGAAATGATTTGGGTACCCAGTCATATGGGAATCCCAGGAAATGAAAAGGCTGACCAAAGAGCAAAACGAGCAATTTCTTTCAAATTCCCTGCTGAAGTTAACGTTCACTTTACAGAGTATAGGTCAAGAGCGCAGACTGCTTTGAACACTTATTACAAAGAACAATGGCAAAAAATGAATGTTTCTGATCAGTATAAAAACCGAATCTTACTGTCCATAAAACAGGACCTAGCAGATGATGAATTTTCTACTAGGCCAAATAGACGAGAGGAGGTAATATTGGCCCGTTTACGTCTGGGACACACGAGACTAACACATAGTCACCTTTTTTCTCAGAACCCCCCTCCAATTTGTGATGTGTGCAATCGCCCGATTACGGTTAACCATATACTCTTGAACTGTACAAAATTTCAGGTTCATCGGCGACGCCTCCGCAAGGTATGTGTGGATAATCAACATGAGTTAAGCTTGAAAAACCTGCTTGGTCACAGTGATATCATTTTTCAAGAAGTGTTGAAATACCTTAAGGACATTCAACTGTTTTCTGAAATATAGGAACATGGTGTCGAAACTGGCGCGTTCTCTGTTGACGTCATGAATTAGAAAAATTGAACCAAGATTCTAATATTATAAAACCTGGACACGTTAAGATCAATTAACAATGTTTAGTCATACGTATCTGCTCTTAACCAGGCCTCTTTCAGCGGACTGGCGAGTCGGGGCAACGCTGCACGATATGGTCGGTAAGAATGTTTAGCAACATGGTCTAGAAAAGACAAACAGTAGTAATTTTTGGCTTATTGTCTGACTGTTTAAACTGTGATGGTAGTATTTGTTTGACTAGAAGTCTGGGTCAGAAATTAACAGCTAATTAACAGGTCGTCCGTCACCGCAACCGGTTCTGGTTCCAGTACTCCACTGGAACCAGGACTGGTTCTCTCACAGCCCGAGAGGCTCTTCCCCTTCCCCACAGGTAAAAGACGCCTGAGCCCTGGAGGCTGAGCGTCTGAAAACACCATCATCATCATCGAGATTAGTCAAGCTAATGTACACCGCGTAGGGGAGATATCGGATTGAATTTTCAAAACTTTTCATCTGTATGCTGAATATTACGATTAAGTACTCGTTGAAAGCTCAGTGAGCGTCAGTCACGAAGTCTGGGAGACGGAGGAAGAAGGGGGAAGGGACAAAAGAAATGGTTTCCCAAAACCTTTGATATTCACCTTATATTCTTAATATTACTATGCTATACTATACTAAGATATTGTGAAAATACTGTGATTTTAACAATTTTGGTCCATCCCCCCCGCAAATCATCAGTCTAGGTTAGCCGCTGTTGTATACTATTTGCGAATATGCGACTAGTGTTGTCTATAATTAAACCTGGAGAGCATAAAATGTCTAAACATTTAACCATGACCAATATACAAGAGGAAAAAAACACTTCACAAAACTGCAGTAAAAGCGATGCACATCCGGCCGCTGAGTGCGGTGACTGCGCCGCCCAGGGCCCTGTTCACGTGCACCATTTTACTGCTCGCCACTGCGCGCGCCTGCTCACCACTGCGCGCAGCTGCTGACAGCCAATCAGCGTCGAGCAGTGTGGGGAGAGGGGGAGGGGGGTGTGTGACGTCATACCTCGGCTCGCGCCTGCTCGCGTCTGCGGTCGGAAAATTTCAGACGCAGGCGTGCGCAGAAGAATTGCTTGCTATGTTGGCGCAGTTTAGACTATCAAAGGTTAGGAAATTACAGACGCTGCAGACGGGCATCGGCTTTGGACGGAGGTGTCCTCGAATAATGAAGAATTACGATTCAAAATTTTACCTTTGGATTGTAATAACCATTGAAACTGGAGTAATCGGAGTGTCTCTAATTGCTTTGAGTTACAATTAGGTGTGCATGGGACAGGTAAGAGGTGCACCGGACTATTTATTTCATATATTTCTTGTGGCTAAGGTGTGTTTTAAAGGATAAATTTAAAATATAAATGGCTGTGACGAGAACAATGAAGAGAAACACACGATAAAGTTAAGTGTCTAGCGGAACACCAACAGAATCAAACTCGCAAGAGATGAAGAAAACAGATGAAAAAACAGGCCGAAGCCAAAATAATCGATAAATCAAGTTCTAAATTAGGCAAGATAGTGGAAAACATCTGAAGAATACAGACAAATAAATCAACTGGCACAACAGAATATCAAATACTTATTCCATTTCACATACAGACAATGGACAGTAGTGCAAGAAAACAACAGAAGATGCGCCCACTTCAGTGGGGGAAACTATGATCAAAATTGCCATGAATGGCTACATTCCCAACGATGGGAACATTGACCCATATTCGAAAATGCTTGTTCCATAAATGGAAACACACATTACCAAGGATGGGAACGCTTGGTACAATGGTTTTGGAAAAAACAACAGGAACCTAGAAAAGACCAGGGAAAGTCTCCTGCCTGGTCATTTTCTACTCATCTTCAAGTTTTAGGGGGGTTTCTACTTTGAATTAGGAAATATGTCTTTGAACATTCCCTCAGATATTTGTCTACACTGCATGATCCAGCCCCAACTGTCGAGAAGAATGAAAAGATTGCACTGAAATTGTGCAAACAGACAATTTTTTATATTAAGTTGCTCTAGTCTGACACTCTGATTACGCTGACAGAAGTCCCATAGAGCATGTTTGATTATGATGTAGATTTATTTGCAGCCAGAATCTGTCAGGATCTACTCAGGATCTACTCAGGATCTACTAATATAAGTATAAAACAGGTTGTAATACAACCAGATTGGCTTGATGTTATGAAACCAGTTGATGAGAATCATGCAATAGAGAAAATATCAGTTGATCACATGGAAAGGACAGGTCAAAATAAATAAACCACACATAAATGAATGGCAACATGCTCACATCATCATCATCATCATTTCATTTTACATACTGATAGGGAACAGAAGTAAGGGGAAAGAACAGCAAAAGAATACATGAGCAAGGCAAAGCAATAAAGAGCAACAAAAGGAATACATAGGTGTACAGCATTGAACAAAAGGAAGCAGGTGAGCACATAGTTAGATTATTGCAGATAATCAACATAGGTAGAAAAAGAAAAGCATAAACTGCCAACAAAGAAGCAACACTCATAGAAACAGCAAAAAAAACAAAGCAAAGGAAAAACGAAAACATGACAACAAACGGAAAGACTGAGAGAACATAACAAAAACGAGATGAACCGATACAACAACAAAACGAACTGACCAGAAAATATAATGCCAAAACACACAAGCAAGTGAAAGTTAAGAGCAAACAAAGCAGAAAGGAACAAATACAAATCAACACAGTTAATCTATATATAGATAAGTAAAATGATTAGTAGAGGGCCCATATATGTTGAGTATGTTTAATCTAAGAAAACCATTCCTAAGTGAAATTAAGCAGGAACAAACGTAAGAAAATATAGACAAGCAATTCAGCGGTAAAGGAATCTATCACAACTCAAAGAACATTTCATCTGAGCATGCGATCAGTGATAGTGAAATTATTAGCCTAATGCAATCAAACCGAAGCCAAATACAAAGAAAAAAAAACACCACGAAACAAGGAGAGACACATCTCAGCAATCAAGCAGAAAAAAGGTGTTCAGCGAGATCAAGAATAAGACACTTATCGAATCAGATCAACGAAAAGAACAAAAAACTGCAAACAGAAGAGAACAAAAAAAAGAAATGTGCAGAAAGACAAAACAATAATGCAAATAATCTTGTCAGAAAATTGACGTTTGACCCCCTAGCTGGTATGAAGTAGCTGGGGGGTCAACATGGCAAGCTTAAGACTCTAATATGAAAAATCACAGATTTCGTTCGCTAAATCTTGATTAGGCCTGTCACTTTAGGTCCAGAGAATGTAAAAATCACCATTCTATCCTACTGGCACATTAAATACAATTTCCAGGCTTCCCAACTTATCGCATATTATCAAATTCGACGCGCCACTGAAGCACCCCCGAATTTAAACAGGTATTAGTGACAAATTATGATAGAAAATTGTTATTTTCTATGCTGGACATATTCCTCATCATTTCTCTATCCAGAAAACCACGTTACAATACCACCCTAATCCACATTTACTCACCAGAGCCAATACAAAATCCGGATCTGACCTCCCGCCTGTACCATCCCCCATAATATATCCACTGACTGAAAACATTTCGTTTGGTGTGCGTCGCATTTGTAGCCATTTCTGTCAGCCGACGCTGTTCACTGACGTTTCGGCACTGTTGCCCATGAACACCGCCCCGTTACGTCACAGGAAAAACGACGTCTGTTCATCCGCAGGCGCGAGCAGGTGTGAGCAGTGGGCAGCAGTTGCCGTGAACAGGGCCCAGGGCCCTGTTCACGGCAACCGCTGCCCACTGCTCACACCTGCTCGCGCCTGCGGATGAACAGACGCCGTTTTTTCCTGTGACGTAACGGGGCGGTGTTCATGGGCAACAGTGCCGAAACGTCAGTGAACAGCGTCGGCTGACAGAAATTGCTACAAATGCGACGCACACCAAACGAAATGTTTGCAGTCAGTGGATATTATGGGGATGGTACAGGCACAGAGTTATATTCAGAGAGTGGACGATCCCATTGGTTGCTATGGCAGCAGCAGGGGCTTCGTCAGCTGTTGCGCTCGAAGGACGCGACAATTTCGGTGCGTTAAACAGATAGGAAAAATGAGTGTTTTTTCAACGCGGCCAATTTAAGGAAATAGGCTTTCCTGAGTTTCAAAATTGGCTTCAAACTCATCGATAATGTTTTTTTCTTCAAAGAAAGCATGTGCCCAGGAAGTGTGACAATGCAAATAGTAAAATACTCCATTATTCCGAGGGCATTACCAGACATGCACATCTCAGTATTTATGTCACGGAAAGAGAATTAAAAAAACAATCGGAAGAAGCTCGGTTACTTTTTTAGAGAGGAAAATGTTAAAGCTACAATCTGCACAACTATGTGTGTCACTTGCTCCATCTTACGGCAAATTAGAGAACGGAAACCATAACCACCGCTGGGTCTGGTGCCGACCTAGTCCTATTTTGTTCAGCAATTTACCTGCGTAGTAGTTTTAACGGGGATAGCGGTACCTGGGTCGAGGGGGACCTATTGTCTGCTGGCGTATTCATATTAGCGTGCCAACCGTACATGCTTTAAATCAATTTCGGTCCAATATTACGTCCACAGCGAAGCCTACTTTCTACGCCTGCTAGAAGCTTTTGGGGCAGCGTTAGGACACGGTCATGAAAGGCTAGCAACTGGTTACACCAATGAATGAAAACAAAAGTAGTCATAGCTACCCTAAGCCTCGGGATGTACTTAAAAATCCACACTACTTACAGCTTATTGTCAACCATCGCTCAGGCGGTTGGAGAGGTCGCACTGAACTTCAGTCGCGTGATAATGCAGACGGGTTGTAGCATGGCTTGAACACTCTGTTGTGGTATCCGTTACGCACACTGTGTATCATGAGATCGATTATAATTGGAATGAAGACTCGGTTGAAGACGTCTTGATATTTGCCAATCGCTTTGAGAAAAATAACGTACAACTTGGTGTTAAATTGGTATCTGAACACCGAGATTAACTAGTTGGCGATGTTGTGCCGCCATCACAAAAGCACAAACTTCAAAAGTACGACGAATTCGATACTCTCTGTGACGGCACCTCAAATAACACATGCCAGCGACGCCATGTCAGGCTCGCAACTGGAGCGGTCCACAGGAATTCGTTCAGGTCAAGGCCCTAGAATCCCAGGTTGGTTCAAGTTTTCTACTAGTAAAATTTTGGTTGTTTTCTTGGTATCTACTAAGAAAGGAAACATCTCCTTATTTTGAGGTTAAAATTTAAGCTTTGTGGATAAATCAAGTTTAAACATTTAAGAAAAGAGCCATGGAATACACTTTTTTGCACTTTAATGTCTGTGAAGTGAAATATGTTGACAAACCTAGTAGCATTTGGTATGTTATACTAAAAAGTATACTAGTCTGGCAATCCTTCTACGGTTTTTACTGATCCGCAAAACTGTAAAAGAGAAACATGACAGGACCGAGCGAGAATAAAAACCAATAAAACGACATACGGGATGAAAGGATTGGGTTTGGGCAAATACGGAAACAGTAACGATAGTAGGAAATATCGCACCTCAGAGCCCGATTATAGCCGCTGCTCAAGGCCTAAATGCAACACGCGCCGATCGCTCTAACAGTTGCAGTCATGGGCGTCGAAAGCAGCATGGACGTGGAATGTGCTCCCCATTGGCTATTGGAGGACCAAGTGCCTTCTTGTACCCTACATCCGCCAAGTACCAACTCTTCCCCCTCCCTTGTCCTCATTGCCGGACCACTCCTGTCCCCCCGTAAAAAATTCCCTGGCTTCGCCTCTGACTCACCCCATTGAAACCCGTAAATAAGATTAAATTTTACCCAAAGTTATTGTAATTAGGCTGTTTATATATACAGGTCACTAGTCATAGGCGGATCAAGGATTACCAGTCGGGGGGGCATTCTTCCCGGGAGGGGATGTCATCCAGACCAGGGGGGCTTCATTCGGACCAGGGGGCCCCATTTTTGGCTGGCAAAACCTATCAGGTGGGCGCCAAATCCTATCGGCGGGCGGTGCTTTCCGCATCCTGTGAAGGGGAGGGGGGGTGGTGGGAAGCGGCATTTCAGGTGGCTCCATCGACCTTTCAGGAGGCGCTGTGACCATTTCAGGTGTGACCTCGAGGGCACATCGGAGGACACCCGCCCGGGCTTTGTCACCTGGATCCGCCTATAGTACCAGTGCCAGATATAAAGAGGTTATGGGGCTCACGAGCCTCCTAAATTTCGAGGGGACCCCTCCGAGATGTCTACTAATATCTGTATAAGCAAAGGCTGTTCGGAGGCTATGGCGGGGGACAGTGGCGGGTACAGGACTTTTGGGGTATGGGCAAGGGGGTTCGAGCCTCTTCGCCATTGCCTCACATCAGCATCGGCCTATGCATTTACTAGACACTAACAGGGGGGCTCGAGCCCTTGTCCCCTTGTATCCGCCACTGGCAGTGGGGGAGGTTTGAGTTTTCTAGCCTCCCCAAAATAAGTCCTGGACCCGCGACCGCGCGGTACCTCAAACAATTTGTTCCACTCGCTAAAAAAACCTCCATTGGAAAACCCGTACTTTGTATTTTCATCTAAGCAACGATGACGTGAAGGATGAAATTGCGATGCTATTACACTGATAATGACTCTTAAGAGCAACGGAACATCACTGCGAGAAAAGCCCCTGAAGTCCCTACAGGCCGGTCTTAGGGCTGCAGAAACTCTGTACTGGCTAGAAATATGAGCAAACTTGTCAACTAAGCCATTTTTGACGTCTTTCAGTCATTTGCAAGCTTTACTGACCACGTCAAATATACCCAGTTTTCCGATACTTCAAGCCGCAAAACGCCTGCGGCATCGCGGCGATGACGTCACCGCCGCAAAATGCCAGGCAACTTGAACGGGGGCTGGTTCAGGTGAGTTTGTTTTTTTGGTGTCGTCTCGTGCAAACTTTCCGAAAGATACTTGCGATTCTTGGCTCTGCGGCAACACCGGAAGGCGAAGCTTCCAGGGATTTCAGGCGGGGGGAGAGAGAGGGACGAGATGGATTTTGCGGTTAGTACCCGCAATGGATTTTGAATTACCAAAACTCCCCATTCTCGGGCTGGGGAACCTGGCCCCTTCCCCCGTGGTGCCGGCTTCCATCTAAGCGTGGGTCCATGAATGAATGTTGATGTCAATGGAAATCCTGGATCCGCCTATGATGGGAAGTGACAGTTAAAGCATACGTGGATATAGGATTGCCGACCGGGGGGCACCTTCCCGGGGGGGGCACCATCATGTAACTGACCTTAATTTGGACCCTTATATCGGGCTTTTTCTGCACTTCTCATTTAAACTATTTTTTCTAATTTACATTTTGTCATAGTCATATAAACTGAAAATGAGTGTAATAGGAATTTCGCCCATCATTTAAAACGTGTAGGTAGTTTGCAGACTCATGCAAGTTTCAATGAGCTCGCAAAATCCTGTAAATTTTGCAAGCTCTCTGGTTAGCCAGTGATTGTGGAAACTCCAAGGGATTTCACAAGCCCACTAACTGATCAGGGAGTTCAAGAAATCCCTGGGGAGCTCGTAAAATTCCAGATTTCGCACTTTCCCTATAGCATATTGTATAATTTGCATACACATGTCTTAGAGGTTTGATGGGCGGTTGTATCATTGTGCTGGCCCCTTGCCGGAATATTGGGCTGGGGATCATGATAATAGCTAAATCAGCATAAGAAGAGTCAAGAGTTCAGCAAACACTTCTGAACAATGCTATACTGACGCCCATGTGCTGTACTTCTCGATGCGTTGGATTGCTATGACAGTGATGAAGATAGTGGCCAAGGCTTTAGATGGGGTATTTATGTGTTTTCTGTCTGGGTTCAGTGGTTGTAGTGATATCAACAGTTATTCTCTGCGGTGATGGCAAGGGATTTTGGTGTTGCTGACTCTTTGGATATCAAGGTGTTGGATATCAAGTCCGAGAATGGGGAGTTTTGGTAATTCAAAATCCATTGCGGGTACTAACCGCAAAATCCATCTCGTCCCTCCCTCTCCCCCCGCCTGAAATCCCTGAAGCTTCGCCTCCCGGTGTTGCCGCAGAGCCAAGAATCGCAAGTATCTTTCGGAAAGTTTGCACGAGACGACACCAAAAAAACAAACTCACCTGAACGAATTCCTGTGGACCGCTCCAGTTGCGAGCCTGACATGGCGTCGCTGGCATGTGTTATTTGAGGTGCCGTCACAGAGAGTATCGAATTCGTCGTACTTTTGAAGTTTGTGCTTTTGTGATGGCGGCACAACATCGCCAACTAGTTAATCTCGGTGTTCAGATACCAATTTAACACCAAGTTGTACGTTATTTTTCTCAAAGCGATTGGCAAATATCAAGACGTCTTCAACCGAGTCTTCATTCCAATTATAACCGATCTCATGATACACAGTGTGCGTAACGGATACCACAACAGAGTGTTCAAGCCATGCTACAACCCGTCTGCATTATCACGCGACTGAAGTTCAGTGCGACCTCTCCAACCGCCTGAGCGATGGTTGACAATAAGCTGTAAGTAGTGTGGATTTTTAAGTACATCCCGAGGCTTAGGGTAGCTATGACTACTTTTGTTTTCATTCATTGGTGTTACCAGTTGCTAGCCTTTCATGACCGTGTCCTAACGCTGCTCCAAAAGCTTCCAGCAGGCGTAGAAAGTAGGCTTCGCTGTGGACGTAATATTGGACCGAAATTGATTTAAAGCATGTACGGTTGGCACGCTAATATGAATACGCCGGCACACAATAGGTCCCCCCTCGACCCAGGTACCGCTATCCCCGTTAAAACTACTACGCAGGTAAATTGCTGAACAAAATAGGACTAGGTCGGCACCAGACCCAGCAGTGGTTATGGTTTCCGTTCTCTAATTTGCCGTAAGATGAAGCAAGTGACACAAATAGTTGTGCAGATTGTAGCTTTAACATTTTCCTCTCTAAAAAAGTAACCGAGCTTCTTCCGATTGTTTTTTTAATTCTCTTTCCGTGACATAAATACTGAGATGTGCATGTCTGGTAATGCCCTCGGAATAATGGAGTATTTTACTATTTGCATTGTCACACTTCCTGGGCACATGCTTTCTTTGAAGAAAAAAACATTATCGATGAGTTTGAAGCCAATTTTGAAACTCAGGATAGCCTATTTCCTTAAATTGGCCGCGTTGAAAAAACACTCATTTTTCCTATCTGTTTAACGCACCGAAATTGTCGCGTCCTTCGAGCGCAACAGCTGACGAAGGCAGCAGTTCTGCCATAGCAACGGAGAGAAAGCCGTTGCTATGTCCACTCTCTGTATGTAGCTCTGTGGGTACAGGCGGGAGGTCAGATCGAGCCGGCCGCGTCGTGCCAGCCGATGTCCCAAATGCCCAGCGGGTCATTTTTGTCCGGTGTCATATCTCAGAATCTAAAAGTGGTATCGGTTTAAAACTTTAGGAACATCTTATTTGGCATATTTTAAACATTGACCCCGGTCACGCTCACCAGCGGCGCTAGTGTGCCCTCCAAGATGGCCGCGAAAGAGGGACTCCAAAAGGTAAACAACGTTAGTGGGCCCCGAGAATAGCATGGTAAGCGGTGAATTATACGTGTTTTATGTTTGGTATGTGGCAGCGGCTTATAACCAGCCACTGCGGACGGCAGAGAAGAATGCAAATTCGAAAAGTTTTTGGTCCCAAGGAGCAAAGCTTGTAGTCAGCATCAGGTTGAAGTTTGCTGCCCCCCCACTTCTTTGCCGGTGGCGACGCTTGTGTTTGGAAACGCATTTTCCATCGTAAATTCAAACTGGAATTTCAGACGGCTTGAAACAAATAAAGGCGTATATCTACCTAATTATTTCAAGATGTATCTTTTTTTGTATCAAGATTTATTTCAAGATTTGTATCTTTTATTTTTTTCTTGTCTGACGGCTTCCATCACTACTCTGTTTTCCTTGCCGGTAGCCATCTTTGTTTTGGTAGCCATCTTGGTTGGTGCCGTGAGTGAGTTAAATGTCGCTCGTATAGGTAATGATGATAAGTTATTGCACTTGAATTTCGAGTAGTAGCCATAGTTTTTCCAAAGAGCTGACTTTATTATTTTGGGCTTCCTTACTTACAGTCTAGGCCTGCGATTGATGATAGGTTCTGGTTTGGCTGTCCCTTGCTCCTGCGCCAGATTGATTGTTTAGCTGCGCTAAAATAGGAACTACGTTCTGTTCTAATCTTTGAGGGTTATCCGTGGCTGGCTCTTCCAGAACTGCTAACTTTTATATTCTGTTTACTTTCTTTGCTGCTGGATACTGTCCCTGTTCCTTATTGTAGTCATGGCTCCAAAAAACAACCTCCGCGAAAACATCGATGACCTGCAAATTAAATATGCTTCCCTTGAAGCCAAAAACACAATGATGGAAAGTGAAATTAAAGAACTGCGTCAGGAACTGTCACACCTTAAGGATGAGTTGTTGTCTGCCCATTCACTCCATCAGGAGGCTGTGTCCGCCCAAGCCCATGCGGAAAAACTTTTGGAATCTGTCTTGGTGGACCACGACAAACTTACCCGGAAAGAAATGGAAACATCCCAAAAACTAGAGTCCCTTGATCAGTATGGAAGAAAATTTACATTAATCCTCACTGGCAAAGCTGTTCCCTCTCCATCTGAGGAGGAAAACACTAGACAACTCTCGCTTAGGCTCATTCACAATCATTTAGGAATATCCCTGGGAATGGACTCTATCACGGCTTGTCACCGGCTCCAAAAGAAAAACTCCATTCTTGTGAGGTTTCGTGACCTGGACGACCGCATGAGGGTGTACCTAAAGCGTACCAAACCTCTCCGCTATGGTTTGATAATTTTCGAATCACTGACCAAGGAGAGGATGACTGTCGTCCAGATTCTGAACGACATGAGACATAACAAGGACTGTCCCTTCAAAAGCTTCTTCACTTTCCGGGGTGATATTTTTGTGAAGGTGAGGGATGGAGAGAGACCAATTCAGGTTCATGTGGGGTCCACCAAGGAAGAAATTTTCGGGGTCTGTAGGGGCCTACCAGCTGGCGCCAGGGGCAAAACCAACTCTAGCAGAACGGATGGGGGTCAGAGAAACAAGAATGTGTGGAAAAAGTTCAGACAGCCAATCACAGGCAACAAAGGTGTAGTGCTCCCCCTCGGTCTGGTGAAACAAGTACAGTAAGACGTACCAATCCTGTGTCAAACCTGATAGAGGGTCATACAGAAGTCCAGGTGGTTAGTTCCACCCCACCATTAGTGGCTGGACTGCCAAATCCTCATGTAGTACAGGAGCATCCACATGGGGGCGGGAGTGGCAGAAAACCTCTCACTGCTGCCAGTGATTTATTTGATGTGAGTGCCTCTAGTAGCTCTGAGAGTTGTGACTCAACTCTCGTGAACACTGAGGCACAGGCCCCTCCGCTGGATGTAAATGTTGACACCATACCTAAATCTGTCTGAGGCTTGGGATCCCTTGGTGTGCTATGTGGGGCTGTGCTTGCACCAAGTACCTGACCTCCCTAATGCCTACGGGGGGAGTGGGGCTCCTCTGCTTCCTTGGCCAGGATGCCAGAGGTGCAGAGTGATGAGGAACTTTTTTCTGATGACCTGACACCCTGTGCTAGGCCGTCCCTGCTTTGTGTGCCGGGGACTTCTCTCATGTCTCAGCGGATACTGCATCTGTCATTGATTAAACTGCCTCTCATTTCTATGTCACATGGGCCCATTGAATCATTACTTATCAATCCAATCTTGAGTCAAAGCTGTTTGGATTAGCTTGGTCTACTGCTTTTGTACCTTGCATTGAAGCTCAGTGTACAGATTCATTGTAAACTATTTAAACTTGATTTCAACGTTCTCTTTTTTTCTTTCTCTTATGCCAGCCTCAGAATCATTACATGATGGTATGAACGCAAACTACAGCCGGCTTAGTCTTGATTTAACAGACCTAAATGATGATTCTAACACTCTTAAAGATGAATTTAATCTTATCTCAAACCAATGCTGCTACCATGATATAAAATCTCTCACTCTGAATGGTTCGAAGCTTTCAATCATACATGTTAATGTGCGGTCCTTGCCTAAAAATTTTGACAGTCTTGTAATGCTCTTGAACTCAATTAAGCCTAAAATTGATGTCATATGCATCTCAGAGACTTGGCTAGATGAGTCATTGAATAACAGCTTCAGAATTCCTGGTTATTGCCTCTTTAGTTGTTGCCCAGAATCTTTTCGTGGGAAAGGAGCTGGGATATATGTTAATGAAAATATTAAATTTATTTACCGCTCAGATCTAGCTGCCAAACCCTGTGAATATCAGTCATCATTTATTGAGGTAATTCAGGACTCATCCCCGAATCTTATCATAGGCTCTTGCTATAGGTCCCCATCTTATGACCCTACCTCCTTTCTAAATTACCTTGATATTGTTGTTTCAGATATATCCAAAACAAATAAACAGTGTATCCTGGCTGGAGACTTTAATATTGATCTCTTCCAAATTAATTCTCTAGTGGTCGATAGATTTCTAACATCTTTATCCATCGGTGGTTTCATCCCAGCTATATCATTGCCAACCAGGATAACTACCTCATCTGCGACCTTAATCGATAATTTTTTCATAAATTTCCCTCAGCTACTTCACAGTTCTGGCATCCTAATTGATGACACCAGCGATCACCTACCGATTTATTTAAGTGTAAAGCATCAACCTCCAAAACCAAAACCACAATACAATTATGTACATTTCAATCTTTCCTTAGCTGATGCCCTGGGCCAACGTGTCAAAGCTATACTAAACTCAACCCCTCGTCTCCTAGATGCAAATGCCTATGCTAAGCACTTGATTGAAACAATTCAAAATGTAATGAAAGAAATGTCGAAAACTAAAACTAATAAGAAAATTGACCTAATTCAGCCATGGATTTCACATGGTATATTGAAATGCATAAATAAAAAAATAGGTTATACAAAAAATTCTTAAAAAACCGAACCACCCAAAATCGGGTACAGTTCACCCAATATAGAAATCGACTAAACTCAGTTATAAGGGAGGCCAAGTGCACTTATTATAGGAGAAAATTGGAAGAGCATAAAAATGACTCAAGAAAGCTGTGGAAAACAATAAATAACATTATTGGCCATAATAAGAAAAATACTAATAAACTTCCTGAGTCGTTTCAGTGTGAAGGGACTGCCATTTCCAACCCTTTTGAGATAGCTTCCCAGTTCAACCATTTCTTTGCTACTATAGGCAAAAACTTAGAGTCCCTTCTACCCCGGCCAGCAAATGATCCACTAGACTTCTTAAATAATGCTAATGTAGTTGATCGCATGACTCTTTTGCCAGTATCTAATGATATAATCATGAGCATCATCGTAAATCTGAAAAATACTGGACCAGGAGCGGACAACATTAGTGCTGTCCTCCTAAAAAACTTGCCCCTCATCTAATCAATGAAATAACTTATTTGATGAATTTATGCCTTGAAAGCCAAACCTTCCCTGATATTCTAAAAGTAGCCATTGTTAAACCTCTATTCAAATCTGGAATGACCAATGATTTTGGAAATTATAGGCCAATCTCTATTTTGCCAGTTCTATCCAAAGTACTCGAGCGAATTCTTCACTCTCAACTCTCTGTTTTCCTTGAACAAAACAATGTCTTGTATGATTATCAATTCGGTTTTCGTAAGTTGCACTCTACTTTCATGCCTATATCCCTAATTCATGACCAAATAACATCCAGTCTCTCCAAAAATAAATCATGCGTAGGCATATATTTGGACCTTAAGAAAGCATTTGATACTGTGGACCATGAAATACTCCTGAAGAAAATGAGTAGATATGGTATCCAAAATGATTCTCTACAAATTTTCCGTTCCTACCTTAGAAACAGAATACAAATAACTAGATTAGATGATCTTAACATTATGTCACAACCAGAAAATATAAGTGTAGGAGTTCCACAAGGTTCCATATTGGGCCCAATTTTGTTTACTATTTATATAAATGATATTTACAAATCATCATTAGTTCCTAGATACTTTTTGTTTGCAGATGATACTTCAATTTTTTTCTCTGGTAAATCACTGTCTGATGTTGAACACAAAGTAAACCAGGAACTTCCCTTAATTTGTGCTTGGCTCTGCTCAAATCGACTTTCTTTGAATACATCAAAAACTTTCTATCAGATATATTCAGTAGGCGATAAAAAACCTGATATATCCATATACCTAAATCAAACTCAGATAAATCGGTCAGAATCAGTGAAATATTTAGGAGTGAACATGGACGAAAATTTGAAATGGAAAACGCATATCACCAAAACGTGCAACACCCTAAGGAGAAATATTGGTGTCATTGCTAGGGCAAGATTTATGCTAAACAATAAGACTCTGCTTCTACTTTACAACTCGTTAATCCTCCCTTATCTAAGTTACAATGCCTGTATATGGGGAACCAACTTTGAAACCAATCTGAGTAAAGTTATTAACCTCCAAAAGCGCATTATCCGATTAATTGACTCGGCTGAACCTCGAGCCACCTCCAGTCCCATATTTAAGAGGCTTAATCTGCTTAAATTTCCTGACATTGTCAATCAACAGAAAATTATGATATTACATAGCTTCATTCATGGGAAATTGCCAACTGTGTTTTCAAACTTATTTCAACTACACACATCTACTAGATTTACTCGTAGGGTTGTGCATTTTCAAGAGACTGCAGCTGAAACCGTGTACAGATCTTTTGCTCTTCCACTGAACTGCCCAAGACTTTGGAATGATACTATAGCCACCCAAATCCCTGATTTGGAAGATATCCCATTTTCTAAAAGCTTTTTCAAAAAGGTCACTAAGAGATTACTTACAAGCAACTACTAGACCCTCGTTTCAGACTCTCATTTGAAAACTGTCGCTAACTTCTAACTTAACTACTAAAGGTTTAACAGGATAAACTAACCTCAGATTATAGCTGGCTGCATACCTTTCAATTTCATGAATGTTGATAACCTGTGTCACTATATTTAGTCCTTTATTGCGAAATGTAAGGCAAGGAGCTCAGACAAGGTCACTTACTCCTTTCCTGCTCCTTGTCCCATCTCTAATTACTTCCAAATCATATCCGCATTATGTCTTTGTTTCTCTCTCTCTCTCTCTCTCTCTCTCTCTCTCTCTCTCTCTCTCTCTCTCTCTCTCTCTCTCTCTCTCTCTCTCTCTCTCTCTCTCTCTCTCTCTCTCTCTCTCTCTCTCTCTCTCTCTCTCTCTCTCTCTCTCTCTCTCTCTCTCTCTCTCTCTCTCTCTCTCTCTCTCTCTCTCTCTCTCTCTCTCTCTCTCTCTCTCTCTCTCTCTCTCTCTCTCTCTCTCTCTCTCTCTCTCTCTCTCTTTCGTTTTGTTATCTTTCTCTATTTCTAAAATTGTTGGGCCCACATATGTTGTGTTAGATAAAAGCTGTTCCTATAGGGTGTTTTGAAATGTTTAGGTGCTTATCTCCGCACCTCATATAAAGTACCTCCTGTAAAAGCGACCTGGAAGTTGTTGCTGATGATGACGCTGTGTAAAATGTCTGCATGGTGTGTTGAAATGCTTAGGTGTTCTCTCTACATCTCATGTCATGTGCTCTTGTGAAGATCGCCTAGAAATGGGTCGCTAACGACGACAGCTGTGAAATAGGTCGCATGCGTATCGAGGCCACCTGCTCTGACTCCATAAGTCCTGGCAATGATTGTCCATTACTCTGGATCCAGTGTTTCACATTGCTTCCATGTATGCTGATTACCAAATGACTCGAGTCACATCAATTCTACTAGCAGTGTCCTCCTACAAGCCGGACCAGAACACGAAGCGATAGCAGGAGGGCGACGATGACGAAGAGGAGCCGGCTCGGAAGCGAGCGCCTCCGGGGGTCGGAGAGGGCGAGGAGCCCTCTACTGATGACTTACTGCGCATGGTGGAGGAGGATCCGGAGGTGGAGCCGATGGACGAAAACCTGCTGAAGCGGCTGGTACTACAGCTGGAGAAGTGTATCCTCAAGAACCAGGAGATGCGGACCAAGCACGCCGACGCCCCGGAGGGGTTCCTCGACTCTGAACTGGCCCTCCACGAGGCCATACAGGCGCTGCACGCGGTGGCCACGGGCCCGGAGCTGTTCCCGCGGCTGGTGGAGCTGGGCACGGTGAGCTCGCTGCTGGCGCTGCTGGCCCACGACAACACTGACGTCACCATAGCTGTCATCGACCTGCTGCAGGAGCTGACTGACGTCGACACAAACTCGGACGAGGCTGAGCGGGGCGCTGAGCGTCTGGTGGCGGAGCTGCTGGAGCAGCAGGCGGTCGCCGTGCTGGTTCACACCATGGAGCGGCTGGACGAGGCCGTGGCCGAGGAGTCGGCGGGCGTCGACAGCGCGCTGGCCATGGTAGAGAACGTGACGGAGCTGCGGCCGGCGGCCTGCCTGCCGGCCGCCCAGCAGGGCCTGCTGCAGTGGCTGCTGACCGGGCTGCAGAGGAAGGCGCCCTTCGACGCCAACAAGCTTTACGCCAGCGAGATGCTGTCCGTACTGGTGCAGAGTCATGAGGAGAACAGGACGATGCTGGGGGAGTTGGAGGGGATCGACGTCCTGCTGCAGCAGCTGGCCTACTACAAACGCCACGACCCGAGCTCCTCAGAGGAGCAGGAGTGCATGGAGAACGTGTTCGACGCGCTCTGCTCGATGCTGCTGGTGGCGTAGAACAAGGAACGCTTCCTGAGGAGCGAGGGGCTCCAGCTGATGAACCTCATGCTCAGAGAAAAGAAGCTATCGCGGAACGGGGCGTTAAAGGTGTTGAACTACGCCACCTCCGGCCCCTCGGGTGCCGATAACTGCAACAAGCTGGTGGAGATCCTCGGCCTGTGCACTCTCTTCCCCCTGTTTATGCACACTCCGCGCAAGCACAAGCGGAAAGGTCTCAGCGTTGAAGAGCGCGAAGAACACGTGGTGTCGATCCTGTGTGGTCTTCTGCGTCACTGTCGTGGCCAGCTGCGGCAGCGGATCATCTCCAAATTCACCGAGAACGACTGCGAGAAAGAATTTAAAAAATATATATATATATCAGGTGTCGCGCCATATTACGTGAGCTCATTTCGTTTTGCTATGTTCATTTCGTTCTTGTATTGCTATTTTTGCTTTTTCTCGCTGCTCTTGTGCTGTTCCATTTAACTCAACTTTTGTTTATCCGTTTTCGTTTGCTTTTTGCGCACTTAGTGTCATCTCTGCTCTCATTTCGCCTGGTTATGTTCTGCGTCCTGCTTTTGCGCTGCTGGCTTCCTGCTCGTTGCTTTGTCTTTGCTTCATTAATTTGTTTTTGCTTCATTAATTGCCAAAATTATCTGTTCTTATCCGGCACAATGTGTGTGAACCTGGGTGTTTTTCTTTTCCTTCGTTTGTGACTAACGTGAAGAACATTTGTGGGCCCACAACTTCAATCAAACATATAATTATAATTGGTTAGTTTTTTCCGTCATTTTATTTGTTTTGTTAGGCACGTTTTGGATGATCTGTCTGCTCATTTTATTTTGTATTGCTTCTCTTTTTGTTTTTCTGCTTTGTTTTTGTGTTATTTCTACTGACCAGCATTATTATTTGTCCTAATCTCATAACATACTAATATCACAACATACTCACCTTGTGCTGTACTGTATGACTATTACTTGCCTCTCTCATGTTTCTTATCTGCTGTTCATGTCCTTTGCCTCTTCACCTGTCTATATGGAAAATGAAATAAAAATTGATTGATTGATGAAGCCAAAAGGATGATGTCATAGTTTGACTGGATAGTATCAGGCAAGCCGACGATTTACTCGATGAAGAAATTATTTTCCAAGCAAGTATATACTGCGATATAACGCAACCCACGGGATCATGCGAATGTCTTTTTCTATTGAACTGTAAACTGTGGTAAATTAAGCAAAGTGGACCTCCGCGTGACAAATGACCTGTAATAAACTTTTCCTATAGTAAATTTTTCCCACAACAAATGTTTCCTATAACAAATTTGTCCTATAGCTAATAGCTCTTTGCTTTTCAGGCTGAGTCTCATGGAATATTTTCCAGAGACAAAAGCTTACGGGAGGGTTGGTTTGGTTCGGAAGGCAGGACTGTTCCGGGCTCATCAGCTTTTCCAAGACCATTCTAGATATTTCATGCAGGCTATTATTGGAAATATTTGCCATGATGGCTATCAGTTGTTCCCAGACTGCTTTCAGGTTTGATTTCAAGCACTAGCGGTGGAACTGGCGGGGGAGGGGGGCAACGAGGCCCGGTGCCGCCCTCCCCTGAAGTCAGAAATTGTAGCACTAATCACATGGCGTTTACTGGCAATAAATGGTTCGAAAAGCTTATGGTGCCCTCTGCCCCCAACCCTCCTTAAATGCGGACGTTCAGGGGTTACTGATTTTAAATCTAGGGTAGATATCAAACTCTCCTGTTTACGATGTCGCATGCAGTTTTTCACTTTGATATGAGGCATCTAAAAAAGTCAAGAACTGTTGTTTTAAGGCCAAGCCTTACATGTGACCTAGTTATCAGGTTCTGAAACATACAAGGGATTTTATTTGACCGACAAAACAAATGTTCCGCGTTTGAAGCATGTACCTTACCCTAATCTGCGTGGTCGGGCAGGTTCGAACATTAGGCATGGTGTGACATTTTTCCTAGTAGGGACTGGCTTTTGCTACAATATGTCTGAAATTATCGTGATGGGCCCGGTCGCGGACACAGAGGTTCCAAGTGGACCACAGGGGCCCATTATTACTATTGCTAAGATTCAATGGAAAATAACTAACAAATGTGTATGCTTTTGAAACTATATTTTACATAGTTCATGTTTGTTAATGACTGATCCCTGCGTGTGTCTAGAGTGGATATGAAAACAATGAATTAACCTGTTATTGCCAAATAGCAATATGAAATCTTTGAAAATTAGTTGTAAAAGTTGGTAAAATGTCAGCCAAAATGTCTAAAATGTGCTCACATATGTTAAGAAAATAGAGTGTTGAGTCGACTCAACTCTGAATCACGGCTTGGAGGCTGACTCCGATTCTGACTCGACTCAACTGGTCGAGCAGTTGAGTTGACTCTGGCTCAACCCACACCTGGAAGTGAGTCGAATCAACTCTGACTCAGGTGAAATTTGAGTCAACTCTGAGACGACTCTGACTCTGAGTCGCGACTCAACAAGTCTGGTGTCCGCGAGTGAAACTCGCGGACCGGAGCCTGAGGCGGCGCGGCGCAGCCGCAGCCGACGAAGGCGAAGCGTTGCACCGCAGGTTAGGGAGGCGCCTAAACGCAGGTTAGGTGCACCGCAGGCCGGCTCCCTCCACAGAGACAAACAGGTTCTCACCGTGGGTCATTGAGAAGCCTTGCAGCAACGGGCAGGCAAATTTTTATGGTGTTGGGGATAACGATCCACAAACTGCTGAGGTCTTATGCTGCCAGGGCAAGAATAAATATGAGCTAGGGAAACCCTCGAAATCGGGATAAGGTATGAGCTAAGGGTTTGAGACAGATGGATAGAGTTTGGGTTTCCTTTTTTCATAACAGCTTTTTACAACAGGGGTAGGGGCTCAGTGAAGCGAGCTGGTCGCTAGTTTTATATTCCAGTTCAATAAGCGTTGTCTGTGCTTGTCGCTTCCTTTGTGCCGAAAATTTTATACCATCTCTTAGTACACAGAGCATGGTTTCAAAAAGGAATGCTGACGAAATGTCGTTGGACTGGTTTTCATACAATATTTAAGGGCTCTTTGATATTTATTTACTTGAAAATATAATCCATATTTACAAATTCTTCATTTTTCAACAGTGAGTTATTGAACTTCCAGTATGACCTACCCATTTCAATCGATAGGGACGTTCACTGAGACTGTTGAGAGAGAGAGAGAGAGAGAGAGAGAGAGAGAGAGAGAGAGAGAGAGAGGGAGAGAGAGAGAGAGAGGAGGCGAAGAGGAGAGAGAGAGAGAGAGAGTGAGAGAGAGAGAGAGTGAGAGAGAGAGAGAGAGAGAGAGAGAGAGAGTTTATGATCAGAAATATATCTATCTCGAATGTCTGCTTCTGGCCTTATACTAGAATGCATGACACTCTGGCTGATAGAAATAAATCGATCCTGGATTTACCTGTACAGGGTGCTTTCGTATACACGTATATTTCTTCTTTTCCTGGTGTAGTGTTCTCCATACATCGATTAGATCATTTGATGCCATGAAACTCTTCAGTAAGTGTTTACACTTATCGTTGTTCAAAACCCTTCGCGCTGCACATTGCCGATCTATTTTGGCGTTCATATAAAGATTGAAATCCCCTCCTAAGATGATAATTGAGTCTGAATATTCCTTAACCTTTGAACAGAACGCATCAATACATACAGGATTGTCAGTATTTGGGCCATAAAAATTTCCCAGAGTGATTCCGTTAAACAGAAGCTCAAGAGTCAGAAACCTTCCATTATCATCAGCAAATATGTTTTTGATTGTCATTCCGGAGTTGGGTCTCATGAACACGCCAACGCCCCTGCTATGCCTATCGCCATGGGAAAACGAGCCAAGACCACCCCACTCGCTAATAAAGACTTTTTCAGCCGATGGTACTGAATGTTTTTCTTGCAAGAAAACGACATCAAAATCAAGACTTTTCAGCCAAGTGAATAATTTCACGTCGCTTAGATAATCCGCCGGCCCTTTGAGTGCGCAGCCCATTTACGTTTTAGGAGGCTAACTTCAGCTTAGACGCATTGCAGAACGATGTCGTTATGTGAAATTTGTAGCGTGTATGTCAGCTCCATAAGTTTCCAAAAATATTGCAGTACAGTGTATGGCAGGAACTTACGTTTTGGTCGTATAGGACATGAATACGCCATGCTCGAGAGGTGTTGTGTGCTCATGTTTAGTGTACACATCTGTGCTAGTTGTCAAAAGCAGTGATAGAGAATTTGTGAAGCAAACGGAAAAACGTTTCACCAAAATCGATCCTAACTAACAAAGACGCGGAGACCTACCTGGCAGCGAGAGACGCATGTAGGCCATAATCAATAAAGTTAAACAAAATATTTTTGCACTAACATTGATGTCAGTGGTGTGCAAGCAACATACATACAACTGCAATACTCTTGAAAAAATCCCAGACTGGACGATTATAGGCGGCACCAGTTATTATTATACGAAAAAAGTGAGTGTAACGCCGGATGTAAACATACCTGTCGTGTCGAAAACCTCTCACCATCCGCCGTCGGGCCGGTAGATGTCGCTCTGTGCGGAATCAGCTGTCCGTCCGGCGACGCACAGTCACTTTGGAAGCTTTAACTCGCCCCAGCATCCACGCAGGGCGAGGAAACCGATTCAGAAGAGGTGCAACCACGCTCATCGTCTTACCACAATACCGCACAGTGCCCACTACCCTCGGTCGTCGCCAGACCACTCCCCAGCACAGACCCCCGAGCTTCCATAGCTGTCGTCGCATCACTGCGACCACTCCCTCCCGGATCGCCGGCCGACGCCGGGTCACGGCCGCTCGAAATAGTGCCTCTCGTCTCACACTGCACCTGTAGACTAGCGTCCGGAACGCACCGACCTAAGGATGTTCCTCCCAGCTCCGGCGCGCAAGCCGGATCAGCAGCCGCCTCATGAGTTGACGACGATGATGACCGGTGCTGTGGAAGGCTCCTCCAGCCTTCGTACACCAGCCGCCCCCGGTACAGCGCAGCGGGCAGCTGACCGGGGAGCGGAGCGCGACTCCGTCTGCACGCCGGTGAAGGTCAGCGGCCGCCGCCGCACAGTGATGCAGGAGGCCTGAAAAACGGGACGAAATTCATAGCTCAATAACTAATAATGCTAAAACAAGGATTTTTCTCCAAAGTGAAGCTCTTCATCAGGTGGCTCAAGCAAGCACACCAAACATTGGTTTTCCTCTTAACCCTTCCCTTACCAGGGGGTCGATTCTACCCCCTCTTTATTTTTTTGCGATGGGAGGAAAACGACTCGGTTTACCGAAATGCCACCTGGCAAGTGTAGGCCAAAATCAATTTGGATACATCTTGACGAAATTTCAATCCAAGGTCAGGTCAGGTCACCGAGTTATGATGTCATTTCTAAACCGATGTAAGGCAATGCTGATTCTCAAAACAAGGTTGACAAAAGCCGAGAGTAACTCGGCTTCTGGAAGAGTTAGATCAAGTTTCTATGCATCGTTCGAAAGCTCTTGTAAAGGAAAATATAGAGGGTGACATCAATTTTGAGGTCAGGTCCATAACAAAGGCACCAAAGCACCCCTTGGTCACCCATTGGGTGCTCTACTTCATGCAGAGGCTATCGAGGGGTTTTAATGGTTCTGACAGTGACTGTAGCTTTACAAAATAATTACGTAGTCGCAAATCTGACCATGCGATAAGCTGAATAAAGGTAATAGTAAGGAAAACGATTCATATGATTGATAATTTTATATAATGATTTGACTTCTCCAGTTGTTAGCCGGCAAACATTGGAAGTGAAAAATACATTCTCACCTCGTATTATTCATTAGCATTGGGAACACATTTAGGGGAGCGTCGGGTATCAAAACATCAAAAGATAGCCAATGTTAAACTTAAACAGCCAGCAAACGCAACAAAATGCGCAACAAGCGACTTTCTTCGAAAACCAAGAGAGGCAGTATGTACATACATACATGACAGTCAGTTTTAGCAGGGGGCGGAAGCCAAAGATTAACTAGTTTCATTTCCGGGTAGTGTCGACTTCGACAGCAGTGAATGACGATACCCGACACTGAAACAAATCAAACATTCGTGCATCGAGGAGCTCTCTTGGAAGTTTGGAAGACTATGTGTTGACATGAAATTCAAATAAAATATAACTGGTCCCAACTATGGTAAGCAGTTTACAAGGTAGCCAGCTGGTAAACTATTAATAGCATTATCTTTTTAATCATATATAACGAAAGCTGTGGCTGCTTTGGTTTGAAGCTAGTAGCACAGCAACAATATTTTCTAATCATACCTAAGAGAAAAAAGTTCGGATTCATGGTCTTGGCATCAATGGATAAGTATATAGCCCCAATCGACTGACTTTTGCAGGACTCGTAGTATATGACTTTATGCGTATTTTTACAACGAAAGGAGTGCTTTAATTGTATTTTTGTAAAGAAAAAAATCGGTTTAGAATAACATTTTACTTAGGGCAAAAAGTGGGCCGAAGTTAAAACCTGAATTTTCTTATTCACGCTCTGATCTCGCTGTGCCCTAATAACTACTGAACAACAAGCTTTCGTTGTCTCAATTTCATGCCGGCATCAGTTCTGTCAGGCAAACGATTCCATCATATCCTGGCTTTTCTACGGACAGGAAAAGTCTGTGCTTCTCTGCACCATTTGCAGCTACGAATCTGTCACGTTCGAGAACTTTACTATGCTGTCGCTACCGCTGCCTCCAAATCCGGACCCACTGGCACAAATCAGTCTCCACCAATCTATCGAGCGGTACATTCATGGCGATCACATTTCAGGCTAGACATGTTCAAATTGTCAGCGGCAACAGGACGCCTACAAGAAGTTCGGCATCGAGCGACTGCCACCTGTGGTGATTATACACCTGAAGCGGTTTTCCTACAGTGAAAACGCCTTGCACAAGACACAGACTCATGTTTCTTTTCCTCTTAGTGACCTCGATCTCAGTATATTGGTTAACAGGCCTTCGGAGTTCTCTGGCAGCTTTGTATATGATCTCTATGCTGTAGAAGAGCACCATGGCAGCGCCCAGACCGGCCACTACGCCGCCTTCTGCTGGAACCAGCCAGCGGCGCGCTGGCACTGCATGGACGATGTTTCTGTAATGGAAGTGCCGGCCGCAAAAGTGAAGTCGGCATCAGCATAGCTGCTCTGTTATGCCGCCAGCAATGTGCAACGATGCACACGTGGTTAACTCTAGGTGTGTTGTGATTTCGAATGAAGAATGAATATATTTAAATAACACATGCCGGAAATTGCTATTTGCTGCATATGAATGGTTAAGCAAAGACAGTCGGAGAACGTTATTGTACCTGGAAAGTGCTGTGCTTCAGTCTTCTCTGCATATGGCTTGTTTGTTTTTCGTGCAAAAATTGTAATATTGAGAGAAAAATTGACAGGGTAATGGGAATAAATTCTCCCATTTAAATTTTCCATTTGATTGTAGAAATGAAATGATACGCGTCGATTGGTGGATGCCGCGTGCGTCATTGCAGCAACCGCCCGCCGACTACGGGTAGAACATAAGCACACTAAAGCTGTCATAACTTTTTTCGGCCGTCGGTTGCCGACCTACGGATTCCGCCAAGGTAAACAAGTCATTTTCCAGAATACATGGTATGATTTTCTAGCTGATCCTGACAGTGCGTTCTTTGCCAGTGTAAGGAAATATGATGTATGTTATAAATTTCAGTTACAAAACATATGCTTATTAAAACAAGCTCACTGCATTCTCCGGAGCAGTTAGAACCTTATTTTGGTAACCAGAAGGTCAAAAATATCCCAAGCTTTACGCTAGTATACGTTTTTTATGGATGGCGAGGTGTGAGCACCTGTTATTAACGTTATAGATCACGATATTATATCTGGCCAGATACCCGTATTTAGCGAGGCAGAATAAGTTTCAAGTTTCAGGTCCTGTGAAACCAATGTGGTACGCTAGCGGAAGAAAATATTGATGTTTTTCCGGGTTCCAAACAAATCTCAAGGGCATCGCATACATTTGATATAAATTCTAGAAAGTCATTTTTGGCATTTTCGTCCGGTTTCTTAGGCCCGCTGCATCACTGTGCGCAGCCCGGCTCCCGCAGAGGCGGGTCCAGGCCCCTGCTCCCACCTCAGACTTCTCCGCTCCCGGCACCATCTCCACAGATCCCGGACTTGCTGAGCCGATGTAACCCGCACCGGGGGAGAGTACTGGGACAGCTTGAACGCTGGGATCCCGTTGTGTGTGAACGCTGACCACACCAGTCCTTTACCTTTCATGGTGAGAAGCTCACTGAGCAGTTCAGAGCTTTTCTTTGTGAGGGACTGATATAAACAGCCTCTGCTCTGGCGGAGTGTTTCTATGGCCGAGTTTTGTCCGCTCTCGGTAGATGTGTCTGAGGTCGCGGTCGACAAACGCCCAAATCACCATGTCGCACATAGTCCATAAATATCTCCATCCGTGGCCAATATTACGAAAATGCAGCTTTTTCTAAATTATTTTTGAGTTAATATACTGATAGGGAATTATTCACTGCGCTTGAAACAGGCATGGCAAACACAAACCGTGCTCTGAAAGTCTTTGTAGAGTTGCTTGAAGTAAGCAGACTTGTTGAGTCGCCACTCAGAGTCGGAGTCGACTCTGAGTCGGCTCAAGTTTTCCTTGAGAGTTGAGTCGACTCACTTCCAGATTTGGGTTGAGTCTGAGTCGACTCAAGTGCTCGACCAGTTGAGTCGAGTCAGAATCAGAGTCAGCCTCTAAGCTGTGAGTCAGGAGTTGAGTCGACTCAACACACTGTTTTCTTAAAATATGTTATCACATGGCTGACACTTAAGAAATTTTCATGACTAATTTTGAAAGATTTCATATTGCAATTTACTAATAGTAGGTACTTTATTATTTTCATATCCCCACTACACTCATCCCGGGATCAGTCATTAACAACAATAAGTTGTGTAAAATATACAGTTTCAAAACCACACACAATTACTAGTTATTTTCCTTTTAATCTTAGCAATAGCATGCAAAATCATACAGAAAAATGTGATTTGGCACACATTCAGACTTTTCTACTTTGAGGGTGCACACCAGACAAAGTCCTAAGCTGATAATCATGCAATAATTCACTCTTAGGAAGCCATATCTTTATTTTCTATTTTATTGCTTTGGTTGACTGATAACAACAAAAAAACTAAGTAATATAAGCGCCAGATAGAGGATACCAAAAATATTGTTTTGCACATTAGCCTTGAAATGGGTCAAAACGGAAACTGAAAGCCTCAATTAGCTGTTTTTTCAAAGTACTTTCTTGAATGGTCATGGTTTGAGGACATCACCTGGTAGATAATATCAACACTGACGAACCAGCACTGTACCTACTGTCCTCTGCATACGAAAAGTAAAACTTAGTCTTGTCCCTGGCTTTCCCTACACATCAAGTCTCTCACAAACCACCACTCTTTAAATTATGTTGATTATTATTTACCTATTTGCTACCCTCCCACTGCACAACATACCACTGCAGCAGCACCCCTGCACCCACGCGCGCCACGCGCGTCACACCAGTCACAAAGCCATCATTGTGCGCCATAATATGTCTGCTTTTCTTTATTTTGTAGTCTGGCTGTAGCCTGAGGGGCTAGATTATTTTCTTAGTTTTTGTAAGTCACGTGACTTTTGAAGTGCTATTTATCGTCATCTTTTGTGTCATCGGAGGTTAGGTTCGTGTAATGTCTTTAGTGCGCCATCTGCAGTATTCATTACAGCTTTTTCGGGAGGATGACGCGATCGTTCATTGTTTGTTTTGTTTTTGATTGAGGTGATGGAAAGGGTCGGTTCGACTCGGCTTGGTATTTATTTTGAAGCTTAATTTGTCACAGGATTCTTCAGAATGCACTGGGGCAGGCATTGCCACTGAAAATGTCAAATTTTCCAACATTGAGTCCTGTTCTTTGTGTTTGAAACCTCGCTTATTGCCTCAATTATGACTAGTCATGAAGGACATACCTTCAAAATGAAAAGCCCCCAGGCCCTTCATCTCACTCACATGTTGGCATTTAGCACCTATCTTCATTCGTATACAGACATAATTTATGTCATGAAGTAATGCATTGCAATTGAAATTTTATGGAAATAAATGTGCAGTTATTAAATAGTTAATCCCATGAATAAATGTATTGGAATGTGTGTACTATGAAAGGAAATGGGCATTTTTGTGTACATACTTGTCCACCATTCTGAGTCAGAGTCGACTCTGACTCAATGCTTTTTTGAGTCAGAGTTGATTCGACTCACTTCTGGATTTGGATTGAGTCGAGTCGGCTCACCATTTTCAACACAGCGAGTCGAGTCAGAATCAGAGTCAGCCTTTAAGCCGTGAGTCAGAGTTGAGTCGACTCAAAAAATTTGAGTCATCAACAAGTCTGGAAGTAAGCACTCGGGCGCGCCACCCGCAAACCAGAGATCTGCTGCGAAAACTACGTACATTTTATCATGTTTTAAATAGACCATAAAAGCAGGAACGGGTCAAAGTATGGAAATACCACCTTTTTGTACGCCCTTTGCAATGGTTTTGTGTATAAAATAATGCAAAAATAGTTCTGACAACTATTTTAGAGACCATTATCTCAGCATATTGCATATCTCAAACACTGTTCGATTTACAAATACAAAGAGAGAGATTTAAAATTTGGCCAGCATCGGCACCGCATAAAACTATCCATGGTGTGCCATTTGCGGCAGTAGCGGGAGTGCTACCCTCTGCTAAAGACTGGCGCATATATGAGTTTTACCTTTAGCCCCAAGATGACACTGCTATTCAAAGATGGGATGTTTTTGCCCCAGCTGGTGATGGGCCGCAGGGCCGCGCTCAGAATCATCAATTTAGGGGCCGTTTGATGTACAGGTTATGGAAACAACTTTGGCATAAAACCGATACTTCCAACAGAAAAATGGCTGCCCACCCGTCACAGGATTGTGTAATTCTGTTACCAATCGATATTATATAGCCATACAGATTAAGACACCGCATTTCAACATTCGGCGTGTCCGTCCAATTACAGACGGTCCAGGCAGATTTGAACAAACACCGATGCCCCTGTTGACATACCACAGGAGTCGCGGCTTAGGGTCTCGGTCAGGCCGGAGGACGTGAGGCGTGGGGGTGAAGGGAAGAGGGGAGGAGGAGCTGGGAGGGGATTTGAGCCGCTGAGTGCAAGCCGAAATAATTGCGAAAGAAAATCACGGCAAGTCATCCTCTCTGAACGGCGGGCAGGTCATTTAGCCTTTTACGATTAAGAGAAGTCCTAGCAAGAGCCTACACTTAACGCACGCCCCGGCAGGTCTCCGAGCCACCTCCACCCCGGTGGGGAGGGGGGGGTGAAACCTTCCCTCCCTCGAACTCGGCTCCTATGCGGGATAGCGAAAAATAGGGATGCGGGATAGCGGGATAGCGAAAAAGCTGGTGGATAACTAAAAAAATCAAGAAGCAGCTACATGAGCTATTTTTGCATCAGTTCAATATTTAAGTCATGACAGGCCAAAGAAGGTGCCATGTTATTGAAGAGTTTATGGGCTCTGACGTCTGACAGAGTTGAGCTAGAGTCAATTTTTAGGCACCACTCGCTTCCTTTCGTTACAGCAAATCGAATAATGTATGACAGGACTATACGAGATCAAAGCAAAAACGACTTGGCCAAAGGTCAGGTCAATGCCATCATTTGGCATAGCATAGTCAATATGCATGTATCAATCGACTCGCAATTACAATACAAACGTAATCGTATCAAGATAAAAATTTTTTTATCATATTCTCTTGCAAATGTATTGACCCAAGTCCGAAAACCTGCTTTAGCAGCCCCATATGACCTCTCAGAGGTGACAGGCCTAGAATTGCAGCATGAACCTAAAAAGGAGCCAGAGATATTACGATTTGAATAATGTGAAGGTATTCCGAGCTGTGTCTACATAAAGTGAGCCATTTTTCGCCAAATTCCCGTTTTTCCCATGCATTTTCAATGGAGAGGTCATGGTCCGTATCTGGCTCTAAGTCATCGATATAAAAATATCGGAATGTTGTTTGTAGCGCTCGGATGGCCCATCATGTGATGAGTTTCAATTGAATATACTAATCCTATTCTTGCTTATGACATCCCAAACTTTTTTTGGAGGTTAGGTCACTTGACTTTCACTGGTGAACTGACCTGAGATGACCCGACCTTAAATTTTTGGGAAAAGTTGCCGAATTGATCAAGGATAACGTGTGCCAAGTACGGCGGCGCTTCGCACCGCCTTTTTGGTGCCACCGGAAAAACCCGAGGTGATGCCTATGTATGGTTCTTGTTTTAGTTTGCTGATTCAACCAGTAACTCATCACGATCCCAAAATGAATAAAAAGTTATGCAGGCACTCTTACCAAAGTGGTTCGGTAAGAGTACACAAAAGAGGAGATTAGAGTAGGTACGCATCGGTACCTGGATCCCTAGGAACCGTTCCAACAGGGAAATATTTGGTGATGCTATATGACCCTGGCAGTTGTTGCGTTGATGAGCCCCAAAAATTATTAACACTGCAATGCTTAGCTTCCCAAATATGAATTATGCACTCTGTCCCGAGCGAAAACAAGTGCCTTTATCTCCTAAGCGTGCCTACTCTTGCACGATGGTCTAGTGCGTACTCTTACCGAACATGCATCTTTTGGAAGCAAGTCCTCATGCAAATCTTGGCATGCATTTATCGTGGGCCCCAGTCCTGGGACACAGTTCTAGTTTATCTTTCTTACTGATTACAGACCTTAGGGGAGGGTGGGGTGGGTTGTATCAGTTTTTATTCCAGGTCAATTAATTTCGTAACTACTTGGGATTGCCTCGTAATTTTAATACCATCTTGTAGCTGTAGCCTTTGGCTTCCTTTTACCAATTAATCGTTTTCCTAATATTTACTGGTTTGCCTCCAACTTCCCGGCGAATGAACCTTTTCACTTGATACAACTTACCCTACCGGTTGAGTGAGTAGTATCACATGGTGGGTTAAGTGACACATCAGACGTTAAGTGACACCAAAACGCGACACATCAGTGTGTCACGTTTCGGAGACTGTGGCTGCTACCGGTCATGGCCGTGAGAACAGCCTTCAACGAATTTAAAATATAATTATAAACACATATTTTATTGCACAAAACTATGTTCAATGCAATACGAAAATCATGGCAACGAAAAACGCAAACGAAATATCAACCGTCCAAGTGTAAAATTGACCCGTTTGGAACAAAGAAGCCAACACAATGTGTCGAAAGGGGCAAATTCTTGACTAGGTACCAGCAGACTTTAGTCAGGGCTAAAGACTGTTAAATCTGCAACTGTTCAATCTGAAAAGCCTAAACGTATTAGTTATGGACTAAGTAATCCTCTGGCAATAGTTACGGGAAGGGTTGTATCAGGGATACGGATTAATTGCATGGACGTGGGAAGTGGGAGGCGGGGGGCGAGCAGGGGTGTCCCTCGAATTTATGAAGTGCAGGCAGGGATGTGGCCATAACTTCTCGGGACTTGTTAGACTTCAATTTTTGCTTTTCCTTTCATTCCATCAACGCGGCCTGTCTTGCACTTATTCTGGCGCGCAATTTTTACAGCAAAACTATTTTTACCTAATTTTTCGTCGAGGCTACATGTGATAATATAGTGTTTTTGGAGAAAATGAGTCTGTGGCGACACCCCTAATAAGCTGTATAGGCAGCGTAGGCAGTGTGGGGTGCCTACCCATTTAAACAGGTCCTAAATAAGCTCAGGAGCCCAAAATTAGCCCAGGGGGCCAACCTTCAACTTATGGGGCCTAGACACGCTGAGGGGCCCCCAAGCAGCTCAGGAGGCTCATACAAACTAAGAGGGCCAGACAAGCTGGGTGTCTCGACGAACTCATGGGGCCCAGATACGCACAACGGGCCCCAAACAAGCTAAAGGGGCCTATATCAGTTAAACAAACACGATACCAGCCCAGGGGGCCCTTGCCAGCTCAAGGGACACTAATTCAGCTAGGGGCCCTACGACCAAACCAGAGGCCTCTGAAGTAAATCCTCTCACGGGACCTAGACCAGCTCATGGCTGCCACAATAATTTCACCTATAGGGTTATTTTTAGCTTAGAGGGGTCCAAAGCAGCGAAGGATCTAAGGCCAAGCCAGTAAGCTCCTGTAAAATACTCATTCACGGTTCCAGAACAGCCCAGGGGCCTCGAAAAGCTCAGAAGGCTCCAGTGGCGACACATTCAAGTTCAGTGTGAGGGCCTGATTATCTAAAGCGGTCCCAGATCAGCTGAGGGGACTCAATATTAGCTCAGGGTAGCCACCAAAAACTCAGGGGCCCAGGCTCGCAGAGGCTATGCGGCCTCTAATGCTCAGGTTAGCGTCAATCGGGGATTTCAGTAGGGACCCAGCGTTAGTTAAGACAACTGCGATATGTGGAGGTGGTCGACACGACACCTTAGTTTTCGCCATGACTTAAGTTCACAAAAGTTCACTGTATTCATTGTTAATTGCGCTTAGTGTAGCGTCAATCAGGGTTCTGTAGGGACCCAGCGTTAGCCAAAAAAACTATGATATGTGGATGTGGTCGATACGACACCTCAGCTTTCTTCAAGACCGAAATTAGCTGTATTCTTTGCTCATCGTGCTTCAGTTAGTATCAGTGGGCGCGTCCAGCATTTTCTACCAAGGTACCAGTCATTACGTTCTGTGCGAAACCTTGCCGGCCCGAAATATGTTTGATGGTAAACGTGAATATGTCTCACTGAAAGGTAGCTTTCATGAAAATAAGCATTTACAAATACGCTTTTTAAACGCGTTTTTTTCTTCGATACTAGCCGACTATTGGGTGGTAAATTGGTGCCCCTCAGATTCGGCGCCCCCCGGTTCGGCGCCCCTCTCCCGAGCCTGCCCCCTAACGAAATCCAAGATTCGTCACCGGACTTGTTAGACTTTAATTTTTGGTTTTGCTTCCATTCCATCGGTGCGGCCTGTCTTGCAGGTATCCTGACCCACACTTATTGCAGCATATATCTTTGCCTATTTTTTCGCTGTGGCTATTTGTCATAATAATAGAGTATTTTTGGAAAAAAGTGAATCTTCGTCGACACCCCTAATGAGCTGATTGTACATTGGGGTGAGTTGTATCACTGTTACAACGTACCCCACCTGGCCCTGATACAACATGTACCACCCTCCCATATTGGAAAAAAACGTCCTCGTGCTCAACAACCAGTGGCCAGTGGAGAAAATTCTTCTCACGCACGAAACCTTAGAATCTACCCTTACCACTGCTACAACGATCCTTCCGATTCGTGGTCATCTGAATGACAAAAACATACATTTTTTACGACGAAATTTTAAAGAATGACACCGCAAAAACACATTTTCTGCACTCACCGCGAAACGCGCCAAGCCAAGCAAACGACAGTATGAGGAAAGCTGCCGGACCGCATTCCACATCATCTGGTCGTGTCGGGAGCTCCATCTCTTGGATAGTTTTGGAAAAAATCGCTCTAATACAACTTGTCCATGATACAACTCTCCTTGCTCTCCCCTAAGCAGAAACTCTTGATACTAGGAGTAGGGTATACAAGTTTCCCTGGTCTCTTGATATAATATCAACGGTACCAAAGAAACGAATTTGCTCTGTGCCCCCGCGGAAAGAACAAAGGCATCTCCAAATCTTTTTTAGCAGCCAAGCCACTGGTTTAGCTATATTATACTTAGGCCTCCGCCACCTCAGTGTTTGCTAAGTAACCAATATATCTGCTTGCTCTCATCTCTTGCGTACTCGTATTCGCCCTCGCTCTAGCTTCGTTTTATCATACGGTTAATGCTGAACACTGTTGTAACGTAAATGGACCCCAGGTAAATTTTAAAAATTGGTTAACCACATATAGCCTCTGCAACTGCAGTGCTCTAAGACTCAAGAAAATTGGTTAACGAATAACATACTCCCCTTTGTTCCTCTGCCCACGGTGTCCCCACAAGCGGATGCAGGATTTTCTATCAGGATGGGCACATGGTCGAGAGGTGCCATCCGAACCAGGTGGGATGAACATTTTTTGGGCGGACAAATTTATCAGATGGGTGCCAAATCCTATCGCAGAGGCGCCGATACTCGCATCCTGGGGGGAAGTGAAATTTTAGGGGCGTCATCGACCTTTCACTGGGGCGCTGAGGATCGATCAGGGGAAAGTGTCCCCCTTGACCCTTGGATCTACCTATGGTATCAGCTACCTACCTACCGTTCCAGCCTGGGTTGGATGCAATCCGCGAACCAGGGGTGCGGATTCTTGCTAATGATTGGGGGTACTCAAATTTGAAAAAATGTCAATGACTACCATAATAAAATGTGATAACATAATTCAAGGTGAGTTTTAGGTTTCTCACATACCTGTTGATAAGCAAAACCCATTCAAAATCATTGAAATGAATGATACGAAAAAATTAAGTACCTATATTTCAACAACACTAGAACGTTTCAATGGGGTTGTCCAAGCACCCACAGATATATGAATCCTTCCGCCAATCGTATTTTGGACATAATGTTAGGAATATATATTCAGCTATTTTGCTTGGCGAACACTGATTTCAACAAGCTAGAAACGCATTTTCGTGACTCACACGATTTATATATATATATATATATATATATATATATATATATATATATATATATATATATATATATAGTGAGTTTGGATTTATAGAAAACAGTTAATAAAACCATAAGTCACCAAATCTGGGGGGTGCCACTGCCCACATCCACCCATTGACAACCAGATACAGTGCTTATCCACCAACAATGCATTCACCATATAATCGGATGGGCACGAAATAGTCATCGCAATGAACGCATGAAAACCCCCAAGAACGAAGTCACACAGCTTTTGCCATTGGCAATCAAAATTTTTCTTTCATGAAGGATTTTTTGTTCCGAGAGAGGAGTTTATAGGTAACCCTCGCTCTGCCGGCACCCCGGGAGTTACACGCCCTGCCGGCATGGCTGAACAAAACCTCCTCTGGTTTACTGACAGAGAACTTGAATTGTAGGCGGTTGTATGTGCCTTACAGGGACTCAAAAGCAACCTCAATCATTTTTCACCTTGTTCGTATATGTTTCACACGTGAATTCCTATCAAATGTGCCTAAATTAGTCCTTTTAACCAAACCTTGCAGTTTCATTCCGACCACAGCGGCAGCCACGCGCGGCACGTGCCGCTTACCCCCGTGTCCCGGGTACAGCCTCAGACAAGCGGTGCCGGCACCTGGCGCCGGTGCAGTGCCTGGGCGCTGAGTGTGGCGGCCGGGCCGACGAGCATGTGCATTCGCTGTGTGATGACGCCCCAAGGGCGAAACAATTATATGGGACCATTTAAAAAGCGGAAAAGACACTTTTTGACGTTTGATATGCCATCTGCATAAAGCACTAGTGACCTGTCGGATATATCCTAGCAAACAACTGTCGCAGTCCCCTCTACATTGTACTTATACACATTGTGAACATATGGATTTTCGGGGAATTAATTTGACATGTTTAGATTTTTCGTGCATAGTCTTGTCTTGGATACTGACGGAAAGATCGCACCTCGGTTCGCTAAACCTAGCCGTACTGACATGCGCTCTACCTGGCTATAGATGAAAGAAAATGGAATCCATAGGAAAGGGATGTTTTCGGGGAATTCGGACACAGAGTTTTCACAGAGTGACGTGGTGTCAGAAATAGCTAAATAAAAAGGAAATGTCATAATCTAGGCATGCATGGAGAGAGGGTGTGTATGTTTTTCGTCATTCAATTTTTTTAATCACATGATTATTCAATTAGATGTACAGGAAAATTCAAGGAACTAAAAGGCTAGGGATAATTGCACCATTACTACCAATGGATCTTTTACATCCCCATCCGTTAAGTACCCTATTACACGGCAAATTGTCCCTTTGCCATCCAGCTGTGAACCTGGCACAATGTCAAGTTTGGCGTGGAAATCTCCCCTGGGTAACACCATGATACAAGGAGGGTGGCCTGAGACCACCCCTCTCACCCCATTAGCCCCTGGTGATGTTGTCGAGCCCCCTGGCGCTGTCGCCATGCCGTCTGGGGACGTTTTCCAGGAAGCAAGCGTTAGAGATGCTGGCTGGGCCATTGTTCCGTATTTTCACGTGTGTCCTTATCGTCCCCTCAATCGCTATCAGCTGACCAAACCACGAAAATTGTCACCCTTCTACCTGCCGCCTGCGCTGACGAGCCCGGTCTGTGTCAGAGGCTGTCGCGGGCCCCAGCGGGCCGCGGCACGGGCCGCCACTGCGCGGCGTGAGTAAAAAAGCGCGAACATCATCTCAATAACTTTCGCTTTACGCAAAAAGTTGAAAAGGTATCTACTTTCTGTTTGTCGGGAATGATGCAAAATTGACATAGGAACAGCTACCCCGAGCATTATCATCGGGACGGTTAGTTGGATGTAGATATTCGCATTGAAACGGCGAGAGGAGGAAAAAACAGCACCGCCGGCAGGGCGCGGGGTAACTTTCCAGCGGTGAAGCAATTTTGGTAATTGTTGGGGTGTACCAAAATAGCCGAGGTCAAGCGATGTACCCAGGTCATCCCTCGCCTTTTGGCAGGGTTTTGGGGATCAGACTGCGACTGCTTTCATGTAATTCGCTATGTCCAACACACGTTGGCTCTCTAAGTCGTATTTAACATTTCCTTGGGGTGAGATATTAGCGAACACCGACAAGGTATTCTAATCACATATTGTCAGGCCGTATTGCAAAACAGCGCTCGAACTGAGACTGTTCATTTTAGATATTTCATTTTGCAGCAATAAGCAGTAAAGCTGGTGCCGCCCGATCTTCTGAAAACCAGTAAGAAATTGTCATTCAAAATGAAACACTTGCCTGGGTGAATTCTTTACCAATGTACCATAAAAAAATTCTCAAAAAATAAACTTTCTTAAGGTTAAGCACATATATAGCGCTTACGTTGAAGTGGCACATTGATGAAAATACCAATTGCTCAATTAAATCACCAATAAAAAGACATCAGTAAGGTCATCCAAATAATCACCAATAAAGCCATTCATAAAAAAATTCAATCTGTCAAGAATTGTCTCAAGGGATGATAGGCTATCACCCTCTTCCCTCTCTAGGCTCACGATGGCGAATCCTCCTTATATCCTCTTGCAGCACCGAAGGGGCCCGTCGTGCATACAATCATAATGTTATATAACCTAAGGAGATTTGTGCGCACATTCTCATGCAATCATTCTCAAATTCATTGACCGCGGGTGTTTCGGTCAAATAGAATTACTAAGCAAAATGAATTTTATGCAATGACTTCACAGTCAAGGATACCCACTGTCGAAGTTAAGGTCGCTTGTCAAGTTCAAAATATCCTTTTTCAAGTTTAAACCCTCATTTCCCGGCCAAGGGTTGCTATACTGCTTGCCATATTGTACATTATTGGGAATATGTCACATGGTTACGTCATCGGTCAGTGACCCTGAATGACCTTGACCTTAAACTGCAGAGGGTATTGTTTTGAATTTTCTATATATGAAATTATTTCGCTTTCAGTGTATTTCCACTCAAATTCCGTTATTGTATGTACATACATCTACTGGCCTTTGAGCCATTCCCCGAGTTAACATAAAACCCGCAGGAGATTTCCTAGGCCATCCAAGTGAACGCGACAGTTAAAAACAAATCATTGGATAGGGACAGAGTTTTAATTTCGATGTCATTAGCCTGTGGGAGAATGTGTTGAGGCACTGAGCATGGTGAAATACGTATTTGTACAAGCTGTGGGATACGAAAAGCACGGCTGGGTATCATTCGACCCTTTTACAAAAGAGGGAGGCCTCAGACTGTCAAATTGTTGACTGACGACACTATTTTGGCGACTCGCTTTCAGTTGACTACAATGGCCACGCACCTGCACCTGTGAGTGGGTTCGATCCCACCCAGACAACCTCACAGGGGATCGCGGCAGGAGCGGCGAGATGACGGGGACGAGCTTGTTTTCTTCCCGCCACGGCTTTTTAGTCACCCTGACACTTCTCGGAATCAGGAGTGGTAAAATAACACCTTACATAGTTCAATCAAATAGGCTAAGCTGATTTGTTCAGGACCAAGTGGTACAAAACAAAGTGTGACGATAGACTGGCAAACTCAGGGGCAGATCCAGGGGTCCAGCCTGGCCATGCCCCAACAACAACGTTTATTTTGTTATCAGAGTATTTCAAACTTCAAACAAACGTCTCGATCGGTGAAAAAGTGCATCAACGCTCTTAACTATCCAGCCTCTCACGAACTTTGGTACCATTAATATCAGTCAATATACCGCCGCCCCAAACCCATGGCACCCACTACGGCTGAGGCCATTGTCCCACCGCGCCGAAGATGTACAACTTCGTTTGAATTTATTATAAATGAACGTTCATTTAGTTCAAATATCTTGCTATTGATTATGAATTCAATGGTTTTACGTGCTACTGCATGACCCTCCTCATTACTTGGTGAATTTCCGTCAAGTAGGATATCTAGCTCTTGTCTTTTGTTCAGGGCTGTAAAACTTGTGCCGATAATTTGACCAATGCTATGTTCTACTAAACTTCGATGATTTGCTTTTTTTGGGCAGCACAAAAAGTAGTATTTGGTCTCTTCGTTGTTATAGCCACAAAGGTAGAAGGGCGATGCAAATATTTGGACTTGATTTGCCTGGGCGTTCAGTTTTGACATGCCGTCTCTTAAATCTCAATGACATCAAGAGGGAGCTTATAATATTGAGCCATATTCATAATACTTGGGTGGTTGCCTACTTCGCAAATGTTCTACCACTTGTTTTTCGAAGGGTTTATTTGATACGCTTATCCTGATTTGTTCTGGTAGTCCGTTGACAATTTTAGTTGTGACTGGCAGAAAATATATTTTGGAGTTTGTTGTTTCTTGCAATAATTTAGTTCTTTGGTGCGCGTTTCGGAGTGATCTGTCCGTATTGTTCTGCTTCCAATTATGTAAAATACTTTGGATATAGTTCCACAAATGTCCACGGGTGGGTTTGTGGAAGAACTTCAGTTTGTGGATTTCGCGTCTTGTCTTGAGTGATGTCCAGTCGAGATCAGCCTAGCCGAGTCCCCTCCACTCCTTTCTCGCCAACAGCCAGATCTTATCCACCCTGTCTGATTTTGGTCTTTCCTTAAAAAAAATCACGATTTTACCCAGACAGTCTTCCCAACTTTTTGATTATATCCGTTACTGGGCAAGTGAACGTTTGATCCTCGGCAGTACGTCATGGATACAGGTTTTACACTTTGTCAGAGTCAAAGCTGTTTTATCCTAACATATGCACTCTGTTTAATACTTCTGAGTGAAAAAAACGCTATTGTTTTGCTAATCATCTTTAAGATGATTAAATTCACTACATCTATTCGTAACTTAAACATGTGATTTTGACAATACTTTATGACCGGCGACTACACTGCCTTCTGCTAGAACCAGTCGGAAGATCGATGGTACTACGTTAACGATACCTCGCTCAAGGAAGTGCCGGCAATAGAAGCGAGAGAGGCATCAGCGTACATGCTCTGTTACACCACGAAAAGTGGTTCATAATCGTGGAATAATTGTGAAGTGATAGTATTCATGGAAAGAGTGTCATATTGTTATTGGATATATTCTCACGGAATTTCTGAACCATGCACGCTGGCATGCAATAACATGGACGTCAATATAACAAAAAATAAAGCGCATACCCTTGATGACTAAATGCGATGACACTTCTTCTTAACACGCGCATTGACGGGGGGCGGGTACCCACCCCCTCGGGTTTTTCGGAGACAGCAGAAAAAAGGCGACGCGTAGCGCCGCCGTACTTAGAATACCTTTTCTCCATCATTTTTACAACTTTTGTGAACATTTTAAGGTTAGGTCATCTCAGGTCATGTCACCAGTACAGGTCAAGTGACCTGACCTCAAAAAAAAGTTTAAGATAGCATAAGTCGGAGCAGGGTGAACTTATCCGATTGAAACTCATATCGCATAATGCGCCCACCGATTTCTCTAAAATATGTTCCGGTAATTTTGATATTGATGACCTAAGGTCAGGTACAAGGCATGACCTCTCCACTGGAAACACATGGGAAAAATGGTTTTTACTGAATAAATCAGAAACGGATGGTGATAGAGCGTTTATTTTAGCTGCAATAGACTCGCCTTGGCTTTACGTTTCCAATGATATGCATTTTATATAATTTGACCCTGACCTGACCTCAGGTCAGGTCAAATCCTTGATTTGACCTAGCAAGATCAAATTATATATCATTCGATTCGGCTTGCTGCGAGGATTCATAAAGTTTAAGTCGTTTTGCTCTATATTTACTTGTTCAGATGTAATGGCCGAAAAACTTAATCTACATGTTATCCCTATGACGGCATGTTTTGACCTCTCGTGACCTTAAATATGACCTGGCAAAAAATGATTCAAATATTTTTGATGGAGAAGTAGATGGGCTACCCAACGCCGTTTACCGTTTTTCGCTACCTACCGTGGTTCTCGAGATCTTAGGGGGGGCGGGTACCCGCCCCCTCGTTAAAGCGAAGGTGGCTCAGACCCCGTCAATGCGCGTGTTAATACGGACCAAAACCATGATATCTATTCCCGTGCATCATCCGCACCCTTTCTTTGATTGCTTTCTAATATTTGCATATCAATGCATTCGGTTAAAACACACCATTGGGGGTAAACTTGTTCAGTACGCGCCTGACTCAGGATATGTTTCTCCAAGGCAACCTGGGTATAATACCTGCCAAACAGTCCATAAAATGCCTACATACATGCTTCTGAGAGCATGAATGTGGAGAATTATATGTTTTAGGGTGCGGGCAACCACCCACTCCTTAAAGGAAATGTGGCTCCTTTATAACGTGATTTTAAATGAAATGGCCAAGTTGTAAAGCATGCCGGAAAACCCGGTATTCAATGTATCACATGTATTGAAACTAAAAATTTCCGCAGAGAAAAGCTAAAAACCTGCCTGAAATGTACCCAAGCGGCCGGCCACAGTTTTCAGCTGTTGGCATGACGGCATTATGACGTCGCAGTGAGTAGTCAGCCAGTTGAAACCCTTGAAGTCTATTGAATATGGCAGAAGTTGCCAGATCATGACTTCATCCACAGGCAGATTTTTGTTTTTCCCTTGAGGAGCATGTTAAAAATAAAAATATTGAGTTTGTTGTACCTACATTTTTCAAATAAATATTGGACGTTTTTATGATTTTTGGCTAAAAACACTTCTAATTACACTAAATTCCGGGATTTGCCCAAGGTGTCACATTCCCTTTAATGAAATGTCAAAACAGTGTTAAACTGTCCTTAAAGGGAATGTGGCAGCTTGGCCGAATCTCGGATTGAGTGTAATTAGGCATACTTTTTGGCCGAAAACAATCAACCGCTCATGATTTCACTGAAAAAGTACAATAACTTCAATATTTGGATTTTTAAAATATTCCTCTAGGAAAAGAAATAAATATCCACCTGTGGATGATGTCATAATCTGGCAACCACTACCATACTCGAAACGCTTCAAGGGCTTCGATTGGCTGATGCTCATCGTGACGTCAGCATATGTTGTCACACCAGCAGCTCACAACAATGGCCGCCTGGCGAGAAATACATGAGAGGTTCATTTCTGGTAGGTTTTAGCTTTCTTCTACGGAAATATCGAGTTCCAAGACAAATGATATATAGAGTGCCGGGTTTAAGAACGGGCATTCAGCAAAGGAAGCAAAATCATTCAACAAAGAAGCACGGAGAATTTTGAAAAAATCTGAAAAAGGAAAGAAGCTACTAAATCTCATCGAGGAGGCCCCCAGACCACCCCAACTAAAAGGACTTCCAAAAGTGCACAAACCAAACATTCCCATGAGACCTATAATTTCTGGTATCGGCAGTGCACCCCATAAACTGGCTAAAATCTTAGCTAAACCACTAAGTAAATGCCTGGGAGTGATAAGTGGGACCCATTTAAGGAACACATCAGAACTCATGGATAGGCTGAAGGGCGTAAACATAAATAACATGAAACTTGCAAGCCTCGACGTAATATCTCTATTCACAAATGTGCCGATAGATGGAGCATTAAAAGCTATCAAATCCGCTGTTGACGTGATTGATGTAAATACGCTTCCATTATCTAAATCACACTTCATAGGGTTGGTAACATTGTGCATGTTCTTTGGTTCGTTTACTTTTGAAGGCAATGAGTATGTACAATGTAGAGGACTTGCTATGGGATCCCCCTGAGCCCGGTAGCCGCATGTTTATACATGGAGCGTCTAGAACAGGAAAAATACCAAGAAATCATGGGGCGGGATAGCTTCTGGGTTCGATACGTCGACGATATCTTTATAGCAGTTCCCAAAAACATGAATCTGGAAGAAAAATTAACGAGGCTCAACAATGTTGACCAAAATATACAATTCACCTTAGAGATCGAAAGTGAAAATTCTTTAGCATTCCTGGATACCGTAATCATTCGGACTGATCATGGACTAAAATTTAAGGTTTACAGAAAACCAACAAACAAAGAGGACTACATTCATTATTTTTCTGGACATAGTGAAAAAACAAAAAGCGGCATTGTGATCGGCTTCTTTTTACGAGCATTTAGGATTTGCAGTGCTGAATATCTACATGCTGAAATAGATCATATCTGCAAACGGTTTGAAACACTTAAATATCCCCGAGGGTGGCTATTCACGCTCAAACAAAAGGCAGAGAAGATTTATAAAGGAAAACACGTCAAGAAAAAACCCGATTCTAAATCAGACCGCTACATATCCATTCCGAACTCGAAAGCAGCTACTACGATTTCAAAATTCTTAGCACGTTCAGGTTTGAATGTAGGGATAGTCTCAGGAGCGAAGACTGGAGAAATTCTAAAACATAAAGAAAGGGTTACTTCTGAAAATAACATAGTTTACAGCATTCCATGTTCTGGATGTTCAAAATCTTATATAGGGGAAACGGGCAGAGGTTTGAAAACAAGGATACAGGAACATAAGCGCGACGTTAGATTTCATAGAACATCAAATGCGTTAGTAGTTCACATAGACAAATGTGACCACTTACCAAAATTTGATAGCTCTGAAGTTTTAGCCGAAACGAAAAACAAGCAGATTAGGAAAACACTCGAAGCAGCCTTCATTTCAGTTCTTCCGAACACTAACCTTCGGTCAGGTTTTGTAAGTTGGGCGTCTTGGGGGGCAAAACTAGATATAAAAGAAAAAACATAAAACATTAAGCACGAGAACTTGAGAAGAAAAGAAATGAAAATCAAAATCATGTCCTGTCGAATCAGTTTGAAATATTGTGTCCTGCTGTGTGCTGAACTTTGTAATTTGATATTGATATTTTTATAATTTGGTATTACACTGATGAAGCTGTACAACAGTGAAACGTTTGTAAATTAAATATAACTTAAATAACTTTCTGTGTGTTCACCTATATCACATTATGTCTGTGATAACCCCACATTATGAGACTATCCATAACAAGTATACTGTTTTTAATACCACCATGTTCTTGCCTTATACCAGTGTGCAAAGTACGGCATTTTCGACGAGATCTCGTCGGTGCGAGTGCCCTTGGAAACAGGACCGACTGGTGCAAATTTTATCAACCTGGTGCGAACTTGCGAGGTTAGTGACACTTAAACTAAACAAATAATGGCTGAATGGCTATTAAGACACAGGAGGGGGCCTTATAAAAATTCCTTAACTAACTGACTAATGATTGAGGTAGCATTGCATTGTAGGGGTAGGAATGGGTGCATTTTTTCCCTGGTATGTGCCAGATTGGTGCGAATTTTTGGAGGCTGGTGGTGCGAGAATTTTAGATGGCTGGTGCGACTCGTCTGGCATGCTGCCGTACTTTGCAGACTGGGCCTTATAGCTGGACATATAACTGGGTGACCAAGTAGGCCTGTTATTTATAAATTTTAAAGTCCCTGAAATGGGAAATAGGAAAATTTTAAGGATGCTCTTAGTAGGCACAGAAAATAACTTGAGCTTTCATTTGGGGTGCCACAGCAGTGACAGGTCCAAGGGATCCCTGAACTCGAGTTCAGGACCCCTTAAGTTTGAAAGGATTAAGGGCGGCCTGAGGAAAAGGGTACCCCAAAACTGATTAAACCAGGTCTGTGAGGCAGAAAATACCTTGCTACTGCCCCCACCACTAGAATACAAATGATGGGGCTACAGATGGAGCTTTGAAGTTTAGAAGTTGTGAAAAATGGCATTAAAGGTGCTGAAAACAGGTTTTGTTGTGCTAGGTTGGCTCACATCATGTTCTGTATGGCCATATGTCTTGGTCTGTATACATTATTATCTCAAGTGGCAATATAAATCAAATATTAAAAAACTTTTTATTGTTTCACTAGGTATCTATTAATTGATTTTGTATATGACTAGTGTTTATTTACACAGATGCACCAAGACATGTGAATGATCATAATAAATATGTTGAGCTTCAATATTTGAAGCAGGGTATAAAGTATGATTTCCTGTTTCTGCTTCAAAGATAAATGTTCTCTAAAATTTTAAGAACAGAAATAAGCCAGGTAGAAAGAACAAAAGTTTGTTTCATGGCCTAAAATATTGTTCTGGAAAATGGTCTCATGCATTCCCATAATTGAGAATGGGTGTTCCCATCTATGGGTCAAGCATTCCCATTTATGGCACTGTTACCATTTTTAAGTCACAACAACCACAGTTTTCTCCCACTGATTGATGATGATAGCCACCCTTTTGGGTGAAGTGTGCCCTTTTGGTTGACAGCATGCAATCTCAGAGGGCTGCCCCTTACTAAAATCCTAGATCCATCTCTGTGCATTGGTACCCCATAAAGGATATACATGTGCATTCCTGCACAGCACAAATATGTGATAAACCATTTCCAATTTGCCAGAAGACTCCACTGCAAGGACAATGGTCCAATCCAAGTCTGCCAAACATAGAATAAGCTGTGTCTTTTGCACAGATGGATGCACACTGGGTGATCAGGGTGTGTGTGTATGTTTTTTAACTGACTGATTATATGCATCCAAGTTTCTGATAATATCTTGTATTTTTTGTCACAAGAAAGTTGAATCGTTTTGTTTTCTCTAGTATGGATGAAATATGGAAGCACTGCCACAGAGGTACAGCAGAAATATCACAGATTGTGTCCACCACAAAAGAACAGGTTGCTGAAATGCAAACTGTTCTTCTCAGTACCCAATCCTGGTCCAAATGGGTCATCAGCAACTATTCTGGAAACTTTTTCAGTCCTGATTATTAATGCTAAAATGCATCAATTAAGAGCTTTGGAAATAGTTATCATGGGAATGATGTCATGGAAAGAAAACAAGGTTATTCCCAAGAGACAGCATTGCTATTGCTTTGAGTAGAACCATGTTCAACAATGGAGCAAAAATTGGGCCTCATCTTAGCAATGGCTGATATTTTCCACTGCACTTCTGAGGAAATGTTGCCAATGAATAATGTTTGAATTACTTATTTGAAATGTTACAGGAATTTATCAGATTTCTGGCGCCTCAAGGTGAAGAATCACAAGTATTTCACGACGCATGTATGTACATGAAAACATTTTTATCTAGTTAAATGAAACATCGGAACTGTTTCTGAGGCTCTTTTTAAGGTGCTGCAAACCCTTTTATTTGTCTCTAAGATAAGGCCTAACAATTTTTCACATGGATGGACACAAAATAAAACCATTATTGATGAGAGAACAACAATGGTGCATCAATCATGGTTGTATCTTGCTTGGTATAGAAGTGATGGGCGAAAATGTTAATGCCCAGGGGCGCTCCCACGGAATGTTTTACAGGGGAACGGACCCGGGCTGGTGCTGACCGGGGCAGGGGAATTGTGAGCATATTTGGTACCTGACAGCATTAATGACGATGAACCGAAAATTTTGGGGAGACCTCCCCCTGGTTGGCCAACAGGAGGATGCGTAGGTACCCTGTCCCACCGCTTTCGGCGCCCATTTAATTGCCCTTGTGTACGTGCAGTGTATCATCTTTGACCTCGATTGACCTCCAAACAGACTTAGCCTAAGATTAGTGGGCACTATCGATACGTATTCATGACTGCGTAGTGCGTATAAATGACTGATCACTATCCAACATTGGCTTTTAGGTCCGACATATCACGCCCAATGCGAGCGTTCTTCCTATTATAACTTGAAGCTATGTGATAACATCCCCAATATTCAGTGTCCTGTTGCGCCCTAGCCTTTGAACCGATATGAAAATGGTTGTTGCCTTAGTGAAAGAGCTGGTCCGGCTCTGTCAAATAGCGTTGAGAAAGTGGTTCCGGCTGTTTTGCGTACGGAGATAAGCAAGGTTTTATAGAGCACTGCATTTGATACATTTTGACGTATATGAATTATTCCCCTCTGGTGACCACAGTATTGACCTTCTGCAAAAATTCCGGGAGTAACGCCGATTGCATTTCCGACGACCTTTCGATCGCTTTTTCCGCTTCTATCTTTCTTCGTTTCCGAGATCGAGGGTGTCATTTTTAACCCCCTCCCACCAGGGGAGGTTCATAGGTGACTCATGCTGGTCACCGGGGCTAGGGTTAAGGGCCAGCATGTATTATTTTGTTGCTTTCAGATCATAACTTTGACTTTAATACTGAATTATAATCTCATGGAATCACTTAGGTAATGACTTGATTCTGGCTTAGGTCATCGATATCGAGAAACCCGATCTATATTTTATAGGTTTTTTATATCTATATTTTATCGGAACCTTCCCCCTTGCACTCGCCAGTGCTTCCCTATAGCCATATTTATACCACTTTTAAGACCATTTTGTAATACATGTAGTATTAGGTTCGGCGACCATTTAAGAAGCTTGGATTTTAGTCGGCGACCACAAGCTCACTTTTTAGACCCCTGGAAAGCCAGTGACGAGACATACACAATGATGTTTGTTCAGCGCTCAAGCTAGTTAGGTCAAAAGTTATTGTCAAAATGCTGTTGTTGACCCCTGGTGACCTTGGATGACCTTAAAGAGGTCAAAGGGCAAATATGGCCCCTGGGATCCGTGAAAGAATTGTGTCCAAGAACGCTTTTCTGAGCAAGCTGAGCATTTGCAATCGTTTTTGTGACTTTTAGATCATAAGACAGCTTTTTCCCCATGCTTTTTCAACGGGAGAGGTCACCTCGTGACCTGACCTCAGGTGACGAAATCGAAAAATCTCGGATATACACCTTGTAGACCCTGGAGGGGCCATGAAATTTAGGCAGTTTCAAATCAATCGACCAAGAAATGTAGCTCTTATAGAGCTCAAAAATTGAAGTGAGGTGACCTTGGTTGACCTCGCCTGGTGACCTGACCTTGGATGAACTGGGGTTAAAACATTTAAGGGATGGTGGGAAAATGATGGGGTGAGAGATAGAGCCCTCAACCGCGGTGCTGCGTCTCGTCGTTTTTCTGCTATATCGAAAAAAACCTTAGGGGGCCATCGATGCCCCCCGGTGGGGCAAGGGTTAATTTTCCTTAGTCATTCCTAAAAATATATGTGTCAAGGAAAACCAGAGTTATTTCATGTTCTTTTTTCAATGGTGAACTGGGTTTTAGGATAAAATGGGTTCAATTGATAGAGTTTAGTTTCTAAGTTCATACCAGTGGGGACTACAAAAATATGTCATCGACACATTGGGTCCAGATCACATTTGATCCAATTATCCCTAGGTAATGATGTTTTTCAAGCCATTCCATAAACAGGCATGCAGCTACCGGGCTTAGCGGTGAACCCATCGCAAGGCCACTGTGTTGAGGGTACTTATCCGAGTTGAATGTGAAGCCATCGAAATTCATGCACATTTTAAGCAATTTTAAATAGTCTTCTTTTGGTAAGGGCAGTTGGTCAGGGTTCATGTCCTTTGTTATGGGTTTAGTAGCTTTCAGTGCCCCCTCTACTGAAATGCTCGTAAATATTCACTTAACCCGACCACCGGTGGGCCTCCGAACCACCTTCGCCCTGGTGGGGGTGTTGTTTGAGCACCCCTCCCTCCAGCTCAGTTCCTATGCGGAAAAGCGAAAAAGACGTTAAGACTGGTAAATAGCTAAAAAAATCATGAGGAAACTACTTTGGTCACTTTTTGGCTCAGGTATATATTGAGGTCATGACAGGTCAAAGGACGTTGTATGTTAGGACAGGGTTTGTGGGCTCTAGCGTCTGACAGAGTTGATTTAGAATTATTTTTAGGCACCATTCGCTTCCTCTCGTCTCGGCAAATCAAATGATGTATAATATGACTATGCTAGGTCAAAACGCAAAAGGTAAACATGACCTGACCTCAGGTCAGGTCAAGGTCACTTTCCGACCTAGCATAGTCAATATGCATATCAATTGACTTGCAATGGCAATCAAAACGTAATAATATCAAAATAAAGGCGGTATCATCATTTCCTGCAAAGTTATTGACCCAAGTCTGAAAACTGCTTAAGTAGCCCTAGATGACCTCTCAGAGTTCACAGGTCAAAAATTGCAGCATGAACCTGGAAAGTGGCCCAGGATACTACGGTTTGGAGAATACCCAAGGTATTTTCAGCTGTATGTACACAAATACAGCCCAATTCCTGTTTTCTCAACGTATTTCAAATGGAGAGGTTGGGTCTTAGGGGTCGGTGGAAGAGCTGATTGAAGTAATTTTACCTAATTCTCATTTTTAACACGTGCTTTGACGGGAGTATGAGCCACCTCCGCTTAGACAGGGGCGGGTACCCGCCCTCCTAAGATCTCGAGAACCACGCTAGGAAGCGAAAAACGGTAAACGGCGTTGGGTAGTCCATCCACTTCTTCATCGAAAATATTTGAACTATGTGTTGCCAGGTCACATTCAAGGTCACTAGAGGCCAAAACATGCCGTCATAGGGATAACATGTAAATGAAGGTTTTCGGTCATTACATCTGAACAAGTAAAGATAGCAAAAACAATTTAAGCCTTTGGAATCCTCGCAGCAAGCCTAATCGAATGATATATGTATATACATATATGATTCTAATGTTATGCCTTTTACCTAATTTAACTTTTCACCTGGTTGGATTTGACCTGAGTTCAGGTCAGGTCAAATCCTTTATTTGGCCTAGCAAGGTCATATTATACTATATATATATATATATATATATATATATATATATATATATATATATATATATATATATATAGAATCCTTTATTTGGCCTAGCAAGGTCATATTATACATACAGGTCAAAAGTTAAATTAGGTAAAAGGCATATCATTAGAACTGCAGCGACAAGGCAAGTATAATGCATTAAAAATAAAAGCTCTATCACCATCCGTTGCTAAGGTATTCAGTTAAAACCATTTTCCCATGTATTTTCAATGGAGAGGTCATGGATCGTACCTGACCTTAGGTCATTGATATAAAAATACCGGAACGTATTTTAGAGAACTCGGTAGGCCCATTATTTGATATGATTTTCAATCGAATAAGCTCTCCCTGTTCCGACTTATGCTATCCGAAACTTTTTTTGAGGTCAGGTCACTTGTCCTGTACTGGTGACCTGACCTGAGATGACCTAACCTTAAAATTTTGACAGAAGTTGTAAACATGATTAGAAAAAGGTATGTCAAATACGGCGGCGCTACGCGCCGCCGTTTTTATGCTATCTCCCAAAAATCCGAGGGGGCGGGTTCCCACCCCTCTGTCAATGTGCGTGTTAAGACCGGCAACCACACCGCTGCCATGTTAACCTTTTGCACTGGATGCATCCGTTTGGCGGTGCAGCTGCCGCACACACGTCTACAGTGCGGTGGCACAGACAGAACCGGACGGCCCGGGTTCAAGGCCCGGCGGCTTCCCGGAATAAAGAGCAAGCTGGCTCCCGAGAAACCCTTTCAACAGGGAAAGAGTTGGCGACGCCACATGACCCTGGCAGTTGGTGCGTCGATAAGCCCCAACAATTATTGCAGAGCCGGCCGGCTGACCAGTGGCCTAAGACCATGCTGGGCATGCCGAATGCAAAGGGAACACGAAGTAGCAGTCCAATACCTGAATACAGGAATCATTGATGTTTAGGCCTATCTGACCTCTTGACGCTCGGCCCTTCTCAATCCCGCACCAAAACTTCAGCCGGTGGATCCGGAAAGGCGCCCTACCCCATCCCCACTGACTTCATTTAGCTTCAACGTGTTGTTGCAGACTAATCCATGCAAATGGCTCTCTGTCGTTTAACTCCTCGCCCCACCGGGGGGCCATCGATGGCCCCCCTAAGGTTTTTCCGGGATAGCAGAAAAACGACGAGGTGCAGCACCGCGGTTGAGGGCTCTACCTCTCACTGCATCATTTTCCCATCATCCCTGAAATTTTTTACCCCGGGTCACCCAAGGTCAGGTCACCAGACGAGGTCAACCAAGGTCACCTCACTTCACCTTTAGAGCTCTGTAAGAGCTACATTTCAAAGTCGATCGATTTGAAACTTCCTACACTTTATGACCCTTCCAGGGTCTATAAGGTGTATATCCGGGATTTTTCGATTTCGTGCTCCTGATGTCAGGTCACGAGGTGACCTCTCCTATTGGAAAAGCATGGGGAAAAGCTATTTCATGATATAAAAGCCACAAAAATGATTGCAAATACTCAGACTGCTCAGAACAACGTTTTTGGACACCCTTTCACGGATCCCAGGGGTCATATTTGCCCTTTGACTTTTCCAAGGTCATCTAAGGTCACCAGAGGTCAAAATCAGTATTTTGACAATAACTTTTGACCTAATTGAGCTAGAGCGGTGAAACAAACACCATCGTGTTTGTCCTGTCACTGGCTTTCATTTGATATACGGCAAGGTCACTTTTTGACCTTTCGTGACCTCAGGTCATATTAGGTCACGAGGAGACCTCTGGCGGTCAAACCACTGGCGGGAGGTCTTTACGTTCCACATAGCGGAAAAAGTACTGGCAATTTGCTATCAAATGTACTTTACCAGGCCTCCATAGCTCTAATGACATAAGAGTTATGCCCAGTTTGCTTAATCATTGCATATTTGAGTGAAAATAGCCGATCTTGACCTAATTTGACCTCTGGAGGTCAAACCATTGACCTGAGCACTAAAACATGCGAAGTAATTTCTTACTGAATTCACGCGAGCTTTCTATTGCACTTTGCAGATTTGCGCTAACGCCCATATTTTCGGAGTTAGAGGGGGGCCATCAATGGCCCCCCGGTGGGGCGAAGGTGGCCCCGGACCCCCGGTGGGGCGCGGGTTAACCCTCGCCCCACCGGGGGGCCATCGATGGCCCCCTAAGGTTTTTCCAGGATAGCAGAAAAACGAAGAGGCGCAGCACCGCGGTTGAGGGCTCTACCTCTCACTGCATCATTTTGCCACCATCCCTGAAATTTTTTACCCCGGGTCACCCAAGGTCAGGTCACCAGATGAGGTCAATCAACGTCACCTCACTTCAACTTTAGAGTTCTGTAAGAGCTACATTTCAAAGTCGATCGATTTGAAACTTCCTACACTTTATGGCCCCTCCAGGGTCTACAAGGTGTATATCCGGGATTTTTCTATTTCGTGCCCTGAGCTCAGGTCACGAGGTGACCTCTCACATTGAAAAAGCATGGGGAAAAGCTGTCTTATGATCTAAAAGTCACAAAAGCGATTGAAAATGCTCAGCCTGATCAGAAAGGCGTTCTTGGACACCCTTTCACGGATTCTAGGGGCCATATTTTCCCTTTGACCTCTTCAAGGTCAACCAAGGTCACCAGGGGTCAAAAACAGTATTTTGACAATAACTTTTGACCTGTATAAGCTAGAGCGCTCAAACAAACACCATCGTGTTTGTCTCGACATTGGCTTTCATTTGGTATACGGCAAGGTCACTTTCTGACCTTTCGTGACCTCAGGTCATCTTAGGTCACGAGGTGACCTCTGGAGGTCAAACCACTGGCGGGAGGTCTTTACATTTCAAATAGCGGTAAAAGTACTGACAATTTCCTATCAAATGTACTTTACCAGACCTCAATAGCTCTAATGGAATAAGAGTTATGCCCAGTTTTCTTAAGCATTGCATATTTGGGTGAAAATAGCCGATTTTGACCTAATTTGACCTCTGGAGGTCAAACCATTGACCTGAGCACTAAAACATGTGAAGTAATTTCTTACTGAATTCACGCGAGCTTTCTAGTGCACTTTGCAGATTTGCGCTAACGCCAATATTTTCGGAGTTAGAGGGGGGCCATCGATGGCCCCTTGGTGGGGCGAAGGTGGCGCTGGACCCCCGGTGGGGCGCGGGTTAAGCCATATTTAAAGCAACGAGTTTGTGAAATTACAGTAATTGCAAAAGGTTGTTCTTTCTAAAGGCCTGCTGATCGGTGGAGGGGGTGGGGGGAGGGTGGTCTTGAAAATTGAGCAAAGGAAGTGTTTTATGCCTCAGTACTTGTTCCCCTTTCACAGTAGCGATGCAAAGTAACTTTGAGTTTGATTACTCCAATTCGACCTTGTATTAGCTGCGCACACTTCCACACAGGTGGTGGCTTTTCAAGTGCCGTCGTAATGAACATGAACCATTGTAAACTATGGAAGGAGACGGGAAGTATAAGGATGGAAGGAAGGTGACATACTACCTGGAGGGGTCGCTGCTACCCGAGGCGCATGCGCTCGCTACCTCCAAGAAGATATAATTGTTACCAAACATCAACCGTACCGAAACTTAACGAGCTGATATAACAGTGATTGTATAAGGCGCAGATTTTCTTTAAGCTAATGAGAGCCCTTCAAATATGGAACACAATTTGTATGTATACATATATACAGCGGTCAATAGGGTTCGTGATCCAACAGCAATTGTGCCGAAACGCGTCTTCCGAGTACTGAACTCAGTGGCTGAACTCCTGTGCGTGGTAGGTCTTCCAGCCCTCTGCGCCATCAAAATAAAACTTCATTTGTCGGAGCCGGTCTCTACATCGGTGTTGTATCAGCTAACGTCTGCCCCGAACATTACAATCTGTCATTAGGCCGTCCCTTATAAAATAAAAATTCGAATTTTGAAATGCGCATGGTAGTTTCTGGTTATTCATCGTATTTTGATGTATGGTGCAAAAAATCACCCAGATCTGATAACTTTTCACGCTGGCTTTTTGTCCCTACTTTTTCCATGCATACACCCTATGGCGTCTTGCGAGCGGGCAAGGCAGGCGGCCATTAACCACTTCTGCCAACTGCGAAATGATGAGGCTGGAAGCACTCCGCTAGAATCACAATGTTTGCGACGTAAGAAAATTCCTATTGCTACTTTTTATAGCTCCCTGGCCTTTTGGCTGACTTAAATTTCGTATCAAATCTGCAAGATTAGTTAAACCTAACTACGGTGTGGCTCGGGCGTCATAGTTATGATAAAGATGGGAGCTGGATTTTCACTGTGCTTGTTGACAGAAAAGAAGGCAAACAAAACAGCTGAAAAACACCTTTAGCAACGGTTAGCTTCGTTTTACATTGTGAAAAGTTGACCTTAATCGAATTCTTTATGTGCTATCTTGGCCATTTTTTTACTTCATTTTCGTGGAAAAAGCTGGTTGGTGAAGACAATGAATGTATTTGATTGTAACGTTAAATCGCTCCCTCACAAAATTATCGTCGCAAGTTCTGCCAGCACTGTATGATGCTGTTGAAGCTATGGGCGCATCTTCTTCGGTTCACTCTTGCTAAACTTACCGTCCCTCTTAGTCCTGACTTACTTCCGATGATCAGCCACGACGGCCAATGTGTTCTGGAGACCAGGTTCCGTCCTGGCACTTCCTATGAAATCCTTGCTGAGTTTCACTGTTCTCTTGGATGCATCATCCACACAGGAGAGGCTCATTAAAAACTGCTGGAAATCAACATGCCTTGATGCTGGTTCCAAGTGTGGATATGCTCAGACAGCCATCCCAGTTTTTTCCATTTTTCCCACTGGGCATCACACCCAGAGGGCAGTGTATTTGTAATAACATCGATCATTTCATCTTAAATATTTGCTAATCACATCGTCCCACTATGACTTAGCCCTTCCTCTGCTGCTGAGGCGGGCAATCAGGACAGCAGCGGCAACGCGCTGATCAAACTGCTGTCTCTGAAATAAGAACCAGCTCTCTGGTCCTATGAAGTTTGCCGAGCTCGATCTGCTGCCATCATCAGGCCAGAGAGTGGCGTCATTAACAAAATCTGGGCCAGGGACGGTGGGTTTCCCGTCAGGACAAAATTTGATAGGTCTTTCGGTTTTCATGAGCGCTTGGGCTACTTCCTCCTTCTCCTTCTCTGAAACGTCATCGTCTGCAAGAGAGAAAACAGCAAGTGATGGAGACAGGTAGTCAAGATGCCTGTTCAGACTCTGAAGATAGTTGTTTGCCGGTGCCGGTCTCATTTTCTGCATTGACGCATTTCTTGAATGGCTTGGCGGTCATTTAAAGGTGAGGCGGCAGGTAGCGACGTCCTCATGAATAGCTATGCGTGATGGATCCCACATAGTCATGCCATTATCTCAATGCCTTCCTTTTGTTCTGCATTAAACAGGCTAATTTGGCTCGATAGAAGGTGCATGGCCAGGTAGTATATGACCCTTTGCATGGATCTGGCGTTGCTGACCTTTTTGGACTCGAAAGCGAACCATGAATGATTCGTTCATGACTTCGTTTTGACAAATGACAAACTAGCTAGGTCGTATGCGGCCCTTTGCATGAATCTGGCATTGCTGACCATTGTTGGCTCCAAAAACAAACCATGAACAATTTTTCATAACTTCAGGTGCATAAGGTCATATACTTTCTTGCCATGCACATTCTATTGAGCCAAATTAGCCTGTTCAATGCAAAGCCCAAGGAAGAAATTTAGACAATGACAGAACTCTGTGAGATCTATCAAGCATAGCTATTCATGAGGACATCGCTACCTGCCGCCACACTATTAAATGACCTCTAAGCCATTAAAGAAATGAGTCAATGCAGAAAAATGAGACCGGCACCGGCAAACAACTATCTCAAGAGTTCGAGCAGGCATCTTGACTAGCTATCTCCATCACTTGCTGTTTTCTCTCTTGCATACGATGACGTTTCAAAGGAGGAGGAGGAAGTAGCCCAAGCGCTCATGAAAACTGAAAGGCCCATATCGTTTTGTCATGAACGTAAACCCACCACCCCTGGCCTTGGTTTTGTTAATGACGCCACTCTCTGCCCTGATGATGGCAGCCGATCGAGCTCGGCAAGCTTCGTAGGACCAGAGAGCTGGCTCTTATTTCAGAGGCAGCAGTTTGATCAGCTGGGATAGCTGTATGAGCATATCCACACTTGGAACCAGCATCAAGGCATGTTGAGTTCAAGCAGTTTTTAATGAGCCTCTCCTATGAGGATGATGCATCCGAGAGAACGATGAAACTCAGCAAAGATTTCATAGGAAGCGCCAGGACGGAATCTGGTCTCCAGAACACATTGGCCGTCGTGGCTGATCATCGGGAGTAAGTCAGGACTAAGAGGGACGGGAAGTTTAGCAAGAGCGAACCGAAGAAGATGCCCCCATAGCTTCAACAGCATCCTACAGTGCTGGCAGAACTTGCGACGATAATTTTGTGAGGGAGCGATTTAACGTTACAATCAAATACCTTCATTGTCATCACCAACCAGCTTTTTCCGCGAAAATGAAGTATACAAAATGGCCAAGATTGCACATAAACAATTCGACTAAGGTCAACTTTTCACAATGTAAAACGAAGCTAACCGTTGCTAAAGGTGTTTTTTCAGCTGTTTTGTTTGCCTTGTTTTCTGTCAACAAGCACAGTGAAAATTAAGCTCCCACATTTATCACAACTATGACGCCCGAGCCACACCGTAGTTAGGTTCAACTATTCTTGTAGATTTGATACGAAATTTAAGTCAGCCAAAAGGCCAGGGAGCTATAAAAAGTACCAATAGGAATTTTCTTACGTAGCAAACATTGTGATTCTAGCGTAGTGCTTCCAGCCTCATCATTTCGCAGTTGACAGAAGTGGTTAATGGCCGCCTGCCGCGCCCGCTCGCAAGACGCCATAGAGTGTATGCATGGAAAAAGTAGGGGCAAAAAGCCAGCGTGAAAAGTTGTCAGATCTGGGTGATTTTTTGCACCAGACATCAACATACGATGAATAACCAGAATCTACCGTGTGCATTTCAAAATTCGAATTTTTATTTTCTAAGGGACGGTTTAATCTGTCATACATGACAGATTATAATGTTAACTAGGTTATAAATTAATAACTAGGTTATGAACTAGGTAAATAACTATGTTATGAACTAGGTTGTAAACAAGTTCGCATGACCAGACTTCGTGACCTGATTCTCGACCATTTTGACCTTAAAACGGAAAACAAGTCCAGGCTTAACTTTGAAAGGTATGCACAGTTTAAAGGTGTTGATGGTTACCAGTCTTATGGAACGGCAAACAGTATGCAGAGTTTGGTGCGATGTGCTGGCGAACATAGCGTGGAAAGATATAATATAATTGAAGCCGGAAGTCTAACAGTAAGAGAGATCGTGATGTTCTCTAGGTATGATGGGCCACCTTACGGTTATTGTTCCGGCATACCAGGCGTGAACTGGTATCGTCAAATCTCTCCATGTCTCAAAGAAACCTGTTACTCACTTCAAATGCCGGAATGGACAAGTGAAGGAAGGGTCTCGATCGGATTATTAGATCCTTCATTCAAGCCAGTGTACAAAAACTCTGCTGACAGTAGATTCATAAAGCGTCATGCAGACGGAGCTGCTGCCGCAGTGGAGGACCGCCAGGGAAATGCTGGAGCTGCGGAGACTCACAAGCCAGACTATAGCGAAGCAGACTATACCGGTAAACCAACTGGATGGTGTCTCACGGTCTAAAGTGAGTTCGACATACCGTCATCTTTCGGTGACTGGGTTAAAGAGCCACGGAACGCTGAATACGACCGCATTTTTTCACAGGCTAAGCACAACCCAAAGTCTATATTCACTCATCTAGCCCTAGGTTGTCACTTCTAAGATTATATATGAAGAACCACAACTTTCTACCTACGAGTTTTCACTTCATCTGTCTTCCATCCAGACTGATGTTAAGGTTCATATTAAACAGCTTTCAGCTGCGATTCACGCCAAACGGCCCTGTAAAGCTGACCCAGCCTATATCGAAACCGGTTGCTTACACTCTTGCTACGTCAACTTCTATTTGTCAGATTTTCACCACCTAAGGGGTCCATTTGTTCTCCTCAAAGTATGAAAACCCCCTTTCTTCGCACTGTATCTGAAGTTTTTTTCAACTTACGGAATTTTATGTCGTTCAGCAATCGCAAGAATACGGACAAATTACATATCACACAAGATCATACAAACACCAATGTCACCAGGCCCCTACCCCGTGGCAACGGCCGGTCCGCCCGATCTCTTTACCCGGTCCCTCCGGTGCTCGGCACCAACTCACCGGGACATGTCATTCACAACCGCCGCATGGGCGAGCCGAGACCCCAGCGGGAAGGGCACAGGCACAGGTGCCGTCCATATCACAGTTACCGCCGAGCAGTGTGTGTGGGTGTGTTGTGGGATGACCTGGCCTAAAGATGAACGATGACGAAGCGCTAGACTGGAGCTAAACGCCAGTCGAACTAAACGTTCCTAAAGCCCAGGCTCGTGGTAGATGGAGGTGGGGTGGAATGGGTGGGGTGGATGGGTCCCTTTTTTTGTTTTTTTTCTACCCTGCCCAACTTATTGTAGTGGAGTGTTCATGAATCCATTTGCCATTGGCGTCTCTCTGTTACTTTTCCAGTATTTTTCCGTAATGAAATATGGCAAGTGCCTGCTGGAGCTTCATGGTGAAAGCTTTCGGCAAATGTTCCGGCCTGGAGAAGCTTACTTACCATTAGGAGTAAGGGAGCTGGAGATGGGGATGGACTTTGAAACAAAAGGCGGAATTGAAACATGAATTGAGGTTTTATTTATAAAAAAGTAGTTAATACTGCTCTGACTTTGTCTTACATGTGCTCTTAAAAAGGGAAAACTCTGCCTGATCTCAGAAAGCTAACTATCAGAAAAAATTAATTTCCATTAGGATTTGAATGGCCCTTCCCAGAGTAGCAGAGGACTTTACTATTCCATCAATCCTCGCCCGGGGAGGACGTTTGAACATCCCTTCGTCGGGTTTTTCTGACGCCCCTAGAAAAGCGCAGCGCAAAGTGCAGTCGTTCTTCGCACACCCTTTTCTTGATTGATTGCCTGACTTTGCTCAAAATTTACAGTTAATGCTATCTCAGGTCAGGTCACCAGACAAGAGCAAGTGACCTCATCTGAACAACTTCGAATGGCACCAGTGAAAACAGGTTTAGTTATCTACTGATCTAATGTTTTCATTTTGGGGGGTGCGGTAGTGGAGTGGTCACCGTAGCTGGCTTCTATTCAGCCGACCCGGGTTCAAGGCCCGGCGGCTTCCCTGAACAAGGAGCAAGCTGGCTCTCAAGAAACCCTTCCAACAGGGAAAGAGTTGACGACGCCATATGACCCTGGCAGTTCGTGCGTCGATAAGCCCAAAAAAATGTTTTCATATCACGTAATACACCCACCGAGAGCCACAAGTTGTGATAACGGGCTTTTCAATAGCGATTAACACGCGCATTGACGTGGGGGCGGGTACCCGCCCCTCGTGTTTTTTGGAGATAGCAGAAAAACGGCGGCGCGTATCGCCACCGTACTTTGCATGCTTTTTCCCTGATCATTTTTACGACTTCTTACAAAGTTTTAACGTTAGGTCATCTCAGGTCAGGTCACCAGTACAGGTCAAATGACTTGACCTAAAAAAAGTTTAGGACAGCATAGGTCAGAAAAGGGTGAACTTATCCGATTGAAACTCATATCACATAATGGAACCACCGAGTTGTCTAAAATGTGTTCCGGTATAACTAAGGTCAGATACAAACCATGACCTCTCCCTTGGAAATACATGGGAAAAATGGTTTTAACTGAATAAATTAGTAATGGATGGTGATAGAGCGTTTATTTTAACACCATTATATTTTCCTGGTATTTGCAGTTCTTTTGATATGAATTTTACATAGTTTGACTTTGACCTGACCTCAGGTCAGGTCAAATTCCCTATGTGACCTGATTTGACCTAACAAGGTCATATTATACATAATTGGATTCAGCTTGCTGCGAGGATTCTAATGGTGTAAAATTTGTTTCCTCTATCTTTACTTGCTCACCAAAAACCTACGTCTGCATGTTATCCCTATGACGGCATGTATTGACCTCTAGTGACCTTACATGTGACCTAAAAAAATGGCCCGACTATTTTCAAAAGAAAAGTGGATGGGCTACCCAACACCGTTTACCGCTTTTCGCTATCTAGCGTGGTTCTTGATATCTTAGGGGGCGGGTACCCGCCCTCCCCCTGTCAAAGCTAAGGCGGCTCAGACCCCCGTCAATGCACGTGTTTACTATAGGCAGGCTCAGGTACAGGTACACTTCCCTGCAATTGAATCTTTGCACAATAGGCTCGACCAGTTTTGAGCTTGCAAATCAACCACCGGAGTGTGCGTTTCAACCGTAGGTATCTATTAAACCCGCGCCCCACCGGGGGTCCGGCACCACCTTCGCCCCACCAGGGGCCATCGATGGCCCCCTCAAACTCCGAAAATATGGGGGTTAGCGCAAATCTGCAAAGTGCAATAGAAAGCTTGCGTGAATTCAGTAAGATATTACTTTTTATGTGTAAGCGCTCAGGTCAATGGTTTGACCTCCAGAGGTCAAGTTAGGTCACGAGAGGCTATTTTCACTAAAATATGCAATGCTTAAGAAAACTGAGCATAACTCTTATGACAATAGTGCTCTTGAGATCTGGTATAGTACATTTAGTAGGAAATGGGCAGACCTTTTTCGCTATGTGGAACGTAATGGCCTCCCGCCAGAAGTTTGACCTCCAGAGGTCACCTCGTGACCTAATATGACCTAAGGTCACGAAAGGTCAGAAAGTAACCTTCCCGTATATCAAATAAAAGCCAGTGACGAGACATACACGATAATGTTTGATTCATCGCTCTAGCTTTATTAGATCAACAGTTATTGTTAAAATACTGTTTTTGACCCCTGGTGACCTTGGATGAGTTTGGAAAAGCCAAAGGAAAATATGGCCCCTGGGATCCGTAAAGGGTGTCTAAGAACGCTTTTCTGAGCAAGCTGAGCATTTGCAATCGTTTTTGTGACGTGACACTGATCATAAGACAGCTTTTCCCCACCTCGTCACCTGACTTTAGGTCACGAAATCGAAAAATCCCGGATAAACACCTTGTAGACCCTGGAGAGATCTTAAAGTGTAGGAAGTTTCAAAACAATCGACTAAGAAATGTAGCTCTTATAGAGCGCAAAAATTGAAGTGAGGTGACCTTGGTTAACCTCGCCTGGTGACATGACCTTGGGTGACCCAGGGAAAAAAGTTTCATAGATGGTGGGAAAATTATGGGGGAGAGATAGAGCCCTTAACCGTGGCACTGCGTCCCGTCGTTTTTCTGCCATCCCGAAAAAAACCTTAGGGGGGCCATCGATGGCCGCCCGGCGGGGCTGAGGTTAATGCCCATGCACACTTGACAACTTCATAATGAGGATTATATTTACAAAAAAGTTTTCGGCCGCTTCCCAGCGAAGCAGGCCTCACTGGACTTTTTTTCAGTTATATGTTCCATACCAAGTTTCATCTCAAAAACACTCTTCCAGCGTTACGCCTACATCTCTCACTTTACTTCACCTGAGTGAATCGCTACACGCGTCTTACGTAGGAGCGAGAGAGCCTGTGATTTGGAGAGTGACATTTTGTATGTTTGGTTGTTGGTATGGGTAAGAACGTGTAACTATGGGTATGGACTGTGTGCAGGACTGGAAGTGTGACGTGTGTGTGGGTGAGTATGGTGTGTGTGTGTGTGCGTGCATGCGCGTATTGCTTCAGCTTGTGTGCAATTGTGTACTTGTGTAATGTGTATATGTATGTGACAGCATGCACTTTGTGAGTTACATTCCAACAATGCAAAGACAAAGTACACTCCGGACGCTATTTTCAATTTCAAGTGATATTTTGCGGCCATCAGAGAGCTATTGTTTATTGTTTATTTATTGTTTATTGTGACATCATCCAACCATTCCACACAGATTGGGCTACAGAGGTGCAGAAAGTATGCTGGCTGTCACAAACTCAATGCGACGTATGCCTCCTCTGTCACAAAAAAGCTGGAAATGATAATTGTATACTTGAATACTATTTCCAATATGCTGAATGTCATCTACCTGTCTCTTACTTTTTGCAACAGACAAGGTTCAAGCACCAAGCCATTACTGCATGAAAGTATTAAACTGTGTTTTCATTTTTAGATCATGTTTATGTTTTGGAAGGAAAATTTCCAATTATGGATCATTGTTTCCAGTATTGGGATCATAACTTTTATTGGCAACTCTGACTGCAGTTTCCCCCCAATGACATGCATTTCCCTTTTTGAAAAAGTTTCCATTTTTGGAAGGAGTGTTTCCAATTATGGTACATTTCCCCATGATTAAATGAGGCAATTATCATGAAAATAATTATTATTGGGAACTAATCTATGAATGGGAGCGTACACCTACACACAATTGGGAACCCTGATCACAGCTTCCCCCCACTGAACTTCTATCTCACATATCAACAAAAGGGACAAAAATGTCAATGTCAACATAGGATTTGGATCTACCTAAAATGTGTTAGTAAAGTGGACCTTAGGTAGCATTTTTATAGACAGATCAAATGCTTAAAATTTTCCCCCAACACCTGATTATCACCTGCCTGTTCATTCCTTCTTGCAGTAAAAACTCTGAGGCAACTACCCTGCATAGATGTAAAATTATGTCTATTGGCCTAATAGGTACCTACAGAGGTATTGGAAATCTCATACCAAAGAAAGATCCAGTGTAGTAAAAGTCCTGCTTTAACTCCATGCAGTTCAGGTCCTGTGTGTTGCTTACCACCACTGGTAGTAAGCAACACACCCCCAACCAGCGTTTTTCAAAGTCTCTTTCTTTCTGAGATTTTCTGCGATTTCCTGAGATGAGAAGGGGGTCTACTAGGCCCCCCTCCAGTGCACGTTAGTGTGTGTTTTAACACTTTGTGGAGGACTGCATTGGCACACATTTGCTATCTGTACAATATTGACATGATAATTTGATCATGAAATCTCACCTGAATTACTGTTGTTGCCAGTCTGTTGCTGGCTCCAACTCTCCCAACTTCCTCCAGCTCCAAATCTATCTAACCAATCTTGATCTAGGGCACAAATAAGGTAAGGCACAAGCAAGCTAAGGAATGAAAAACCAAGTTTGATATGTGAAAGTGCATCAGTCTCAAAGTAGCCTACCATCATCTTAGCTTAGCCATGGGCAGCACTATTTATTCCAGCCAGTTTTAGCCGGCACTTATCTCAGATATACCCCAAAAATATGCCCTAAAAAGTGGCTTCCCACCTGTGTAAATTTTTTGGCAGGCTCTACATCAAATAAACATTACGAACTTGTCTTGTCGCTGTTGCGTAGTTTAGGTAGAATTGCTGCCCAGCTATGTTTATTTCTTTCACTCATTTAGTACTTTTCTTAGTAGCTTTTAGGCGTACTTAATACTAAATTCAAAGAAATAGGGACCGCTAAATCGAATAGACTCAAACTTAAAATATTATTTAACCTGACAAAATGGACAGAGAAATACTTGATAACGTATTTTCGTTATCTTTAATGCCTTACATATGCCCACAATCATGGATTTCTCGAAAAAATTGACTGTCACATTTCGGGCATCTAGGCGGCAACTTTCTGGCAACTACTAACAATCGGCACCATTGGGCTGCATGTTAAAATCTGGCAACTGTGACAGCGGTTTCCGGGTTTTCTGCAGCGGGGGTCCCTCGTTTTAGTAGAAACTGAACACAGTACCAATATTGTATCACTGAAGGTACGCTGTGCAATTGAAGACCAGAGTTGCTAAATTAAATTTATCGCTACACGCTTCATTCTGTACTTCGAAAATATGCGGTTTGATTTTGAACCATACTGTCACGATCGCTATTTTGTCACACTTATGCACCTCAATTTTCATAAATGTGTCACAAACCCCAGTAGCCGAGTTGGCAAGTTTCTGCACCTCTGTTGGGCTATTCTATGGTTGTTGTCATACAGGTATGCACATTCATCGCTGTTTCACTCTACCGAGATCGTCATTTTTCTGTACAATATGTCAACGAAACGTAAGCAACACACTATCCGTCAACACACTAAGATATACAATATTATAAAAGAGACAATGGATAAAAGATATTAAAATACTATCCTGGCTGGTCATCAAGTGTTCTTAGCTATATCCCTGGCTATTGTTTTAAACATCTTCCATGGAATGTCTAGGAGGTCATTAAAACGACCAGTGTGATGATTATATAATTGAGACGCTCGATAACAAAACGTTCTTTTTCCATGGTTTGTTCTAGGCCTAGTCACAGCAAGATGATTTGACTGTCGAGTCTCACGTTGGTTCACTTCATGATTGAAACGGAACATTGCATGTAGTGCACGAGGTCTGCTTGATGTAAGCACCTTGTAGAGCAAGCAAAGGTCACTGTAAACCAAGAACTGACTAGAATTCAACCAGCCAAGCTGTCCCATCACATCCGAAATATGATCATATTTTCGACGCCCAGATAGAACCCTAGCAGCAAAATTGAAAACACTTTGAATTTTTCCAAAACAGGTATTATTTGCACTTCCAAAAACCTGAATACAGTACCTAAGTTGAGAGAATACCAGAGAATCAATTAACCGTGGCAACACATCTCAAGGCAGCACATGTTTTGAATGGGCAAGTCCTATCAATATACCAAAACATCGATCGCATACGAGCTTCACGTGGTTCTCCCATCCAAGTTGGCTGTCCATCATCACCCTTAAATTTTTGACGACAGATTTGCATTCTAACTGTTGTCCCATGAACATGATTGAGGGTGTTTGCTCAATGCGGGCTAGTTGACGTCGATCGCCGCATACAATAAGCTCAGTTTTTCCAGCATTCACTAACATACCATGCTGTTGAAACCATTGACTCATAACTTCTAAAACTGATTCAAGGCTAGTCCTCATCTCATCCAAACGATTCCGTGATCCAGTGATCGCTAACTGACAATCGTCAGCATAGCGCACTAGTGTGACTTTGAAGCCGTTGATTTCGCTGGGAATATGACAAGCAAGATCATTGGTTGCAATGTTGCTAAGCAAAGGTCCTAAGCAAGTACCTTGAAATATGCCGATGGATATTCTTGCCGGTTCCGATAAGTTTTCCCCAATTTTGACTCTTTGGATATGGTCTTCTAGATAGCTTTTGAACCAACCAGTTGAAATTTGCAATAGTTCCAGTTTTTTAAGAAGAATTTCGTGGTCGATAACATCGAAGCAGCGAGATAAATCTATGAGAGTAATAAATGATATTTGAGAATTGTCCATGCCACTTAAAACCTGTTCAGACATAGTTAGAAGTGCAGTGCACGTTGAATGTTTTTCCATGAATCCATGCTGCTCCTCGCTGAAGAGATTCTGCTGGGTCAAATATGCCGTCAATTGTGTATGCACCAATTTCTCAACAATTTTGCTAATGGCTGGCACTGTAGTCACAGGTCTGAAATTGGCTGAAACAGATGGATCTCCCCGCTTGTGAATTGGAATTACAACAGCACTTTTCCAACTTTTGGGCACGGTTTCGGAAACAAAACTGGCATTTATAATCCGCAGCAAAATGTGACCAATAACGCTGAAACAGATCTTCAAAACTTTGATGGGCAGGTCGTCTTTATTGCAAGAATTTTTGTTTGGCATGGAGAACACTACTTTTCGTAGCTCGTCCAGGGTAATGGGTATGATACGGAAAGCTCCCGCATTAACTCTTGGCAGTCGAACCGGAAATGGTGCTCGCCCCGATCTTTGAAATTCCAAAATTACTTGATTTCGTGTTTCAGAACCTATTTCTGCAAAGTACGCATTCAGATCATTAGGGGTCAAATTTAATGGTTGAGTTGCTGGTCCTCGCTTCGGAGCTATCACTGGTCGTAAGAGACGAAATACTTCAGATGAGTTGCCATTGTTTACGCGATCTGAAATGCTGTCCCTGCAATCTTTCCGTATAGCTCGTTTTGTAACTGTATCCAGCTGCTTATAAAGGGAAACATTGCCTAAACTCATAGCAGCTCTCCTTTGTTCCATGAGATCAATTGTTTCATCCGTGACAGGGGGCTTACGCTCGTTGTGCACGCGAAAACGTCTGAATGGTGCATGTGAGTTATGACTGGTGGAGGGCCAATCTCCCCATCTCTCCCCATTCTTCGTAAAAATTCCCGATTCTATCCTTCTTCCTCGCAACTTTTACCTCTTTTTCGGCTTCTGACCGTAAATACTGCATAAAATGTGCCACTGCTGGTTGTCGTTTAGTTAAACGGGCTTTAAATATGACCAACTTGGCTACCGTCACTATAAGAATATCAATTTGTTTACCGCTTTCAAGGGAGGGAAGAAACCAGTCTGGCTTCTGAAAAAGGTAGGTAACACTGTACTGCTCGCGTAGCTGATTTTGGATGTTTCTAATATAGATTTGGGTCTTTGGGCATGACCAAAACAGGTGCTCTATGGTTTCAATGGATTCGCAACAGAAGGTGCATAACGCAGATTCAGCTCTGCCTATAGAGTGAATGTATCTATTTGTAGCTGTTATCCGCGACATTACTTTGAAATGAAACGATTGCAAATACGTACTCTTCGTTGTTAAGCATATGGCAAGCATACTTCCAACATAGGGTGATTCTATGCCATCTTGTCTCCATCGATTTATCCATAGTTGATGGGAATGCTGATATTTTTTTCTTGATTCTGTAATAAATTCTCGGTAGGCTATTTTTTTCGTGTTTGTGTTTTTGCTAATAAGTGCAATCTGATATGGCAACGTTGGCTGGGGGAATTTCAGACTATTCGCACAGTTTTGTAAATTTCTAGGTAGTCCTCGAATCAATGACTGGTAACACAGAAAAGTCATTGGTATATTATAAATACGTTGCAGCTCGGCATGCGTGAAAGGCCTTGCAGCATCAGTATTTACGAGATCGCCGATGAATCGAAGACCCTTAGCATCCCAATCCTTCACAATCGTGGTTTTAAACTTTGTAAAATTAGAAAACCATAGTTTACTGGTGAGAACATCCTCATCTGGAGGTTTGTAAAGTTGAATGAACTCTGCCCATGATTCTAAAACGTTCAACCAAAATGGATTTTGAATTGTCTTAACAACTTTTCTTAACTTTATGTCGCCGTAGGTAAGCAGTTGTTGCACTGGTGGCAAAATACGTCGAATGAGAAGCGTCCATGTCTGTTCCGAGGTATATAAGCGTTTTACCCACCCTACTTTTAAGCTTTTAATGAATGAGGGCAAGTCTGTGACGTGTAGGCCATCATGCATTGTTTTTTGTGATAATTTGGCACGTTTTACTGGATCGCTTCTATTGTTCCAAAGAAAATCATGAAAAATTGTGTTGAGTCGCTGAATCATGTTTGGGGAAGGAGTTGGTAATGATATAAAAATATGTACCAGTTTAGACATCAACAATGATTTAATTACAGTTACTTTACCCATCAATGTTAAATTTTGCCTCCTCCACTGTGTGATCTCGTGAAGAATGGGCTCAACTTTCTCTTTTAGGTTATGTTCAGTTACTGAATCATTTGTTTTATTGAACTTAATACCCAGAACCTTTAATTCGTCCACGAAGGTGATGCCTAATGTATTATTGCACAGTGTTGCATTTATTGGTCCGATTGGAAGGCACTTCGCTTTGCTTACGTTTAGTCTGAGGTTCGAAAAGTGTGAGAACCTTGTCAGTTCTGTGATAACTGCTGTCAAAGAGTTCTCGTCGGCTTTGACAAACGTGATCAGATCATCAGCGTATTGGGAGACGCGAATCTCGGTAACATATTCGTTGCGGATTCCAATCTGGATTCCACTGAATTGCGTTGACATTTTCAGCTGAGAAGCAAGAGGTTCCACTACCAAGTTGAACAAATATCCGCTGGCTGGGTCGCCCTGCCTAATACCTTGATTTAAAAATATTTTATCCCCTAGAAATCCATTGAGCAATTCTCTAGAAAAATTTCCTGAATTAAGGTACAATAAGTTAATAAGTGATATAAATTGCGGTCCAAAGTTGTAGGATACTAAAGCCTTTTTCAAGAAGCTTCAAGAAACGGACTCGAACGCCGCCTCAAAATCAGCTGCAAGAATGAGGCCAGATTGCTCCTCCTTGTTGAGGTAATCAATGACATCATAAGCCAGCCGCGTATTTTCGCCTAGGTATCGGCCTTTAATGTATGCTGACTGACTCGGAGAGATAAGAGTGTCCATTACGCTTTTAAGCCTGCTAGCAATGACAGAAGAAATAATTTTGAAATCTGTGTTCAAAAGGGATATGCCTCTAAATGCCTTCAGGGAATGTTCTGCCTGACCCGATTTTGGAATGAGAGTAACAATTCCTTCCCGAAATGAATTACACATATGCCCTTGCATTATGTTGTTGTTCAGGACTCTTAACAGGAAAGGACCAAGGAAGGTCCAGAAATGTTTTAAGAATAGTGCTGTAAAGCCATTAGCACCTGGAGAACGCCCTTTTTTCATGCTGTTCAACGCCTGCGTAAGCTCGATGAGAGTGACTGGCTTATCTAGTTCTATTTGCTGAGGGTGGCTTAATCTATTCTCAATTGTATTTTGTAGAAAACCCGAGGCCTCTAACAGATTATGGGTTTCTTTGTATTTTTTTGAAAAATGCTTAGTAAACTCCTCTAAAATTACTCGATTATTAGTGATAACCTGGTTTCCTTTCTTTAAACAATTTATTGATTTTCGTATGGAGTTTCTTTTTTCAAGATTGAGAAAATACTTCGAGCACTTCTCCCCCTCTTCGTGCCATGCTACCCTGGATCGAGTAATAAGCCTTGAATTCTCGGTGCTCGTATTTCCTCCAGCCTGTATTTTGCTCTTGCTAAATGGTTGTAAATTTCGGGAGATTCATTTGGAACTAACTTTTCTAACCGTTCAATTTCCTGCATAATTTTCGTTTCTTCATTACGTTGTCTCCGCGGTTTGCGCTTCGAATATTGTACTGTTTGGCCCCTAATCATCATCAGTAGAGTTTCATAGAAAATATTGATATCAATACTAAATTCTAGTTGAGAAAAATGTAATGGGTTCGATCGGAATTCATTAGTATATATTGGAAGTGCGTACTGGCTAACTTGCTCATTTATGCAGTCTTTAATACATGTTATGTATTGAGGGTCGTCAAGGAGGCTTTCATTAAACTTCCAAAGTCCTGGGCCCCTTTCGAGTGTGTGTGTATTGGGGTTTATAGGGCGCCTTCAGCGTCTAGGCTATATCGCGCCCAGGCACACTGGGGCAACTGGGCTTCAAAATAGGCCAAAACCTCGTAACTAAAAAAATACTTTGATTAGGAATACTTTTTTGTGCTCAAATGAAAGGTGTTGCTCTGAGCTTCATTACCCAGCCACAAAACATTGGGTATCGACACCAGGTCATATCAGATAAACTATTTTTCAAGGTTTATAAATATCGGAATTCGATTTCGTTCTTTCCAGTTTTGCGGACACTCAATGAGACAGAATCAGATAAGGCGGGTCCAGTGACGGTAAAATGTAAGAAAAACAAAAGTTATATTTCAAAAACCGATCCAACATATTCAAGGTCATCATAGGTCAGAGGCCTTGCTGAGCCTCTGGTTTAACTATTAAGTACCACATGATAAATAATGGCACAAATTCACTCTTTCACTATTTAACATCTTTAAATCCAGTACCGAACCATATCGAAACTTTCTGGGTCATAAGCGGGAGCTGCATGTATTGACACAATAATGTCAAGCACGATTTCAGGGAATGATTGCCGTCACTCTTCTCATAAAATGAGCACAAACATGCAGAAACAGACAACACATTAAACTCACAGGGAATGTCCATTAAATCTTGCGACCTCTTTTGCATCTTTGTGTAACTCTCCTTTCTAATATCCCGCGTCCCTTTATCCAGTCTGCTATCCATTAACCCCGAAAATTATCGTTGAAATCTAGGTAAGTTCTTGAAGCAGTCTCACATTCAAGTACCCACTCACGCACCATCGAATTAGTAATGGTGAGTGTCACTATCTTTCAGCTTATAAAGAGGGTGACTGCTAGGCTCGAAACCTCCGTTGTCATGGGCCTTTTGGATTTTTTTTATATCATCGGAGATCATGTTACCATGATGTCATTGGTGATAAGCAGTTACTGGTACTGACCAGTGATTGTCAACTATGGATGTCTTTCTGGTATGATATTGCCTGAATGCAGGTGATCTCTATTCCTTGATTCATGGGCCTCCTCCATGTATGCTCCTATGGAAACTTTCAGGCTCTCAGTCATAAGCGTCGCCACCGGCAAAGAAGTGGGAGAGGGGTAGCCAAACTCCAAACTGACGCTGACAAAAACTTTCCACGTTAGGACCAAATAATGTTCGAATTTGGGCTCCTCGTTGCCTTCTGCAGCGGCTGGTTATAAGAATGTTCGGTTTTCTCCCATTTTGATTTTGGGCCAAAAAGTGGGGGGTGCCAGGCCCGCCTGGCCCCCCCGGTGGCAACGCCCCTGTTCTCAATAACATCTTCCCCGTGCATTTGCACCTTATGTATGGTTGCCGGCATGCTGTACCATAGGTACACGTTTACAAACAGCCTTACTGTCTCTAGAGCATAGACCGGATACTTCTCAATTTCGATTGTTGATGATGATGATCAGGGGCGTAGCCAAGGGGGGGGCAGGGACAGCCACCCCCTGAGGGCCCGAAGGGTCCCCCTGAGGACACGATTCTGTAACAAACATGGCCCTTTTTACCCATCAGGGCCCTTTTGGCGCTGTCGCAGGGGCCCTTTTGGGGCGCCGCTTCCCCCCCGAGTGAAATCCTGGCTACGCCCCTGACGATGATAGTGCGGCTAATATTACCGAAAACCTTTGTAGCAGATCCAGGCTTACCCCAGTAACCTCGCTGAACTGTCGGACGTTCCCGAAAGAACGGCGGGCTGTATTTCCTTCATTAGCTGTGCCGTTGCCCCCCCGCCTTTGGTTGATCGACGACCAGACTCATGGTAGCACGAAAACATTCCTGTAAATCTCTTTTGTTTTTTAACAGCGTCCTTCTGGTCGTAGTTTTGAGTTCTCCATGAACAAATGGGTGACTCTTCTCTGATCTTCCCCCATCCTCAGTGCGCGTGTTAAAATCGGTTTTTGCACAGGTTGACTCTCTGCTCAGCGTCTTGCAAGTCCGCCTTCCCCTGTCACGACTCGACCACGGCGCCCGGGTAGCCGTGCTTTCTCCAATTGCCGCGCAACATGAGCCGACGGCCGCCGTAGCCGCCGGCCTCACCGTGCTACTTGGACTACATTGCCGCACAAAAAGTGTCCTATCTCACCTGGGACAACTGATGCCGAGCTAATTTTTTCACGGGTGGTTAGAGGACACAACATTGCACCACTTCATATAAATTTCTAAGTGAAACTCGCTGTGCGTTTTTTTGTAGGTCTAACGAAGTTTAGGATTTGAAAATAAGTTAGAAGCTTTACATGTCCTAATAGTTACAAGTACTGTTAGGCTCTTATTGTCAAATTTCGTACTTTTCAACATTGAGTGTATTCAGGGCGTTCCCAGCGTTCTATTGATATAAATAGATAACGGCTTTGTGACTGCGACCATGGTTGATAATGCATCAGAAAGTGTACCTCATCTCGAGTCAACTTGACGCCTAGCTGCAGCGTGTTTAATGCTTTGTGTTCCAGCATCTGTGCAAGCGGCTAAAGAACAGAAAAATGGATACAATTATGCTTTTCCAAGGTTTTGAATATTTCTCTGTCAGAGCCAAACGATTAAGTCCGATTTTGAGGATGTCAAAATTGGAGGTTTTGGCCGGTTTTGGAGGCCATTTGCCCCAGTGTGCCAGGGCCCCTTTCGAGATTTGGCTCCTTGATAGACCACGTAACGCTACTGTGATCAGTTCTATATGCGGGAACAATTTCACAATGGTCAATGTGTCTAGCCAGTTCGTTGTTGGTAAATACCATGTCCAGTCGACCATATTTTAAGGGATTGGGTTTACGCCAAGTGAACTGATATTCACACGGGTGTCTATTACGCCATAAATCCATCAGATTATATCTCTCAATGACTTGAAGGAAACGGCGTTTTGCATTTATCTTACCTTCTCGGAAATAATTCGAATCTCTCTGAAGGTCCATAACAAAATTCCAGTCTCCAGCAATCACTAGGTTTTTAGGTACCATTGATTCCATGCATCCTTCCAATTCGTCGTAAAAATCCGGATTATCTTCATTTGGTCCATAAACACTAATGAAGGAGGAAACGTTTCCACGTATTTGACAATTTATGGCCTTTAAGTTACCACTCGTACCTTCAGTCTCCGATAAAATGTCATGAGGCAATGTATGTTTGATAAGGATTAAAGTACCTCGACTCAAGCTTGACTAGCATGCATGATAACATTTTCCTTTCCATAAAAGATCAAAGTACGGCACTGATCGTTTTGTGAGGTGAGTATCCTGTAAAAAGATTACGTCGTAAGAAGACTTTTTAAAAAAAAATCGACAACATCTCGTCTTTTTTGTTGTGAGGCAAGCCCTCTACAATTCATAGTCATGAATCGCAATTCAGACATTTTTTAACTCGGTAAAATCCAGTCCGGAATGTACTCGAAGGTTGAAGTAACAAGTTTTGTCTTTTTGTACCGCTGCTTGTAGTGCTTTCGAAATGTTTGCACAAGCTGAATTATGATGTAATGTGTTTGATGTGTGATGCGTGTTAGATGTGTTGGACACAGGGCTCCCTGCAGTCACTAGACGAGCGCCACCTATAACTAACCTGGCACACGGATGCTGCCCATCTGGCAGCACCAAGTATGCGTACCAGCCTACCGCCATCTATCTCCACAGGCGCTACAGACCGGGCCCGGACGCATAAAACAAAGCATGACGAGAAAAGAAACAAAATGAGGTAGCTAAATAGCTTGAAGGCTCACGACAAAACGAATATTTGAGCATTATCACAACTCATAAAGTCAAAAGCCACAAAAGCGTGATCCGTTCTAGCAGTACAGAAGTCGGTGCTTCCAAAACCAGAGAGCATTGGAAAAAAAACAAAAACAAACTGCCGCCGTCGCCGCCACTGCGCTCCACAGGCGGGCTGTGTCGTTCATACCAATACATGTTTAGATCATAGTGTACCCTCAACGAATTTTTGCAATCCTATATATATCCTAAGGTTATCCTAAGGCATATCCTATATATATATATATATATATATCCTAAGGCATATCCTAAGGTTTCAGTTACTAAAAAAGGTTCACACTACGCAAGGATCAAAGTAAATACCTGCTACCACCGGCGACCCGCAGCGCGGCCCCGCTCCACCAGGCCACGCGGCCCCGAGAGACGCTGCTGTGCTGGAGTCGGCGAGGCCACGCGGCCGGCAGGCCCAGCCGCGACGCGGATCACCAGCAGACAGCGGCAGCATATCAGTCAGCAGTCCACGAATGCACCTGCCATGATCGTCGGGCGTTACTACGGACTCAAACACAACGCAACAAGAGCACTGCATTACATGAATATAGACACTGACCCCTTGAGAGATCTCCGGCCTGGTTGTTTGGCAAAAGCATCCGCAGGGACGTTTGAGATAACAGTACTTCTCGCTATTTAAACAAAGAACACCTTAGCTATCAATTCTATCATACACTCAACAGTGTTATACTCCACACAATATCCACCAATATCCAGCGCTTTACTGAACTTTACCAGAGTATCAACATAAAGGCAGCTGAAGGCCATCAGTTCTCTCAACTGGAGAATGTCCTACATGTTTATTGTGACCGAGTGTTAACAATGAAGCGCCTCTCACCACATAGTTACAACAAACCGACGGCAGTCGCGCAGCCGGCACCGCGCCCCGGCAGCGGCGCATCGCAGAGCCGCGCGGCCCGCCGTCGCCGCCGCCGCCGCCCGGGCCGCGCGGCCCCGCCAGCGACCTCGGCCGGAGTCACCGATAAGCTGGACACTCACCGGAGTCACGGATGGGTGCTGGTTTCATTGCTCGATAACTAGGGTACGGTGCAATGTGCAAAAGGATGTGATCGCATCCAATGACACCACGTTTGTACGCTTACCGACGTTAGCTGGTTAGTCCTGGCCAGATCACCGTATTATCTTGACATGAACGAAGAAAGTCACTGGACTTGGCAGCGCTTCTGAAATAGGACCCTCCTCTGCGCCGAGCACGGCTACATGACTACTACGTTTACGCATGGCTGCGCACCCGGCACAGTAACGCGCCCGTAGCAAATTCTACGTGCTGCACACTTCAAGGTCAATGCTTGAACCGAATGGGTTGGGCTGCGGTCAGGTATGAACTAGCCTGGGGCAGGGGATTAGAGAAGTATTGGTAACAGTTCGGTGGAGTGGGTGTGGGACTGAGCGAAACTCCGAGGCTGACGCCAGCCTGTTGGGGCGCTTGGGCGGAGCGGCGAGTTGGCAACAAGGTTATGGCATTGTCTTCTCAGTTGAAGAGCCGGGTTCGAAACCATGCGACTCCGATATTTATAGAATGGAGTAGAAATGTTTTAAACACTTGAAAATTGTAGCGGGTTAGCTGTCTAAGATAGCAGAACACGAGGCACCCTCCTCTCTCCCCACCGTGCTCTCTTTGATGGGGAAGTCCTTACACAAGCAAAAAACAGAACACGGTGAAGTATCTAAATATTTCAGGGCGTTCCATGAATAGATAATTTTTCGTTGAATTGTAATTATTATTAGATTTCATCATGAATACGGTCAAAAGTTCGCTAATGCCCATAACCCCGTATCAGCGTCTTACATACTTGCGCTGGCACCGTGTCCTGAAGATAAATCTTACAAAAATCCCTAACTTTCTTAATAACACATATGGTTTCCGCTCAAATGGAAACGCGAAGCAGTAGTATTCACGAGAACTCGTGCAACGTTAGCAAAATGCAAAACTGGATTATCTGGGGAGAAACAAAAAGGTTAATGTCGTAGTTGGACTGGATAGTATCAGGCAAGCCGACGATTTACTCGATGAAGAAATTATTTTCCAAGCGAGTATATACTGCGATGTAACGCAACCCACGGGATCATGCGAATGTGTTTTTCTATTGAACTGTAAACTGTGGTAAATTAAGCAAAATGGACCTCCGCGTGACAAATGATCTGTAATAAGCTTTTCCTATAGTACATTTTTCCCACAACAAATTTTTCCTATAACAAATTTGTCCTATAGCTAATAGCTCTTTGCTTTCAGGCTGTGAGTCTCATGGAATATTTTCCAGAGACAAAAGCTTACGGGAGGGTTGGTTTGGTTCGGAAGGCAGGACTGTTCGGGCTCATCAGCTTTTCCAAGACCATTCTAGATATTTCATGCAGGCTATTATTGGAAATATTTGCCATGATGGCTATCAGTTGTTCCCAGACTGCTTTCAGGTTTGATTTCAAGCACTAGCGGTGGAACTGGCGGGGGGGCAACGGGGCCCGGTGCCGCCCTCCCCTGAAGTCAGAAATTGTAGCACTAATCACATGGCGTTTACTGGCAATAAATGGTTCGAAAAGCTTATGGTGCCCTCTGCCCCCACCCCTCCTTAAATGCGGACGTTCAGGGGTTACTGATTTTAAATCTAGGGTAGATATCAAACTCTCCTGTTTACGATGTCGCATGCAGTTTTTCACTTTGATCTGAGGCATCTAAAAAAGTCAAGAACTGTTGTTTTGAGGCCAAGCCTTACATGTGACCTAGTTATCAGGTTCTGAAACATACAAGGGATTTTATTTGACCGACAAAACAAATGTTCCGCGTTTGAAGCATGTACCTTACCCTAATCTGCGTGGTCGGGCAGGTTCGAACATTAGGCATGGTGTGACATTTTTCCTAGTAGGGACTGGCTTTTGCTACAATATGTCTGAAATTATCGTGATGGGCCCGGTCGCGGACACAGAGGTTCCAAGTGGACCACAGGGGCCCATTATTACTATTGCTAAGATTCAATGGAAAATAACTAACAAATGTGTATGCTTTTGAAACTATATTTTACATAGTTCATGTTTGTTAATGACTGATCCCTGCGTGTGTCTAGTGTGGATATGAAAACAATGAATTAACCTGTTATTGCCAAATAGCAATATGAAATCTTTGAAAATTAGTTGTAAAAGTTGGTAAAATGTCAGCCAAAATGTCTAAAATGTGCTCACATATGTTAAGAAAATAGAGTGTTGAGTCGACTCAACTCTGAATCACGGCTTGGAGGCTGACTCCGATTCTGACTCGACTCAACTGGTCGAGCAGTTGAGTTGACTCTGGCTCAACCCACACCTGGAAGTGAGTCGAATCAACTCTGACTCAGGTGAAATTTGAGTCAACTCTGAGACGACTCTGACTCTGAGTCGCGACTCAACAAGTCTGGTGTCCGCGAGTGAAACTCGCGGACCGGAGCCTGAGGCGGCGCGGCGCAGCCGCAGCCGACGAAGGCGAAGCGTTGCACCGCAGGTTAGGGAGGCGCCTAAACGCAGGTTAGGTGCACCGCAGGCCGGCTCCCTCCACAGAGACAAACAGGTTCTCACCGTGGGTCATTGAGAAGCCTTGCAGCAACGGGCAGGCAAACTTTTATGGTGTTGGGGATAACGATCCACAAACTGCTGAGGTCTTATGCTGCCAGGCCAAGAATAAATATGAGCTAGGGAAACCCTCGAAATCGGGATAAGGTATGAGCTAAGGGTTTGAGACAGATGGATAGAGTTTGGGTTTCCTTTTTCATAACAGCTTTTTACAACAGGGGTAGGGGCTCAGTGAAGCGAGCTGGTCGCTAGTTTTATATTCCAGTTCAATAAGCGTTGTCTGTGCTTGTCGCTTCCTTTGTGCCGAAAATTTTATACCATCTCTTAGTACACAGAGCATGGTTTCAAAAAGGAATGCTGACGAAATGTCGTTGGACTGGTTTTCAAACATTATTTAAGGGCTCTTTGATATTTATTTACTTGAAAATATAATCCATATTTACAAATTCTTCATTTTTCAACAGTGAGTTATTGAACTTCCAGTATGACCTACCCATTTCAATCGATAGGGACGTTCACTGAGACTGTTGAGAGAGAGAGAGAGAGAGAGAGAGAGAGAGAGAGAGAGAGAGAGAGAGAGAAAGAGCAGAGAGAGAGAGAGAGAGAGAGAGAGTGAGAGAGAGAGAGAGTGAGAGAGAGCGAGAGAGAGAGAGTTTATGATCAGAAATATATCTATCTCGAATGTCTGCTTCTGGCCTTATACTACAATGCATGACACTCTGGCTGATAGAAATAAATCGATCCTGGATTTACCTGTACAGGGTGCTTACGTATACACGTATATTTCTTCTTTTCCTGGTGTGGTGTTCTCCATACATCGATTAGATCATTTGATGCCATGAAACTCTTCAGTAAGTGTTTACACTTATCGTTGTTCAAAACCCTTCGCGCTGCACATTGCCGATCTATTTTGGCGTTCATATAAAGATTGAAATCCCCTCCTAAGATGATAATTGAGTCTGAATATTCCTTAACCTTTGAACAGAACGCATCAATACATAGAGGATTGTCAGTATTTGGGCCATAAAAATTTTCCAGAGTGATTCCGTTAAACAGAAGCTCAAGAGTCAGAAACCTTCCATTATCATCAGCAAATATGTTTTTGATTGTCATTCCGGAGTTGGGTCTCATGAACACGCCAACGCCCCTGCTATGCCTGTCGCCATGGGAAAACGAGCCAAGACCACCCCACTTGCTAATAAAGACTTTTTCAGCCGATGGTACTGAATGTTTTTCTTGCAAGAAAACGACATCAAAATCAAGACTTTTCAGCCAAGTGAATAATTCACGTCGCTTAGATAATCCGCCGGCCCTTTGAGTGCGCAGCCCATTTACGTTTTAGGAGGCTAACTTCAGCTTAGACGCATTGCAGAACGATGTCGTTATGTGAAATTTGTAGCGTGTATGTCAGCTCCATAAGTTTCCAAAAATATTGCAGTACAGTGTATGGCAGGAACTTACGTTTTGGTCGTATAGGACATGAATACGCCATGCTCGAGAGGTGTTGTGTGCTCATGTTTAGTGTACACATCTGTGCTAGTTGTCAAAAGCAGTGATAGAGAATTTGTGAAGCAAACGGAAAAACGTTTCACCAAAATCGATCCTAACTAACAAAGACGCGGAGACCTACCTGGCAGCGAGAGACGCATGTAGGCCATAATCAATAAAATTAAACAAAATATTTTTGCACTAACATTGATGTCAGTGGTGTGCAAGCAACATACATACAACTGCAATACTCTTGAAAAAATCCCAGACTGGACGACTATAGGCGGCACCAGTTATTATTATACGAAAAAAGTGAGTGTAACGCCGGATGTAAACATACCTGTCGTGTCGAAAACCTCTCACCATCCGCCGTCGGGCCGTTAGATGTCGCTCTGTGCGGAATCAGCTGTCCGTCCGGCGACGCACAGTCACTTTGGAAGCTTTAACTCGCCCCAGCATCCACGCAGGGCGAGGAAACCGATTCAGAAGAGGTGCAACCACGATCATCGTCTTACCACAATACCGCACAGTGCCCACTACCCTCGGTCGTCGCCAGACCACTCCCCAGCACAGACCCCCGAGCTTCCATAGCTGTCGTCGCAACACTGCGACCACTCCCTCCCGGATCGCCGGCCGACGCCGGGTCATGGCCACTCGAAATAGTACCTCTCGTCTCACACTGCACCTGTAGACAAGCGTCCGGAACGCGCCGACCTAAGGATGTTCCTCCCACCTCCGGCGCGCAAGCCGGATCAGCAGCCGCCTCATGGGTTGACGACGATGATGACCGGTGCTGTGGAAGGCTCCTCCAGCCTTCGTACACGAGCCGCCCCCGGTACAGCGCAGCGGGCAGCTGACCGGGGAGCGGAGCACGACTCCGTCTGCACGCCGGTGAAGGTCAGCGGCCGCCGCCGCACAGTGATGCAGGAGGCCTGAAAAACGGGACGAAATTCATAGCTCAATAACTAATAATGCTAGAACAAGGATTTTTCTCCAAAATGAAGCTCTTCATCAGGTGGCTCAAGCAAGCACACCAAACATTGGTTTTCCTCTTAACCCTCCCCTTACCAGGGGTCGATTCTACCCCTCTTTATTTTTTTGCGATGGGAGGAAACGACTCGGTTTACCGCAATGCCACCTGGCAAGTGTAGGCCAAAATCAATTTGGATACATCTTGACGAAATTTCAATCCAAGGTCAGGTCAGGTCACCGAGTTATGATGTCATTTCTAAACCGATGTAAGGCAATGCTGATTATCAAAACAAGGTTGACAAAAGCCGAGAGTAACTCGGTTTCTGGAAGAGTTAGATCAAGTTTCTATGCATCGTTCGAAAGCTCTTGTAAAGGAAAATATAGAGGGTGACATCAATTTTGAGGTCAGGTCCCTAACAAAGGCTCCAAAGCACCCCTTGGTCACCCATTCGGTGCTCTACTTCATGCAGAGGCTATCGAGGGGTTTTAATGGTTCTGACAGTGACTGTAGCTTTACAAAATAATTACATAGTCGCAAATCTGACCATGCGATAAGCTGAATAAAGGTAATAGTAAGGAAAACGATTCATATGATTAATAATTTTATATAATGATTTGACTTCTCCAGTTGTTAGCCGGCAAACATTAAAAGTGAAAAATACATTCTCACCTTGTATTATTCATTAGCATTGGGAACACATTTAGGGGAGCGTCGGGTATCAAAACATCAAAAGATAGCCAATGTTAAACTTCAACAGCCAGCAAACGCAACAAAATGCGCGACAAGCCACTTTCTTCGAAAACCAAGAGAGGCAGTATGTACATACATACATGACAGTCAGTTTTAGCAGGGGGCGGAAGCTAAAGATTAACTAGTTTCATTTCCGGGTAGTGTCGACTTCGACAGCAGTGAATGACGATACCCGACACTGAAACAAATCAAACATTCGTGCATCGAGGAGCTCTCTTGGAAGTTTGGGAGACTATGTGTTGACATGAAATTCAAATAAAATATACCTGGTCCCAACTATGGTAAGCAGTTTACAAGGTAGCCAGCTGGTAAACTATTAATAGCATTATCTTTTTAATCATATATAACGAAAGCTGTGGCTGCTTTGGTTTGAAGCTAGTAGCACAGCAACAATATTTTCTAATCATACCTAAGAGAAAAAAGTTCGGATTCATGGTCTTGGCATCAATGGATAAGTATATAGCCCCAATCGCCTGACTTTTGCAGGACTCGTAGTATATGACTTTATGCGTATTTTTACAACGAAAGGAGTGCTTTAATTGTATTTTTGTAAAGAAAAAAATCGGTTTAGAATAACATTTTACTTAGGGCAAAAAGTGGGCCGAAGTTAAAACCTGAATTTTCTTATTCACGCTCTGATCTCGCTGTGCCCTAATAACTACTGAACAACAAGCTTTCGTTGTCTCAATTTCATGCCGGCATCAGTTCTGTCAGGCAAACGATTCCATCATATCCTGGCTTTTCTACGGACAGGAAAAGTCTGTGCTTCTCTGCACCATTTGCAGCTACGAATCTGTCACGTTCGAGAACTTTACTCTGCTGTCGCTACCGCTGCCTCCAAATCCGGACCCACTGGCACAAATCAGTCTCCACCAATGTATCGAGCGGTACATTCATGGCGATCACATTTCAGGCTAGACATGTTCAAATTGTCAGCGGCAACAGGACGCCTACAAGAAGTTCGGCATCGAGCGACTGCCACCTGTAGTGATTATACACCTGAAGCGGTTTTCCTACAGTGAAAACGCCTTGCACAAGACACAGACTCATGTTTCTTTTCCTCTTAGTGACCTCGATCTCAGTATATTGATTAACAGGCCTTCTGAGTTCTCTGGCAGCTTTGTATATGATCTCTATGCTGTAGAAGAGTACCATGGCAGCGCCCAGACCGGCCACTACGCCGCCTTCTGCTGGAACCAGCCAGCGGCGCGCTGGCACTGCATGGACGATGTTTCTGTAATGGAAGTGCCGGCCGCAAAAGTGAAGTCAGCATCAGCATAGCTGCTCTGTTATGCCGCCAGCAATGTGCGATGATGCACACGTGGTTAACTCTAGGTGTGTTGTGATTTCGAATGAAGAATGAATTTATTTAAATAACACATGCCGGAAATTGCTATTTGCTGCATATGAATGGTTAAGCAAAGACAGTCGGAGAACGTTATTGTACCTGAAAGTGTTGTGCTTCAGTCTTCTCTGCATATGGCTTGTCTGTTTTTCGTGCAAAAAATTGTAATATTGAGAGAAAAATTGACAGGGTAATGGGAATAAATTCTCCCATTTAAATTTTCCATTTTATTGGAGAAATGAAATGATACGCGTCGATTGGTGGATGCCGCGTGCGTCATTGCCGCAACCGCCCGCCGACTACGGGTAGAACATAAGCACACTAAAGCTGTCATAACTTTTTTCGGCCGTCGGTTGCCGACCTACGGATTCCGCCAAGGTAAACAAGTCATTTTCCAGAATACATGGTATGATTTTCTAGCTGATCCTGACAGTGCAATCTTTGCCAGTGTAAAGAAATATGATGTATGTTATAAATTTCAGTTACAAAACATATGCTTATTAAAACAAGCTCACTGCATTCTCCGGAGCAGTTAGAACCTTATTTTGGTAACCAGAAGGTCAAAAATATCCCAAGCTTTACGCTAGTATACGTTTTTTATGGATAGCAAGGTGTGAGCACCTGTTATTAACGTTATAGATCACGATATTATATCTGGCCAGATACCCGTGTTTAGCGAGGCAGAATAAGTTTCAAGTTTCAGGTCCTGTGAAACCAATGTGGTACGCTAGCGGAAGAAAATATTGATGTTTTTCGGGTTCCAAACAAATTTCAAGGGCATCGCATACATTTGATATAAATTCTAGAAAGTCATTTTTGGCATTTTCGTCCGGTTTCTTAGGCCCGCTGCATCACTGTGCGCAGCCCGGCTCCCGCAGAGGCGGGTCCAGGCCCCTGCTCCCACCTCAGACTTCTCCGCTCCCGGCACCATCTCCACAGATCCCGGACTTGCTGAGCCGATGTAACCCGCACCGGGGGAGAGTACTGGGACAGTTTGAAACCTGGGATCCCGTTGTGTGTGAACGCTGACCACACCAGTCCTTTCCCTTTCATGGTGAGAAGCTCACTGAGCAGTTCAGAGCTTTTCTTTGTGAGGGACTGATATAAACAGCCTCTGCTCTGGCGGAGTGTTTCTATGGCCGAGTTTTGTCCGCTCTCGGTAGATGTGTCTGAGGTCGCGGTCGACAAACGCCCAAATCACCATGTCGCACATAGTCCATAAATATCTCCATCCGTGGCCAATATTACGAAAATGCAGCTTTTTCTAAATTATTTTTGAGTTAATATACTGATAGGGAATTCTTCACTGCGCTTGAAACAGGCATGGCAAACACAAACCGTGCTCTGAAAGTCTTTGTAGAGTTGCTTGAAGTAAGCAGACTTGTTGAGTCTCCACTCACAGTCGGAGACGACTCTGAGTCGGCTCAAGTTTCCCTTGAGAGTTGAGTCGACTCACTTCCAGATTTGGGTTGAGTCTGAGTCAACTCAAGTGCTCGACCAGTTGAGTCGAGTCAGAATTAGAGTCAGCATCTAAGCTGTGAGTCAGGAGTTGAGTCGACTCAACACTCTGTTTTCTTAAAATATGTTATCACATGGCTGACACTTAATAAATTTTCATGACTAATTTTGAAAGATTTCATATTGCAATTTACTAATAGTAGGTACTTTATTATTTTCATATCCCCACTACACTCATCCCGGGATCAGTCATTAACAACAATAAGTTGTGTAAAATATACAGTTTCAAAACCACATACAATTACTAGCTATTTTCCTTTTAATCTTAGCAATAGCATGCAAAATCATACAGAAAAATGTGATTTGGCACACATTCAGACTTTTCTACATTGAGGGTGCACACCAGACAAAGTCCTAAGCTGATAATCATGCAATAATTCACTCTTAGGAAGCCATATCTTTATTTTCTATTTTATTGCTTTGGTTGACTGATAACAAGAAAAAACTAAGTAATATAAGCGCCCGATAGAGGATACCAAAAATTTTGTTTTGCACATAAGCCTTGAAATGGGTCAAAACCGAAAGTGAAAGCCTCAATTAGCTGTTTTTTCAAAGTACTTTCTTGAATGGTCATGGTTTCAGGACATCACCTGGTAGATAATATCAACACTGACGACACAGCACTGTACCTACTGTCCTCTACATACGAAAAGTAAAGCTTAGTGCTGTCCCTGGCTTTCCCTACACATCAAGTCTCTCACAAACCACCACTCTTTAAATTATGTTGATTATTATTTACCTATTTGCTACCCTCCCACTGCACAACATACCAATGCAGCAGCACCCCCTGCACCCACGCGCCCCACGCGCGTCACACCAGTCACAAAGCCATCATTGTGCGCCATAATATGTCTGCTTTTCTTTATTTTGTAGTCTGGCTGTAGCCTGAGGGGCTAGACTATTTTCTTAGTTTTTGTAAGTCACGTGACTTTTGAAGTGCTATTTATCGTCTTCTTTTGTGTCATCGGAGGTTAGGTTCGTGTAATGTCTTTAGTGCGCCATCTGCAGTATTCATTACAGCTTTTTCGGGAGGATGACGCGATCGTTCATTGTTTGTTTTGTTTTTGATTGAGGTGATGGAAAGGGTCGGTTCGACTCGGCTTAGTATTTATTTTGAAGCTTAATTTGTCACAGGATTCTTCAGAATGCACTGGGGCAGGCATTCCCACTGAAAGTGTCAAATTTTCCAACATTGAGTCCTGTTCTTTGTGTTTGAAACCTCGCTTATTGCACCAATTATGACTAGTCATGAAGGACATACCTTCAAAATGAAAAGCCCCCAGGCCCTTCATCTCACTCACATGTTGGCATTTAGCACCTATCTTCATTCGTATACAGACATAATTTATGTCATGAAGTAATGCATTGCAATTGAAATTTTATGGAAATAAATGTGCAGTTATTAAATAGTTAATCCCATAAATAAATGTATTGGAATGTGTGTACTATGAAAGGAAATGGGCATTTTTGTGTACATACTTGTCCACCATTCTGAGTCAGAGTCGACTCTGACTCAATGCTTTTTTGAGTCAGAGTTGATTCGACTCACTTCTGGATTTGGATTGAGTCGAGTCGGCTCACCATTTTCAACACAGCGAGTCGAGTCAGAATCAGAGTTAGCCTTTAAGCCGTGAGTCAGAGTTGAGTCGACTCAAAAAATTTGAGTCATCAACAAGTCTGGAAGTAAGCACTCGGGCGCACCACCCGCAAACCAGAGATCTGCTGCGAAAACTACGTACATTTTATCATGTTTTAAATAGACCATAAAAGCAGGAACGGGTCGAAGTATGGAAATACCACCTTTTTGTACGCCCTTTGCAATGGTTTTGTGTATAAAATAATGCAAAAATAGTTCTGACAACTATTTTAGAGACCATTATCTCAGCATATTGCATATCTCAAACACTGTTCGATTTACAAATGCAAAGAGAGAAATTTAAAATTTGGCCAGCATCGGCACCGCATAAAACTATCCATGGTGTGCCATTTGCGGCAGCAGTGGGAGTGCTACCCTCTGCTAAAGACTGGCGCATATATGAGTTTTACCTTTAGCCCCAAGATGACACTGCTATTCAAAGATGGGATGTTTTTGCCCCAGCTGGTGATGGGCCGCAGGGCCGCGCTCAGAATAATCAATTTAGGGGCCGTTTGATGTACAGGTTATGGAAACAACTTTGGCATAAAACCGATACTTCCAACAGAAAAATGGCTGCCCACCCGTCACAGGATTGTGTAATTCTGTTACCAATCGATATTATATAGCCATACAGATTAAGACACCGCATTTCACCATTCGGCGTGTCCGTCCCATTACAGACGCTCCAGGCAGATTTGAACAAACACCGATGCCCCTGTTGACATACCACAGGAGTCGCGGCTTAGGGTCTCGGTCAGGCCGGAGGACGTGAGGCGTGGGGGGTGAAGGGAAGAGGGGAGGAGGAGCTGGGAGGGGATTTGAGCCGCTGAGTGCAAGCCGAAATAATTGCGAAAGAAAATCACGGCAAGTCATCCTCTCTGAACGGCGGGCAGGTCATTTACCCTTTTACGATTAAGAGAAGTCCTAGAAAGAGCCTACACTTAACGCACGCCCCGGCAGGTCTCCGAGCCACCTTCACCCCGGTGGGGAGGGGGGTGAAACCTTCCCTCCCTCCAACTCGGCTCCTATGCCAGTCAGGGAAACTATGGTCAAGCGTACCAAAAATTAGAAGCTTTTAAAATTGGGTAGGCTTCTTCTATTTTATGGCACGCTGTTTCTAAAATTTGGTACGCATCTTCTATTTTTGGGTACGGAAAACAACATCGGCTAGACAAAATCATTCGGCGCATTTTTGTAACAATTGGCGCATGTTCTGCCTGGCACAGTTCGATTCCCGATAAAATTTTAGGGGGGTTTACAGTCTTGTGAAGAAAACTAAAGTCCGGTGTAATTTTTGCGAATTTTTGAAAGCCAAAAATGTCTTAAAACGGGGAAGCACTCACAAATTTTGTCAGAATTCTCTTTTCACATCCAGCGAACGCACGTTTCCATAGCGTCATCAGATTCTACGTCATCAAATACCCCTCTGGAACGCAAAGCTCAATTCAAATCCCACATCCTTGAACACGTCTCGGCGTCAAATGCGAGAGTGAAGGTAAGGCGTGTGGTGCGAAGTGCGTGGAAATACTGAAAAAGTATGGATTGTTTTCATCTTATGGTTGATGTGACTATGAGATATTGAAAATTAGGCACATTTATATCATATGCGAAGTTTTGTGGTAAGACTGTGGCTAATCATAAGAGTTGAGGGTCATTTTATCGTCGATGTCGTCTGCCGCTTTGCCGCCATTTTCGTTTTTTTGTTTATTGCGTATATTTTTTGTTTATTTAATTCATGTAGGCCTTAAAGGAGGCCATTTCTGAAATCTACAGAGCTTGTTTAATATAAATCGACCAGGCATGTAGTGTAATTCTGCAGTTCTAGGTATAAACATGCATATTTACAACAGGAGGTATTCAGTACAATGCAGTTAATATTTGCAACGGTATTTTGGGTTCTTGCAAAATGAAAATGTTGATATGAATGATTGCTAATATGTATCAATGCTGGTTATATATTAATATGAAGTTTAATTTTAAAATATTTGTTACGGTTTTACTCCAGTGTGCAAAGTATGGCATTTTCGACGAGATCTCGTCGGTGCGAGTGCCCTTGGAGACAGGGCCAAGTGGTGCGAATTTTATCAACCTGGTGCGAATTTGCGAGGTTAGTGAACTTAAACTAAACAAATAATGACTGAATGGCTATTAAGACACAGGAGAGGGCCTTATAAAAAGTCCTTAACTAACTGACTAATGATTGAGGTAGTGTTGCATTGTAGGGGTAGGAATGGGTGCATTTTTTCCCTGGTATGTGGCAGATTGGTGCGAATTTTTGGAGGCTCGTGGTGCGAGAATTTTAGATGGCTGGTGCGACTCGTCTGGCCTGCTGCCATACTTTGCAGACTGGGTTTTACTGTTTCAACATGAGCTAAGGATTGTTATTCTTGTCTGCGGGTGCTACAAACATCAAAGTTGATTTTTGTTTTTGCAATGATTATGTTGGTATGTATAATTTTAGCATAATCTCAGTAAATTTGACATGAAGTTGAAGCTGACAATACTCGAAAGAGTCTTTAGGGGGCCTGAATCTTCCGAAGACACTGGTCAAGGTGTGGGGAAAATGGCAACGGATATTGATATTGATATATTAATGATGACTTCTTGGGACATTTTGAGCAACCATTTCATCATATGCATAAAAGTTAATACTTAATCTTTATCTAGCCTATACTTTTGATTGGGCCAGAATTTGTCCCATTTTGTTTTGGACACAGTCAACGATTTGGCTGATACTGCGCAGATTGGTAAGCTGTTCCAGTCAATGGTGGCACAAAATGTGAGATTATTTCTTGTTGACTGTTTGGTGGCTTGCTGCTTAACCATTCACAGATGGTGTCCTCTTAAGCAATACCTTGGGGTTGAAAGCTTGATAATTCCGCCAGTTTTCAACTTTAAAAAAACAAGTTTGTATATCACAATTATATTTATTCTTTAAAAGGCTAGGCCAGGCCTTTTCAATCTTTCTTAATAGTTGAGATTACTGATGTGCTTTACCATTTTTGGAGGATGCTTACATAGAAAAACGAACCAAAGCAGAGATATGTGAGGAGATCCCAGCTTGCAAAGTATGACATTTTCAACGAGATATTGTCAGTGCAAGTGCCCTTGGGGACAGGGAGCGAGTGGTGCAAATTTTATCAACCTGGTGCGAATTTGCAAGACTGTGCCGAGGAAGGTGACAAACGAAACAAGTAATGGCTAAATGGTTATTAAGACAGAGGAGGGGGCTTGAGAAAAAGTCCTTAACTCATAACAGAGGTATCATTGTATCGTGCGGGTAGGAATGGGTGCGTTTTTCTCCCTGGTATATGGCATAGTGGTGCGAGAAGTTTAGATGATTGGTGCGACTCGTCTGGCCTGCTGCCATACTTTGCAGTTTGCAGGCTGGAGGATATTGAAACCAGTATTCAGGTCAATACATCAGCAAACGTTCGGGTGGAATGGGAGAGAACTCTGAAGAAGACAAAGACATATTCATATTCGTGAAACCAAAGAGGATTATAGCTCACAAGTTACTTGGTTTCCGACAGGACTCGACCTCACTGCGCCGGACCATGACGCAACACACGAACACAAGGACAGCCCCCCCCTATGGAGCCCTGGCACTCTGTAGGGATTGCCCCCATGTCCTCTCTGGATCCGGCAATGGCTGGTTTGCGGCGCAGGGAGGGGGAGGAGTAAGCCTTACCCCCCTGGGCTATGTTCCCCAAAAGTGGCCACAAGTTAGCAAATTTTCTTCCTAATCCTTGTTCGGTGATTTTCCACATGTTGGCCCCATATCTCCCCAACGTTGCTCCTCAGCTTGCATATGGGGGAACATGGCGAAGTGGCGCTATCTGGGCCAGAGGCGGCATAAAAATTTCGGTGAGCGCCAAAACCCATGGGGGGGGACAAATTTTGTCGCTGAGCGTCAATTTTCGCTTCATGGGTAAAGTGGCATTTCAGAGGGACGTCAAAGGCCGACTGGGGAAGGGTGGCGCAAATACGCGGGTCCAGGGGGCGGGTGCCCCCCCCATCGACCCTCGGGGGCCCCTGAGATGGTCATGGCGACCCCTGAAATGGCCACGGTGACCTCTGAAAGGTCGATGGCGCCCTCCCTGAAATGTCGCTTGCCACCCCCTCCCTCCAGGATGCGAAAATAGGGGCCCATTTAAAGGATCTAGCGCCCACCTGACCAAGTTTTTCCGGCCAAAATGTGGTGCCCCTGGTCCGCATACCTCCCCTGAAGGTGGCCATAGGCGGATCGAGGGGGGGCAAGGGGGCACGTGCCCCTCCCCCCCGATCGACCCTCGGCGCCCCCCTGAAAGGTCGATGGCGCCCCCTGAAATGTCGCTTCCCACCCCCCAGGATGCGAAAGTCGGCGCCCACCGATAGGATTTGGCGCCCACCTGATAGCTTTTGCCGGTCATAAGTGGCGCCCCCTAGTCCGGATGGCGCCCCCCGGAAGGTGCCCCCCGATCGGCAATCCTGGATCCGCCTATGAAGGTTGCTCCTCGATTAACAATCCTGGATCCATCCATGTTGCTGCATACTTTGCGTGGAGGCAGTAACATCAGGAATAGAGACTGAGGTGCGCCAAAATTGCCGCCGCACTCCTGTAATTCGGTGCTACATTGAGCGTACCAAAAATTAGAAGTTGCGTACCCTAAAATAGAAGACCGACCGGCCGGTGACGTGTGCCAGGAGGGTACAGTTTGAAGGCTCTGTTTGAGCTGGTGAGCGGAGTGACGGTAGAGTGCAGTACTATAGCACATTGACTAAACAATAAACAATCATAAATTGAGTCAAAAATTTTTTTAGGTCATTTTCTTCCGGGTGACAGCCGTCCGAAATCGAGCCGCTTTTGCGTACCCATTTTTATAAAAAGCGTACCAAAAAATAGAAGGAGCGTACCAATTTTTGGAAGTACCTTTTTTGGGTACGCTTGACCATAGTTTCCCTGACTGATGCGGGATAGCGAAAAATAGGGATGCGGGATAGCGGGATAGCGAAAAAGCTGGTGGATAACTAAAAAAATCAAGAAGCAGCTACATGAGCTATTTTTGCATCAGTTCATTATTTAAGTCATGACAGGCCAAAGAAGGTGCCATGTTATTGAAGAGTTTATGGGCTCTGACGTCTGACAGAGTTGAGCTAGAGTCAATTTTTAGGCACCACTCGCTTCCTTTCGTTACAGCAAATCGAATAATGTATGACAGGACTATACGAGATCAAAGCAAAAACGGCTTGGCCAAAGGTCAGGTCAATGCCATCATTTGGCATAGCATAGTCAATATGCATGTATCAATCGACTCGCAATTACAATACAAACGTAATCGTATCAAGATAATTTTTTTACCATATTCTCTTGCAATGTATTGACCCAAGTCCGAAAACCTGCTTTAGCAGCCCCATATGACCTCTCAGAGGTGACAGGCCTAGAATTGCAGCATGAACCTAAAAAGGAGCCAGAGATATTACGATTTGAATAATGTGAAGGTATTCCGAGCTGTGTCTACATAAAGTGAGACATTTTTCGCCAAATTCCCGTTTTTCCCATGCATTTTCAATGGAGAGGTCATGGTCCGTATCTGGCTCTAAGTCATCGATATAAAAATATCGGAATGTTGTTTGTAGCGCTCGGATGGCCCATCATGTGATGAGTTTCAATTGAATATACTAATCCTATTCTTGCTTATGACATCCCAAACTTTTTTGGAGGTTAGGTCACTTGACTTTCACTGGTGAACTGACCTGAGATGACCCGACCTTAAATTTTTGGGAAAAGTTGCCGAATTGATCAAGGATAACGTGTGCCAAGTACGGCGGCGCTTCGCACCGCCTTTTTGGTGCCACCGGAAAAACCCGAGGTGATGCCTATGTATGGTTCTTGTTTTAGTTTGCTGATTCAACCAGTAACTCATCACGATCCCAAAATGAATAAAAAGTTATGCAGGCACTCTTACCAAAGTGGTTCGGTAAGAGTACACAAAAGAGGAGATTAGAGTAGGTACGCATCGGTACCTGGATCCCTAGGAACCGTTCCAACAGGGAAATATTTGGTGATGCTATATGACCCTGGCAGTTGTTGCGTTGATGAGCCCCAAAAATTATTAACACTGCAATGCTTAGCTTCCCAAATATGAATTATGCACTCTGTCCCGAGCGAAAACAAGTGCCTTTATCTCCTAAGCGTGCCTACTCTTGCACGATGGTCTAGTGCGTACTCTTACCGAACATGCATCTTTTGGAAGCAAGTCCTCATGCAAATCTTGGCATGCATTTATCGTGGGCCCCAGTCCTGGGACACAGTTCTAGTTTATCTTTCTTACTGATTACAGACCTTAGGGGAGGGTGGGGTGGGTTGTGTCAGTTTTTATTCCAGGTCAATTAATTTCGTAACTACTTGGGATTGCCTCGTAATTTTAATACCATCTTGTAGCTGTAGCCTTTGGCTTCCTTTTACCAATTAATCGTTTTCCTAATATTTACTGGTTTGCCTCCAACTTCCCGGCCAATGAACCTTTTCACTTGATACAACTTACCCTACCGGTTGAGTGAGTAGTATCACATGGTGGGTTAAGTGACACATCAGACGTTAAGTGACACCAAAACGCGACACATCAGTGTGTCACGTTTCGGAGACTGTGGCTGCTACCGGTCATGGCCGTGAGAACAGCCTTCAACGAATTTAAAATATAATTATAAACACATATTTTATTGCACAAAACTATGTTCAATGCAATACGAAAATCATGGCAACGAAAAACGCAAACGAAATATCAACCGTCCAAGTGTAAAATTGACCCGTTTGGAACAAAGAAGCCAACACAATGTGTCGAAAGGGGCAAATTCTTGACTAGGTACCAGCAGACTTTAGTCAGGGCTAAAGACTGTTAAATCTGCAACTGTTCAATCTGAAAAGCCTAAACGTATTAGTTATGGACTAATTAATCCTCTGGCAATAGTTACGGGAAGGGTTGTATCAGGGATACGGATTAATTGCATGGACGTGGGAAGTGGGAGGCGGGGGGCGAGCAGGGGTGTCCCTCGAATTTATGAAGTGCAGGCAGGGATGTGGCCATAACTTCTCGGGACTTGTTAGACTTCAATTTTTGCTTTTCCTTTCATTCCATCAACGCGGCCTGTCTTGCACTTATTCTGGCGCGCAATTTTTACAGCAAAACTATTTTTACCTAATTTTTCGTCGAGGCTACATGTGATAATATAGTGTTTTTGGAGAAAATGAGTCTGTGGCGACACCCCTAATAAGCTGTATAGGCAGCGTAGGCAGTGTGGGGTGCCTACCCATTTAAACAGGTCCTAAATAAGCTCAGGAGCCCAAAATTAGCCCAGGGGGCCAACCTTCAACTTATGGGGCCTAGACACGCTGAGGGGCCCCCAAGCAGCTCAGGAGGCTCATACAAACTAAGAGGGCCAGACAAGCTGGGTGTCTCGACGAACTCATGGGGCCCAGATACGCACAACGGGCCCCAAACAAGCTAAAGGGGCCTATATCAGTTAAACAAACACGATACCAGCCCAGGGGGCCCTTGCCAGCTCAAGGGACACTAATTCAGCTAGGGGCCCTACGACCAAACCAGAGGCCTCTTAAGTAAATCTTCTCACGGGACCTAGACCAGCTCATGGCTGCCACAATAATTTCACCTATAGGGTTATTTTTAGCTTAGAGGGGTCCAAAGCAGCGAAGGATCTAAGGCCAAGACAGTAAGCTCCTGTAAAATACTCATTCACGGTTCCAGAACAGCCCAGGGGCCTCGAAAAGCTCAGAAGGCTCCAGTGGCGACACATTCAAGCTCAGTGTGAGGGCCTGATTATCTAAAGCGGTCCCAGATCAGCTGAGGGGACTCAATATTAGCTCAGGGTAGCCACCAAAACTCAGGGGCCCAGGCTCGCAGAGGCTATCCGGCCTCTAATGCTCAGGTTAGCGTCAATCGGGGATTTCAGTAGGGACCCAGCGTTAGTTAAGACCACTGCGATATGTGGAGGTGGTCGACACGACACCTTAGTTTTCGCCATGACTTAAGTTCACAAAAGTTCACTGTATTCATTGTTAATTGCGCTTAGTGTAGCGTCAATCAGGGTTCTGTAGGGACCCAGCGTTAGCCAAAAAACTATGATATGTGGATGTGGTCGATACGACACCTCAGCTTTCTTCAAGACCGAAATTAGCTGTATTCTTTGCTCATCGTGCTTCAGTTAGTATCAGTGGGCGCGTCCAGCATTTTCTACCAAGGTACCAGTCATTACGTTCTGTGCGAAACCTTGCCGGCCCGAAATATGTTTGATGGTAAACGTGAATATGTCTCACTGAAAGGTAGCTTTCATGAAAATAAGCATTTACAAATACGCTTTTTAAACGCGTTTTTTTCTTCGATACTAGCCGACTATTGGGTGGTAAATTGGTGCCCCTCAGATTCGGCGCCCCCCGGTTCGGCGCCCCTCTCCCGAGCCTGCCCCCTAACGAAATCCAAGATTCGTCACCGGACTTGTTAGACTTTAATGTTTGGTTTTGCTTCCATTCCATCGGTGCGGCCTGTCTTGCAGGTATCCTGACCCACACTTATTGCAGCATATATCTTTGCCTATTTTTTCGCTGTGGCTATTTGTCATAATAATAGAGTATTTTTGGAAAAAAGTGAATCTTCGTCGACACCCCTAATGAGCTGATTGTACATTGGGGTGAGTTGTATCACTGTTACAACGTACCCCACCTGGCCCTGGTACAACATGTACCACCCTCCCATATTGGAAAAAAACGTCCTCGTGCTCAACAACCAGTGGCCAGTGGAGAAAATTCTTCTCACACACGAAACCTTAGAATCTACCCTTACCACTGCTACAACGATCCTTCCGATTCGTGGGCATCTGAATGACAAAAACATACATTTTTACGACGAAATTTTAAAGAATGACACCGCAAAACACATTTTCTGCACTCACCGCGAAACGCGCCAAGCCAAGCAAACGACAGTATGAGGAAAGCTGCCGGACCGCATTCCACATCATCTGGTCGTGTCGGGAGCTCCATCTCTTGGATAGTTTTGGAAAAAATCGCTCTAATACAACTTGTCCATGATACAACTCTCCTTGCTTTCCCCTAAGCAGAAACTCTTGATACTAGGAGTAGGGTATACAAGTTTCCCTGGTCTCTTGATATAATATCAACGGTACCAAAGAAACGAATTTGCTCTGTGCCCCCGCGGAAAGAACAAAGGCATCTCCAAATTTTTTTAGCAGCCAAGCCACTGGTTTAGCTATATTATACTTAGGCCTCCGCCACCTCAGTGTTTGCTAAGTAACCAATATATCTGCTTGCTCTCATCTCTTGCGTACTCGTATTCGCCCTCGCTCTAGCTTCGTTTTATCATACGGTTAATGGTGAACACTGTTGTAACGTAAATGGACCCCAAGTAAATTTTAAAAATTGGTTAACCACATATAGCCTCTGCAACTGCAGTGCTCTAAGACTCAAGAAAATTGGTTAACGAATAACATACTCCCCTTTGTTCCTCTGCCCACGGTGTCCCCACAAGCGGATGCAGGATTTTCTATCAGGATGGGCACATGGTCGAGAGGTGCCATCCGAACCAGGTGGGATGAACATTTTTTGGGCGGACAAATTTATCAGATGGGTGCCAAATCCTATCGCAGAGGCGCCGATACTGGCATCCTGGGGGAAGTGAAATTTTAGGGGGCGTCATCGACCTTTCACTGGGGCGCTGAGGATCGATCAGGGGAAAGTGTCCCCCTTGACCCTTGGATCTACCTATGGTATCAGCTACCTACCTACCGTTCCAGCCTGGGTTGGATGCAATCCGCGAACCAGGGGTGCGGATTCTTGCTAATGATTGGGGGTACTCAAATTTGAAAAAATGTCAATGACTACCATAATAAAATGTGATAGCATAATTCAAGGTGAGTTTTAGGTTTCTCACATACCTGTTGATAAGCAAAACCCATTCAAAATCATTGAAATGAATGATACGAAAAAAATTAAGTACCTATATTTCAACAACACTAGAACGTTTCAATGGGGTTGTCCAAGCACCCACAGATATATGAATCCTTCCGCCAATCGTATTTTGGACATAATGTTAGGAATATATATTCAGCTATTTTGCTTGGCGAACACTGATTTCAACAAGCTAGAAACGCATTTTCGTGACTCACACGAATAATTTATATATATATATATATATATATATATATATATATATATATATATATATATAGTGAGTGTGGATTTATAGAAAACAGTTAATAAAATCATAAGTCACCAAATCTGGGGGGTGCCACTGCCCACATCCACCCATTGACAACCAGATACAGTGTTCATCCACCAACAATGCATTCACCATATAATCGGATGGGCACGAAATAGTCATCGCAATGAACGCATGAAAACCCCCAAGAACGAAGTCACACAGCTTTTGCCATTGACAATCAAAATTTTTCTTTCATGAAGGACTTTTTGTTCCGAGAGAGGAGTTTATAGGTAACCCTCGCTCTGCCGGCACCCCGGGAGTTACACGCCCTGCCGGCATGGCTGAAAAAAACCTCCTCTGGTTTACTGACAGAGAACTTGAATTGTAGGCGGTTGTATGTGCCTTACAGGGACTCAAAAGCAGCCTCAATCATTTTTCACCTTGTTCGTATATGTTTCACACGTGAATTCCTATCAAATGTGCCTAAATTAGTCCTTTTAACCAAACCTTGCAGTTTCATTCCGACCACAGCGGCCGCCACGCGCGGCACGTGCCGCTTACCCCCGTGTCCCGGGTACAGCCTCAGACAAGCGGTGCCGGCACCTGGCGCCGGTGCAGTGCCTGGGCGCTGATTGTGGCGGCCGGGCCGACGAGCATGTGCATTCGCTGTGTGATGACGCCCCAAGGGCGAAACAATTATATGGGACCATTTAAAAAGCGGAAAAGACACTTTTTGACGTTTGATATGCCATCTGCATAAAGCACTAGTGACCTGTCGGATATATCCTAGCAAACAACTGTCGCAGTCCCCTCTACATTGTACTTATACACATTGTGAACATATGGATTTTCGGGGAATTAATTTGACATGTTTAGATTTTTCGTGCAGAGTCTTGTCTTGGATACTGACGGAAAGATCGCACCTCGGTTCGCTAAACCTAGCCGTACTGACATGCGCTCTACCTGGCTATAGATGAAAGAAAATGGAATCCATAGGAAAGGGATGTTTTCGGGGAATTCGGACACAGAGTTTTCACAGAGTGACGTGGTGTCAGAAATAGCTAAATAAAAATGAAATGTCATAATCTAGGCATGCATGGAGAGAGGGTGTGTATGTTTTTCGTCATTCAATTTTTTTAATCACATGATTATTCAATTAGATGTACAGGAAAATTCAAGCAACTAAAAGGCTAGGGATAATTGCACCATTACTACCAATGGATCTTTTACATCCCCATCCGTTAAGTACCCTATTACACGGCAAATTGTCCCTTTGCCATCCAGCTGTGAACCTGGCACAATGTCAAGTTTGGCGTGGAAATCTCCCTGGGTAACACCATGATACAAGGAGCGTGGCCTGAGACCACCCCTCTCACCCCATTAGCCCCTGGTGATGTTGTCGAGCCCCCTGGCGCTGTCGCCATGCCGTCTGGGGACGTTTTCCAGGAAGCAAGCGTTAGAGATGCTGGCTGGGCCATTGTTCCGTATTTTCACGTGTGTCCTTATCGTCCCCTCAATCGCTATCAGCTGACCAAACCACGAAAATTGTCACCTTTCTACCTGCCGCCAGCGCTGACGAGCCCGGTCTGTGTCAGAGGCTGTCGCGGGCCCCAGCGGGCCGCGGCACGGGCCGCCACTGCGCGGCGTGAGTAAAAAAGCGCGAACATCATCTCAATAACTTTCGCTTTACGCAAAAAGTTGAAAAGGTATCTACTTTCTGTTTGTCGGGAATTATGCAAAATTGACATAGGAACAGCTACCCCGAGCATTATCATCGGGACGGTTAGTTGGATGTAGATATTCGCATTGAAACGGCGAGAGGAGAAAAAACAGCACCGCCGGCAGGGCGCGGGGTAACTTTCCAGCGGTGAAGCAATTTTGGTAATTGTTGGGGTGTACCAAAATAGCCGAGGTCAAGCGATGTACCCAGGTCATCCCTCGCCTTTTGGCAGGGTTTTGGGGATCAGACTGCGACTGCTTTCATGTAATTCGCTATGTCCAACACACGTTGGCTCTCTAAGTCGTATTTAACATTTCCTTAGGGTGAGATATTAGCGAACACCGACAAGGTATTCTAATCACATATTGTCAGGCCGTATTGCAAAACAGCGCTCGAACTGAGACTGCTCATTTTAGATATTTCATTTTGCAGCAATAAGCAGTAAAGCTGGTGCCGCCCGATCTTCTGAAAACCAATAAGAAATTGTCATTCAAAATGAAACACTTGCCTGGGTGAATTCTTTACCAATGTACCATAAAAAAAATTCTCAAACATAAACTTTCTTAAGGTTAAGCACATATATAGCGCTTACGTTGAAGTGGCACATTGATGAAAATACCAATTGCTCAATTAAATCACCAATAAAAAGACATCAGTAAGGTCATCCAAATAATCACTAATAAAGCCATTCATAAAAAATTCAATCTGTCAAGAATTGTCTCAAGGGATGATGGGCTATCACCCTCTTCCCTCTCTAGGCTCACGATGGCGAATCCTCCTTATATCATCTTGCAGCACCGAAGGGGCCCGTCGTGCATACAATCATAATGTTATATAACCTAAGGAGATTTGTGCGCACATTCTCATGCAATCATTCTCAAATTCATTGACCGCGGGTGTTTCGGTCAAATAGAATTACTAAGCAAAATGAATTTTATGCAATGACTTCACAGTCAAGGATACCCACTGTCGAAGTTAAGGTCGCTTGTCAAGTTCAAAATATCCTTTTTCAAGTTTAAACCCTCATTTCCCGGCCAAGGGTTGCTATACTGCTTGCCATATTGTACATTATTGGGAATATGTCACATGGTTACGTCATCAGTCAGTGACCCTGAATGACCTTGACCTTAAACTGCAGAGGGTATTGTTTTGAATTTTCTACATATGAAATTATTTCGCTTTCAGTGTATTTCCACTCAAATTCCGTTATTGTATGTACATACATCTACTGGCCTTTGAGCCATTCCCGAGTTAACATAAAACCCGCAGGAGATTTCCTAGGCCATCCAAGTGAAGGCGACAGTTAAAAACAAATCATTGGATAGGGACAGAGTTTTAATTTCGATGTCATTAGCCTGTGGGAGAATGTGTTGAAGCACTGAGCATGGTGAAATACGTATTTGTACAAGCTGTGGGATACGAAAAGCACGGCTGGGTATCATTCGACCCTTTTACAAAAGAGGGAGGCCTCAGACTGTCAAATTGTTGACTGACGACACTATTTTGGCGACTCGCTTTCAGTTGACTACAATGGCCACGCACCTGCACCTGTGAGTGGGTTCGATCCCACCCAGACAACCTCACAGGGAATTGCGGCAGGAGCGGCGAGATGACGGGGACGAGCTTGTTTTCTTCCCGCCACAACTTTTTAGTCACCCTGACACTTCTCGGAATCAGGAGTGGTAGAAATAACACCTTACATAGTTCAATCAAATAGGCTAAGCTGATTTGTTCAGGACCAAGTGGTACAAAACAAAGTGTGACGATAGACTGGCAAACTCAGGGGCAGATCCAGGGGTCCAGCCTGGCCATGCCCCAACAACAACGTTTATTTTGTTATCAGAGTATTTCAAACGTCAAACAAACGTCTCGATCGGTGAAAAAGTGCATCAACGCTCTTAACTATCCAGCCTCTCACGAACTTTGGTACCATTAATATCAGTCAATATACCACCGCCCCAAACCCATGGCACCCACTACGGCTGAGGCCATTGTCCCACCGCGCCGAAGATGTACAACTTCGTTTGAATTTATTATAAATGAACGTTCATTTAGTTCAAATATCTTGCTATTGATTATGAATTCAATGGTTTTACGTGCTACTGCATGACCCTCCTCATTACTTGGTGAATTTCCGTGAAGTAGGATATCTAGCTCTTGTCTATTGTTCAGGGCTGTAAAACTTGTGCCGAAAATTTGACCAATGCTATGTTCTACTAAACTTCGATGATTTGCTTTTTTGGGCAGCACACAAAAGTAGTATTTGGTCTCTTCGTTGTTATAGCCACAAAGGTAGAAGGGCGATGCAAATATTTGGACTTGATTTGCCTGGGCGTTCAGTTTTGACATGCCGTCTCTTAAATCTCAATGACACCAAGAGGGAGCTTATAATATTGAGCCATATTCATAATACTTGGGTGGTTGCCTACTTCTGCAAATGTTCTACCACTTGTTTTTCGAAGGGTTTATTTGATACGCTTATCCTGATTTGTTCTGGTAGTCCGTTGACAATTTTAGTTGTGACTGGCAGAAAATATATTTTGGAGTTTGTTGTTTCTTGCAATAATTTAGTTCTTTGGTGCGCGTTTCGGAGTAATCTGTCCGTATTGTTTTGCTTCCAATTATGTAAAATACTTTGGATATAGTTCCACAAATGTCCACGGGTGGGGTTGTGGAAGAACTTCAGTTTGTGGATTTCGCGTCTTGTCTTGAGTGATGTCCAGTCGAGATCAGCCTAGCCGAGTCCCCTCCACTCCTTTCTCGCCAACAGCCATATCTTATCCACCCTGTCTGATTTTGGTCTTTCCTTAAAAGAAAATCACGATTTTAACCAGACAGTCTTTCCAACTTTTTGATTACATCCGTTACTGGGCAAGTGAACGTTTGATCCTCGGCAGTACGTCATGGATACAGGTTTTACACTTTGTCAGAGTCAAAGCTGTTTTATCCTAACATATGCACTCTGTTTAATACTTCTGAGTGAAAAAAACGTTATTGTTTTGCTAATCATCTTTAAGATGATGAAATTCACTACATCTATTCGTAACTTAAACATGTGATTTTGACAATACTTTATGACCGGCGACTACACTGCCTTCTGCTAGAACCAGTCGGAAGATCGATGGTACTACGTTAACGATACCTCGCTCAAGGAAGTGCCGGCAATAGAAGCGAAAGAGGCATCAGCGTACATGCTCTGTTACACCACGAAAAGTGGTTCATAATCGTGGAATAATTGTGAAGTGATAGTATTCATGGAAAGAGTGTCATCTTGTTGTTGGATATATTCTCACGGAATTTGTGAACCATGCACGCTGGCATGCAATAACATGGACGTCAATATAACAAAAAATAAAGCGCATACCCTTGATGACTAAATGCGATGACACCTCTTTTAACACGCGCATTGACGGGGGCGGGTACCCACCCCTCGGGTTTTTCGGAGACAGCAGAAAAAAGGCGACGCGTAGCGCCGCCGTACTTGGAATACCTTTTCTCCATCATTTTTACAACTTTTGTGAAAATTTTAAGGTTAGGTCATCTCAGGTCATGTCACCAGTACAGGTCAAGTGACCTGACCTCAAAAAAAAGTTTAAGATAGCATAAGTCGGAGCAGGGTGAACTTATCCGATTGAAACTCATATCGCATAATGCACCCACCGATTTCTCTAAAATGTGTTCCGGTAATTTTGATATTGATGACCTAAGGTCAGGTACAAGGCATGACCTCTCCACTGGAAACACATGGGAAAAATGGTTTTTACTGAATAAATCAGAAACGGATGGTGATAGAGCGTTTATTTTAGCTGCATTAGACTCGCCTTGGCTTTGCATTTCTAATGATATGCATTTTATATAATTTGACCCTGACCTGACCTCAGGTCAGGTCAAATCCTTGATTTGACCTAGCAAGATCAAATTATATATCATTCGATTCGGCTTGCTGCGAGGATTCATAAAGTTTAAGTCGTTTTGCTCTATATTTACTTGATCAGATGTAATGGCCGAAAAACTTAATCTACATGTTATCCCTATGACGGCATGTTTTGACCTCTCGTGACCTTAAATATGACCTGGCAAAAAATGATTCAAATATTTTTGATGGAGAAGTAGATGGGCTACCCAACGCCGTTTACCGTTTTTCGCTACCTACCGTGGTTCTCGAGATCTTAGGGGGGCGGGTACCCGCCCCCCTTGTTAAAGCGAAGGTGGCTCAGACCCCGTCAATGCGCGTGTTAATACGGACCAAAACCATGATATCTATTCCCGTGCATCATCTGCACCCTTTCTTTGATTGCTTTCTAATATTTGCATATCAATGCATTCGGTTAAAACACACCATTGGGGGTAAACTTGTTCAGTACGCGCCTGACTCAGGATATGTTTCTCCTAGGCAACCTGGGTATAATACCTGCCAAACAGTCCATAAAATGCCTACATACATGCTTCTGAGAGCATGAATGTAGAGAATTATATGTTTTAGGGTGCGGGCAACCACCCACTCCTTAAAGGAAATGTGGCTCCTTTATAACGTGATTTTAAATGGAATGGCCAAGTTGTAAAGCATGCCGGAAAACCCGGTACTCAATGTATCACATGTATTGAAACTAAAAATTTCCGCAGAGAAAAGCTAAAAACCTGCCTGAAATGTACCCAAGCGGCCGGCCACAGTTTTCAGCTGTTGGCATGACGACATTATGACGTCGCAGTGAGTAGTCAGCCAGTTGAAACCCTTGAAGTCTATTGAATATGGCAGAAGTTGCCAGATCATGACTTCATCCATAGGCAGATTCTTGTTTTTTCCCTTGAGGAGCATGTTAAAAATAAAAATATTGAGTTTGTTGTACCTACATTTTTCAAATAAATATTGGACGTTTTTATTATTTTTGGCTAAAAACACTTCTAATTACACTAAATTCCGGGATTTGCCCAAGGTGCCACATTCCCCAATTTGACATTGAAATGTCAAAACAGTGTTAAACTGTCCTTAAAGGGAATGTGGCAACTTGGCCGAATCTCGGATTGAGTGTAATTAGGCATACTTTTGGCCGAAAACAATCAACCGCTCATGATTTCACTGAAAAAGTACAATAACTTCAATATTTGGATTTTTAAAATACTCCTCTAGGAAAAGAAATAAATATCCGCCTGTGGATGATGTCATAATCTGGCAACCACTACCATACTCGAAACGCTTCAAGGGCTTCGATTGGCTGATGCTCATCGTGACGTCAGCATATGTTGTCACACCAGCAGCTCACAACAATGGCCGCCTGGCGAGAAATACATGAGAGGTTCATTTCTGGTAGGTTTTAGCTTTCTTCTACGGAAATATCGAGTTCCAAGACAAATGATATATAGAGTGCCGGGTTTTCCGACTTGCTTTACAACTTGGCTATCTGAGTTAAAATCACGCTATAAAGGTGCCACATTCCCTTTAATTATCAGAGCCGCATGACAAAATCCAAGGAGCGAAGTGGAATGATATTTCTCAAGCGGCTCTATACTGGCCGCTCGGCGAGTCCCGTTGTGGTCAGAAGCCGGTGACGAACGAAGTGAAAAATGGCTTCTATACTAGAATGGGGGGGGAGGTGCGGCTCAAATGTAATTGGAATATGAATAGACTGCTCGCAAGACAGCTGGTAAGAACAAAAGTAGCCATACTATACTCCCATCCCTTTGCTTTATTACTTTAGAGACGGGCAAAGGTGCCTTCACAGAATGCCCTATAAAAAGCCCGTAACTAACTAACCTTTGTTTTATTATGATGAGTTGCTATAGGCGTGCTCAGGTTTTGTGATTAAGGGAGTATCACGTTTATGCTAGCGTATTTTAATATACTAAGTACAATACATGGGGAAAGCATCTAAGACCCAACAGAGAAAAACATCATTCACAGGCAGATCAAAGTGAAAATATTCAGAGTCCCCACCAGGGCTTGTTAAAGGTTGGGCAATATCACAAGTATGAATAGCCCTTTTAGACATTGGAAATATACTTCCTATAATATATAAGTGACTACTTTCCAAAACTATGTCAAGTTTTCTACGCCCGCTGTATCCCTAAAGTGCGGGCATCATGATACATTTCCAGGTCGGTACATTGCGCCTGCTAATGAATTGGCTGCTATAGGAATGGTAAATTTTTGTTCAACTTCAGTGGTTGAAAAATAATGGGAATAGAAATTATCCGTATAAATTATTCACCCCAGTGCGCACTCCAAAATCCAGTTGGACAGGGAACAGTATCATAAAACATATTCAATTTTGTTCATGCCTTCTGATTTTAGTCTTGAAACCTGTTCCCCAGCAGCCTCGGCCGCCACGGAACCGTCCGCCGTTAAAAATAGTCGCTGAGCCAGCGGTCCCGCTCGGGGAACTGAACAAGCACCTGAGCGACCCGCACGAGATGGAATGCGGACCCACCCTTTCATGACAATAGGTACGCGCCGTGCCCTCCCGAAATTACGCAGCTGAGTCTGCCAGTGTCAAAAGTCAACACTGTTGGACATCTAGTGAGCGTTTCTGAAGCTGGGGAGATGACCAGTCACGCACACGATTTCTCACTCTGCGGGATTTAAAGTCCCTCAGCGCAACTAAAACATTTCCTGACGTTCAGCAGGATTCAACACAATGGAGTAGTTTTTAGCATTTTATAAGCCAATGACAGGAGGCTAGGCGCACTATATGCATACTTTTTTCGAGTAATGAATGATGCGGCGTGTAAAATGTCACGCCAAAATTATACCACTTCAAGTGACCACCAAGACGGCCGCAAAACTAGCCTGATTTCAACTTAAAAAGGCAGTTGCGAGAAATCAATAATAACGTATTGGAAGCTACATCCAGGAAGCAAAGGCTCTGCAACTCCTCCCAGATTTTATGGACTGCCAAAAATGCATTTAACTGACACACCTCTCCGGCCAATCATATCAGCTGTTGGCTTTTCAATCTATGCTGCAGCAAGACAAATCAGCGACCTAGTGTCCCACTGATTGGACAGTCCCACAGACACGTAGTAAACTCAAAGGAATTTTCAGCCATTCTCCCCTCCACAAGGGTCCCAGAAGATCATATACTGATATAATTTGATGTGTACGCCCTGTTCACAAGTGTCCCTCTCGATGTGGTAACATCCCAGGTGCAGAATATTCTGGAAAATGACGAAACTCTTCCGAAACGAGCTACATTGACACCTTGCGATATCTCAAGCCTGTTGAACTTCATCCTCAAAGCAATGTTTTTTCCAGTTCAATGGAAAATTATTCCAACAATTGTTCAGGGCTCCGATGGGTTCTCTAGTGGCCCCAGTGGTAGCAAATATATTCATGGAACATCTGGAAGAAGAAGCCATCATGTCCTATCCAAAACCACCTTACATCTGGCATCGGTATATGGATGATGTAGTCGATTCGATGCCTGCTTAAGACATTGAACCTTTTCTAAAACACCTGAACTCCTTTTATCCATCCATAAAGTTCACAGTGGAAACGGACAAAGAAGGAAAGCTGCCGTTCTTGGACATGACGTTATCCCGTTCACCGGAAGGACGCATTACTACAGATGTTTACTTGAAAACAACAACAAGCGGTCAATACTTGCTGAGCCATCACCCACAGGCTCATAAAAGAACGGTCGTACAAACACTGGCCCAGCGGGCTTTCAACATTTGCGAAGACGCGACAGCACGGGAATAAGAGCTCAAAAATATAAGATCTATGCTGAAGGATAACAACTATCTAGAAGACTTCGTGAACTCACAAATCAAGAGAGTTAAGAGACGCAATGGACCTAACCATGAACAACCAGATGCCCAAGCTACCAACGCTGAAGAACGAATGAAGATCCTTGTAATACCATATCAAGAAGGGACATCGGAACATATAAGACGAGTGTGCGTAAAATACAAGATTAGAACCTATTCTAAGCCACAAAATACACCCAGACAACTTTTGGTTAAACCCAAGGACAAAATTCAAACTACGAAGACACCAGGCCTCATCTACAAAATGAAGTGCACAGATTGCAGCAAAATCTACATAGGAGAAAGCGGAAGAATGATGGCAATTAGGTCAGCTAAACACATAAAGTCACTAAAAGCCCTGAGGGAGATGACCATAACCGACAGGCAACCCGAAGCCACCGCCGAACACTCACATGAAACAGGACACACTATTGATTGGGACGCAGAAGTAATCACTTTCGAATCCAGAACAAAACAACACCAAAATAAAGAAGCCATCCAAATACAAACAACAACAGGAGAAAAACTAAGTCGAAATAAAGTTGTGCAACTATCAGTTTATAGTTGTGCAACTAGCAGCATCACAAAGACGATTCGACAGAGTTTACCGAAATGTGTACTGTGTAGCTATGTAGTATTTTTTTCATGCAATTCTATTGCTAGAAAAGGTCCGCCATCCATTTAAACGGGTAGCCAGGCGTGCCCCTCCGCGATCCCAACGACAACAGTACCCTTACGTTAACACCACCAGAACATAAAATATTACAAGTCGCGGCACGCCCTGCTAGGAAAAAGAAAGTAACTTAAAGAAAGCATAATAAATATCATACTATTAGTAAAAACTGCCAGTAGTAGCTCCCTGTAAATATACAGGGAGCAGGAATACAGGTCTATTTAGGTTAAATGCACAATAATTTAGCTCATTACCGGTTAGATTGTTAGTCTTTTTCCAAACGGGACTACCCAAAACTGGAGATTCGTGTTAGCCCCTTCGAGATTCTGGTGAAAAGATAGAGGCCTAGTAACATTCGCCAGAGAACTCGGAAGACAGAAAACAAATTAGGGCAGACATGCAGGCATAGGCAAGCAAGCAAGCAGGCAAATTAGCAAGCAAGCGCAGCAGGGAGTCAGACACACGCACGCACGCACGCACGCACGCACGCACGCACGCACACACACACACACACACACACACACACACACACACACACACACACACACACACACACACACACACACACACACACACACACACACACACATCCGAATCCACGCACGCACGCCTGCCTACACATCCACACACACGCGCACGTACACACCCACACACACCGAGTACCGCAGTCACCCACCCACGCACGGCAGACATCCACCTTCCCACCCACAAGTACTCCCTCTCGCCCACCTACAAGCACACTATCCCACTCACATACACGCACGCCCACACCCACACACATTGTGCTCCGGTACATCATCACCACCATCAGCGCCGGTCATCGAGGCTCATTATTAAGAATTCTATAATTGCAAAAGAATACTTCTCTGATATATTTTTTAAGCACATGTTTCTTTAGAGGAACTTCCGTTATACATTTAAAGGTTGGACATATAGTTTTGTTCCAGATTTCAGGTGCAGAGCATGCCAGAGCAATTTTCCTATGATTTGTTGTAGCCTGAGGTATTTCAAAGTGTCTAATCAATCTCGTATTAGTTGTTCTGTATTTCTGAAAAAGAGACGATATCACATCTGGCATTGTACCATCCAATACTTTCGACAATATAATAACTTTTTGTTCTGAGACTAGTTCAGGGAATTTAAGTATTTTTAATTTTAGAAACAGTTCATTTGTATGGTAATAATAGGGTTTTTTGTCGATGATTCGAATAGCACGTTTCTGTAATTTGATGATCTTATCGAGAGTGGATTCGTAATTACTACCCCAAACCATTGCACAATAGTTTAGATGGGGCAATATAAAGGCGTTATACAAATGAGTGAGTTCGTGCGATGATAGGAAATACTTGGCTCTGCTCATGATTCCTAAATTTCTACATATAATTGAAGACACATGAAGGATGTGCGAATTCCACTTAAGCTTTTCGTCGATATAAACGCCAAGATACTTTACAGTTTCTTCACGTTTAAGCTGCATTCCATTTAGTCTTACATCAAAATTTCTAATGTTAGCGCTAGAATAAAGCTGATAATGAGATTTTGAAGCATTTAGAGACAAACGATTGGACTGAAACCATTTTGACACTTCTGGAAGAACTTTATGGATTTTTGACTGTACACTTCTCACATCATCCCCCGAGATTATAATAGCAGCATCATCTGCAAATAAGTAAAATCTAGTTTCAATGGACACTCGATACAGATCATTAATGTATATAATAAATAATAGTGGTCCTAGTATTGATCCCTGTGGTACTCCCGTCCTTAATTGTTTTGCATGAGAGATGACCCCCTTAATTTTAGTCATCTGAAATCTGTTAATTAGATATGAAGAAATAATATTATACAATTTACCCTTAATACCAATGTGATTTAATTTTTTCAATAATATGCCGAGACTAACCGTATCAAATGTTTTTTCAAGTCTAAATAAATTCCACATGATGTGTTACCCTTTTCTAAAGATTTTGTTACCCTCTCGAAAAGATGTACCAGAGGCATGTACGTACTATGCTTTTTTCTAAAGCCGAACTGAAATGAAGATAAGATGTTATTTTCGATGAAATAATCAGAGATATATTGGTATAGTACCCGTTCCAAAATTTTGGAGAAGATGGGTAACAATGAAATGGGTCTATAGTTCGTAAATCTATCTTTTTCACCCGATTTAAATATAGGGACCACTACTGCTTCTTTTACAATCTTTGGGAATATACCTTTCTTAAGACATAGGTTGAAAAAATAAGTCAGATTACAAAAACAACTTTTATATGTACGATGCAAAATCTTTGTGCTAATTCCATCAATGCCACCACCCACTTGTTTAAGTGATTTGATGATATTTTCTATCTGTTGTTGGTTTGTTGAAAGTTCAGCCGTAAATGGTCGGTGTGAGTAATCTTCGAGATATTCTATAGGATTTATGTTCGAAACAGGAATGTCTTTTTCAAGTGTTGATCCAATTGTAGCAAAACAAATCGTTAAATCCATTCGCTATGTCATCATCTTTGTGCTCCCCGGAGCTATTATCAAAAAACACAGAGGGATATGATGTACTTTTCACAGTGTTTCGATTCATAATTTCATCCAAAAGTTTCCACGTTTGTTTTCCATCCCCCTTATGAGCTTCAAACTCAGACATATAGTATTTCCTCTTACTTTCCTTAAAAACTTTTGTCAGGTAGTTTCTATAAAGTTTATATTTATTTTCATGTTGTCTCAGCACAGGATCATTTTCACTATTTGTTTTTTTCCTATTTTTGTGTGAAATATATCTATGATACAGTTCGTTCTTATAATTTATAGACGCTAGTATCCCTGGAGAAATCCACGGTTTAATTGGAGTTTTCCTTCTACATGGTTTAACCCTCGCCCCACCGGGGGGGCCATCGATGGCCCCCCTAAGGTTTTTCCGGGATAGCAGAAAAACGACGAGGCGCAGCACCGCGGTTGAGGGCTCTACCTCTCACTGCATCATTTTCCCATCATCCCTGAAATTTTTTACCCGGGTCACCCAATGTCAGGTCACCAGACGAGGTCAACCAAGGTCACCTCACTTCACCTTTAGAGCTCTGTAAGAGCTACATTTCAAAGTCGATTGATTTGAAACTTCCTACACTTCATAACCCCTCCAGGGTCTACAAGGTGTATATCCGGGATTTTTCGATTTCGTGCCCTGAGGTCAGGTCACGAGGCGACCTCTCCCATTGGAAAAACATAGGGAAAAGTTGTTTCATGATATAAAAGCCACAAAAATGATTGCAAATACTCAGACTGCTCAGAACAACGTTTTTGGACACCCTTTCACGGATCCCAGGGGTCATATTTGACCTTTGACTTTTCCAAGGTCACCCAAGGTCACCAGAGGTCAAAAACAGTATTTTGACAATAACTTTTGACCTAATTGAGCTAGAGCGGTGAAACAACACCATCGTGTTTGTCTTGTCACTGGCTTTCATTTCATATACAACAAGGTCACTTTTTGACCTTTCGTGACCTCAGGTCATATTAGGTCAAGAGGTGACCTCTGGAGGTCAAACCACTGGCGGGAGGTCTTTACGTTCCACATAGCGGAAAAAGTACTGGCAATTTGCTATCAAATGTACTTTACCAGGCCTCAATAGCTCTAATGACATAAGAGTTATGCCCAGTTTGCTTAATCATTGCATATTTGAGTGAAAATAGCCGATCTTGACCTAATTTGACCTCTGGAGGTCAAACCATTGACCTGAGCACTAAAACATGCGAAGTAATTTCTTACTGAATTCACGCGAGCTTTCTATTGCACTTTGCAGATTTGCGCTAACGCCCATATTTTCGGAGTTAGAGGGGGGGCCATCGATGCCCCCGGTGGGGCGAAGGTGGCGCCGGACCCCCGGTGGGGCGCGGGTTAAATGATTTCGAAAATTTATCAATTCCATTTTTATAGGTATTTATAAGAACTTCACAAGCCTCATCAGGATCATTAATGTTTTGAAAATTGGCTAATTCCAAAACAATATAATCATTGAGTTCTTTTTCTTTGGACCAGTCTAAAGTCCTTATCATAATTGCCGTTTTTGTATTAACTAATCTTTTTTAAAGTTATATATATATAGGTAAATGATCAGCAGCTGACAAAAAAGTTATCCAATAAGGAATGAGAATTTGATGCAAACCTAGTTGCCCTTGAGACCAGAGGCAAAAGGTTGTATGATAACATCAGGGTTAGAAACTTATGTGCGTTTTTGTCATCTTCAGTCTTTAATAAATCATAGTTGAAGTCCCCTGCCAATACATAGTCATTTTTACACGGATTTATTGAGTCCAAAACTTTTTCAAAATGTTCCAGAAAGCTATTGCTATCCTGGTTTGGAGGTTTATAAACCTCACCAACCACGAAATGTTTCCCATGTTTATCTCCTGCGTTCTCTACTTCTACAAAAGTGGATTCTATTTGTTCAAACTCGAGATCTGCCCTTCTTCTAGAGGTAAATTTTTTGTTCACATATATTGCTGTTCCTCCCCCTTGATTATTTTCCCGACTCGATGAATATAGTTCATATTCATCTATATCAAAATATTTTTCGATTTTTTTTCAGCCATGTCTCCGCGATGCAAATAATAGACCAAGTTATGCCAGATTGTGATAGAAAGGTTTTGATTTCATCAAACTTGTTTTTGATTGGTCGGGCATTTATATGGATAATTTGAAAACTATTTGATATATTCATTTTAATGGGAGGTACATAGTATTCACATTTATTTGTTATTTCAATAAATTGCTGGTTTAAATCAGAAGTATCTTCAAGTACTATATCTTTAAAAGGATTCTCAAACATTTCAGAGAACATCACGACAGATATCTTCTAGGTCTTGGCTTGCACCTTGCAATGTATCGCTGTGTGTATATAGCTTTGTTTGGTGTTCAGTTTTATCAGAATTGAAAATGCAGTTAAGGCAACCCCGAACGACCAACGCTTGATAAGGAGCAACGACGTCCTGTCTAAGATTCATACGTACAAACTGAAAAAACTACTAGATATACCTTAAGCTTTTTCTGTCCCACATCTGGGGAATCTAGAACAATACTATAAATACTAATAATACTAGAAAGAATTATTAAATACTAAGATAAAGGTAAGATTAAACGCGAAGATTCGGTCGCCGCGGCCAATCGACCGCTTGCTTGCTTGCTTGCTTATGGCTTTTTATTAGGCGTTCTGTGCATAGCACCTTTGCCCGCCTCTAAAGGAGTGTGTGGGAGAATTTTTAGAATTTTGCGTGAGGGCAAGCTACGTTAGTCTGTTAAAGCAATGGGAGTTATTTCAAGTAATGGGTTGCAAGATGTTTTAGCTTGCAAATGGACGGTCGTGGCAATGGCATAGCCATGCCAAGGGAGGTCTTTTAATAAGTTTAGACCCGCAGAGTGCGAAGGTTATTTCTGTGGTTGAAGACCTTAAATTTAGAATTTGAAATTTCGAATTTGGAATTTAGAATTTAGAATTTTGTGTGTCAGCTATTGATGCCCGCTTGTATACGTTACTCGAAAACCTCCGTTAACTCAATAATTTTCTATTTTAGAAAGTGCGCTAAACACCTGGCCAGGGTGCCGCCAATTTACCCTGCAACCCGGAGGTGAAGTTGCAGCTCCCCTCTCCGGCTGGGCAGCCGCCGCGCAGAGAAAGAAGTGTGAGAGGATAGTTAGATTGTTAGTAAGAGTATAGGTGTGGTTAGTATAGACCCGCAGTGAAAGGTATCACTGCGGTGAAGAAATCTAACCTATCTAACCTAACCTGATTTCAAAGTTAGCCTAACATAACCTATCCTTAGCCTACAATGAACCATTTAAAGGTTACAAAACTATTGCTTAAATTTCGCAGTGGATCATCTATGATTGGAAAATAGGCAAGTCCTACTTTGGGGGGTGCACCATGCACCCTCCATCATATATACTGGGAGGGGTGATTTATAGAAACTTCTCTAGCCCAGAGTCCTTTAGGAATGTAAAGACTTTTTCGAGTAGCTCAGGATGGTCGTTTACGAGCAGAGTTTTTAGGTCTACAGGGATGTTTTGGATTCGGCAGTAATCTAGCATGGGTTGCCGATGGGTATTGTGCTGGGGACAGTCGATGAGAATGTGATAGGGATTCTCAATTGCGTCGCAGGTACCACAGGTACCCGCGTTCCAATAGGCATTTAATTTTGTGTGTCCATTTCTGAGTCTGGTTAGAATAACCTCGCGCCGGCGACTCTTTTGGTTGGAACTGGGCCAGTAGCCGATGTTAGGCTTGATATAGAATAGGTGGGCGCTGTGGTTTGTAGTCCAGTTATTTTGAATTTGCTTCCGGATGGTGTCCTGGAGGAGAGCTTTGCTATCGTCTCCAGACCACGTTAAGGGTGCGATCTCTCTAAGTTCTAGGGACTTTTTTGCCTGCTCATCGGCCTTTTCATTTCCTTGAATTTTGCAGTGGCCCGGGATCCAAAGAAAAGAGACATCAGGGGTATCATCGATACCTTTCTGAATATCTGCTATAACGTGGTGGCTGGGGTTGACTACGTTACTGACGGCCTGCAGGACAGATTTAGAGTCTGAACAGATGACGGCTGAGTTGATTTTTTGGGTTCTGATTATGGCTAATGCATTTAGGATGGCAACAGCCTCGGCTGTGAAGATAGAGCAGTTGTCCGGAAGTCTTTTCTGAAGGCAAATATTTTGCCCCCAGATGCCGAGGCCTACTTTTTCGCCTATTTTGGAGCCGTCTGTAAATATAAAGGTCTTGTCCGCGTTACAAGATCGGAACTCTAGGAATTTTTGGGAGACTTCTTCCTCTGAGAAGTCCGTTTTACGGGAAGTGAAAAGAAATTCCACTTTCGGCTCTTTTCGAGTCCAGAAGCGGGAGAGTGGGGTTTGCCTATTGTCGCTGGCAGTGCAAGATTTAGGCTTTCCAGGGTTTTCGCTACTCTGTGCTTAAATGGGGGCCACTTCTGTCGAGTGGCTTTATTTGCTCGTCTGGGATGGGCAAAACATTGTTTGCCGGGTGATTTTCGGTGGATTGAACCTTGTTGTAGTAAGAAATAAGCTGGGCGTCGCGTCTTGTCTGTAGTGGGCACAGCCCGCTATCAGTTAGCAGGCTGGTGATGGGGGATTCTCTGAGCGCGCCTGTGGCTGCCCGGATACTGGCGTTTTGGACTCGCTCTAGCTTTAATTTATTGGTCTTGTTCGTCAAGTCAAAAACGAACGAATTATATTCGAGAATGGACCGAATCAGGGACTTGTAGAGCATAAGCAGGGTCTTTCGATCCCCGCCATACTCTGTGCCGCCGAGCATGCGGAGAATGTTGACTCGCTTTTGACAGCTAGAGACGACTTTGGTGATGTGCTCATTGAAACTCAATCGGGAATCTAGGGTGACGCCCAAGAATTTGAAGCTATTGGTGCATTCAATAGGTTTACCCGAGATTTGGAGCCGTGGAGGGTCGTGTCTGGAATGCGCTCTGGCAAAGACAACGACTGATGATTTTACCGCCGAGAGTGATAGACCCATTAAACTACACCAATTATTGATGTCGTTTAGGCTATCCTGCAACTGCGTAGTTGCGTGTTGAAATTCTGGTTCATTATACCGCCTGGTATCGATTGCAGTGGCTTTCCAAATGGCGACATCGTCCGCAAAGAGGGAGTAATTTATTCCAGGCGGTAGCTTTTTAGCGAAGAGATCATTGATCATTACTAAAAAGAGGGTGGGGGACAGAACGCTACCCTGGGGTGTGCCTTGGTCTTGGGTTGCCAGGTAGGAGAATGTGGTGCCACAACGGACTTTAAATTTTCGGTCCTTGAGGAAGTTTTCAATGAATTTTGCAAGGTGGCCACGAATTCCTAGCTTGCTTAATTTAAACAAAAGGGCGTCTTTTTGTACGCGATCGAACGCCGATTTAATGTCTAAGAATGCAGCTATTGTTACTTGCTTTTTGTAAAAGCCATTTTGGATGTCACTGACTAGTTTCACCAAATTGTCAGTGGTGGCTCGCCCGCGCCGGAAGCCTGATTGCATAGCATCAAGCTTCTTTTCGAGGATCTCGTGAAGTCTAACGTTTACCATGCGCTCGACAAGCTTGCTAGCACAGCTAGTAAGCGAAATTGGGCGATAACCTTTTGGGTCTGTTTTTTCTTTGCCAGGTTTTGGAAGGGGAATGATAATACTCTCTCGCCACGATGTGGGGAAAGAGTCGCTAAGAAACATGTTGTTAATGGCCGAAATCAGGTACTTTAGTGCTGTTTGGCTGAGGTGCCTGAAGAAAGAGTAGTGAATTTCGTCAGGGCCCACTGCAGTGTTTCCATACTTTCTAATGGCGTAATTTAGCTTGGTCATTGTAAATGGTACATTATAATACTCTTGATTACCATAATTGATGAATGTGTGCTTTTGCACCATTCTGCCTGGTCTTTGGAGCGCTGGCTGTATGAGTTATTAGCTGCGACACTGGCGTAATGATCAGCAAATTTATCCATGACTTCCTTAGGTTCGGTGATGGGTTGGCCAGCTATTTTTAGTTGAGGGAAAGGTCCACGGGGTGGTCGCCTCGCAGAGAAAGCTCTAATGGTTTTCCAAACTTGGGTGGTGGGAGTGAAGCGGTTGAATTTGGAGGCAAAAGAGTTGAAACTGTCCTTTTGAACCCGCTTGCACGTGTTTCGAAAGTGTTCTTTTGCTGCCCGAAGTGCGGATCGAGTAGGGCTGTGTGCCCTCCTCTCATATGCCTTGCGGGCTCTAATCATTTGAGCTTTGGCGTGTGCCGTCTCTGCGTTCCACCATGGGGCTCCGTTTTTCTTTCGGGGTCCTCTGGTTTTTGGTATTGCTACTTGTGCTGCTGAGCTTATGGCTCTTAGTATTAATTCAATGTCTGCCGAGTGTGGGTCACCTTCGGTGACCAGTGTGAGGTCGACCTCTGCCTCAAATTATGTCCAGTCCGCTCGTTTTGGACTCCAGGAAAGGGTAAACAGTTCAACGCGGTCGAGTGCTCCTTGGGGGACATTGATTTTGATTGGGAGGTGATCGCTCATGCCTGGGTTGTCTTCGACATCCCAGGTAAACAGTGACGCAATTCTAGGCGTGCAGCACGAAATATCAATGGCTGAGTCTAAATGTCCGCTTTGCGTTGCTTGGCGGGTTGGTGCACCGTTATTTAGGATAACTAAATTTTGAAAACCTATTGCGTCATATATAATTTCACCTCTACGGTTTGGCGTGGCGCTGCCCCAGGATGGGTGGTGACCATTCAAGTCTCCAAGTAATAACAAAGGCCCGTTTATTTGATTAAATAGTTGTGCGAGTTCCCGATCCGTTGGATCAGGGTCGCAAGGGGATATGTATATTGAAACAACCGTCAATTGGACGTGTTGTATTTTCAAACTAATAGCTACACAGTCCAGTGATGTTACCAAAGGCACGTGACTGTGTGGGATGCTATTTTCTATTAGGATGGCTGTGCCTCCCTTACGGACAGCAGCGTTTACGTTATGGCGATACCAAGAGTTACCCGAGATTTTGTATTTATCGTTATCTTTATCAGTAAAGTGGGTCTCTTGTAATGCTGCTAGTGCCGGTTTTTTCTCAGCAAATATTGATGAAAAAAGCGGGAATTTCCCGATAAGGCCATTTGTATTCCATTGCAGAATTGAACCCATGGTGGTTTTTAACGTTTGTGCTTAGGGGATCTACGCTTGCGAAGGTTATACGAGCACCTGCTGCTGCTGCTATCGCTAGCAGGAGAAACTGGGGTGGAGTGTCTAGAAAAGCTAATTTTCCTTGCTACGGGTGAGCTGCCGGGGCTGGAGGAGCCGGGGCTGGGGGTTTCTATGAGGGGAGCTCTGGAAGTGTTTATAACAGTTTTTGCAGAGCTCGTCTCTGAAGCACTGCTGGTGTCAGAGACGGTCTCTGTTCCAGACAGCTCGTGGTCAGACTGACTTTTGTCGTCTGACGTTTCAAGATCACTTGAAAACTGAAACTGCATAAAATGACCTATGAGGTCGGTTTGGGATCCGCAAGTGCAGGTGGCCGGTGCTGTTTGGAAAGAAGCATCGCTTCTTTCCAAGGAGAGAGGAGCAGTTTCAGTTTGGGTTGAAATATTTACTTTTGGATTTTGGTTTGAGTGGCAGCCGTTTTACCCTGAGGGGGTGGGCTGCCACTCGTTAGAGGCCTTCTCGGAGCCTGCCTTTGGCGGCGCCTGGGAAGGGGAGCACCGGTGAATTTAGAGTGCTTGGGGGCAGGTAGCGAGGGGAAATCAGACTTGTCAGGCACTCGTGCAGAGTGGCTTTGCCACCCTGCTGCGGGTGTCCAGGTCTTCCTGGTGATTTTAGGTGCCTGAGGGGCGGGAGGATTTTCGGTCGGAAGACCTGGCGGAGAACTAGTGCGGGTCGGGAGATCCTCCCAGCCCGCAGCGGGCGTCCACCTACGCCAAAAAGTGATTGCGCCACGTGGTGGGGGAGGGGGACGGACGGCCTGATGGGCGCCAAGAAAAGGGGCTCCATTAGAGGGCGGATGTGGCGGCTTGTGTTTTTGGGTGGCTGAGGCTGCTTCGAAATGGGGTGTTCCTGGCCGGCTGTGCTGGGGGCTGCTGTGGTGGCCTTGCTACCACAGCTTTTTGGGACTGTGCGGCTCTTTTCTTTTTGCAGCACTTGTTTGCGGGCCAGGTCAAACGGGAGCTTTTTTCCTCAGCCAGAACATTAACCTCTTTTTCTCGGAGCCAGGTCGGGCACTTGGGATTATCTGCCCCATGAGCGCCGCCACAGGCAGCGCACTTGAGGCTTTTAGAGGTGCAATCTTTAGTGCGGTGCTTAGCACTGCACTTGGGTGGGAACCCCCACGATGTGGGGTGGGAACCCCACCCCCGCATCGTGGGGTGGGGTTCTTACAATTTGTTTCTACGTGCCCGTACCGTTGACAAGTTTGGCAACGAAGAGGGAGGGGGTAGTACGGCCTAACTGGGTAGACACAGTCGCCCAGTTTAATTTGGCCGCAGTCATCCCGACACTTTGTGTCGAAGGTGACGATGAATCGGTGGTCTCGTAGACGTGGGTCTTTTTGCGTAGAATTTTTGTTGGGGTTCAACTTTTCAAGGGCTAGCACATTTTGACCTTTCAAGTCAAACATGTGCTCAAGGTCCACATCAGAGAGATGGGACACTTCCGGGGCATTGATGATGCCCTGGTAGAAGTTAAGGGAGTGATGAACCGAAAAGATAACTGGTTTTGACCCAAAAGTTTTTGTGGCCAGCAGGGCTCGGGTTGATTCCTGATTTGAGGTTTTGATCAGGATATCTTTTTGATGCTTGATGATCTCAAAACTACCTTTCACTTTTTGGCTGATGGCCTTATCCAGATTAAAGGTAGACTCTTTGGCCAAGTTTTGGTGGGTAGAAAGGTAGGTTCCAACCAGCCAAGCTCCGCTTGGCAGGTTTGCTTTGTTCAAACGGGGGCTGGAGGGACGGAAGAGAGAGTTGGAAGCCATGGTTGTATGAATGGTACGTTTAAGTTTAAATGAGATACTTGGTATTAGCTTTGCTAACACCTTTTGGGTAGAAATGGCTAGAGAGGTTGAATTAAGAAGAAAGGGGTCCTACTGTTACTATCAAAGCTAATGGGAGTATTAACCTAGCTAGGGTTGGGTGTGGGATTCTTATCCTAACTGGGGAGTGCTTAGTAAAAGCACCTAGCCTTAGAAATGTGTGTGCAAAAGGCTGACTCAGCCGCTAAGAGGGGGTTTAAGCCGGAGGGGAGGCAGGTGCCTCTTCGGGACCTAGCTGGGGCCTAGGTGGCTGACTCAGCCTCTAAAAGGAGCCTGACTGGGGCCTATGCTGGTGAATCCCTAGGGGCAGGTACCGTGGTACCCTTGGACAGACGCAGCCCGGGTGGAGGGTTTAAGTGGGGAACCCGCTTCTATTAAGCGGGGGTGAAAGTGAGATGGCCTTGCGTTATAGGGATTTTAGCAATGGAGGACCGATAGGTCCAGCCAAAGCCACACGCCCAAGGACTGACGAGGTCCAACAAGCGTGCTCACCCCGGGACAAACGTCCCACCACTCGGGTTTCCGGCCGAAGATCGCGCGGCGACCGAAGACCCGGAGCCGCAGAGTGGCCGCCGCGGCGGGCGGCGGGAGGCCGTCCCGGTACAGCGACCGGCGGATACGAAACCACGCAACCGCAGAGCGGACGTCACCCGCCCACGGCCGGACGGCCAGCCGCCGGCAAGCTGCGGCGGCGCCAGCCCCCCAATAAGCAGCCAGGGCAAAACAAAAGAGAAAAAAATTCACATGAAGACCTTTTTTCCTCGAACAACCACTGATGCTTGCTGGTAATGCTACTTGTACCAAAATGAAGGTGATAACACATGTACCATAACACCATTTCTTCTGTCCCTATCCCGCAAAAATTCAAGGTGGCGCACCCGCCTCTTAACTGACATAAGAACAATTTTTATGGTCAAGTTTACATAAATATAATCTTGGCTTAGATATCAAACAATATTTCACATACACAAAAACAATTGAGGCTGGTTGTCACAAAAATATCTATAATCTATCATAAAGAGCAAGAAAGAAAGAAGGAGGCAAGGGAGAAAGGGAGTTTAGAAAGGAAGGGGGAGAGAGCGCGCGAGAGAGAGAGGGGGAGAGAAGCAGGGAGGAAGAAGATGGAAAGAATTAAGGAGGAGGAGCAGGGAGAGAGGGTGGAAGGAAGTAAGGAAGAGATGCACTGAGGGAGTGTGGGAGACTTCCTGACCAATAGGCTAAACAATGGTATACACCTATGAGTAAGCCGAACCGTACAGCATTCCATTAGGGTCAGCATGGGTCTCTTTCTCATCTCGAGTATGTGTTATTATATCTTGTTTTTTGTTACTTGATAATGAGACCAAGATGGCTCCGAAACCGGTCGTATGATAAATAAAACCTTTGGCTTTGCGTAGTATCAAACCTTTCAATAATGTATTTCACCAAAGCCATGAACCAAACTGAGAATATACAAGCAAGCTTTGATATGAGAAATACAAGACTTATCAATATTATCATTGTTATTATATTTTTTCTTTGCTCATATAACTCCTAATACAGCCGCAGATTTTGTCCATTTCATGAAACTCGGCCTAAGGTTAAACGAACCACTTCATGGGTCACGTATGTATGATTTTGTGCACGAACCACACGGTACCTTGTACACTACATTTTTGGTTCTGGGTCGTCTGAACTGTCTTTTTTCGCTAAAATGCTGCTGAATTTTTACCGGAAAAAATTATACTTTGTATCCCGTTCCTTCAAGTATGTTTGAAATAATTGCAGCTGATTTCGAGTACGGTATCGTAACAAATCGCATATCATCCTTTTTGTTGGCTTTCGCGGATCGTTTTCGTATATTTAGAGGTTTCCTCTTCATGTTTATCGAAACCATCTCCGATATTTTAGCTTCGTGAACGATGTTATAATATTTTCTATCTCTTCTTGCCGGTATTCTTCACTGAAAATGCGGAAAACCCTTAGAAAAAATAAATACTCCTAGCTTTACCTTATCACTATGACCTGAGTAATAATGCATATAGCATTGCTTTTTCGTTGGCTTCGATAACTTTTAACCCGCGCCCCACCGGGGGTCCGGTGCCACCTTCGCCCCACGGGGACCATCGATGGCCCTCTCTAACTCCGAAAATATTGGGGTTAGCGAAACAATGCAAAGTGCATCAGAAAGCTCGCGTTAATTCAGTAAGAAATTAATTTCATGTTTAAGCGCTCAGGTAAATAGTTTTACCTCCAGAGGTCAAGTTAGGTCACGATAGGATATTTTCACTAAAATATGCAATGCTTAAGCAAACTGGGCATAACTCTTATGCCATTAGAGGTATTGAGATCTGGTAAAGTACATTTGATAGTAAAATTCCAGACCTTTTCCCGCTATGTGGAACGTAATGATCTCCCGTCAAGGGTTTGACCTCCAGAGGTCACGTTGTGACCTAATATGACCTGAGGTCACAAAAGGTCAAAAAGTGACCTTGCGGTATATCAAATGAAAGCCAGTGACGAGACATACACGATGATGTTTGTTTCAGCGCTCAAGCTAGTTAGGTCAAAAGTTATTTTCAAAATGCTGCTGTTGCCCCTTGGTGACCTTGGATGACCTTGAAGAGGTCAAAGGGCAAATATGGCCCCTGGGATCCGTGAAAAAGTGTGTCCAAGAACGCTTTTCTGAGCAAGCTGAGCATTTGCAATCGTTTTTGTGACTTCTAGATCATAAGACAGCTTTTCCCCATGCTTTTTCAACGGGAGAGGTCACCTCGTGACCTGACCTCAGGTGACGAAATCGAAAAATCTCGGATATACACCTTGTAGACCCTGGAGGGGCCATGAAATGTAGGCAGTTTCAAATCAATCGACCAAGAAATGTAGCTCTTATAGAGCTCAAAAATTGAACTGAGGTGACCTTGGTTGACCTTGCCTGGTGACCTGACCTTGGATGAACCGGGGTTAAAACATTTAAGGGATGGTGGGAAAATGATGGGATGAGAGATAGAGCCCTCAACCGCGGTGCTGCGTCTCGTCGTTTTTCTGCTATATCGAAAAAAACCTTAGGGGGCCATCGATGCCCCCCGGTGGGGCAAGGGTTAATTTTCCTTAGTCATTCCTAAAAATATATGTGTCAAGGAAAACCAAAGTTATTTCATGTTCTTTTTTCAATGGTGAGCTGGGTTTTAGGATAAAATGGGTTCAGTTGATAGAGTTTAGTTTCTAAGTTCATACCAGTGGGGACTACAAAAATATGTCATCGACACATTGGGCCCAGATCACATTTGATCCAATTATCCCTAGGTAATGATGTTTTTTAAGCCATTCCATAAACAGGCATGCAGCTACCAGGCTTAGCGGTGAACCCATCGCAAGGCCACTGTGTTGAAGGTACTTATCCGAGTTGAATTTGAAGCCATCGAAATTCATCCACATTTTAAGCAATTTTAAATAGTCTTCTTTTGGTAAGGGTAGTTGGTCAGGGTTCATGTTCTTTGGTACGGGTTTAGTAGCTTTCAGTGCCCCCTCTACTGAAATGCTCGTAAATATTCACTTAACCCGACCACCGGTGGGCCTCCGAACCACCTTCGCCCTGGTGGGGGTGTTGTTTGAGCACCCCTCCCTCCGGCTCGGTTCCTATGCGGAAAAGCCAAAAAGACGTTAAGACTGGTAAATAGCTAAAACAAAATCATGAGGAAACTACTTTGGCCACTTTTTGGCTCAGGTATATATTGAGGTCATGGCAGGTCAAAGGACGTTGTATGTTAGGACAGGGTTTGTGGGCTCTAGCGTCTGACAGAGTTGATTTAGAATTATTTTTAGGAACCATTCGCTTCCCGTCGTCTCGGCAAATCAAATGATGTATAATATGACTATGCTAGGTCAAACGCAAAAGGCAAACATGACCTGACCTCAGGTCAGGTCAAGGCCACTTTCCGACCTAGCACAGTCAATATGCATATCAATTGACTTGCAATGGCAATCAAAACGTAATAATATCAAAATAAAGGCGGTATCATCATTTCCTGCAAAGTTATTGACCCAAGTCTGAAAACTGCTTAAGTAGCCCCTAGATGACCTCTCAGAGGTCACAGGTCAAAAATTGCGGCAGGAACCTGGGAAGTGGCCCAGGATACTACGGTTTGGAGAATACCCAATGTATTTTCAGCTGTATGTACACAAATACAGCCCAATTCCTGTTTTCTCAACGTATTTCAAATGGAGAGGTTGGGTCTTAGGGGTCGGTGGAAGAGCTGATTGAAGTAATTTTACCTAATTCTCATTTTTAACACGTGCTTTGACGGGAGTATGAGCCACCTCCGCTTAGACAGGGGCGGGTACCCGCCCTCCTAAGATCTCGAGTACCACGCTAGGTAGCGAAAAACGGTAAAAGGCGTTGGGTAGTTCATCCACTTCTTCATCGAAAATATTTGAACTATTTGTTGCCAGGTCACATTCAAGGTCACTAGAGGCCGAAACATGCCGTCATAGGGATAACATGTAAATGAAGGTTTTCGGTCATTACATCTGAACAAGTAAAGATAGCAAAAACAATTTAAGCCTTTGGAATCCTCGCAGCAAGCCTAATCGAATGATATATGTGTATACATATATGATTCTAATGATATGCCTTTTACCTAATTTAACTTTTGACCTGGTTGGATTTGACCTCAGTTCAGGTCAGGTTAAATCCTTTGTTTGGCCTAGCAAGGTCATATTATACATAGGGTAAGGGCGGGTAAGAGTACGCAGGAGATAAGAGTACTCAGCAGCTGTTTTGGTTACTTAGCAACCACTGAGATAGTGGATACCCTGGCATAAAAAAGCAAGGTCAGTGCCTAGGCTGCACACCAAAATTCAACGTGCTCCTGTTCTTTCCGCGGGAGTACATAACAAAATAAGTTTCTGGGCACCCTTCAAGTAATATTTCCTAGCTGGGTAAACTTGTAGACTATGCTTCTATTATCTAAAGTATTGTATTGCGGTCTGTCATCAGTAAGAAAGCTGAGCTAGGAGTGTGCTCCAGGACCGGAGCTCACACTAAAACGCCTGCAAACATGTTTATGAAGACTTTCCTTCCAAGGGAGCATGTCTGGCAAGAGTACGCAGCAGACCATTGGGCAAGAGTGCGCATGCTTAAGAGATAGGAAAATTTAATTTTGGCTCGGAACAGAGTCCGAAATTCATATTTGAAAAAACCAAACGTTGCACCATAGTTATTGTATATTCAGAACGATATAAAATCATACAATGGCCTAGTTTGGTGACAAAAACCTTCGCAACGTGGCCTATGCACCTAAAGCACAGCGGGGCATCAATGCGTACTCCAGCCTCCCCTCTTGCGTACTCTTACCGACTCACTCCGGCAAGAGTACGCACGTGACTTTTTATTTTTGATGGGCTCATGGCAAGTTCCTTTCAGAGACATCGAATTGAAACATGAACCATACATAGACAATTCTTCAGGCTAAACAACCACATACAAATTTTAGCTGTAAGGCCTACAGTAGAGAAGTGAAAGCCTTTAGAAAGTTAAGTGCGTACTCTTGGACGGACTTATATATATATATATATATGGACGGACCCCTATATATATATATATATATATATATATATATATATATATATGTATATATATATATATATATATCATCCTTTATTTGGCCTAGCAAGGTCATATTATACATACAGGTCAAAAGTTAAATTAGGTAAAAGGCATATCATTAGAACTGCAACGACAAGGCAAGTATAATGCATTAAAAATAAAAGCTCGCTCTATCACCATCCGTTGCTAAGTTATTCAGTTAAAACCATTTTTCCATGTATTTCCAATGGAGAGGTCATGGATCGTACCTGACCTTAGGTCTTGATATAAAAATACTGGAACGTATTTTAGAGAACTCGGTAGGCCCATTATTGTATATGATTTTCAATCGAATAAGCTCTCCCTGTTCCGACTTATGCTATCTGAAACTTTTTTTTGAGGTCAGGTCCCTTGTCCTGTACTGGTGACCTGACCTGAAATGACCTAACCTTAAAATTTTAACACAAGTTGTAAACATGATTAGAAAAAGGTATGTCAAATACGGCGGCGATACGCGCCGCCGTTTTTATGCTATCTCCCAAAAATCCGAGGGGGACGGGTTCCCAACCCCTCTGTCAATGTGCGTGTTAAGACTGGCAGCCACACCGCTGCCATGTTAACCTTTTGCACTGGATGCATCCGTTGGGCGGTGCAGCTGCCGCACACACGTCTACAGTGCGGTGGCACAGACAGAACCGGACGGCCCGGGTTCAAGGCCCGGCGGCTCCCCGGAATAAAGAGCAAGCTGGCTCCCGAGAAACCCTTTCAACAGGGAAAGAGTTGGTGACGCCACATGACCCTGGCAGTTGGTGCGTCGATAAGCCCCAACAATTATTGCAGAGCCGGCCGGCTGACCAGTGGCCTAAGACCATGCTGGGCATGCCGAATGCAAAGGGAACACGAAGTAGCAGCCCAATACCTGAATACAGGAATCATTGTTGTTTAGGCCTATCTGACCTCTTGACGCTCGGTCCTTCTCAATCCCGCACCAAAACTTCAGCCGGTGGATCCGGAAAGGCGCCCTACCCCATCCCCACTGACTTCATTTACCTTCAACGTGTTGTTGCAGACTAATCCATGCAAATGCCTCTCTGTCGTTTAAGCCATATTTAAAGTAATGAGTTTGTGAAATTACAGTCATTGCAAAAGGTTGTTCTTTCTAAAGGCCTGCTGATCGGTGGAGGGGGCGGGGGAGGGTGGTCTTGAAAAGTAAACACAGGAAGTGTTTCATGCTTCAGTACTTGTTTCCTTTCACAGTAGTGATGCAAAGTAACTTATTGAGTTTGATTACTTCAATTTGATCTTGTATTAGCTGCACACACTTCCACACAGGTGGTGGCTTTTCAAGTGCTGTCGTAATGAATATGAAATAATGGAAACTATGGAAGGAGACGGGAAGTATAAGGATGGATGAGGGTAAAGGAAGGTGGCATACTACCTGGAGAGGTCGCTGCTGCCCGAGGCGCATCCGCACGCTACCTCCAAGAATATATAATTGTTACCAAACATCAACCGTACCAAAATTAACAAGCTGATATAACAGTGATTGTATAAGGCGCAGATTGTCTTTAAACTGAGGAGAGCCCTTCAAATATGGAACACAATTTGTATGTATGCATATATACAGCGGCCAATAGGGATCGTGATCCCACAGCAATGGTGCCGACACGCGTCTTCCGAGTACTGAACTCACTGGCTGAACCCCTGTGCGTGGTCAGCCCCCTGCTCCATCGAGATAAAACTTCATTTGTCGGAGCCAGTCTCCACGATTATGTCCGCCATGTGCTGTATTATGTATTATGTTATTATGTCCGCCATGTGCTGGCGAACATAATAACATAACAAGTCCAGCCGTGAACTTTGTTTTTTTCTTTATGGAAGACATGATCAAGGAAACGACGACGAGTCTAGCTTCCTTCGATGGTACTGCTTCTGAGACAACGGCGACACGGCAGTTAACATTTTTGAAAACGTGCTCTTTCGGCTTTGGTCGCAAGTGGCAGCTACCTAATTTCCATGGTTACTCGCGCCGTCTAAGTATGACCTCATGCGGTTATATGAAACCTTCAGATCACTTAAGTAATATTTTAAGTCCGAAATGATCTCTCCAGATGAAAAGTTACAAGAGAGCTCCGAATCTCTGACACTTTCTATTTAATTGCTACATATTCCTGGCATGAGTCCTATTAGAATGCCCAGAAGAGTTTTAGGGTTGCTTTTGAAAGTTTAGGGGTGCTTTCAAAAGTTTTGAGGGTGCTTGCGCACCCCTAAAAGTTTACAAAGTTACACTCCTAACTTACGGTTATTGTTCCGGCATACCAGGCGTGAACTGGTATTGTCAAATCTCTCCATATCTCAAAGAAACCTGTTACTCACTTCAAATGCCGGAATGGACAAGTGAAGGAAGGGTCTCGATCGGATTATTAGATCCTTCATTCAAGCCAGTGTACAAAAACTCTGCTGACAGTAGATTCATAAAGCGTCATGCAGACGGAGCTGCTGCCGCAGTGGAGGACCGCCAGGGAAATGCTGGAGCTGCGGAGACTCACAAGCCAGACTATAGCGAAGCAGACTATACCGGTAAACCAACTGGATGGTGTCTCACGGTCTAAAGTGAGTTCGACATACCGTCATCTTTCGGTGACTGGGTTAAAGAGCCACAGAACGCTGAAAACGACTGCATTTTTCACAGGCGAAGCACAACCCAAAGTCTATATTCACTCATCTAGCCCTAGGTTATCACTTCTAAGGTTATATATGAAGAACCACAACTTTCTACCTACGAGTTTTCACTTCATCTGTCTTCCATCCAGACTGATGTTAAGGATCATATTAAACAGCTTTCAGCTGTGAATCACGCTAAACGGCCCTGTGAAGCAGACCCAGCCTATATCGAAGCCGGTTGCTTACACTCTTGCTACTTCAAGTTCTATTTGTCAGATTTTCCCCACCTAAAGGGTCCATTTGTTCTCCTCAAAGTATGAAAACCCTCCTTTCTTCGCACTGCATCTGAAGTTTTTTTTCAACTTACGGAATTTTATGTCGTTCAGCAATCGCAAGAATACGGACAAATTACATAGCACAAAAGATCACACAAACACCCATGTCACCAGGCCCCTACCCCATGGCAACGGCCGGTCCGCCTGATCTCTTCACCCGGTCCCTCCGGCGCTCGGCACCAACTCACCGGGACATGTCATTCACAACCGCCGCATGAGCGAGCCGAGACTCCAGCGGGAAGGGCACAGGCACAGGTGCCGTCCATATCACAGTTACCGCCGAGCATGTGTGTAGTGGAGTGTTCATGAATTCATTTGCCATTGGCGTCTCTCTGTTACTTTTCCAGCATTTTTCCGTAATGAAATATGGCAAGTGCCTGCTGGAGCTTCATGGTGAAAGCTTTCGGCAAATGTTCCGGCCTGGAGAAGCTTACTTATCATTAGGAGTAAGGGAGCTGGAGATGGGAATGGACTTTGAAACAAAAGGCGGAATTGAAACATGAATTGAGGTTTTATTTATAAAAAAGTAGTTAATACTGCTCTGACTTTTTCTAACATGTGCTCTTAAAAGGGAAAACTCTGCCTGATCTCAGAAAGTTAACTATCAGAAAAAATTAATTTCCATTAGGATTTGAATGGCCCTTCCCAGAGTAGCAGAGGACTTTACCATTCCATCAATACTCGCCCGGGGAGGACGTTTGAACATCCCATCGTCGGGTTTTTCTGACGGCCCTAGAAAAGCGCAGCGCAAAGCGCAGTCGTTCTTCGCACACCCTTTTCTTGATTGATTGCCTGACTTTGCTCAAAATTTACAGTTAATGCTATCTCAGGTCAGGTCAATAGACAAGAGCAAGTGACCCCATCTGAACAACTTCGAATGGCACCAGTGAAAACAGGTTTAGTTATTTACTGATCTAATGTTTTCATATCGGGGGTGCGGTAGTCGAGTGGTCACCGTAGCTGGCTTCCATTCAGCCGACCCGGGTTCAAGGCCCGGCGGCTTCCCTGAACAAGGAGCAAGCTGGCTCTCAAGAAACCCTTCCAACAGGGAAAGAGTTGACGACGCCATATGACCCTGGCAGTTGGTGCGTCGATAGGCCCAAAAAAGTTTTCATATCACGTAATACACCCACCGAGAGCCACAAGTTGTGATAACGGGCTTTTCAATAGCGATTAACACGCGCATTGACGTGGGGCGGGTACCCGCCCCTCGTGTTTTTGGAGATAGCAGAAAAACGGCGGCGCGTATCGCCACCGTACTTTGCCTGTTTTTTTCCCTGATCATTTTTACGACTTCTTACAAAGTTTTAACGTTAGGTCATCTCAGGTTAGGTCACCAGTACAGGTCAAATGACTTGACCTAAAAAAGTTTAGGACAGCATAAGTCAGAAAAGGGTGAACTTATCCGATTGAAACTCACATCACATAATGGAACCACCGAGTTGTCTAAAATGTGTTCCGGTATAACTAAGGTCAGATACAAACCATGACCTCTCCCTTGAAAATACATGGGAAAAATGGTTTTAACTGAATAAATTAGTAATGGATGGTGATAGAGCGTTTATTTTAACACCATTATATTTTCCTGGTCTTTGCAGTTCTTATGACATGAATTTTACATATTTTGACTTTGACCTGACCTCAGGTCAGGTCAAATTCCCTATGTAACCCGATTTGACCTAACAAGGTCATATGATACATAATTGGATTCGGCTTGCCGCGAGGATTCTAATGGTGTAAAATTTGTTTCCTCTATCTTTACTTGCTCACCAAAAACCTACGTCTGCATTTTATCCCTATGACGGCATGTATTGACCTCTAGTGACCTTAGATGTGACCTAAAAAAATGGTCCGACTATTTTCGATAGAAAAGTGGATGGGCTACCCAACACCGTTTACCGTTTTTCGCTATCTAGCGTGGTTCTTGATATCTTAGGGGGCGGGTACCCGTCCTCCCCCTGTCAAAGCGAAGGCGGCTCAGACCAGCGTCAATGCACGTGTTTACTATAGGCAGGCTCAGGTACAGGTACACTTCCCTGCAATTGAATCTGTGCACACTAGGCTCGACCAGTTTTGAGCTTGCAAATCAACCACCGGAGTGTGCGTTTCAACCGTAGGTATCTATTCAACCCGCGCCCCACCGGGGGTCCGGCGCCACCTTCGCCCCACCAGGGGCCATCGATGGCCCCACTCAAACTCCGAAAATATGGGGGTTAGCGCAATTCTGCAAAGTGCAATAGAAAGCTTGCGTGAATTCAGTAAGAAATTAATTCTTATGTGTAAGCGCTCAGGTCAATGGTTTGACCTCCAGAGGTCAAGTTAGGTCACGAGAGGCTATTTTCACTAAAATATGCAATGCTTAAGAAAACTGGGCATAACTCTTATGACATTAGTGCTCTTGAGATCTGGTAAAGTACATTTGGTAGGAAATGGGCAGACCTTTTTCGCTATGTGGAAGGTAATGGCCTTCCGCCAGAAGTTTGACCTCCAGAGGTCACCTCGTGACCTAATATGACCTGAGGTCACAAAAGGTCAGAAAGTAACCTTCCCGTATATCAAATGAAAGCCAGTGACGAGACATACACGATATTCGTTTGATTCAGCGCTCTAGCTTAATTAGATCAACATTTATTGTTAAAATACTTTTTTGACCCCTGGTGACCTTGGATGACTTTGGAGAAGCCAAAGGAAAATATGGCCCCTGGGATCCGTAAAGGGGTGTCCAAGAACGCTCTTCTGAGCAAGCTGAGCATTTGCAATCGTTTTTGTGACGTGACACTGATCATAAGACAGCTTTTCCCCACCCCGTCACCTGACCTCAGGTCACGAAATCGAAAAATCCCGGATAAACACCTTGTAGACCCTGGAGGGATCTTAAAGTGTAGGAAGTTTCAAATCAATCGACTAAGAAATGTAGCTCTTATAGAGCGCAAAAGTTGAAGTGAGGTGACCTTGGTTAACCTCGCCTGTTCAATTCAGTTCAGTATATTAAGAAACAATCCACACGAGTTAAAAACAATGGGGTGGCTTTTCGTGTTTCCACGTCAGTCGTTAAAAGAAGGCAACACTTAAGATAAGATAAAAACTTGGGATAAAAGACAGAAAAAATCATGCATACAGAGTAAAGTCACACATAAAATCATACATAAAACAAATACGATCACTGCAGCTCTCTCATCTGTCTCTCCAGCAGCATACATCGTAGAGTTGTGTGACGGCACCCGTCACATGATTCCGTTTCAATGAAGACCTGAACGTACACGGGGCAGAAATCAAAGCCGTCTACGCTTCAGCCGCATCGCCACACAGCCAGACCAGCGCTGTCGGCCGAGTACCGCTGTCCCTCAGGAACAAACAAACGCGTGCCGACACCCGGGAAGGCAAGCTGTTGTTCACCAGCAGCGCTACCTGGTCCATGCCCGAAAACTTCCGGGAGTGACGCTCGCTGGCTGGACAGTGGCAGATTTCGAAATCACGAGGGGGCACCGGATTCACAATTCCATTTTTTCGTTTCCCTGACAAGCCACAGGTTCCGTCTTTAACACTTTCAAGTCCGCTCCGGATGCCAGTGCCTCGGTCCCAGTTTTACGAGCCTGGAGCCGCCACTGGAGATATAGTCCGCAGAAAGTGGGAGTTTCGGCACCTGGCCTACCGTTACCATGGCAACGGCTGTCGAACCCACGAGTTCACCTCAGGTCACCGAGCTGTGCGAAAATTCCGTGTCTAGACTCCTATCATGCTATGTGCCGGGCTTTTGGCCACTGGTTTTTTATTCCTTTTTGTGTTTTTCTTTGTGCTTATTTTATTTCGTCGTGTCTCTATATGGCTCTTCCCTATGGTACCATGCTATGGTTTTGAGACCAACATGATGCCCAGGAAGAAAATTGGCTGTTAACTTAAAGAAAACAAAAACTGTACCACGAAACCAAAGAGTGTCATTGACCTGTCTCAGTAATTTACCCACAGCCTTGGATAGTCTGTATTTTTATCACTCTTAAGCTGAATGTTAGAAAACCTATCGCACACTATGTACGGCGCACACAGGGGGCGGGCTGACTGTTCTCATTGTTCTGGAACCAATTTCCTGAAGTGTCAGCGTGTTAGTGAATGAGTGTTTTTTTGTGTAAAAACGGGCATATGCCGCCACGAAAGCGGCGCAGACGGTAATATACCGGCGGAGCCCAGGGGAAGTTAAGGGTAATTATAGATGTGCGTTGTAAACCTCTGCCGGGAAGGCTCTCCCAGCTATTGTCTTTTCATTATTCTTTTTGGCACTATTTTTCTCCCCCCCTTCAAAACAACCGCGCACGAGCCCCTCGTGCGGTGAGTGTGAAAAGAGCAGTCCGCACGGAAACAGCTGTGAGCTACGGAGAGAGAAGCCGCCGTCGCTGGAGTAAGCAACGCGTGCGAGGGTCGCTGACCAAGCAGCCCTCCCGACGCGGGCAGCAAACAGAAAGCCAGTCAGCCGGTACCCGGAAGCGAATTGGCCAATGGGAAGGCCCCACGGAACCAGCGAGATAAGCTAGGCAAAAGCTCCGAGGAGCGGAGGAGAGAGAGAGGGTGAGAGGAGGAAGGCATTCAAGGCGAGGAGGTGGTGGAAGCCGGAGGGCTCGGACGCAGGGCACCATGTGAGGCGGAGGATTCAGCCGGGGGCCGCCGTGTTGGGCAGAAGCAGATTCAAGCAGAGGCCGGCGTTAGAGAAGGAGGTGTGGGACAGAGGGCACCATGTGAGGTGGAGTAATTCGGCCGGGGGCCGCCGCGCTGGAGACTAAGATTCAAGGAGAGGCCGGCGAGAAGGAAGGAGGTTAGAGACTCAGGACACCATGTGAGGCGGAGTGATTCAGCCGGGGGCCGCCGTGTTGGAGAGAAGCATGCAGCCAGGGGCCGGCGTGTGGGATGGAGAGACTCGAGATGAAGCCCGATTAAGCTCAGATTGATTGAAGACAGAGGCATTCAGCCGGGGGCCGTCGTGTGAGACAGACCGGCACTCCGGGAGCGAGCGACACCAACGAACAAGTGAGTCCGCTATGCGGAACGGTCTGACCCACCTCCCCTCCCCCACCCTCAAAATTTTGACATTTAACAAAAATGGCCGAGCTTTGGAGCGCCTACCCGGCAGGGGGGGTGGATGAAACCTTGGAAGGCACGGGGGAGGGGGTAAATGTGTCTGTGTATGTGGACTTGGGCGTCAGCGGGCAGTTATGCACCGGCATAAATATAGAATTCGGAGACAATGAAATGTGCATTTTAACCCAGTTCGACCACGTTAGTGTGTTTTCTACCACTGTAACGTTCGCTTTTGATGCGCGAAATGTCAATTAAATAAAAGGATGAAAGGGGGAAATAAAGCTTTTTCCTGCAGAGGGCCTTACTGGAAGCAATAGGATAGTCGAGCATTGGGGTGGGCAGCTCATTGCCGTAATTACAAAGAGTATTCATTCGTTATCACGGCTTTCCTTTTCCCGATTACAAAACAAACACCCTCATTCTTCGCCGTTATGGGACAACATTACAGGAAAAATACTACGAGTTAGCAAATTGGTTCAGACCCTTTTTTTCGAGCGTAAATTCGGCTGAGACTCATGATCAGCAATGGGCGGGGCCCATCACGACCATTACGATGTTGACATAACCGCACGACGAGAAATTTCCACGAGCTGTAAGTAAAAACTGTCCTCTAGCCGGCCGATACTCTCCCGCGCCGCCAAACCGAATCGGGCTGTAATAATCACGCATTAAAGTTTGGCCAAATTCTGTCGCCAAGTAGAACTTGTGTATAAACAATAGGATCGCTAACAGAGGGGCGAATTCTCGCTGCTTCATAGTTTTAGTCCGTTTTAAAGCCAGTATGATAAGCAGCGTCATGTTTTTCTTTTTTTGCGTTTGCTCTTTTTTATATTTGCATCTATTTTGTCAAGGCCTGGGGCCTGGAGCTCTCTAAATAGCTGCAACGCAAAGCAAAGTCTCATCATAACCTTTGCCCGGGTGGGGGTCTTTTTAGACCCCCCTCGGGTTTTTCCGAAGTGATAAAAAAACGGCGGCGCGCAGCGCCGCCAAACTTGGTCTAGCTGTTCCTTCATCATTTTACATCTTTCCTGAAAATGTTATCCCAAGGTCATATCAGGTCAGGTCACCAGGCCAGGAGAAGTGACCTCACCTCAAAAATGCTTAGGACCGCATAACTAAAAGAAGGGTTAATCGATCAAGTTCAAAATTATACCACATATTGGGCCCACCAGGAGCTAAAACATTTGTTCCGGGATTTTTGATATTGGTGACCTAAGGTCATGTGCAGAGCATGACCTCCCCATTGTAAATACATGGCGAAAATCACGAAACGAGCTTTTCTCAGTGAGTATGGATGGAATCAACTTCAAACATCGGTTACGATTTGATCTTAGCCCATTTCTGAAGTTTATGCCAACACTTTTGAGTTGGGATCTTTAAAAGGTCACTTTAGGTCAAATAAGCATTTTTTTGGGTGTTTTACTCTATAAATTTAAAATAAACTAAGATAGAACTTTTAATTTGTCACCAAAGTGTTTGTATAGTCACTGCAAGTCAAGTGATATACATCATGACTATACCAGGTCAAGTTGGGTCAGACCGTTGTCCTGGGTCAGGTCAAATTCTTAAATTTGACCTGGCATAGCAATATTATATGTCATTCGATTCGTATTAACGAGAGGATTGCAATGGTGCATCAACTATGGCTGTATCTGGTTTGGTTTGGAAGTTATTAGCGAAAAAGGAAACACCCTTATGCATAGGTGGCTATAGACATTCCCAAGAATATGCCCAATATTCAGTGACCTGTAGCTCCCTAGGCTTTGACCTGACACGAAAATGAATGGCACTGTAATGAAAGAGCAACTCAAGAGCTTTCGAATGGTGCTAGAAAAAATTTTCTAGCTATCATAGTTTCTGAGATATATGAGGTTTTCTTATTACACCTCATATTAGCGATTTTGACCTATTTTGACCTCTGGTGACCTTAATATTGACCTGAAAAAAAATGACCGAAGTATTTTCGATATCATTTTTGAAGAGCTTTCGATTGCCGTTTTGCGCTTTTTCTAGCTCTCTTAGTTTTTGATCATGGGGGAGGTCCTTTTTTAGCCCCCCTACCAGGGCGAAGGTGGCTCGTACCCGCCACCGGGGCAAGGGTTAATAGCCGAAGTTTGGATTTAAGCATTCAAAACCGATCTTTTGTCGTTCTGATTTTATACTCGCATCTATTATGTCGATGCTTGAGGCTCGGAGCCCTCCTCAAGGGTTGCAACGCAATGCAATTCTCATCTTAATAGACGAAGCTCGGGCTTAAGCTTTCAAAAACCAATTTCAGAATGCTTGGGTTTGGATCGACTGTCTTATAAGTTCCGATTTTGTCTCGACCCGGGTGAAAGCAAAAAGGATTGCTCCTTATTTTGGTTTCGGTTTTTTAATAGCACCTATTATGTCAGGGTCTGGAGCTCGAAGCTTTGTGCACGGTTCCAATGCAAATACATTTTCGTCTTAAAAGTCGAGGTTTGGGTTTAAGTATCCAAAACGCAGCATTTTTCTCGTACTGATTTTATAACGGCACCTAATAAGTCAAAGTCTGGGGATCGGAGTTTTCTAAATAACTGGCATGCGAAGACAAATTTGTCTTAATTAGCGGAAGCTTGGGCATAAGCTTTCAAAGGCCAATCTTCAGTGCTGGTCCTGAGTATAAAGGCTCCGGGACATCGCTTTTTTCTATTGGCCTCCTCGAATATGGAACATTTTTAGCATGCCTTTCTAGAATACTTGCCGTTTGGATCGGGTGTGCTAAAAGTTTTGATTTTGTCCCGACCCGGTCGAAGGCAGGAAAGCTTGCACCCTTCTAAATAGCCGCAACGCAATGTAATTCTTATCTTAATAGACGGAGCGCGGGCTTAAGCTTTCAAAAGCCGGTTTCAGAATGCTGCTGTTTGGATCAAGTGTTTTATAAGTTCCGATTTTGTCCCGACCCAGTCGTAAGCAAGCAGGCTTGCCTCTTTGTTTGGTTCGTTTTTTATCGCATCTATTTTGTCAGGGCCGAAGGCTCGGAGCTTCCTAAATAGATGCAAAGCAAAGTAAATATGATCTTAAATAGTAGAAGCCAAGGCTTAAGCTTACAAACCAATCTTCGGCGCTGGTGCTAAGTTCAAGAGCTCTGGAGCGTTTTCCCTTTTTATGCAAAACAAAGACGCAACATTGGGTTGTCTGATTTTTTTGTTGAATGCTGGCGGTTGGGACCGAGCGTTTTAGAATTATCCATTTGCCTCAACCCGGTCGCAAGTGGGATGTGCAGGGCAAAATAAGTTAGGTCGGGCAATCCAAGCCGTAAACTATATATAGGAGGTCCTTGTCTGCGAAGTGCACGGTGCCGTGGTTAAGATATGATTGAGTGGGCGCGTGCGCCGCCATGTCAGGGGATAAGTCCCGCCTCTCCGGGGGCCGGGCGGCCCCCCCCCATTGGCGCATACAGGCAGGAAGGGAGGGGCTTGCGCGCCTGTCGGGAAACCAGGACAGCAGTAAATCCTTACGACGGGATTCAGTGGGTGGCAGCGACGGATTTAGGATTTCTCTCGGGGGCACGAAAGGGGGTGACTGGCGGGCCCGGGCGCGCGCCCATAATTATAAGAGTACCCATCGGTGCAGTTTTAAAAAGTTTTGGGGTAGGTGCGGATGAGCCTACAACCTCACGCAAACATGTCACTCAAGATAGGCTGAAGCACACTCAAAACCGCGAATAGCATTTGGAGACGCCCATATGCCTCCAAAGGTTCCAAGCAAGGGAAGAGGGGCTGTCAAAGCAGCGCAGTCGTGCAACGTGGTTCGGACCAAGCTCCCTTCAACACCATTTCGTCCTCTCAATCGCACATGGCATAGTACATTAAAGACGTAAGAATTATTCAAACGCTATCCTATGTGCCATGGCCGTGCCTTTTCTATCCTTCTAGCCTTCGGGCCCATTGGCTCCCGAAAGAGAGTCATGGCGGCTCTCCTCTTCCTGGAGGTCACGGAGGCGCCGAAACGTGCACTGTGATTGCCCTTGAACCGACCGTCACTTTACATCACTCCTCCCGCCCGTCTTAGTAACCCGGTACTATCCTTCTAGCCTTCGGGCCCATTGGCTCCCGAAAGAGAGTCATAGCGGTTCTCCTCTTCCTGGGGGTCACGGAGGCGCCGAAACGTGTACTGTGATTGCCCTTGAACCAACCTTCACTCTACATCACTTTAACCGCCTGCCTCAGTAATCCGGCATTATCTTTCTAGCCTTCGGGCCCATTGGCTCCCGAAAGAGAGTCATGGCGGCTCTCCTCTTCCTGGGGGTCACGGAGGCGCCGAAACGTGCACTGTGATTGCCCTTGAACCGACCGTCACTTTACATCACTCCTCCCGCTCGTCTTAGTAACCCGGTACTATCCTTCTAGCCTTCGGGCCCATTGGCTCCCGAAAGAGAGTCATAGCGGTTCTCCTCTTCCTGGGGGTCACGGAGGCGCCGAAACGTGTACTGTGATTGCCCTTGAACCAACCTTCACTCTACATCACTTTAACCGCCTGCCTCAGTAATCCGGCATTATCTTTCTAGCCTTCGGGCCCATTGGCTCCCGAAAGAGAGTCATGGCGGCTCTCCTCTTCCTGGGGGTCACGGAGGCGCCGAAACGTGCACTGTCATTGCCCTTGAACCGACCTTCACTCTACATCACTTTAATCGCCAGCTTCAGTAATCCGGCACTATCATTCTAGCCTTCGGGCCCATTGGCTCCCGAAAGAGAGTCATGGCGGCTCTCCTCTTCCTGGGGGTCACGGAGGCGCCGAAACGTGCACTGTGATTGCCCTTGAACCGACCTTCACTCTACATCACTCCGCCCGCCCGTCTTAGTAACCCGATACTATCCTCCTAGCCTTCGGGCCCATTGGCTCCCGAAAGAGAGTCATGGCGGCTCTCCTCTTCCTGGGGGGTCACGGAGGCGCCGAAACGTGCACTGTGATTGCCCTTGAACCGACCTTCACTCTACATCACTTTAAATCGCCCGCTTCAGTAATCCGGCACTATCATTCTAGCCTTCGGGCCAATTGGCTCCCGAAAGAGAGTCATGGCGGCTCTCCTCTTCCTGGGGGTCACGGAGGCGCCGAAACGTGCACTGTGATTGCCCTTGAACCGGCCTTCACTCTACATCACTCCGCCCGCCCGTCTTAGTAACCCGGTACTATCCTCCTAGCCTTCGGGCCCATTGGCTCCCGAAAGAGAGTCATGGCGGCTCTCCTCTTCCTGGGGGGTCACGGAGGCGCCGAAACGTGCACTGTGATTGCCCTTGAACCGACCTTCACTCTACATCACTTTAGCCGCCTGCCTCAGTAATCCGGCACTATCATTCTAGCCTTCGGGCCCATTGGCTCCCGAAAGAGAGTCATGGCGGCTCTCCTCTTCCTGGGGGTCACGGAGGCGCCGAAACGTGCACTGTGATTGCCCTTGAACCGACCGTCACTTTACATCACTCCTCCCGCCCGTCCTAGTAACCCGGTACTATCCTAGCCTTCGGGCCCATTGGCTCCCGAAAGAGAGTCATGGCGGCTCTCCTCTTCCTGGGGGTCACGGAGGCGCCGAAACGTGCACTGTGATTGCCCTTGAACCGACCTTCACTCTACATCACTCCGCCCGCCCGTCTTAGTAACCCGGTACTATCCTCCTAGCCTTCGGGCCCATTGGCTCCCGAAAGAGAGTCATGGCGGCTCTCTCCTTCCTGGGGCCCACGGAGGCGCCGAAACGTGCACTGTGATTGCCCTTGAACCGACCTTCACTCTACATCACTTCACCTGCCCGTCTTACTAACCCGGTACTATCCTTCTAGACTTCGAGCCTACGGGCTCCCTCTGGCTATGCTGTCCGCTGTCGAAACCTTCTGGTCTGAACCACGGAGCACCGATTGCACAAAAAAGGGAACGTGGGACGTCGGAGATTGCTGGCAGTCGTTTTGTTGCACACTTACCAGGCCGAAACGATGAAGATGAGAGGATCAGGCGGGCTCCGCCGTAACGGAGGAAGTTTTTTTTTCGTGACGGGGGGTAAGCTGTCAATTTTTGGGATAGCCTAGCCGGAAAAGGCGTGGCAGACGTCGACTCATGGCTCTGGCTGGGCCATGGAGGAGCCGACGTGAGGAACGGGCGGTCAGTGTGGGACTCGTGGGCGGGTAGGGTCCGAAGGAGGACCGAGCCTAGGGAGGCTCCCCACGCTAGGAAGTTGTTTGCGAGTAGACTAGGGCGTGAACGCCCGGAGGCTAGTAAAATTAAAAGCCGGAACTCGGTCATTCCGGTGGTCCCATGTCCGTGACCTCCAAGCCCTAGGGGCAACGGCTCAGCGACGCATCCACTAGCATGGTCCGTGCAGGCGGGATTTGACGCAGCCAGCGTTTAGTAAGTTTCTGTTCAGGGAGAAAATGAGGCGGGAAGGAGGAGCACTGGATCATCGGGGGAAGGGCGGAGCCGAGTTACCTCCTGTTGGGCTCTAGCCAAGCCCTGGGAGCTGCGGCCGCCGGTGTGGGTGCGCGTGAGTAACTGGCAGTGGGTGAGTGACAGGCCATAGAACGAGGAACGTTTGGTGCCTTAGAGCGGCCTGCAGGTAGCGGGTCGTACCGGTCTGACCGACCGGGGATCCCACCACTCGCGCCCCTCCATCGGTTGCGCCCGCAAACGGTAGCAAAGCGTAAGCATAGCCCCAGGTGAATTCGCCCACTTCTTTCTGCCGGGGGGGATGTGCAGCCCGGCCTAATTGGCTGATTGGGCTTAGGTGGGGCCGAATCGGCCATCCTCTATGCACGCCCTTTCACGAATAAATAAGACCCTACCACGATCACGGATAGGAGGAGTGTAACCTTCTACATACCGCTCGCGTTGGCCGACGGGGCTCTAGCCGTCAGATCTCGGACACACCGGGAGGGATATGAAATTGGGGAGGGACTCAGAATTTTTAGAACAAGTGAGAGGCGCGAGAAAGAATGGCCCTAGGTCAAGGTGAATTATGAGTGCATGCTTAGCGTAAGGCCCCGGTGGTGAGAATGTTTACTGAGGGCATTCGTTCCGGATCTGACAGTGAGAGCACACGCCGGAACGGATGACGTGACAAAAAAGGGGAGGAGGGTATTAAGGTAGGGGACTGGTTTAGGGGTTAACGATGCTGAAAAGTGCTGGCGTAGGCAAAACAAATCCGCTCCCAGAGAGACTGGACCCCCGGTACGTGGAAATAGCCCACCGAGATAGACGATGTTTGAGGCGAGAAGTCAGTGCAGCTCAGAGAACCACGATAGGAGGGTACGAAAGGGCAAGTAGTTCAGGTAGCTATGGAAGAATCGGTTAAAAAGAGGGGGGTGTAAACGTATGATGATAGGTCCGAAGGAAATAAGAGAGTTAGCGGGCACTTAAAGGGGCGGGGAGAGGATTGACGGTTTCGGTGCCGCTTCTATGCGGGTAATACTTGGCGTACGGGTGGTTAAACGGCCCCCAAAATCGTGAGAGGCGGGTGGGACCCCTGCTACCAGGGAGGGCTACAAAGCTCGGCACTAGCTGTATTCCCTTCCTGGAACCAAAGGGTGTTGAGTGGGAGTGTCGGGACACAGGCTCGCCCGTCTGGAGGACTCGGCCAAGCTAGCCGACATTGCCCACTTCCCACCGTCAACTCGGCCCGCCACCCGACCGCGCACGCGACGAGCACGACCTCTCTCTAATAAAATTTAGTGTGATGCTGGGAGCGGGTGCGACGTCGCCACCATCGTGAGCGAGCGGGTCACGGCCACGAGCAGCCGCCACAGCGGACCACCGAGAGGTCGGCCCCCGCACCAACAACAACATCGGCGGCGACGACGCCACAGCCCGACTCGCACCGAGCGACGAGCCCCGCGACCCCAGCGCCCCCGTCACAGTTGCCTTGAAAGGCACGTCTTCTCCTATATCCAGCTCGTTCAGCAGAGCTGCCCCCGGTATGCCAGCCTACGCCGCCCGGCTTCAGTCCGGATCCGCGGGAGGGACAGCTCCGCTGACCGGCGTGTCGCGTGGTTGTGAATGGTGTTGCGTGGTGGGCCTATGGTGTTAGCTATGTATGGTGGAGTGCCAGTGCGAATGGTTTTGTGAAGTGAGGAAAGTGTGTGATAGTGAATGAGGCTGTTGGCGTCCAGCCACTTCAGCCTCTCAACAACATCGGAAATGTGGTCGTGTTTCCGACGTCCGCTGATAACCCGGGCGCAGAAGTTGATGATTTTTTGAATTTTGCGAATCTGAGTAGGGTTACATGAGCCGTAAACGCACAGACAGTAACGAACAACAGACAAAACTAGAGATTGGACGATTTGGGGCATCAGCTGAGCCGGCACAACATGACGAACGTGAGTCAATGCGATTAGAAGGCCGTTACATTTGTTTTGGACCGAGTTTACGTGTTGTTCAAAATTTAGATGACGATCAAGCAATACTTTTCACTACTTTTGAGTCTTTGATGGTGACCTGACCTTGGGTGACCCAGGGAAAAAAGTTTCAGAGATGGTGGGAAAATTATGGGGGAGAGATAGAGCCCTTAACCATGGCACTGCGTCCCGTCGTTTTTCTGCCATCCCGAAAAAAACCTTAGGGGGCCATCGATGGCCGCCCGGCGGGGCGAGGGTTAATGCCTATGCACACTTGACAACTTCATAATGAGGATGATGTTTACAAAAAAGTTTTCGGCCGCTTCCTAGCGAAGCAGGCCTCACTGGACTTGGCAGCGCTTCTGAAATAGGACCCTCCTTTGCGCCGAGCACGGCCACATGACTACTATGTTTACGCATGGCTGCGCACCCGGCACAGTAACGCGCCCGTAGCAAATTCTACGTGCTGCACACTTCAAGGTCAATGCTTGAACCGAGCGGGTCGGGCTACGGTCAGGTATGAACTAGCCTGGGGCAGGAGATTAGAGAAGTATTGGTAACAGCTCGGTGGAGCGGGTGTGGGACTGAGCGAAACTCCGAGGCTGACGCCAGCCTGTCGGGGCGCTTGGGCGGAGCGGCGAGTTGGCAACAAGGTTATGGCATTGTCTCCTCAGTTGAAGAGCCGGGTTCGAAACCATGCGACTCCGATATTTATAGAATGGAGTAGAAATGTTTTAAGCACTTGAAAATTGTAGCGGGTTAGCTGTCTAAGATAGCAGAACACGAGGCACCCTCCTCTCTCCCCACCGTGCTCTCTTTGATGGGGAAGTCCCTCCACAAGCACAAAAACAGAACACGGTGAAGTATCTAAATATTTCAGGGCGTTCCATATATAGATAATTTTTCGTTGAATTGTAACTATTATTATATTTAATCATGAATACGGTCAAAAGTTGCCTAATGCCTATAACCCCGTACCAGCGTCTTTATATACTTGCGCTGGCACCGTGTCCTAAAGATAAATCTTACAAAGTTCCCTAACTTTCTTAATAACAAATATGGTTTCCGCTCAAATGGAAACGCGAAGCAGCAGTATTCACGAGAACTCGTGCAACGTTAGCAAAATGCAAAAATGGATTATCTGGGGAGAAACCAAAAGGTTAATGTCGTAGTTGGACTGGATAGTATCAGGCAAGCCGACGATTTACTCGATGAAGAAATTATTTTCCAAGCGAGTATATACTGCGATGTAACGCAACCCACGGGATCATGCGAATGTGTTTTTCTATTGAACTGTAAACTGTGGCAAATTAAGCAAAATGAACCTCCGCGTGACAAATGATCTGTAATAAACTTTTCCTATATAAAATTTTTCCCACAACAAATTTTTCCTATAACAAATTTGTCCTATAGCTAATAGCTCTTTGCTTTCAGGCTGTGAGTCTCATGGAATATTTTCCAGAGACAAAAGCTTACGGGAGGGTGGGTATGGTTCGGAAGGAAGGACTGTTCGGGCTCATCAGCTTTTCCAAGACCATTCTAGATATTTCATGCAGGCTATTATTGGAAATATTTGCCATGATGGCTATCAGTTGTTCCCAGACTGCTTTCAGGTTTGATTTCAAGCACTAGCGGTGGAACTGGCGGGGGGGCAACGGGGCCCGGTGCTGCCCTCCCCCTGAAGTCAGAAATTGTAGCACTAATCACATGGCGTTTACTGGCAATAAATGGTTCGAAAAGCTTATGGTGCCCTCTGCCCCCACCCCTCCTTAAATTCGGACGTTCAGGGGTTACTGATTTTAAATCTAGGGTAGATATCAAACTCTCCTGTTTACGATGTCGCATGCAGTTTTTTCACTTTGATCTGAGGCATTTAAAAAAGTCAAGAACTGTTGTTTTAAGGCCAAGCCTTACATGTGACCTAGTTATCAGGTTCTGAAACATACAAGGGATTTTATTTGATCGACAAAACAAATGTTCCGCGTTTGAAGCATGTACCTTACCCGAATTTGCGTGGTCGGGCAGGTTCGAACATTAGGCATGGTGTGACATTTTTCATAGTAGGGACTGGGTTTTGCTACAATATGTCTGAAATTATCGTGATGGGCCCGGTCGCGGACACAGAGGTTCCAATTGGACCACAGGGGCCCATTATTACTATTGCTAAGATTAAATGGAAATTAACTAACAAATGTGTATGTTTTCGAAACTATATTTTACATAGTTCATGCTTGTTAATGACTGATCCCTGCGTGTGTCTAGTGGGGATATGAAAACAATGAATTAACCTGTTATTGCCAAATAGCAATATGAAATCTTTGAAAATTAGTTGTAAAAGTTGGTAAAATTTCAGCCAAAATGTCTAAAATGTGCTCACATATGTTAAGAAAATGGAGTGTTGAGTCGACTCAACTCTGAATCACGGCTTGGAGGCTGACTCCGATTCTGACTCGACTCAACTGGTCGAGCAGTTGAGTCGACTCTGGCTCAAACCACATCTGGAAGTGAGTCGACTCAACTCTGACTCAGGCAAAATTTGAGTCAACTCTGAGACGACTCTGACTCTGAGTCGCGACTCAACAAGTCTGGTGTCCGCGAGTGAAACTCGCGGACCAGAGCCTGAGGCGGCGCGGCGCAGCCGCAGCCGACGAAGGCGAAGCGTTGCACCGCAGGTTAGGGAGGCGCCTAAACGCAGGTTAGGTGCACCGCAGGCCGGCTCCCTCCACAGAGACAAACAGGTTCTCACCGTGGGTCATTGAGAAGCCTCGCAGCAACGGGCAGGCAAACTATTATGGTGTTGGGGATAACGATCCACAATCTGCTGAGGTCTTATGCTGCCAGGGCAACAATAAATATGAGCTAGGGAAACCCTCGAAATCGGGATAAGGTTTGAGCTAAGGCTTTGAGACAGATGGATAGAGTTTGGGTTTCCTTTTTTCATAACAGCTTTTACAACAGGGGTAGGGGCTCAGTGAAGCGAGCTGGTCGCTAGTTTTACATTCCAGTTCAATCAGCGTTGCCTGTGCTTGGCGCTTCCTTTGTGCCGAATATTTTATACCATCTCTTAGTACACAGAGCATGGTTTCAAAAAGGAATGCTGACGTCATGTCGTTGGACTGGTTTTCATGCAATATTTAAGGGATCTTTGATATTTATTTACTTGAAAATATAATCCATATTTACAAATTCTTCATTTTTCAACAGTGAGTTGTTGAACTTTCAGTATAACCTACCCATTTCAATCGATAGGGATGTTCACTGAGACAGGAGAGAGAGAGAGAGAGAGAGAGAGAGAGAGAGAGAGAGAGAGAGAGAGAGAGAGAGAGAGAGAGAGAGAGAGACAGAGAGAGCAGAAAGAACAAGAGAGAACAGAGAGAACAGAGAGAGAGAGAGCGAGGAGAGAGAGAGAGAGCGAGAGAGCGAGAGAGAGAGAGAGTTTATGATCAGAAATATATCCATCTCGAATGTCTGCTTCTGGCCTTATACTAGAATGCATGACACTCTGGCTGATAGAAATAAATCGATCCTGGATTTACCTATACAGGGTGCTTTCGTATACAAGTATATTTCTTCTTTTCCTGGTGTAGTGTTCTCCATACATCGATTAGATCATTTGATGCCATGAAACTCTTCAGTACGTGTTTACACTTATCGTTGTTCAAAACCCTTCGCGCTGCACATTGCCGATCTATTTTGGCGTTCATATAAAGATTGAAATCCCCTCCTAAGATGATAATTGAGACTGAATATTCGTTAACCTTTGAACAGAACGTTTCAATACATACAGGATTGTCAGTGTTTGGGCCATACAAATTTCCCAGAGTGATTCCGTTAAACAGAAGCTCAAGAGTCAGAAACCTTCCATTATCATCAGCAAATATGTTTCTGACTGTCATTCCGGAGTTGGGTCTAATGAACACGCCAACGCCCCTGCTATGCCTATCGCCATGGGAAAACGAGCCAAGACCACCCCACTTGCTAATAAAGACTTTTTCAGCCGATGGTACTGAATGTGTTTCTTGCAAGAAAACGACATCAAAATCAAGACGTTTCAGCCAAGTGAATATTTCACGTCGCTTAGATAATCCGCCAGCCCTTTGAGTGCGCAGCCCATTTACGTTTAAGGAGGCTAACTTCAGCTTAGACGCATTGCAGAACGATGTCGTTATGTGAAATTTGTAGCGTGTATGTCAGCTCCATCAGTTTCCAATAATATTGCAGTACAGTGTATGGCAGGAACTTAGCTCAATAACTAATAATGCTAGAACAAGGATTTTGGTCCAAAATGAAGCTCTTAATCAGGTGGCTCAAGCAAGCACACCAAATTTTGGTTTTCCATTTAACCCTCCATTTACCAGGGGTCGATTCTACCCCTCTTTATTTTTTTGCGATGGGAGGAAAACGGCTCGGCTTACCGCAATGCCGCCTAGCAAGTGTAAGCCAAAATCAATTTGATACTTCATGACGAAATTTCAATCCAAGGTCAGGTCAGGTCAGGTCACCGAGTTATGATGTCATTTCTAAACCGATGTAAAGGAATGCTGATTCTCAAAACAAGGTTGACAAAAGCCGAGAGTAACTCGGCTTCTGGAAGAGTTAGATCAAGTTTCTATGCATCGTTCGAAAGCTCATGTAAAGGAACATATAGAGGGTGACATCAATTTTGAGGTCAGGTCCATAACAAAGCCACCAAAGCACCCCCTTGGCCACCCATTGGGTGCGCTACTTCATGCAGAGGTTATCGAGGGGTTTTAATGTTTCTGACAGTGACTGTAGCTTTACAAAATAATTACATAGTCGCAAACCTGACCATGCGATAAGCTGAATAAAGGTAATAGTAAGGAAAACGATTCATATGATTGATAATTTTATATAATGATTTGACTTCTCCAGTTGTTAGCCGGCAAACATTGGAAGTCAAAAATACATTCTCACCTCGTATTATTCATTAGCATTGGGAACACATTTAGGGGAGCGTCGGGTATCAAAACATCAAAAGATATCCAATGTTAAACTTAAACAGCCAGCAAACGCAACAAAATGCGCGACAAGCGACTTTCTTCGAAAACCAAGAGAGGCAGTATGTACATACATACATGACAGTCAGTTTTAGCAGGGGGCGGAAGTCAAAGATTAACTAGTTTCATTTCCGGGTAGTGTCGACTTCGACAGCAGTGAATGACGATACCCGACACTGAAACAAATCAAACATTCGTGCATCGAGGAGCTCTCTTGGAAGTTGTAGACTATGTGTTGACATGAAATTCAAATAAAATATAACTGGTCCCAACTATGGTAAGCAGTTTACAAGGTAGCCAGCTGGCAAACTATTAATAGCATTATCTTTTTAATCATATATAACGAAAGCTGTGGCTGCCTTGGTTTGAAGCTAGTAGCACAGCAACAATATTTTCTAATCATACCTAAGACGAAAAAGTTCGGATTCATGGTCTTGGCATCAATGGATAATTATATAGCCCCAATCGCCTGACTTTTGCAGGACTCGTAGTATATGATTTTATGCGTATTTTTACAACGAAAGGAGTGCTTGAATTGTATTTTTGTAAAGAAAAAATCGGTTTAGAATAACATTTTTTTAGGGCAAAAAGTGAGCCGAAGTTAAAACCTGAATTTTCTTATTCCCGCTCTGATTTCGCTGTGCCCTAATAACTACTGAACAACAAGCTTTCGTTGTCTCAATTTCATGCCGGCATCAGTTCTGTCAGGCAAACGATTCGATCATATCCTGGCTTTTCTACGGACAGGAAAATTCTGTGCTTCTCTGCACCATTTGCAGCTACGAATCTGTCACGTTCGAGAACTTTACTCTGCTGTCGCTACCGCTGCCTCCAAATCCGGACCCACTGGCACAAATCAGTCTCCACCAATGTATCGAGCGGAACATTCATGGCGATTACATTTCAGGCTAGACATGTTCAAATTGTCAGCGGCAACAGGACGCCTACAAGAAGTTCGGCATCGAGCGATTGCCACCTGTGGTGTTATACACCTGAAGCGGTTTTCCTACAGTGAAAACGCCTTGCACAAGACACAGACTCATGTTTCTTTTCCTCTTAGTGACCTCGATCTCAGTATATTGGTTAACAGGCCTTCGGAGTTCTCTGGCAGCTTTGTATATGATGTCTATGCTGTAGAAGAGCACCATGGCAGCGCCCAGACCGGCCACTACGCCGCCTTCTGCTGGAACCAGCCAGCGGCGCGCTGGCACTGCATGGACGATGTTTCTGTAATGGAAGTGCCGGCCGCAAAAGTGAAGTCGGCATCAGCATAGCTGCTCTGTTATGCCGCCAGCAATATGCGACGATGCACACTTGGTAACTCTAGGTGTGTTGTGATTTCGAATGAAGAATGAATTTATTTAAATAACACATGCCGGAAATTGCTATTTGCTGCATATGAATGGTTAAGCAAAGACAGTCGGAGAACGTTATTGTACCTGAAAGTGCTGTACTTCAGTCTTCTTTGCATATGGCTTGTCTGTTTTTCGTGCAAGAAATTGTAATATTGAGAGAAAAATTGACAGGGTAATGGAAATAAATTCTCCATTTAAATTTTCCATTTGATTGGAGAAATGAAATGATACGCGTCGATTGGTGGATGCCGCGTGCGTCATTGCCGCAACCGCCCGCCGACTACGGGTAGAACATAAGCACACTAAAGCTGTCATAACTTTTTTTCGGCCGTCGGTTGCCGACCTACGGATTCCGCCAAGGTAAACAAGTCATTTTCCAGAATACATGGTATGATTTTCTAGCTGATCCTGACAGTGCGTTTTTTGCCAGTGTAAGGAAATATGATGTATGTTATTAATTTCAGTTACAAAACATATGCTTATTAAAACAAACTCACTGCATTCTCCGGAGCAGTTAGAACCTTATTTTGGTAACCAGAAGGTCAAAAACATCCCAAGCTTTACGCTAGTATACGTTTTTTATGGATGGCGAGGTGTTAGCACCTGTTATTAACGTTATAGATCACGATATTATATCTGGCCAGATACCCGTATTTAGCGAGGCAGAATAAGTTTCAAGTTCCAGGTCCTGTGAAACCAATGTGGTACGCTAGCGGAAGAAAATATTGATGTTTTTCCGGGTTCCAAACAAATCTCAAGCGCATCGCATACATTTGATATAAATTCTAGAAAGTCATTTTTGGCATTTTCGTCCGGTTTCTTAGGCCCGCTGCATCACTGTGCGCAGCCCGGCTCCCGCAGAGGCGGGTCCAGGCCCCTGCTCCCACCTCAGACTTCTCCGCTCCCGGCACCATCTCCACAGATCCCGGACTTGCTGAGCCGATGTAACCCGCACCGTGGGAGAGTACTGGGACAGCTTGAACGCTGGGATCCCGTTGTGTGTGAACGCTGACCACACCAGTCCTTTACCTTTCATGGTGAGAAGCTTACTGAGCAGTTCAGAGCTTTTCTTTGTGAGGGACTGATATAAACAGCCTCTGCTCTGGCGGAGTGTTTCTATGGCGGAGTTTTGTCCGCTCTTGGTAGATGTGTCTGAGGTCGCGGTCGACAAACGCCCAAATCACCATGTCGCACATAGTCCATAAATATCTCCATCCGTGGCCAATATTACGAAAATGCAGCTTTTTCTAAATTATTTTTGAGTTAATATACTGATAGGGAATTCTTCACGGCGCTTGAAACAGGCATGGCAAACACAAACCGTGCTCTGAAAGTCTTTGTAGAGTTGCCTGAAGTAAGCAGACTTGTTGAGTCGCCACTCAGAGTCGGAGTCGACTCTGAGTCGGCTCAAGTTTTCCTTGAGTCAGAGTTGAGTCGACTCACTTCCAGATTTGGGTTGAGTCTGAGTCGACTCAAGTGCTCGACCAGTTGAGTCGAGTCAGAATCAGAGTCAGCCTCTAAGCTGTGAGTCAGGAGTTGAGTCGACTCAACACTCTATTTTCTTAAAATATGTTATCACATGGCTGACACTTAAGAAATTTTCATGACTAATTTTGAAAGATTTCATATTGCAATTTAACTTTATTATTTTCATATCCCCACTACACTCATCCCGGGATCAGTCATTAACAACAATAAGTTGTGTAAAATATACAGTTTCAAAACCACACACAATTACTAGTTATTTTCCATTTAATTGTAGCAATAGCATGCAAAATCATACAGAAAAATGTGATTTGGCGCACATTCAGACTTTTCGACATTGAGGGAGCACACCAGACAAAGTCCTAAGTTGATTTTCATGCAATAATTCACTCTTAGGAAGCCATATCTTTATTTTCTATTTTATTGCTTTGGTTGACTGATAACAACAAAAAAACTAAGTAATATAAGCGCCAGATAGAGGATACCAAAAATCTTGTTTTGCACATAAGCCTTGAAGTGGGTCAAAACGGAAACTGAAAGCCTCAATTAGCAGTTTTTTTCAAAGTACTTTCTTGAATGGTCATGGTTTCAGGACATCACCTGGTAGATAATATCAACACTGACGACACAGCACTGTACCTTCTGTCCTCTGCATACGAAAAGTAAAACTTAGTCCTGTCCCTGGCTTTCCCTACACATCAAGTCTGTCACAAACCACCACTCTTTAAATTATGTTGATTATTATTTACCTATTTGCTGCCCTCCCACTGCACAACATACCACTGCAGCAGCACCCCCTGCACCCACGCGCGCCACACCAGTCACAAAGCCATCATTGTGCGCCATAATATTGTCTGCTTTTCTTTATTTTGTAGTCTGGCTGTAGCCTGAGGGGCTAGATTATTTTCTTAGTTTTTGTAAGTCACGTGGCTTTTGAAGTGCTATTTATCGTCATCTTTTGTGTCATCGGAGGTTAGGTTCGTGTAATGTCTTTAGTGCGCCATCTGCAATATTCATTACAGCTTTTTCGGGAGGATGACGCGATCGTTCATTGTTTGTTTTGTTTTTGATTGAGGTGATGGAAAGGGTCGGTTCAACTCGGCTTAGTATTTATTTTGAAGCTTAATTTGTCACAGGATTCTTCAAAATGCACTGGGGCAGGCATTGCCACTGAAAATGTCAAATTTTCCAACATTGAGTCCTGTTCTTTGTGTTTGAAACCTCGCTTATTGCCTTAATTATGACTAGTCATGAAGGACATACCTTTAAAATGAAAAGCCCCCAGGCCCTTCATCTCACTCACATGTTGGCATTTAGCACCTATCTTCATTCGTATACAGACATAATTTATGTCATGAAGTAATGCATTGCAATTAAAATTTTATGTAAATAAATATGCAGTTATTAAATAGTTAATCCCATGAATAAATGTACTGGAATGTGTGTACTATGAAAGGAAATGGGGATTTTTGTGTATATACTTGTCCACCATTCTGAGTCAGAGTCGACTCTGACTCAATGCTTTTTTGAGTCAGAGTTGAGTCGACTCACTTCTGGATTTGGGTTGAGTCGAGTCGGCTCACCATTTTCAACACAGAGAGTCGAGTCAGAATCAGAGTCAGCCTTTAAGCCGTGAGTCAGAGTTGAGTCGACTCAAAAAAATTGAGTCATCAACAAGCCTGGAAGTAAGCACTCGGGCGCGCCACCCACAGACCAGAGATCTGCTGCGAAAACTACGTACATTTTATCATGTTTTAAATAGACCATAAAAGCAGGAACGGGTCAAAGTATGGAAATACCACCTTTTTGTACGCCCTTTGCAATGGTTTTGTGTATGAAATAATGCAAAAATAGTTTTGACAACTATTTTAGACACCATTATCTCAGCATATTGCATATCTCAAACACTGTTCGATTTACAAATACAAAGAGAGATATTTAAAATTTGGCCAGCATCGCCACCGCATAAAACTATCATCGAACGATTTCCCAGGATGAGCTCTACACGGGCAAGTCAAAATATTTTTTTGAAAAATTATCATGCGACAGAACTATAAAAGCACCATTTCTGAGGATATCCAAATAATGTTTCTTGAATTATTATACACTCTATACAAGCAAGTTATTGAAAGATTTGATGCCACGCAAAACCAAAGGTTGTATTTATTATACGACCGATACATAGATACATGTCAGAAGTTAGCTACATATAGGAATCACCAAACCTTTACTGCAAAATTATATCAGGAACATATCATACCAAAATCAATGAGAATCAAAAACAGAACGACACACCCCCAAATACGCCAGATTTTCGACCAATGTGAGCGTCAATGTGTTAAGGTTCTGATGAGACAAAACCGATTTAAAGTTAGACAATTCGAAGAAGAACATAAGAACCAAATGAAAATATTATCGGAAAAACTGCAGGACAATTCAAACACTCTTGGAAAGGCCAAATCTATTTTAGATAAGCAGTATAATATAACGTTCCAAAAACAGCGAGACCAGCAAAATAGGAAATTTGAGATCCTCTCAGGCAGACAGTTGAGTAAAACCGGGAAACCACAAGCCCGAACAATAATATGATCACACTGAATATAGGAACATCGGCTCAAGAACATGGAAGAAAAGAGTGGATCGTGAACAAATCCAGTACCACCCAAACTCCAGCACAGATATCCCCTACTGAACAAAGGCCTTAACTTTGCGATCACACCCAAAAAGACACCACTGATGGATATCATCCCAGAGATAGAAGCAGCATTCGACCAAATGCTCAAAACTGAAGCAGATCAACTACGAATCGAGACACACAGAATATTGACCAACCCACCGAATATTGAAACGAACGTTTCGCGAGATGAGTGGCAAGGATTAAAATAATTATGAGACAATGAAAATATCCTGATCCTTCCAGCGGACAAAGGACGTAAAGTTTGAGTCATTGATAAAACTGCATACATCAACAAGGCAACTACTCTACTCTCGAATAAGCAAACATACAAACAAGTCAAAGCTGATCCTACAAACAGCGAGAATACAAAACTGATTGACCAACTGAAACGACTGAAGAAAACGAGGCGCATGGACGAAAAAAACGTATTGGAAGCTACATCCAGGAAGCAAAAGCTCTGCAACTCTTCCCAGATTTTATGGACTGCCAAAAATACATAAACCTGACTCACCTCTCCGGCCAATCATATCAGCTGTTGGCTTTTCAACCTATGCTGCAGCAAGACAAATCAGCGACCTAGTGTCCCACTGATTGGACAGTCCCACAGACACGTAGTAAACTCAAAGGAATTTTCAGCCATTCTCCGCTCCACAAGGGTCCCAGAAGATCATATACTGATATAATTTGATGTGTACGCCCTGTTCACAAGTGTCCCTCTCGATGTGGTAACATCCCAGGTGCAGAATATTCTGGAAAATGACGACACTCTTCCGAAACGAGCTACATTGACACCTTGCGATATCTCAAGCCTGTTGAACTTCATCCTCAAAGCAACGTTTTTCCAGTTCAATGGAAAATTATTCCAACAATTGTTCGGGGCTCCGATGGGTTCTCCAGTGGCCCCAGTGGTAGCAAATATATTCATGGAACATCTGGAAGAAGAAGCCATCATGTCCTATCCAAAACCACCTTACATCTGGCATCGGTATATGGATGATGTAGTCGATTCGATGCCTGCTTAAGATATTGAACCTTTTCTAAAACACCTGAACTCCTTTTATCCATCCATAAAGTTCACAGTGGAAACGGACAAAGAAGGAAAGCTGCCGTTCTTGGACATGACGTTATCCCGTTCACCGGAAGGACGCATTACTACAGATGTTTACTACAAAACAACAACAAGCGGTCAATACTTGAACTATCTGAGCCATCACCCACAGGCTCATAAAAGAACGGTCGTACAAACACTGGCCCAGCGGGCTTTCAACGTTTGCGAAGACGTGACAGCACGTGAATAAGAGCTCAAAAATATAAGATCTATGCTGAAGGATAACAACTATCCAGAAGACTTCGTGAACTCACAAATCAAGAGAGTTAAGAGACGCAATGGACCTAACCATGAACAACCAGATGCCCAAGCTACCAACGCTGAAGAACGAATGAAGATCCTTGTAATACCATATCAAGAAGGGACATCGGAACAGATAAGAAGATTGTGCGCAAAATACAAGATTAGAACCTATTCTAAACCACAAAATACACTCAGACAACTTTTGGTTAAACCCAAGGACAAAATTCAAAATACGAAGACACCAGGCCTCATCTACAAAATGAAGTGCACAGATTGCAGCAAAATCTACATAGGGAGAAAACGGAAGAATGATGGCAATTAGGTCAGCTGAACACATAAAGTCACTAAAAGCCCTGAGGGAGATGACCCTAACCGACAGGCAACCCGAAGCCACCGCCGAACACTCACATGAAACAGGACACACTATTGATTGGGACGCAGAAGTTATCACTTTCGAATCCAGAACAAAACAACACCAAATTAAAGAAGCCATCCAAATACAAACAACAACAGGAGAAAAACTAAATCGAAATAAAGTTGTGCAACTATCAGTTTATAGTTGAGCAACTAGCAGCATCACAAAGACGATTCGACAGAGTTTACCGAAATGTGTACTGTGTAGCTATGTAGTGTGTGTTATTATATCTTGTTTTTGTTACTTGATAATGAGACCAAGATGGCTCCGAAACCGGTCGTATGATAAATAAAACCTTTGGCTTTGCGTAGTATCAAACCTTTCAATAATGTATTTCACCAAAGCCATGAACCAAACTGAGAATATACAAGCAAGCTTTGATATGAGAAATACTAGACTTATCAATATTATCATTTTTATTATATTTTTTCTTTGCTCATCTAACTCCTAATACAGCCGCAGATTTTGTCCATTTTATGAAACTCGGCCTAAGGTTAAACGAACCCCTTCATGGGTCACGTATGTATGATTTTGTGCACGACCCACACGGTACCTTGTACACTACATTTTTTAGTTCTGGGTCGTCTGAACTGTCTTTTTTCCCTAAAATGCTGCTGAATTTTTTACCGGAAAAAATTATACTTTGCATCCCGTTCCTTCAAGTTTGTTTGAAATAATTGCAGCTGATTTCGAGTACGGTATCGTAACAAATCGCACATCATCCTTTTTGTTGGCTTTCGCGGATCGTTTTCGTATATCTAGAGCTTTCCTCTTCATGTTTATCGGAAACCATCTCCGATATTTTAGCTTCGTGAACGATGTTATAATATTTTCTATCTCTTCTTGCCGGTATTCTTCACTGAAAATGCGGAAAACCCTAAGAAAAAATAAATACTCCTAGCTTTACCCTATCACTATGACCTGAGTAATAATGCATATAGCATTGCTTTTTCGTTGGCTTCGATAACTTTTAACCCACGCCCCACCGGGGGTCCGGTGCCACCTTCGCCCCACGGGGGCCATCGATTGCCCCCTCTAACTCCGAAAATATTGGGGTTAGCGAAACAATGCGAAATGCATTAGAAAGCTCGCGTTAATTCAGTACGAAATTAATTTCATGTTTAAGCGCTCAGGTAAATGGTTTGACCTCCAGAGGTCAAGTTAGGTCACGATAGGCTATTTTCACTAAAATATGCAATGCTTAAGCAAACTGGGCATAACTCTTATGCCATTAGACCTATTGAGATCTGGTAAAGTACATTTGATAGTAAAATTCCAGACCTTTTCCCGCTATGTGGAACGTAATGATCTCCCGTCAATGGTTTGACCTCCAGAGGTCACCTTGTGACCTAATATGACCTGAGGTCACAAAAGGTCAAAAAGTGACCTTGCGGTATATCAAATGAAAGCCAGTGACGAGACATACACGATGATGTTTGTTTCAGCGCTCAAGCTAGTTAGGTCAAAAGTTATTGTCAAAATGCTGTTGTTGACCCCTGGTGACCTTGGATGACCTTGAAGAGGTCAAAGGGCAAATATGGCCCCTGGGATCCGTGAAAGAAGTGTGTCCAAGAACGCTTTTCTGAGCAAGCTGAGCATTTGCAATCGTTTTTGTGACTTTTAGATCATAAGACAGCTTTTCCCCATGCTTTTTCAACGGGAGAGGTCACCTCGTGACCTGACCTCAGGTGACGAAATCGAAAAATCTCGGATATACACCTTGTAGACCCTGGAGGGGCCATGAAATGTAGGCAGTTTCAAATCAATCGACCAAGAAATGTAGCTCTTATAGAGCTCAAAAATTGAAGTGAGGTGACCTTGGTTGACCTCGCCTGGTGACCTGACCTTGGATGAACCGGGGTTAAAACATTTAAGGGATGGTGGGAAAATGATGGGGTGAGAGATAGAGCCCTCAACCGCGGTGCTGCGTCTCGTCGTTTTTCTGCTATATCGCAAAAACCTTAGGGGGCCATCGATGCCCCCGGTGGGGCAAGGGTTAATTTTCCTTAGTCATTCCTAAAAATATATGTGTCAAGGAAAACCAGAGTTATTTCATGTTCTTTTTTCAATGGTGAACTGGGTTTTAGGATAAAATGGGTTCAGTTGATAGAGTTTAGTTTCTAAGTTCATACCAGTGGGGACTACAAAAATATGTCATCGACACATTGGGCCCAGATCACATTTGATCCAATTATCCCTAGGTAATGATGTTTTTCAAGCCATTCCATAAACAGGCATGCAGCTACCGGGCTTAGCGGTGAACCCATCGCAAGGCCACTGTGTTGAGGGTACTTATCCGAGTTGAATGTGAAGCCATCGAAATTCATGCACATTTTAAGCAATTTTAAATAGTCTTCTTTTGGTAAGGGCAGTTGGTCAGGGTTCATGTTCTTTGTTACGGGTTTAGTAGCTTTCAGTGCCCCCCTCTACTGAAATGCTCGTAAATATTCACTTAACCCGACCACCGGTGGGCCTCCGAACCACCTTCGCCCTGGTGGGGGTGTTGTTTGAGCACCCCTCCCTCCAGCTCGGTTCCTATGCGGAAAAGCGAAAAAGACGTTAAGACTGGTAAATAGCTAAAAAAAATCATGAGGAAACTACTTTGGTCACTTTTTGGCTCAGGTATATATTGAGGTCATGACAGGTCAAAGGACGTTGTATGTTAGGACAGGGTTTGTGGGCTCTAGCGTCTGACAGAGTTGATTTAGAATTATTTTTAGGCACCATTCGCTTCCTCTCGTCTCGGCAAATCAAATGATGTATAATATGACTATGCTAGGTCAAAATGCAAAAGGCAAACATGACCTGACCTCAGGTCAGGTCAAGGTCACTTTCCGACCTAGCATAGTCAATATGCATATCAATTGACTTGCAATGGCAATCAAAACGTAATAATATCAAAATAAAGGCGGTATCATCATTTCCTGCAAAGTTATTGACCCAAGTCTGAAAACTGCTTAAGTAGCCCTAGATGACCTCTCAGAGGTCACAGGTCAAAAATTGCAGCATGAACCTGGAAAGTGGCCCAGGATACTACGGTTTGGAGAATACCCAAGGTATTTTCAGCTGTATGTACACAAATACAGCCCAATTCCTGTTTTCTCAACGTATTTCAAATGGAGAGGTTGGGTCTTAGGGGTCGGTGGAAGAGCTGATTGAAGTAATTTTACCTAATTCTCATTTTTAACACGTGCTTTGACGGGAGTATGAGCCACCTCCGCTTAGACAGGGGCGGGTACCCGCCCTCCTAAGATCTCGAGAACCACGCTAGGTAGCGAAAAACGGTAAACGGCGTTGGGTACTCCATCCACTTCTTCATCGAAAATATTTGAACTATTTGTTGCCAGGTCACATTCAAGGTCACTAGAGGCCGAAACATGCCGTCATAGGGATAACATGTAAATGAAGGTTTTCGGTCATTACATCTGAACAAGTAAAGATAGCAAAAACAATTTAAGCCTTTGGAATCCTCGCAGCAAGCCTAATCGAATGATATATGTATATACATATATGATTCTAATGATATGCCTTTTACCTAATTTAACTTTTGACCTGGTTGGATTTGACCTGAGTTCAGGTCAGGTCAAATCCTTTATTTGGCCTAGCAAGGTCATTTTTTTTATATTTATTTATATATTTTTTTTTTTATCTTTATTTGGCTAGCAAGGTCATATTATACATACAGGTCAAAAGTTAAATTAGGTAAAAGGCATATCATTAGAACTGCAACGACAAGGCAAGTATAATGCATTAAAAATAAAAGCTCTATCACCATCCGTTGCTAAGTTATTCAGTTAAAACCATTTTCCCATGTATTTCCAATGGAGAGGTCACGGATCGTACCTGACCTTAGGTCATTGATATAAAAATACCGGAACGTATTTTAGAGAACTCGGTAGGCCCATTATTTGATATGATTTTCAATCGAATAAGCTCTCCCTCTTCCGACTTATGCTATCTGAAACTTTTTTTGAGGTCAGGTCACTTGTCCTGTACTGGTGACCTGACCTGAGATGACCTAACCTTAAAATTTTGACAGAAGTTGTAAACATGATTAGAAAAAAGGTATGTCAAATACGGCGGCGCTACGCGCCGCCGTTTTTATGCTATCTCCCAAAAATCCGAGGGGGCGGGTTCCCACCCCCTCTGTCAATGTGCATGTTAAGACCGGCAACCACACCGGTGCCATGTTAACCTTTTGCACTGGATGCATCCGTAGGGCGGTGCAGCTGCCGCACACACGTCTACAGTGCGGTGGCACAGACAGAACCGGACGGCCCGGGTTCAAGGCCCGGCGGCTTCCCGGAATAAAGAGCAAGCTGGCTCCCGAGAAACCCTTTCAACAGGGAAAGAGTTGGCGACGCCACATGACCCTGGCAGTTGGTGCGTCGATAAGCCCCAACAATTATTGCAGAGCCGGCCGGCTGACCAGTGGCCTAAGACCATGCTGAGCATGCCGAATGCAAAGGGAACACGTAGTAGCAGTCCAATACCTGAATACAGGAATCATTGATGTTTAGGCCTATCTGACCTCTTGAGGCTCGGCCCTTCTCAATCCCGCACCAAAACTTCAGCCGGTGGATTCGGAAAGGCGCCCTACCCCATCCCCACTGACTTCATTTAGCTTCAACGTGTTGTTGCAGATTAATCCATGCAAATGCCTCTCTGTCGTTTAAGCCATATTTAAAGTAATGAGTTTGTGAAATTACAGTAATTGCAAAAGGTTGTTCTTTCTAAAGGCCTGCTGATCGGTGGAGGGGGCGGGGGAGGGTGGTCTTGAAAAGTGAACACAGGAAGCGTTTCATGCCTCAGTACTTGTTTACTTTCACAGTAACGATGCAAAGTAACTTATTGAGTTTGATTACTCCAATTTGACCTTGTATTAGCTGCACACACTTCCACACAGGTGGTGGCTTTTCAAGTGCTGTCGTAATGAACATGAAATAATGGAAACTATGGAAGGAGACGGGAAGTATAAGGATGGATGAGGGTAAAGGATGGTGGCATACTACCTGGAGGGGTCGCTGCTGCCGGAGGCGCATCCGCTCGCTACCTCCAAGAATATATAATTGTTACCAAACATCAACCGTACCAAAATTAACGAGCTGATATAACAGTGATTGTATAAGGCGCAGATTGTCTTTAAACTGAGGAGAGCCCTTCAAATATGGAACACAATTTGTATGTATACATATATACAGCGGCCAATAGGGATCGTGATCCCACAGCAATGGTGCCGACACGCGTCTTCCGAGTACTGAACTCACTGGCTGAACCCCTGTGCGTGGTCAGCCCTCTGCGCCATCGAGATAAAACTTCATTTGTCGGAGCCAGTCTCCACTATTATGTCCGCCATGTGCTGTATTATGTATTATGTCATTATGTCCGCCATGTGCTGGCGAACATAACGTGGAAAGATATAATATAATTGAAGCCGGAAGTCTAACAGTTAGAGAGGTCGTGATGTTCTGTAGGTATGATGGGCCACCTTACGGCAGGGGTGTAACTTGTAACTGAAAAATGTTTAGGGGTGTTTTTTCCTAGCCGACCCATAACATTTTACTGGCGGTGTTAGGGGATGAAAAACGTTAAAAGAGGTAACAACCTTAAATTTGTATATAAATTTTGTGCAAATTGATCCCAGTGCGGCTGATGGAGTCGGAGTCTGACTAAAGTCATCACGGGACTTGTCACGGAGACCCCAACCCCACCACCCGAACGAGCAGCTCCCACAATGAAGGGTTAATTTAGAAGCCAAAGTTTAAGGTCCCACAAAGCAAAGGGACGGCCGCCCCGCTCAGGTCACCCTCTCACCAGTCAGTTACCAGCCGACCTACGTCGGGTAAACTATTGAGCGCCGGAGCGTCTCAGGGGAACCGATCCCGAGCCTGGACATGCACTGCCACTACATGCTTCTGAGCAGCGGGCCGGAGCCCAACGCTCTACCAACTGAGCTACCGGGGCTGCAAATTCTGTCCAAACATCTCTAATGACTTCTTTCTTGCTTTATTTGCACTCCACACTGTTCCCCTGCGGATCAAAAAAGTATATTGGCCCCCTAGTTTGAGCGTTTCGGGGAGCATGACCCTAATGCCCCCTCCCCTGGATCTGCCAGTGACTAGACATGTTTTGAGCCATACGCCCAAAAACCGTGGTGGCGGCTGCAACCCTAACTTTCGGACGGTGGGGGCAGTGCCCAACAGTTTCCAGCCATTCTCGTGACTTGTTTTTGATAACAAATCAAGCGATAGGCCGAGTCACCTTTGGCCCCACCAACGTCGACGACCCTTTCCCACAACTTAAAAATACTTCCTGCGCCTATGCTCTAAGCTCCCTGCTCATCAAAAGTTCAAAAAATCAAAAGCTTGAAAAGCTGCAAACGCGGTGAACCCAGGAGTTTTTGGTCTCTTTAAAAAAAAACTAGCGCGCAGACAACCTGTTTGAATTTTACCGCCATTAAAAGCTTATCTATGGTGTTACATTGTTGTTGGACTAACAAAGCATTGAACACTTATTTGATAAGGGGAGCTTCATGTGCCGAAGTGATTTGTGATAGACAAGCCATTTTCTCGTGAGAGTTGTATGATGATGAGAGTTGTATGATGATGGCGAAATGTAGAGTTAAAAGGGTGATTTCTGGTCACTTTAAAAATCATGTAGGGGTTCACATAAAGCTCTTGTTGGCAGGGTTGAGAACGCGTGGCCCGATGTGGCCGGACGTGCCCCCCCCACTTTTGAAAACGTTCCGACGCGCCTGGTTTAAGGAGACTGTTCTTTAACCCTCGCCCCTCCGGGGGAGGCCATCGATGGCCCCTCTAAGGTTTTTTTCGGAATAACAGAAAAACAACGAGGCGCAGCACCACGGTTGAGGGCTCTACCTCTCACCACATCATTTTCCCATCAGTCCTGAAATCGTTTACACCGGGTCAGACTAGGTCAGGTCAACCAAGGTCACCTCACTTCAACTTTTGAGCTTTACCATAGCTACATTTCTTGGCTGATCAATTTGAAACTTTCTACACTTCATGGCCCCTCCAGGGTCTACAAAACGTATATCCGGGATTGTTCGATTCGTGACCTGAGGTCAGGTCACGAGGTGACTTCTCCCATTTTAATAATTTTAATCTCTCACGGTTTTAATCAATTACCTCAGCCGTAAGTGGGCCCTGGCCTGTGGTTGCTCGCGAATAATAAGCAATAAACAAGAAAAATTGAAGAAAAAACATGGGGAAAAACTGTCTTATGATCTAAAAGTAACAAAAATGATTGCAAATGCTCAGATTGCCCATAAAAGCGTTCTTGAACACCCTTTCGCGGATCCCAGGGGCGATATTTTCCATTTGACCTATTTAAGGTCGTCACAGGTCACCAGGGGTCGAAAACAGTAATTTGACGGTAGCTTTTGACCTAATCAAGCTAGAGCGCAGAATCAAACGTCAGCGTGTATGTCTCGTTACTCTTTTTACGTAAACTTGATTTAGCTTTTCTAGAAGGTGAGTAAAGCCCGATTTTTTCAGACTTATTTTTAGGACAAAAATTACCTTTCATGGGCTTAAAAATGACATCATAACTTGGTGACCTGACATGACACTGGCTTGATGACCTGATGACCTGATCTAACATGACCATACTCATTTTTTTTAAAGATGCGCAATTGATCAAGGAAGAGATATGCAAAAATACGGCGGCGCAGCGCCGCCGTTTTTCCGCTATCCTTGAAAAACCTTATGGAGACCAAAGATGCTCCTCCCACAGGGGCGAAGGTTGAGTACAAGCTACGTTTCCCAGATATTGACCCTGATTTCCCTCCTCTTCCTAACAAGTTTGAGTAGATGCACAGCTACCACATGTTACCTTTTTGACCCTGCTTTGGTACGTATAGCATTAGCAGCTATGGACAGTTCTGATCTACATACAGCCTAAATAAATTCAGGAAGAAATTGTAGCATGCAACGTGGCATTTTGGAGAAGTCCAGCAGCGAACTTTGTTTTTTTCTTTATGGAAGACATAATCAAGGAAACAACGACGAGTCTAGCTTCCTTCGATGGTACTGCTTCTGAGACAACGGCGACACGGCAGTTAACATTTTTGAAAACGCGCTCTTTCGGCTTTGGTCGCAAGTGGCAGCTACCTAATTTCTATGGTTACTCGCGCCGTCTAAGTATGACCTCATGCGGTTATATGAAACCTTCAGATCACTTAAGTAATATTTTAAGTCCGAAATGATCTCTCCAGATGAAAAGTTACAAGAGAGCTCCGAATCTCTGACACTTTCTATTTAATTGCTACATAATCCTGGCATGAGTCCTATTAGAATGTCCAGAAGAGTTTTAGGGGTGCCTTTGAAAGTTTAGGGGTGCTTTCAAAAGTTTTAGGGTGCTTGCGCACCCCTAAAAGTATACAAAGTTACACTCCTGACTTACCGTTATTGTTCCGGTATACCAGGCGTGAACTGGTATCGTCAAATCTCTCCATATCTCAAAGAAACCTGTTACTCACTTCAAATGCCGGAATGGACAAGTGAAGAAAGGGTCTCGATCGGATTATTAGATCCTTCATTCAAGCCAGTGTACAAAAACTCTGCTGACAGTAGATTCATAAAGCGTCATGCAGACGGAGCTGCTGCCGCAGTGGAGGACTGCCATGGAAATGCTAGAGCTGCAGAGACTCACAAGCCAGACTATAGCGAAGCAGACTATACCGGTAAACCAACTGGATGGTGTCTCACGGTCTAAAGTGAATTCGACATACCGTCATCTTTCGGTGACTGGGTTAAAGAGCCACGGAACGCTGAATACGACCGCATTTTTTCACAGGCGAAGCACGACCCAAAGTCTATATTCACTCATCTAGCCCTAGGTTGTCACTTCTAAGATTATATATGAAGAACCACAACTTTCTACCTACGAGTTTTCACTTCATCTGTCTTCCATCCAGACTGATGTTAAGGTTCATATTAAACAGCTTTCAGCTGTGAATCACGCCAAACGGCCCTGTGAAGCTGACCCAGCCTATATCGAAGCCGGTTGCTTACACTCTTGCTACGTCAACTTCTATTTGTCAGATTTTCCCCACCTAAGGGGTCCATTTGTTCTCCTCAAAGAATGAAAACCCTCCTTTCTTCGCACTGTATCTGAAGTTTTTTTCAACTTACGGAATTTTATGTCGTTCAGCAATCGCAAGAATACGGACAAATTACATAGCACACAAGATCATACAAACACCCATGTCACCAGGCCCCTACCCCATGGCAACGGCCGGTCCGCCCGATCTCTTCACCCGGTCCCTCCGGCGCTCGGCACCAACTCACCGGGACATGTCATTCACAACCGCCGCATGGGCGAGCCGAGACCCCAGCGGGAAGGGCACAGGCACAGGTGCCGTCCATATCACAGTTACCGCCGAGCATGTGTGTAGTGGAGTGTTCATGAATTCATTTGCCATTGGCGTCTCTCTGTTACTTTTCCAGTATTTTTCCGTAATGAAATATGGCAAGCGCCTGCTGGAGCTTCATGGTGAAAGCTTTCGGCAAATGTTCCGGCCTGGAGAAGCTTACTTACCATTAGGAGTAAGGGAGCTGGAGATGGGGATGGACTTTGAAACAAAAGGCGGAATTGAAACATGAATTGAGGTTTTATTTATAAAAAAGTAGTTAATACTGCTCTGACTTTTTCTAACATGTGCTCTTAAAAGGGAAAACTCTGCCTGATCTCAGAAAGCTAACTATCAGAAAAAATTAATTTCCATTAGGATTTGAATGGCCCTTCCCAGAGTAGCAGAGGACTTTACCATTCCATCAATCCTCGCCCAGGGAGGACGTTTGAACATCCCTTCGTCGGGTTTTTCTGACGGCCCTAGGAAAGCGCAGCGCAAAGCGCAGTCGTTATTCGCACACCCTTTTCTTGATTGATTGCCTGACTTTGCTCAAAATTTACAGTTAATGCTATCTCAGGTTAGGTCACCAGACAAGAGCAAGTGACCTCATCTGAACAACTTCGAATGGCACCAGTGAAAACAGGTTTAGTTATCTACTGATCTAATGTTTTCATATCGGGGATGCGGTAGTGGAGTGGTCACCGTAGCTGGCTTCCATTTAGCCGACCCGGGTTCAAGGCCCGGCGGCTTCCCTGAACAAGGAGCAAGCTGGCTCTCAAGAAACCTTTCCAACAGGGAAAGAGTTGACGACGCCATATGACCCTGGCAGTTGGTGCGTCGATAAGCCCAAAAAATGTTTTCATATCACGTAATACACCCACCGAGAGCCACAAGTTGTGATAACGGGCTTTTCAACAGCGATTAACACGCGCATTGACGTTGGGGCGGGTACCCGCCCCTCGTGTTTTTTGGAGATAGCAGAAAAACGGCGGCGCGTATCGCCACCGTACTTTGCCTGTTTTTTCCTGATCATTTTTACTTCTTACAAAATTTTAACGTTAGGTCATCTCAGGTCAGGTCACCAGTACAGGTCAAATGACTTGACCTAAAAAAAGTTTAGGACAGCATAAGTCAGAAAAGGGTGAATTTATCCGATTGAAACTCATATCACATAATGGAACCACCGAGTTGTCTAAAATGTGTTCAGGTATAACTAAGGTCAGATACAAACCATGACCTCTCCCTTGGAAATACATGGGAAAAATGGTTTTAACTGAATAAATTAGTAATGGATGGTGATAGAGCGTTTATTTTAACACCATTATATTTTCCTGGTCTTTGCAGTTCTTATGATATGAATTTTACATAGTTTGACTTTGACCTGACCTCAGGTCAGGTCAAATTCCCTATGTAACCTGATTTGACCTAACAAGGTCATTTTATACATAATTGGATTCGGCTTGCTGCGAGGATTCTAATGGTGTAAAATTTGTTTCCTCTATCTTTACTTGCTCACCAAAAACCTACGTCTGCATGTTAACCCTATGACGGCATGTATTGACCTCTAGTGACCTTAGATGTGACCTGAAAAAAATGGTCCGACTATTTTCGATAGAAAAGTGGATGGGCTACCCAACACCGTTTACCGTTTTTCGCTATCTAGCGTGGTTCTTGATATCTTAGGGGGCGGGTACCCGCCCTCCCCCCCTGTCAAAGCGAAAGCGGCTCAGACCCCCGTCAATGCACGTGTTTACTATAGGCAGGCTCAGGTACAGGTACACTTCCTTGCAATTGAATCTGTGCACACTAGGCTCGACCAGTTTTGAGCTTGCAAATCAACCACCGGAGTGTGCGTTTCAACCGTAGGTATCTATTCAACCCGCGCCCCACCGGGGGTCCGGCGCCACCTTCGCCCCACCAGGGGCCTTTGATGGCCCCTCAAACTCCGAAAATATGGGGGTTAGCGCAAATCTGCAAGGTGCAATAGAAAGCTTGCGTGAATTCAGTAAGAAATTACTTTTTATGTGTAAGCGCTCAGGTCAATGGTTTGACCTCCAGAGGTCAAGTTAGGTCTCGAGAGGCTATTTTCACTAAAATATGCAATGCTTAAGAAAACTGGGCATAACTCTTATGACATTAGTGCTCTTGAGATCTGGTAAAGTACATTTGGTAGGAAATGGGCAGACCTTTTTCGCTATGTGGAACGTAATGGCCTCCCGCCAGTAGTTTGACCTCCAGAGGTCACCTCGTGACCTAATATGACCTGTGGTCACGAAAGGTCGGAAAGTAACCTTCCCGTATATCAAATGAAAGCCAGTGACGAGACATACACGATAATGTTTTATTCACCGCTCTAGCTTAATTAGATCAACAGTTATTGTTAAAATACTGTTTTTGAACCCTGGTGACCTTGGATGACTTTGGAGAAGCCAAAGGAAAATATGGCCCCTGGGATCCGTAAAGGGGTGTCCAAAAACGCTTTTCTGAGCAAGCTGAGCATTTGCAATCGTTTTTGTGACGTGGCACTGATCATAAGACAGCTTTTCCCCACCTCGTCACCTGACCTCAGGTCACGAAATCGACAAATCCCAGATAAACACCTTGTAGACCCTGGAGAGATCTTAAAGTGTAGGAAGTTTCAAATTGATCGACTAAGAAATGTAGCTCTTATACAGCGCAAAAGTGGAAGTGGGGTGACCTTGGTTAACCTCGCCTGGTGACCCGACCTTGGGTGACCCAGGGAAAAAAGTTTCAGAGATGGTGGGAAAATTATGGGGGAGAGATAGAGCCCTTAACCGTGGCACTGCGTCCCGTCGTTTTCTGCCATCCCGAAAAAAACCTTAGGGGGCCATCGATGGCCGCCCGGCGGGGCGAGGGTTAATGCCCATGCACACTTGACAACTTCATAATGAGGATGATATTTACAAAAAAGTTTTCGGCCGCTTCCCAGCGGGGCAGGCCTCACTGAGCTTGACAACGCCTCTGAAATACGACCCTGCTCTGCGCCGAGCACGGTCACGTGACTACTATGTTTACGCATGGCTGCGCACCCGGCACAGTAACGCGCCCGTAGCAAATTCTACGTGCTGCACACTTCAAGGTCAATGCTTGAACCGAATGGGTCGGGCTGCGGTCAGGTATGAACTAGCCTGGGGCAGGGGATTAGAGAAGTATTGGTAGCAACTCGGTGGAGCGGGTGTGGGAATGAGCGAAACTCCGAGGCTGACGCCAGCCTGTTGGGGCGCTTGGGCGGAGCTGCGAGTTGGCAACAAGGTTATGGCATTGTCCCCTCAGTTGAAGAGCCGGGTTCGAAACCATGCGACTCCGATATTTATAGAATGGAGTAGAAATGTTTTAAACACTTGAAAATTGTAGCGGGTTAGCTGTCTAAGATAGCAGAACACGAGGCACCCTCCTCTCTCTCCACCGTGCTCTCTTTGATGGGGAATTCCTTACACAAGCACAAAAACAGAACACGGTGAAGTATCTAAATATTTCAGGGCGTTCCATGAATAGATAATTTTTCGTTGAATTGTAATTATTATTAGATTTAATCATGAATACGGTCAAAAGTTGGCTAATGCCCATAACGCCGTATCAGCGTCTTTATATACTTGCGCTGGCACCGTGTCCTGAAGAAAAATCTTACAAAGTTCCCTAACTTTCTTAATAACACATATGGTTTCCGCTCAAATGGAAACGCGAAGCAGTAGTATTCACGAGAACTCGTGCAACGTTAGCAAAATGCAAAAATTGACGATCTGGGGAGAAACCAAAAGGTTAATGTCGTAGTCGGACTGGATAGTATCAGGCAAGCCGACGATTTACTCGATGAAGAAATTATTTTCCAAACGAGTATATACTGCGATGTAACGCAACCCACGGGATCAAGCGAATGTGTTTTTCTATTGAACTGTAAACTGTGGTAAATTAAGCAAAATGGACCTCCGCGTGACAAATGATCTGTAATAAACATTTCCTAAAGTAAATTTGTCCCACAACAAATTTTTCCTATAACAAATTTGGCCTATAGCTAATAGCTCTTTGCTTTCAGGCTGTGAGTCTCATGGATTATTTTCCAGAGACAAAAGCTTACGGGAGGGTTGGTATGGTTCGGAAGGCAGGACTGTTTGGGCTCATCAGCTTTTCCAAGACCATTCTAGATATTTCATGCAGGCTATTATTGGAAATATTTGCCATGATGGCTATCAGTTGTTCCCAGACTGCTTTCAGGTTTGATTTCAAGCACTAGCGGTGGAACTGGGGGGGGGGGGGCAACGGGGCCCGGTGCCGCCCTCCCCTGAAGTCAGAAATTGTAGCACTAATCACATGGCGTTTACTGGCAATAAATGGTTCGAAAAGCTTATGGTGCCCTCTGCCCCCACCCCTCCTTAAATTCGGACGTTCAGGGGTTACTGATTTTAAATCTAGGGTAGATATCAAACTCTCCTGTTTACGATGTCGCATGCAGTTTTTCACTTTGATCTGAGGCATCTAAAAAATTCAAGAACTGTTGTTTTAAGGCCAAGCCTTACATGTGACCTAGTTATCAGGTTCTGAAACATACAAGGGATTTTATTTGACCGACAAAACAAATGTTCCGCGTTTGAAGCATGTACCTTACCCAAATCTGCGTGGTCGGGCAGGTTCGAACATTAGGCATGGTGTGACATTTTTCTAGTAGTGACTGGCTTTTGCTACAATATGTCTGAAATTATCGTGATGGGCCCAGTCGCGGACACAGAGGTTCCAAGTGGACCACAGGGGCCCATTATTACTATTGCTAAGATTAAATGGAAAATAACTAACAAATGTGTATGCTTTTGAAACTATATTTTACATAGTTCATGTTTGTTAATGACTGATCCCTGCATGTGTCTAGTGTGAATATGAAAACAATGAATTAACCTGTTATTGTCAAATAGCAATATGAAATTTTTGAAAATTAGTTGTAAAAGTTGGTAAAATGTCAGCCAAAATGTCTAAAATGTGCTCACATATGTTACGAAAATAGAGTGTTGATTCGACTCAACTCTGAATCACGGCTTGGAGGCTGACTCCGATTCTGACTCGACTCAACTGGTCGAGCAGTTGAGTCGACTCTGGCTCAACCCACATCTGGAAGTGAATCGACTCAACTCTGACTCAGGCGAAATTTGAGTCAACTCTGAGACGACTCTGACTCTGAGTCGCGACTCAACAAGTCTGGTGTCCGCAAGTGAAACTCGCGGACCGGAGCCTGAGGCGGCGCGGCGCAGCCGCAGCCGACGAAGGCGAAGCGTTGCACCGCAGGTTAGGGAGGCGCCTAAACGCAGGTTAGGTGCACCGCAGGCCGGCTCCCTCCACAGAGACAAACAGGTTCTCGCCGTGGGTCATTGAGAATCCTTGCAGCAACGGGCAGGCAAACTTTTATGCTGTTGAGGATAACGATCCACAAACTGCTGAGGTCTTATGCTGCCAGGGCAAGAATAAACATGAGCTAGGGAAACCCTCCAAATCGGGATAAGGTTTGAGCTAAGGGTTTGAGACAGATGGATAGAGTTTGGGTTTCCTTTTTTCATAACAGCCTTTTACAACAGGGGTAGGGGCTCAGTGAAGCGAGCTGGTCGCTAGTTTTATATTCCAGTTCAATAAGCGTTGTCTGTGCTTGGCGCTTCCTTTGTGCCGAATATTTTATACCATCTCTTAGTACACAGATCATGGTTTTAAAAAGGAATGCTGACGAAATGTCGTTGGACTGGTTTTCATGCAATATTTAAGGGATCTTTGATATTTATTTACTTGAAAATACAATCCATATTTACAAATTCTTCATTTTTCAACAGTGAGTTGTTGAACTTCCAGTATGACCTACCCATTTCAATCGATAGGGACGTTCACTGAGACTGTTAGAGAGGGAGAGAGAGAGAGAGACAGAGAGAGAGAGAGAGAGAGAGAGAGAGAGAGAGAGAGAGAGAGAGAGAGAGAGAGAGAGACAGAGAGACAGAGAGAGAGATAGAGAGAGAAAAGAGAGAGAGAGAGAGAGAGAGAAAGAGAAAGAAAGAGAGAGAAAGAGAGAGAGAGAGAGAGAGAAAGATAGAAAGATAGAAAGATAGAGAGATAGAGAAATAGAGAGAGAGAGAGAGAGAGAGAGAGAGAGAGAGAGAGAGCGAGAGCGAGAGCGAGAGCGAGAGCGAGGGCGAGGGCGAGGGCGAGGGCGAGAGCGAGAGCGAGAGCGAGAGCGAGAGAGAGAGAGAGAGAGAGAGAGAGAGAGAGAGAGCGAGAGAGCGAGAGAGAGAGAGTTTATGATCAGAAATATATCCATCTCGAATGTCTGCTTCTGGCCTAATACTAGAATGCATGACACTCTGGCTGATAGAAATAAATCGATCCTGGATTTACCTATACAGGGTGCTTTCGTATACACGTATATTTCTTCTTTTCCTGGTGTAGTTTTCTCCATACATCGATTAGATCATTTGATGCCATGAAACTCTTCAGTAAGTGTTTACACTTATCGTTGTTCAAAACCCTTCGCGCTGCACATTCCCGATCTATTTTGGCGTTCATATAAAGATTGAAATCCCCTCCTAAGATGATAATTGAGTCTGAATATTCGTTAACCTTTGAACAGAACGCTTCAATACATACAGGATTGTCAGTGTTTGGGCCCTAAAAATTTCCCAGAGTGATTCCGTTAAAGAGAAGCTCAAGAGTCAGAAACCTTCCATTATCATCAGCGAATATGTTTTTGACTGTCATTCCGGAGTTGGGTCTAATGAACACGCCAACGCCCCTGCTATGCCTATCGCCATGGGAAAACGAGCCAAGACCACCCCACTCGCTAATAAAGACTTTTTCAGCCGATGGTACTGAATGTGTTTCTTGCAAGAAAACGACATCAAAATCAAGACTTTTAGGCCAAGTGAATATTTTACGTCGCTTAGATAATCCGCCGGCCCTTTGAGTGCGCAGCCCATTTACGTTTTAGGAGGCTAACTTCAGCTTAGACGCACTGCAGAACGATGTCGTTATGTGAAATTTGTAGCGTGTATGTCAGCTCCATAAGTTTCCAAAAATATTGCAGTACAGTGTATGGCAGGAACTTACGTTTTGGTCGTATAGGACATGAATACGCGATGCTCGAGAGGTGCTGTGTGCTCATGTTTAGTGTACAGTCAGTTGCGAAAGTATCGTTCCGCTGCCGACCCACTAGTTTGGAAGTCACTGTACGCTGTAGCGCTGAGCCGGGCGAGTGGGCGGGCATTGGGCGGGGACAGCTGAGGAGGGGTGGAACTCACGCCTCAGACATGTTGTTTGGTCAAGTTGAGGTCAGTTATACATGGGTGCCACAACTGTAGATTCAAACTAAAATGGACGCAGTGTTCGCATCACATGCCACCTGAAATGCTCGCATCACATGCCACCTGACGGGGTTTCTTTATGCCTCTCTTGAGATCTATAGAATTGGGATATTGCCAGGCGTGCACCAAGGATTTTCGTTTGGGGGCCCGGCTGACGAAGCGGGGGGCTGATGGGAGGTGGCATGTTTGACAGGGCGTGCCAGGCTACTGCAGGGGAAAAATTGGCCAGAGAGGGTACTTATCAGGTAAAAAGCAATACATATTTGTCGTATGGTGTAAAACGCAAGTGAAGGGGTCATAAGCGTCGCCACCGCGCAAAAAAGGAGGGGCAGCTAAACTCCAACCTGATGCTGACAAAAAAACTTTCCACGTCGGGACAAAATCTGTCTGAATTTGGGCTCCTCGCTGCCTTCCGCAGTAGCTGGTTATAAGCATTTGCAGTTGTCTCCCATTTTGACTGAGATCAGTAAATTTTTGGCCGAAAAGTCGGGGACCAGGCCCCCTGGCCCCCTTTTCCAACGCTTATGGAAGGTGATACAATTATTATAACCCTGGCCTGTGGTTGAATCACATATTGAGTGAATAATTCACCGGAGGGGCTACACACTGTGAGCAGGGGCGGTAAGGTGAAAGGAGAACTGGAACTAAAAGCCAGATCAAGCCTCATTTCTGCTCTTGATGGGTGACTCCAGCGGTCAGTTATTACCAGAACCCACGTCGAGTGCCACGCCAGACATGGCCGAGGGCCGGCACTTTGGAGTCAAAGCGTTTGGGGGAAGGGGGCCCGGGCCCGCTGGCCCTCTCCTTGGGTGCGCTACTGGGTATTGCAGAGCGTGGCGGATTGAGGGGGTTAATCAAGGGTGACATTGACCTATCCCATTTCCACGATTTTCCCTTATTTTCTTTGCAGACTTTTTTTACGATTCTTAGGTCTGTTGTCCCCCAGACCACCAGTTCAAACTCGCAGGTAATTGTAAATTTCTTTGAATCAAAATCTCCCAACATTCTTGATTTTTTCCAGTTCGGGGATAAACCTAGAAACAGAAATTTAGGGAAAATTGATGCTACCTTGGTATATTGAATAAACTCTATACGAATTCAGACCTAAATATGTATATGCGTAATTACCGAAAGAAAGGCATCATCATCAAACGCATCATTTAAGATGCCTACTTTAATTGGACATCACTGTCAAAGTTTGTCCATGGCGTATAGGGGGCATTCCATGACAGATCGACAAGTCGATAACACCCTCATATCTCAGATTTCGGTGTATGTTTTTGTGAGGGGGGCTATTGATGAAGCTGATGACTATTTTTCTATTCATTTTGCTCCCTGACTTACGGATTGGAAATTTTAGCCTCAAGCATTTTGATCATATTCACTTGTCTTTTTACAGACGAAATTTTACCTGTGTGATTCTAAAAATACCATGAAAACTTGATCTAGGTCTCTTAAGGATAACTTACGAATTTTGGCTCATGAGAAATATAACTCAAAAAAAAATTTTGAATGTTTTATACATTCTTTCTTTTTTTCAAAATCTATGAAAAATTGTTTTCCTATGCCTTATTTTAAACTTTTTGAGGCTCATATTACTCTTTATACTTTTCTCTATAAGATTCAGCAATAAAAAGAATGGAGTCTTCAACCAATCGCGAGTTCTGAGTTCCCAAATGTCCCGATTACCACTTTTGTAAGGTTCGTGCGCCGGCGCGGCCCGCCGTCGTTGCGGCTATCAAACGTCTCTGGTCGCGAAAAATACCTTCCCACAAATCCCACCATTGACACTTGTGTCAACGATGGGATTCGTGGGGCATGAGGGTAAGGATGTATTTAAAACAATAAACTATAACTAATGTCCCATTTCTTAACACCCGCACTGGAGAGGGGTCTGACACTTACGCGCACTGGTGGGCCCCCTGAGCGCTCGGAAATTAAGAGACGTAGAAAAATTCCGGTTGGAGGCTCGGTGGGAGCTATTGAAATCTATACTATGACCGATTTCGATTGACCTAGGTAAGTACCGTCCAGTTCAAACGAGGTCATAAGGGTCATGTATGAGCCGTGCTGGAGATTTTTCTGGAAATGCTGTGATTAAGCGCAAAAAAGTTAAGAATGCACTAAAAACGGACCAAGGTCACAATGAGAACGTTCCAAAAATGTAAACTTAATTTTTGGGGTTAAGTCATTCAAGTTCATTGACCTATAACGTCACAATATTACATATTCCCTATAATTACACCATGGCTAGCACCATAGCAAACGTTGGATGGAAATGAGAATTGACCTTTACCCATGACATTTTACTTTGACCTGTGCCTTGACCTTTACATTGAGTTATCTTAACTTGGACGTCGTAGCATGGTATGCGTCATACTGGGTAACGCCATGCGATCGGAAGCACCGGACCAATGACTTTGAGAATGCTGGTATGGCGTTGAACTATGGGCTTGATCTTCATGTTGGGTAAACTTGACATATAACCTCATTTCATATACCGCTTTAACTTTGCCAGTCGGTCTTTGATGCACGCGAACTGGTACAACCGCGCGATTGCAGCGATCTCAAAATAAAGCGTTTACCTTTGAAAGTCTATAATTACAAAATTGGGGCCGATTTTCAAGATAATTTGACCAATCGACGTGCCATTGGATATTCTCAAAAGTAGCTATTTAGAATTTTTGGCCAAGAAGGGTTCTCCCGCCACCTTGAAAAAGTAGGTGAGGGCTTCCGAGGCTCCCCTCCAGTGTGCTTGTTATCACGCGCTGGTATGAGGTCCCAGGCCACCTTTACTAGCATGGGGGGTACTCATCCCCCTACGATCTTAGCAACCATGCTTGGAAGGGAAAAGGAAAGCAGTGTTCCATTGCTTCCCTCGATCTCTACCAAAAATGCTTATACAACTTTTCGTTCAGGTCATTTTTGTGGTCTCGGAGGCCAAGGTATGTTTCCATAAGAATACAACGGAAACTTAAATCTTGTATCGTAATGGCTAATAAACTATAACAAGAGTAAAGTTATTGCCATCGTTGAAATGTATGTGCAGAAACAAAAACTACTCAAATTAGCTACTGAGCTCAGAAAATGCTTCGATAAGGCAATCACGAGAGAAGGAACATTGAAGATTCACAAGATCGTGCTGGTTAATTCGAAGGCCATTATTGTGCAGGGGTCTAAAAAGTGATCTTGTGGTCGCCGACTAAAATCCAAGCTTCTTCGATGGTCGCAGAACCTAATGCTACATGTATTACAAAATCAGTCTTAAAAGTGGTATAAATATGGCTATAGGAAAGCACTGGCGAGTGCAAGGGGGAAGGTTCCGATAAAATATAGATATAAAAACCTATAAAATATAGATCGGGTTTCTCGATATCGATGACCTAAGCCTCAAGTCATTACATAAGTGATTTCATGAGATTATAATTCAGCATTAAAGTCAAAGTTATGATCTGAAAGCAACAAAATTATACATGCTGGCCCTTAACCCTAGCCCCGGTGACCAGCGTGAATCACCTATGAACCCCCCTCCCCCTGGTGGGAAGGGGTTAAAAATGACACCCTCGATCTCGGAAACAAAGAGAGATAGAAGCGGAAAAGGCGATCGAAAGGTCGTCGGAAATGCAATCGGCGTTACTCCCGGAATTTTTGCGTAAGGTCAATACTGTGGTCACCAGAGGGAAAAAATTCGTAAACGTCAAAATATATCAAATGCAGTACTCTATAAAACCTTGTTTATATCCGTACGCAAAATAGCCGGAACCACTTTCTCAACGCTATTCGACAGAGCCCGACCAGCTCTTTCACTAAGGCAACATCCATTTTCATATCGGGTCAAAGGCTAGGGCGCCACAGGACACCGAATATTGGGGATGCTATCACGTAGCTTCAAGTTATAATAGGAGGAACGCTCGCTTTGGGCGTGATATGTCGGACCTAAAAGCCAATGTTGGATAGTGATCAGTCATTTATACGCACTACGCAGTCATGAATACGTATCGATAGTGCCCACTAAGCTTAGGCTAAGTCTGTTTGGAGGTCAATCGAGGTCAAAGATGATACGCTGCCGGTACACAAGGGCAATTAAATGGGCGCCGAAAGCGGTGGGATGGGGTATCTACGCATCCCCCTGTTGGCCAACCAGGGGGACGTCTCCCCAAAATTTTCGGTTCATCGTCATTAATGCTGTCAGGTACCAAATATGCTCACAATTCCCCTGCCCCGGTCAGCACCAGCCCGGGTCCGTTCCCCTGTAAAAATTCCGTGGCAGCGCCCCTGGGCATTAACGTTTTCGCCCATCACTTCTATACCAAGCAAGATACAACCATGATTTATGCAACATTGTTCTCTCATCAATAATTGTTTTATTTTGTGTCCATCCATGTGAAAAATTGTTAGGCCTTATCTTAGAGACAAATAAAAGGGTTTGCAGCATTTTAAAAAAGAGCCTCAGAACCAGTTCCGATGTTTCATTTAACACGCGCATTGACGGGGGCGGGTACCCGCCCCCCTCGGGTTTTTCGGAGATAGTAGAAAAACGGCGGCGCTACGCGCCGCCGTACTTGGTATACCTTTTCCCTCATCATTTCTACAACTTCTGTGAAAATTTTAAGGTTAGGTCATCTCAGGTCAGGTCACCAGTACAGGTCAAGTGACCCGACCTCAAAAAAAGTTTAAGATAGCATAAGTCGGAGCAGGGTGAACTTATCCGATTGAAACTCATATCACATAATGGCCCCACCGAGTTCTCTAAAATTTGTTCCGGTATTTTTGATATCGATGACCTAAGGTCAGGTACGACGCATGACCTCTCCATTGGAAATACATGGGAAAAATGTTTTTTACGGAATAACTCAGTAACGAATGGTGATAGAGCATTTATTTTAGCTGCATTAGACTCGCCTGGGCTTTGCGGTTCTAATGATATGCATTTTATATAATTTGACCCTGACCTGACCTCAGGTCAGGTCAAATCTTTGATTTGACCTAGCAAGGTCAAATTATATATCATTCGATTCGGCTTGCTAAGAGAATTCATATAGTTCAAGTCGTTTTGCTCTATCTTTACTTGTTCAGATTTAATGGCCGAAAAACTTAATTTTACATGTTATCCCTATGACGGGCATGTTTTGACCTCTCGTGACCTTAAATGTGACCTCACAAAAAATGGTTCAAATATTTTCGATGGAGAAGTGGATGGGCAGCCCAACGCCGTTTACCGTTTTTCGCTACCTACCGTGGTTCTCGAGATCTTAGGGGGGGGCGGGTACCCGCCCCCCCGTCAATGCGAAGGTGGCTCAGACCCCCGTCAATGCGCGTGTTAACTAGAGAAAACACATTTTTCATGTACATACATGCGTCGTGAAATACTTGTGATTCTTCACCTTGAGGCGCCACAAATCAGATAAATTCCTGTAACATTTCAAATAAATAATTCAAACATTATTCATTGGCAACATTTCCTCACAGAAGTGCAGTGGAAAATATCAACCATTGCTAAGATGAGGCCCAATTTTCGCTCCATTGTTGAACATGGTTCTACTCAAAGCAATAGCCATGCTGTCTCTTGGGAATAGCCTTATTTTCTTTGCATGACATCATTCCCATGATAACTAGTTCCAAAGCTCTTAATTGATGCATTTTAGCATCAATAATCAGGACTGAAAATTTTCCAGAATAGTTGCTGATGACCCATTTGGACCAGGATTGGGTACTGAGAAGATTACATTTAAGTAACCTGTTAACAGTTTACATTTAAGCAACCTGTTCTTTTGTGGTGGACACAATCTCTCTGTGATATTTCTGCTGTACCTCTGTGGCAGTGCTTCCATATTCCATTCATACTAGAGAAAACAAAAAGAGTCACCTTTCTTGTGTCAAAAAAATACAAGATATTATCAGAAACTTGGATGCAAATAATCAGTCAGTTAAAAAACATACACACACACCCTGATCACCCAGTGTGCATCCATCTGTGCAAAAGACACAGCTTATTCTATGTTTGGCAGACTTGGATTGGACCCAGTGTGCCATTCCCAATTATGGGAATGCTTGAGACCATTTTCCAGAACAATATTTTGGGCCATGAAACAAATTTTTGGTCTTTCTACCCGGCTTATTTCTGTTCTTAAAATTTTAGAGGGCATTTAACTTTGAAGCAGAAACAGGAAATCATACTTTATACCCCGCTTCAAATATTGAAGCTCAACATGTTTATTATGATCATTCACATGTCTTGGTGCATCTGTGTAAATAAAGCACTAGTCATATACAAAATCAATTAATAGATACCTAGTGAAACAATAAAAGTTTTTAAATATTTGATTCATATTGCCACTTGAGATAATAATATATACAGACCAAGACATATGGCCATACAGAACATGATGCGAGCCAACCTAGCACAACAAAACCTGTTTTCAGCACCTTTAATGCCATTTTTCACAACTTCTAAACTTCAAAGCTCCATCTGTAGCCCCATCATTTGTATTCTAGTGGTGGGGGCAGTAGCAAGGTATTTTCTGCCTCACAGACCTGGTTTAATCAGTTTTGGGGTACCCTTTTCCTCAGGCCGCCCTCAATCCTTTCAAACTTAAGGGGTCCTGAACATGAGTTCAGGGATCCCTTGGACCTGTCACTGCTGTGGCACCCCAAATGAAAGCTCAAGTTATTTTCTGTGCCTACTAAGAGTGTCCTTCAAATTTTCCTATTTCTCATTTCAGGGACTTTAAAATCGTTAAATAACAGGCCTACTTGGTCACCCAGTTATATGTCCAGCTATAAGGCAAGAATATGGTGGTATCAAAAAGAGTATACTTGTTATGGATAGTCTCATAATTAGGCACCCCAAAATCATTTAGGAAATCCACGCCCTTGGGAATATATGACTATAGAACAATGTTTACGATGACATTTTAGCGTGATTGTGGATGGAATGAGTTTAAACATGCACCACTGGTATTCAAGTTTTTTTCCTTCTGAGATTTTCGCAGTAAGTAAAACAAGGAAACATCATAACAAGTAGACTCCAAAACCCACCTAGATTGCACGGACCGTCAATGATAAACGCATATCTTGATTTGACCCCTTGGATTTAACAAATAGAACACCAGTCGTCAAAGACGGCGTCCGCTGCTTTCAACAACAATAATACAAAAATATTAGCGGCAGCCCGCGCCGCGCTCATTCTGAAGGCCGCAGACACCGAAAATGTACCAGGGCGACCACCGGCGACCAGGCGACCACGCAAGTCGGCGGTTTCGGCCGACTTGGTCGCCCATTGGTCGCCTATTGAAAAAAATGAAAATCACCGACTTGGTACCGACTCGTGACAGATTCTAGTACATTATAGTTTGAACTTAAAAATAGTACATAAATACGGTACAGGGAGATGGCATCATCTAAGGTACCAGGTGATTTCAGTCGTTTTTCATAAAATTGGAACCAAAAATTGTAATAAGAAGAAACATTACTAGCATAGACTAGCAGCAACTAAGGGCGGTGATGATACCAGATGTAATCGGCCAAAGATGCCCCGTTGTAGCCAAGCTGTCTTTCAAAAACGCCAAACAAGCCGGGAAACGAAGGTTAACTTGGCTCTTTGTCGAAGTAGATTCTGCCCATTCTTGGCCAAAGGAACTGGCAGACTTCATCCGATAGATTTTGAGGGCACTGTATGTATTACGATGATGGGTGGAGACAGTGAGCATATTTAGAAGCAGGAGCGGATGGTGGAAGCTAAAATCATGGGAAAACAGATGGAATCAGAGTTTGAGACAGTTGCTGGGTCGCCAACCAAAAGATGATAGGGTCGCCGACGGCGTAGGTAGATCGGCAAGTTTTTAGACCCCTGTTATTGTGCATGAGCTCTCGAACGACTAGGGACAGAAGGTTCAAGTTTCACATTTAACACGCGCACTGGAGGGGGGCCTCGGAGGCCCCCCACCTGTATTTCCAAGGTGGCCGGAGAACCGCTTGTAGCCGAAAAACGAAACTTGGCCACATTTAACAGAATTTAATAGCGCGTCGATTGGTGAAGACTTTTTGAAAATCGGCCGAAATTTTTTGACTTATAGGCTTTCAAAGTCAGACCTGCATTTTGAGATCGCCGCAAACGCGCGGTTGGACCAGTTAGCTTGCCTTGAAGACCGAGTGGTGACGTCATAACGTCATATAAGCGGGACTATATGTCAAGGTCACTTCACATGAAAGTCAAGGTCAAGGTCAAAGGTCACAGGTCAAGGTCATATCTGCACTTTCAATGTCACTGACCACTGTGCATCCGGTCAAATGACGTTACCCCGTCTGACATATATTATGCTATGACGTCATCGTTAGGGTACCCCAATACAAAGGTCAAGGTCAAAGGTCAAGGTCAAAGGTCATTGGGAAAGGTCAATCCTCATTTCCCGCCAAACAGTGGCTACAGTGTTAGTCAAAGTGTAAATAATAAGTAGTATACCATATGGTGACCTTAAAGGTCAATGACCTTGAATGACCTTTACCCAAAAGTTGTGGGGAGCCTCTTTGAGACCTCTTCTCTATGAACCTTGTACGTCTTTAGCTTATTCCCGCCATTTTCCTGCATAATCACAGCATTTACCAATCGATCCCAGCATGGCCAAAATTTGACCTTTACGACCTCGTTTGACCTTGAAGATATTCACCTAGGTCTATGAAAACTGGTCATCATGTAGATCACTATAGCCCCCCACCCACCTACCAAGTGGCGTTTTTCTAACCCTCTTAGTTTCCGAGATCTTAGGGGGGCCTACCAGGCCCCCCTCCAGTGCGCGTTAGTGCCAGACCCCCCTCCAGTGCGGGTGTTAATATGTGAACTTCATTTGCGCCACGGGATGGAGTCGTTCTTCCGATCCGTTGGTCAGATCTTAACCCTCGCCCGGTGGGGGCATTTGAAAACCCCGTCGGTTTTTTTCCGGCGGCAAGAAAAACGGCAGCGCCAAGCGCCGCCGTACTAGGTACAGCTTATCCTTGATCAAGTCCGCAACTTCCCGCAAAATTTTAAGGTTAAGTCATCTCAAGTAAGGTCACTAGTGCAGGTCAAGTGACCTCATCTCAAAAATGTTTAAGGTGGCATAAGTAAGAAATGGGGAATCCATCGAATTGAAACTTATACCACATAATGGGCCCACCAAGCGCTAAAAAATATATTCCGGGGTTTTAATATCGATGTCCTAAGGTCAAGTACAGACCATGACCTCTCGATTGGAAATGCATGGAATAAAAGATATTGGGTTGTATTTGTGTAGATACAACTGAGAATACCTTCATATTCTCAAAATCGTAGTATCCTGTGCCCTTTCCAGGTTCATTTTGTAATTTTTGACCCGTGACCTCTGAGAGGTCATCTGGGGGTATTTAAGCAGTTTTCAGACTTAGGTCAATAACTTTGCATGAAATGATGAAACAGCTTTTATTTTGATGTCATTGCGTTCAGGTTGCTATTGCAAGTCGATTGATATGCATATCGACTATGCTAGGTTAAGTGACCTTGACCTGACCTGGGGTCAGGTCTTTTTTGTGTTTTGACCTAGTATGGTCATAATCTACATCATTAGATTCGCCGTGACGAGAGAAAGCAAATGGTGCCCAAAAAATGGTTCTAACTCAGCTCTCAGACGCTAGAGCACAACAACTTTACCCAAAATGCCACTTTCTTTGACCTGTCATGACATGACCTCAATATTGAACTCAGCCAAAAAGTGACTAAGATAGTTTCGTCATGAATTTGTATGAGCTATCCAGCAGCATTCGCGTTTTTTCGCTATCCCGCATAGGGGCCAAGTTAGAAGGGGTTGTTCAAACACCCCACCTACCGGGGCGAGGGTTGATAACAATATGACATATTTATGTCAAAAGGTACTCCTTGTGTTTCAGTGTTAGTTACGTGTACTAAAAAACACGGTTGTCATCACAACTAACTGTATGCAGCTAATGACATCATGATTGACTTTCCAGTGGTTTCAAAGACCATTCAGAAGAACACGTTCTAACGTGTAATTCTGAACGAAAATAAAGTAAAGGACTTCGCTCCGCAGCCGCAACTAACGCCGTTCGGTCCCTGTAGGTTCACATATGATATGGTAATAGCAGACTAATGGTACCAAGCGGAATGGGTCTGTAATTTTTAAGCCAGAGGGAGAACGATTTTTTTAATGGGCTGGATGGTGGCTTGTTTTCACAATTATGGACATTTCTCCTCATTAAGGGATTTGTTGGAAAGAGTGGTACGTGGTTTGTAGATCAGTATCGCCGTTAGCTTCAAAATACGAGGGGAATTCCGTCGGGACCTAAGGGATTTATTGAAATTGAGTGAGTTTAGTTGGTTCAACACTTCTCGCTGGGTGATAACGATGTTGTTTAAAGGAGGGCTGATTTCTCTGTTTGTGTCCATGTGAGGCTGGGATTGATCATCGATGTGTCGCCTGAATAACGAAGCGCAATATTTATTCTATATTTAATATAATATGATATTATATAATATGATTTAATATAATATGATTTAATATAATATGATATAATATTCTAATATTACCTATCTATTGTGATATTGAGATGGATTTTGCTTGAACTGGACATGCGTCGCTAATTTTTTTTGCACCGTCCATCTTTCCCAGCCTTCCCCCTGTCACTCTTCTTAGCCAATTTGAATTGCGATTATATTTGTGAATGCTTCTTAAAACCTCCGATGTCACCCATCGGTTTCTCCCGCTGTTAATTTTTAATTGCCTTTTCATCTATCACCACTGATCACCACGCTTATCGATCTCTATCCGTCTGTATTAATCCCGACCTCTTCTGTATGGACGCAACAAACCCAGTAGCATGCACCTGCCCGAGTTAGTCAAGGGCACGCTCAGTAACAGGGGCGTAGGAACGGTTTGAAAAGTGGGCGGGCCAACCTTAGAGGGGGCCCACCTCAAGGGGCCCCAGTCCACGGGGGCCTATAATTTTAAAAATTTTAGATAGCTCGTTTAGTGTAATAAGGCATGCATGCACACAAGGATGTCAATGTATGGAAAATTGAGAAATTAAATTTTTTCCCTATGATTTCGAGTTGTACCTATTATGATGTAATAAATAATAGTAAAACGCCAAAAAACAATTTTTGTTCTTTTACCTAGACCCTTTTCAAATACGAAATACATTTTTAAGCTTTTTGTGAGGATTTCAATCATTTTTACCACGAGCGCGTTTTTATATTTACAGATGTTTAGGCCCTTTTCATTACATTTACAAAATTAAGAACTGTTTAGAAAACTACAGACAATGCTTTGATATCAAATAGCCTCACTTCGCTATGCCTAATCAACTTGTATTTGCTTATTTAATGACGAAAATGGGAACATTTATGTAGGTTATTACTGATCTATTCTTTCCATCATTAGAGATTGATTTAGGTAAAGGCTGATCACAATAAATACGCCTAGCTATATTTCGATGGCTAAAATGCAGAGTTCCAGCATGACTGCAAGTGCAATGTTGGTACTTGATGGCCAGCTTTGTAATGCCGAGGAGGTGTGGGCATGGTGTTATAGTGGTTCGCAACCCTGCTTTCCACGCGACCAACTCGGGTTTAACACGCGCATTGACGGGGGTCTGAGCCACCTTCGCATTGACGGGGGGCGGGTACCCGCCCCCTAAGATCTCGAGAACCACGGTAGGTAGCGAAAAACGGTAAACGGCGTTGGGCTGCCCATCTACTTCTCCATCGAAAACATTTGAACCATTTTTTTGTCAGGTCACATTTAAGGTCACGAGAGGTCAAAACATGCCCGTCATAGGGATAACATGTAAATTCAGTTTTTCGGCCATTACATCTGAACAAGTAAAGATAAAGCAAAATGACTTAAACTATATGAATCCTCTTAGCAAGCCGAATCGAATGATATGTAATTTGACCTTGCTAGGTCAAATCAAGGATTTGACCTGACCTGAGGTCAGGTCAGGGTCAAATTATATAAAATGCATATCATTAGAACCGCAAAGCTCAGGCGAGTCTAATGCAGCTAAAATAAATACTCTATCACCATCCGTTACTGAGTTATTCCGTAAAAACCATTTCTCCCATGTATTTCCAATGAAGAGGTCATGCCTCGTACCTGACCTTAGGTCATCGATATCAAAAATACCGGAACACATTTTAGAGAACTCGGTGGGGCCATTATGTGATATGAGTTTCAATCGGATAAATTCACCCTGCTCCGACTTATGCTATCTTAAACTTTTTTTGAGGTCGGGTCACTTGACATGTACTGGTGACCTGACCTGAGATGACCTAACCTTAAAATTTTCACAGAAGTTGTAAAAATGATGAGGGAAAAGGTATACCAAGTACGGCGGCGCTACGCGCCGCCATTTTTCTGCTGTCTTCGAAAAACCCGAGGGGGGCGGGTACCCACCCCCGTCAATGCGCGTGTTAAGGCACGGCAGATTCCTTGTGCAAGGAGCAATTTGACTCCAAAGAAACCCCTCCAACAGGGAAATAGTTGGCGACGCCATATAACCCTGGCATCGAAAGACGTCGCGCCTTTCGATGGCTCAGGGACGACTGTTGCTCGGCATTTAGTGCAGGGTCCGTGTCCGATTCATATTTTGTGTTGGGATTGATATGGTATGGAGTTTGATTGGGCCCAGTTCTCGGGACTCATTTGGAAACACTCGGGTAGTAGGTTCCTTGGCTTTGCTACGAAGCGCTCCTCCTCCAGGGGCTTGCAGGCAGTGTACTACCGAACTTGAACGTTCCCAGACAAGCTATCGGGGCCGTTTGGGTTTCTTGTTCTATATTACAGTTGCTGATATTTGTATATTCGTTGCGGGGGCCCACCTCAAAAGGGGGGCAGTATCCCCCTCACCCCGGTTCCTATGCCTATGCCGCCCAGGGGCCGCCAAATTATCTCGGAGGGCCCCAAAGTCCAGACCATGGCTCAGGAAACCAGATCAGTCAGCTCAAGGGCCCAGACCAGTGCATTAGCTTTGGGACCAGCTTATCAAGGGACCCTACATAAGCACAGCACCCATAGAAGCTCATCACAGGGGAGCTCCAGATTCGCACAGGGTGCCAGATTAGCTTAGGGGCCCGGTTCAGCTCGGAGGTCCCCAGGTCGACTTATGTAGGGTCTCAAAACAGCTCAAGGGACTTCAAGCTCACGGATCCCAGCTTAGCTCAATGATGCTAGAACAGTTCAGAGGCCCCAGACCAGCTCAGGGCTCTTGTTCAGTACAGGCCAGCTCAGCTCAGGGGCCCAGATCGGCTGATATAGCGTCTCCTCTCACACCAGCTCAGGGGCTCCATTCAAGCTCACGGCCCCAGCTTAGCCCAGGGACCCTAGAAGAGTTCAGGGCCCCCATACCAGATTAAAGGCCCCAGTTAAGCACAGCTGTACCCAGATTAGCTCAGGGCCCCAGCTAGGCTTAGGGGGTCCCAGGGTGGCTGATGTAGAGTCTCAGAACACAGTGGCGTAGCCAGGATTTGGCCAAGGAGGGGTCCGACTACCGTCAGGGGCCCCAGGCCGGGGTTCCCTTAGCAACCGGGCCCATCTCCTATATCTTTTGTATAGTATTTTAACATTATAACATTCACACGAAGGAAATTTTGTTATGGCTTTTTAAGCATTCATTCTTATTTTGTTTATAGCTTGGTTTTTCAATCCGACCAAGTGTTGGTAAACTAAGGTCACCAAATATTAAGGATGGCCCATAACTTATATGGTAGCGTGGCTATAATAACAGCTTTGAGCCATATTTCGGGAAGTTCAATGTTGATGCGCGCATGATGTTAAGCCTGAGTCTACCTCAATTCACTCGGGTAATCAGACATGAAGTTATTGGAGGTCAGTCGTTTTGAGTACGAAGAAATGATCTACGGTAAATGATTCGCAATTATTTCCCGGTGTCGAATCCATGAACTCTTTAATCAGGAAATTTCCAAAGAAACGAAAAAAAACGAATAAAGATACAAGGGATATGGGAGTGTGTACTGAACGTTACATAACCTCTATTCCGTCGACAGATCCTGTTGAGATCCACTTACTTTCTTACCCTTGCTATCTTGTAAACGAGCAAATTACCAAGACAAAGGGCGCCCAAGATATCTATCGCTTTGGCTCACTCTGTTATTGTTATTTTCAACCTTGCATACCTATTTTTCTGTTTGGGATTATGCTCATTAATTTCTGTCATTACCCTAGTTTGTCTGGTTTCCTACGAAAATATTGGAAAGTTGTTTATTTCAGAATATTTAGGAATGTATTTATTGGTGTTAAGCTACTCGATTAAAAATTGACTAGCCCTGTTTGATTTGCTCTTATGATAAAATTATATTAATTTTTGCCTTTCCTTTGATAATGGTGCCTAATCGACATGTTTCAATTTGTCCTTTTTTAGTACGCAATAGGGGTAGGTACATTTTTTCCGAGGCATATGATTTTGAAAATTTTTATTTGAGATCTGGAGCCACCTAACACCAACACTTGGCGGCACTCACAAATATAATTTTCGGCCGCCCTCCCGATTACATCTCAAGGGGTCTCTGAGAGTGATTCACGGCGCCTGTTGATCAAAACTGGGGGCCCCTGAGAATCTCTCGGGGCTCCTGAGATTAGTTATCGGCAGCACCTCTGAGACTAATTATAGGGCCCCCAGATTTGCTCTGGAGGGGGAGGGGCTGAGACTGACTATCGTGACCATCCAGATTAGCTATTGGGGTCCCCTGAGGCTGTCTTTGGGGTGGGGGAGGGGGGCTGGGAATGACTTCCGACAGCCCGCTGAGACTTACTCTAGGGCACCCCTGAGACAAACACCCGGGGGGGGGGTGGAATCACCTCTGAGACTGTGTCTTTGGCGTTCCTGAGACTGACTCTCGGAGGCTCCAGATTAGCTCTCGCGGGCCTAAGGCTAACTCCGGGCCCATGAAACCAAAAATCGGGAGCACCTCTGGAAATTACTCTCAGAACCCTGAGATTAACTCTCGGATGTCTCTGAGACTGACAACCGGGAGCCCTCTGAGACTAACTTTTGGGTGCTCCCTGAGATTGACTCTTGGGGCCGCTTATACCAAAACTCGGGGGGGGCACAGCCTGAGGCTAAATCTCGAGGGCTCCCAAAATTACCCCCTCTGGGGCCCCCTGAAACCAGCACTCTGCAGATCAAATTGGACTAACTCTCGGACCCCCGGATTAACTCGGAGCCACCTGAAACTAAATATTGACTCCTGAGAGAGAAACCCGTGAGACTATGAGGGCCCCCTGAGACCGACTCTTGGGGTGCTCTGAGACTCACTCTTGTGGTTCTTTGAGACAGACTCTCAGGGGGACCCCGAGACCGAATCTCGGGGTCCCCTAAGACAGACTCTTGCGGTCCCCTTGACCGACTCTTGGGGTTCTCTGAGACTGACTCTCAGGGGCCCCTGAAATAGACTGTTGCAGGGCCCTGAGAACCACTCTCTGGGGGGGCCCTGAGACAAGCTCGGCCCCCCCCTCCTCTGATACAGACTCCCGGGGCCCCTGATACCGACTTTTGGGGCCCCTGATACCAACCCTCAGGGGCCCCCGAAATCTACTTTCGGGGGGCCTTGAGACCGACTCTCAGGGCGGGGGCCGTGAGGCCGACTCGGGACGCCCTGAGAACGGATCTTCAGGGGCCCCTGAGACTAACTCTGGGGGCCACGTGATCAGAGAATCCTTTGCAGTGGTTCAGATTGGCCCAAGGGGTGGGGGTCTGCGGACGCCTAGGGTCCCCTTGGCTACACCACTGCATCCACACTTTCGGGGGCCCTCCGAAATCACCATTTGGAGGCCCCTAAAATAATTGCTCCCCTAAACCAATACTCCGGAGCCCCTTGATACTGATGCCCGGGGGTCCTAAGAACAAGCTCGGGGTCCCACTTAGATCAGGCTCAGGGGCACCCTTAGACCCATGCTCGCGCTTTTCTCAGGAGTAACTCGACACCGATGTTCCGGGGCCCTCAAGATCAATATTTCGAGCCCCCCCCCGAGACTAATGCTTGGTACTCTGGAGCCCCTCGATGCCGATGCTCAGGGGTCCTGAACCCAGGTCTGGGGGCCCCTGGGACCAAACTCTGGGTCTCATGAGGCCAATGCTCGTGCTTCACTCATGAGTCCCTCGATATCAATAGTCGGGGGCACCCCGAGGGGATCCTGAACCCCTGAGACCAAGCTCAGGGCCCCCTGAGACCAAGCTCGAGGGGACCCTGAGACCAAGCTCGGATGCTCCCTGAGACCAAGCTCGAGGGCCCCCTGACACCAAGCTCGGGGGTTCCTTGAGACCAAGCTCGAGACCCGGTGAGACCAAGATCGAAAGGCCCGTGAGACCAAACATCGAAAGGCCCATGAGACCAAGCTTGCCCTCCTGAGACCAAGCTCGGGGGCCCGGAGACCAAAATCGAAAGGCCCGTGAGACCGAGCTCGGGGAGGAGGGGCCCTGAGACCAAGCTCGGGGGCCCTGAGGCCAAGCTCGGGATCCCCTGAGACTGAGCGCAGGGGTCCCCCAAGATCAATATTCGGTACTCTGGAGCCCTCGATACCGATTATCGGGGGCCTCCTGATACCAAGCTCGGGAGGCCCCCCCCCACCGAGACCAAGCTCAGGGGCCCCCGAGATCAATTTTTGTGTTTTTAGTGCATAAGGTCGGCCCAAGGGGGTCCGCGGACCCCAGGGACCCCCTCCCCTGGCTACAGCACTGTCAGAACATCTCAAGGGACCCATTCAAGCTCACGGCCGCCAGGTCAGTGGCTGTAAAGCCTTATAGGGGTCCCAGACCATCTCAGGGACCCTCAGTTCAACACAGAGGCCCATATTAGCTCTGATGACCAGATAAGCTTAAGGGCCTGGATCATCCAGGGGCCCCTTGCCGGCATATTTGGGGTTTCAGAACAGTCCAGGGTTTCAATTAAAGCTTATAACCCAATTTCAAAGCAGAGGCCCTATTCCTGTGAAGGGGCCTCAGACAGGTTAAGGGTCTTCTGTGCATCACAGGGGATCCAGATTAGCTCAAAGGACAATATTAACTTTACGGTCCCAGCTCAGCTCAGGGGCCCCCCAGGTCGGTGGATATAGGTTTTGGCCAACTCACGGGGCCCTGTTCAAGGTTACGGCTCCTAGCTCAGTTTAGGCATCCTAGAACAGTTCATGCTGCCCAAACCATCTCCGGGGCGCTCAGTTCAGCTCAAAGAGCCCAGATTAGCTCGTATGGTATCAGAGGCCAGTTCAGGGGGTCCCGAGAAGCTCAGGGGGCCTTAAAATCAACTCATATGACCTCAACTTAGTTTAGGGGCACAGGTAAGTTTAACGGGGTTCCGGGGCAAGCTATCGGGCCAGTTTGAGTTTCTCGCTTGATATTACAGTTGTTAATATTCTTACCTCCGTTGCCGGGGGCCCATCACAGAAAAGTGGGGGGGGGGCTAGTGGCCCCCTGGCTCCCCGGTTCATACGCCTATGCTCAGTACGGCTCCTCTCGCAGGCAAACCACAGCACAAATGGGCAGCAGTTTGAAAGACAATACAGCACGCCCCGTGTTGAGGAATTAACGTGCCTTACATTCGCGCGTCCCCAGCTATACAATGGTACAGTAATTGTGCAATTGGCTCTCCGATCACCCCTAAATGGCGCGCTTCCTAGCACCTGCTACCTCTTCGCCGGGTCACAAGATCACATTCTCCGCAATCCGATGCCGGCTCAGCTTGCGCCGGCACCACCCGCTCAGGTCACGCGACAGCGAGGGTCGTCTCCGCAGACCATTCAGCTCCGTGTTCAGGTCACGTGACAGTGAGGGTCGTCTCCGCAGACCACTCAGCTCCGTGGCAGCAGGGGCGGCAGCATACAGAGACAACGGTAGGAAAACATACAAGATAAAAGTATGAAAGACAGGTCCCCCAGTTAGATATAACGCGGCACATACGCTAATGATGACGATGGCGGAAAGGCCAGGCCTTCCGCTGATCTTAGCCTGGACGCGGTGCTGCATATGGCGCCGGGGTGACTTAATGCTCGCCCGAAATACGGCCCTTGAATGTGCAAAATGGAGCTCGGATAATTTTGAACAAAGGTTTCACAAACGTGCTAAGTTTGGCATCAAATCTTTTAAAGTCGCGCATCCCTAAACGTATGCAAAGGCGCTATCACAATGCAATAGGGTCTCAACTATCGCCCCTGAACGATGCGCTGCGTGACATCTGCTACCCCTTCGCTGGGTCACAAGGTTACATTGCCCGCATTCCGATGTCAGCCCAGCTCCACCCCCTCAGGTCACGTAACGGCGAGGGTCGTCTCCGACATGACAATGTGTGGAAAGCTAAACATGTTTGCTCCGAGAAGCATTATTTGATAGGTTGGCATCAGTATTCAGTTTTGGAAAAAACTGCCAAGCTATGCACAGCCAACCCGGCTTCGAACCAGCATGCTCTGTAAGAGAGCGTAACACCCTACCCACTACACCACGGCTCCGCACGCTGCCGCCACCCCACTAGTCCGGACAGGCGACCCGTTTGGAGGTCACGTGACTCTGCCGCCAGTACCTCCGACTGATCGAGGACACTCGCGGTGACGGAATCTGGCGTTGAACGCTGGAGTGGGCCAGAAAGTAATTTCAAGAGAAGCGCTGGCATCCCAAAATATTATTGAAATCGATGTTTCAGAACATTTAAGATACAACAATCCGCTGTAACCACTGTGACGTCCCTATCATAGGTAAGATGGTGCTGCAAAGTGTCAAGAGACCGATCATGTTGAGGGGCTGGCTCATCAGTCATTAATTAGTTTGAGTTCTGCATCCCTTGCACCTCATGGGTGAATTCAGGGAAGGCAAGTGAGGGCACTTGCTCCCTTCCCTAGATTGAGCCTCGACGCCCCTTAATGGTCGCGGCTTCTCCTAAAATGTCAGTGGCGCCATGATAAACTTTCGTTTGCCACCCGTTTACTCTTTCCGTCAGGATGCAAATGAGCACCCCACGATAGGTTTTGGTTTATCATCCCTCCCCCTTCTGGCTCAGATGGCGACCCGCTTTCAATCATGCGTCGTCCCATAAAAAAATCCTGTATTTGCCCATTCTGCAACCCGGACAACCATTTTATCCCCACTCCTGCCAACTTTCTGGCAATAATGTGACCTCTGCTCCCCCTCCACCTCCTGGCAGTAATACTACCCTAAAACACACGGTCCTGCCTCCAATGGTATTTGGGGTTCAGCTCTCAATAGTGGGGAGGGATACTTAGTGGCCCACCGCAGCGGAACCGAGAAATTACCATTATGGTGCTTCGCCTCTCTGTCGGGGAGGCTCAAATACAGGAGTTTCCACTACTGAAAGTGAAAGCATTGGGTCACCCCACCCTCCCCGGCTGACCCCAGCCTCATCGGTCCGACCCGCTAACCGCTGGGGAGGTCGACCAGCCGAACAGGCCACGCCCTCAGACATGTGGTTCCCAAACTTCATGTTTCCGCCTGGTCGGACACCCCTGGAACGGAACGATACTTTCGCAACAGACTGTACACGTCGGTGCTAGTTGTCAAAAGCAGTAATACAAAAATTGTGAAGCAAACGGAAAAAAGTTTCACCAAAATCGATCCTAACTAACAAAGACGCGGAGACCTACCTGGGAGCGAGAAACGCATGTAGGCCATAATCAATAAAGTTAAACGAAATATTTTTGCACTAACATTGATGTCGGTGGTGTGCAAGCAACATACATACAACTGCGATACTCTTGAAAAAATCTCAGACTGGACGATTATAGGCGGCACCAGTTATTATTATACGAGAATAAGTGAGTGTAACGCCGGATGTAAACATACCTGTCGTGTCGAAAACCTCATCCGCTGTCGGGCCGGTAGATGTCGCTCTGTGCGGAATCAGCCGTCCGTCCGGCGACGCACAGTCACTGTGGCGGCTTTAAATCGCCCCAGCATCCACGCAGGGCGAGGAAACCGATTCAGAGGAGGTGCAACCACGCTCATCGTCTTACCGCAATACCACACAGTGCCCACTACCCTCGGTCGTCGCCAGACCACTCCCCAGCACAGACCCCCGAGCTTCCATAGCTGTCGTCGCATCACTGCGACCACTCCCTCCCGGATCGCCGGCCGACGCCGGGTCACGGCCGCTCGAAATAGTGCCTCTCGTCTCACACTGCACCTGTAGACTAGCGTCCGGAACGCGCCGACCTAAGGATGTTCCTCCCAGCTCCGGCGCGCAAGCCGGATCAGCAGCCGCCTCATGAGTTGACGACGATGATGAACGGTGCTGTGGAAGGCTCCTCCAGCCTTCGTACACCAGCCGCCCCCGGTACAGCGCAGCGGGCAGCTGACCGGGGAGCGGAGCGCGACTCCGTCTGCGCGGCGGTGAACGTCAGCGGCCGCTGCCGCACAGTGATGCAGGAGGCCTGAAAAACGGGACGAAATTCATAGCTCAATAACTAATAATGCTAGAACAAGGATTTTGGTCCAAAATGAAGCTCTTCATCAGGTGGCTCAAGCAAGCACACCAAATTTTGGTTTTCCTCTTAACCCTCCATTTACCAGGGGGTCGATTCTACCCCTCTTTATTTTTTTGCGATGGGAGGAAAACGGCTCGGCTTACCGCAATGCCGCCTGGCAAGTGTAAGCCAAAATCAATTTGATACATCTTGACGAAATTTCAATCCAACGTCAGGTCAGGTCACCGAGTCATGATGTCGTTTCTAAACCGATGTAAGGCAATGCTGATTCTCAAAACAAGGTTGACAAAAGCCGAGAGTAACTCGGCTTCTGGAAGAGTTAGATCAAGTTTCTATGCATCGTTCGAAAGCTCTTGTAAAGGAAAATATAGAGGGTGACATCAATTTAGAGGTCAGGTCCATAACAAAGCCACCAAAGCACCCCCTTGGCCACCCATTGGGTGCGCTACTTCATGCAGAGGCTATCGAGGGGTTTTAATGGTTCTGACAGTGACTGTAGCTTTACAAAATAATTACATAGTCGCAAATCTGACCATGCGATAAGCTGAATAAAGGTAATAGTAAGGAAAACGATTCATATGATTGATAATTTTATATAATGATTTGACTTCTCCAGTTGTTAGCCGGCAAACATTGGAAGTGAAAAATACATTCTCACCTCGTATTATTCATTAGTATTGGGAACACATTTAGGGGAGCGTCGGGTATCAAAACATCAAAAGATAGCCAATGTTAAACTTAAACAGCCAGCAAACGCAACAAAATGCGCGACAAGCGACTTTCTTCGAAAACCAAGAGAGGCAGTATGTACATACATACATGACAGTCAGTTTTAGCAGGGGGCGGAAGCCAAAGATTAACTAGTTTCATTTCCGGGTAGTGTCGACTTCGACAGCAGTGAATGACGATACCCGACACTGAAACAAATCAAACATTTGTGCATCGAGGAGCTCTCTTGGAAGTTGTAGACTATGTGTTGACATGAAATTCAAATAAAATATAACTGGTCCCAACTATGATAAGCAGTTTACCAGGTAGCCAGCTGGCAAACTATTAATAGCATTATCTTTTTAATCATATATAACGAAAGCTGTTGCTGCTTTGGTTTGAAGCTAGTAGCACAGTAACAATATTTTCAAATCATACCTAAGAGAAAAAAGTTCGGATTCATGGTCTTGGCATCAATGCATAATTATATAGCCCCAATCGCCTGACTTTTGCAGGACTCGTAGTATATGATTTTATGCGTATTTTTTAGAACGAAAGGAGAGTGCTTTAATTGTATTTTTGTAAAGAAAAAATCGGTTTAGAATATTATTTTACTTAGAGCAAAAATTGAGCCGAAGTTAAAACCTGAATTTTCTTATTCACGCCCTGATCTCGCTGTGCCCTAATAACTACTGAACAACAAGCTTTCGTTGTCTCAATTTCATGCCGGCATCAGTTCTGTCAGGCAAATGATTCCATCATATCCTGGCTTTTCTACGGACAGGAAAAGTCTGTGCTTCTCTGCACCATTTGCAGCTACGAATCTGTCACGTTCGAGAACTTTACTCTGCCATCGCTACCGCTGCCTCCAAATCCGGACCCACTGGCACAAATTAGTCTCCACCAATGTATCGAGCGGTACATTCATGGCGATCACATTTCAGGCTAGACATGTTCAAATTGTCAGCGGCAACAGGACGCCTACAAGAAGTTCGGCATCGAGCGATTGCCACCTGTGGTTATTATACACCTGAAGCGGTTTTCCTACAGTGAAAACGCCTTGCACAAGACACAGACTCATGTTTCTTTTCCTCTTAGTGACCTCGATCTCGGTATATTGGTTAACAGGCCTTCGGAGTTCTCTGGCAGCTTTATATATGATCTCTATGCTGTAGAAGAGCACCATGGCAGCGCCCAGACCGGCCACTACGCCGCCTTCTGCTGGAACCAGCCAGCGGCGCGCTGGCACTGCATGGACGATGTTTCTGTAATGGAAGTGCCGGCCGCAAAAGTGAAGTCGGCATCAGCATAGCTGCTCTGTTATGCCGCCAGCAATGTGCGACGATGCACACGTGGTTAACTCTAGGTGTGTTGTGATTTCGAATGAAGAATGAATTTATTTAAATAACACATGCCGGAAATTACTATTTGCTGCATATGAATGGTTAAGCAAAGACAGTCGGAGAACGTTATTGTACCTAAAAGTGCTGTGCTTCAGTCTTCTCTGCATATGACTTGTCTGTTTTTCGTGCAAAAAATGGTAATATTGAGAGAAAAATTGACAGGGTAATGGAAATAAATTCTCCCATTTAAATTTTCCATTTGATTGGAGAAATGAAATGATACGCGTCGATTGGTGGATGCCGCGTGGGTCATTGCCGCAACCGCCCGCCGACTACGGGTAGAACATAAGCACACTAAAGCTGTCATAACTTTTTTCGGCCGTCGAATGCCGACCTACGGATTCCACCAAGGTAAACAAGTCATTTTCCAGAATACATGGTATGATTTTCTAGCTGATCCTGACAGTGCGTTTTTTGCCAGTGTAAGGAAATATGATGTATGTTATAAATTTCGGTTACAAAACATGTGCTTATTAAAACAAACTCACTGCATTCTCGGGATCAGTTAGAACCTTATTTTGGTAACCAGAAGGTCAAAAATATATCAAGCTTTACGCTAGTATACGTTTTTTATGGATGGCGAGGTGTGAGCACCTGTTATTAACGTTTTAGATCACGATATTATATCTGGCCAGATACCCGTATTTAGCGAGGCAGCATAAGTTTCAAGTTTCAAGTCCTGTGAAACCAATGTGGTACGCTAGCGGAAGAAAATATTGGTGTTTTTCCGGGTTCCAAACAAATCTCAAGCGCATCGCATACATTTGATATAAATTCTAGAAAGTCATTTTTGGCATTTTTGTCCGGTTTTTTAGGCCCGCTGCATCACTGTGCGCAGCCCGGCTCCCGCAGAGGCGGGTCCAGGCCCCTGCTCCCACCTCAGACTTCTCCGCTCCCGGCACCATCTCCACAGATCCCGGACTTGCTGAGCTGATGTAACCCGCACCGGGGGAGAGTACTGGGACAGCTTGAACGCTTGGATCCCGTTTTTACCTTTCATGTTGAGAAGCTCACTGAGCAGTTACGAGTTTTTCTTTGTGAGGTACTGATATAAACAGCCTCTGCTCTGGCGGAGTGTTTCTATGGCCGAGTTTTGTCCGCTCTCGGTAGATGTGTCTGAGGTCGCGGTCGACAAACGCCCAAATCACCATGTCGCACATAGTCCATAAATATCTCCATCCGTGGCCAATATTACGAAAATGCAGCTTTTTCTAAATTATTTTTGAGTTAATATACTGATAGGGAATTCTTCACTGCGCTTGACAGAGGCATGGCAAACACAAACCGTGCTCTGAAAGTCTTTGTAGAGTTGCTTGAAGTAAGCAGACTTGTTGAGTCGCCACTCAGAGTCGGAGTCGACTCTGAGTCGGCTCAGGTTTTCCTTGAGTCAGAGTTGAGTCGACTCACTTCCAGATTTGGGTTGAGTCTGAGTCGACTCAAGTGCTCGACCAGTTGAGTCGAGTCAGAATCAGAGTCAGCCTCTAAGCTGTGAGTCAGGAGTTGAGTCGACTCAACACTCTATTTTCTTAAAATATGTTATCACATGGCTGACACTTAGAAATTTTCATCACAAATTTTGAAAGATATCATATTGCAATTTACTTATAGTAGGTACTTTATTATTTTCTTATCCCCACTACACTCATCCCGGGATCAGTCATTAAAAACAATAAGTTGTGTAAAATATACAGTTTCAAAACCACACACAATTACTAGTTATTTTCCATTTAATCTTAGCAATAGCATGCAAAATCATACAGAAAAATGTGATTTGGCACACATTCAGACTTTTCTACTTTGAGGGTGCACACGAGACAAAGTCCTAAGCTGATAATCATGCAATTATTCACTCTTAGGAAGCCACATCTTTATTTTCTATTTCATTGCTTTGGTTGACTGAAAACAACAAAAAAACTAAGTAATATAAGCGCCAGATAGAGGATACCAAAAATCTTGTTTTGCACATAAGCCTTGAAATTGGTCAAAACGGAAACTGAAAGCCTCAATTAGCTGTTTTTTCAAAGTACTTTCTTGAATGGTCATGGTTTGAGGACATCACCTGGTAGATAATATCAACACTGACGACACAGCACTGTACCTACTGTCCCCTGCATACGAACAGTAAAACTTAGTCCTGTCCCTGGCTTTCCCTACACATCAAGTCTCTCACAAACCACCACTCTTTAAATTATGTTGATTATTATTTACGTATTTGCTGCCCTCCCACTGCACAACATACCACTGCAGCAGCACCCCCTACACCCACGCGCGCCACACCAGTCACAAAGCCATCATTGTGCGCCATAATATGTCTGCTTTTCTTTATTTTGTAGTCTGGCTGTAGACCTGAGGGGCTAGATTATTTTCTTAGTTTTTGTAAGTCACGTGACTTTTGAAGTGCTATTTATCGTCATCTTTTGTGTCATCGGAGGTTAGGTTCGTGTAATGTCTTTAGTGCGCCATCTGCAGTATTCATTACAGCTTTTTCGGGAGGATGACGCGATCGTTCATTGTTTGTTTTGTTTTTGATTGAGGTGATGGAAAGGGTCGGTTTGACTCGGCTTAGTATTTATATTTAAGCTTAATTTGTCACAGGATACTTCAGAATGCACTGGGGCAGGCATTGCCACTGAAAATGTCAAATTTTCCAACATTGAGTCCTGTTCTTTGTGTTTGAAACCTCGCTTATTGCCTCAATTATGACTAGTCATGAAGGACATACCTTCAAAATGAAAAGCCCCCAGGCCCTTCATCTCACTCACATGTTGGCATTTAGCACCTATCTTCATTCGTATACAGACATAATTTATGTCATGAAGTAATGCATTGCAATTGAAATTGTATGGAAATAAATGTGCAGTTATTAACCTTCGCCCGGGTGGGCGGGTCTTTTTAGACCCCCCCCTCGGGTTTTTCCGAAGTGACCAAAAAACGGCGGCGCGCAGTGCCGCCAAACTTGGTCTAGCTGTTCCTTCATCCTTTTTACATCTGTCCTGAAAATTTTGGCTCAAGGTCATATCAGGCCAGGTCACCAGGCCAGGTGAACTGACCTCACCTCAAAAAATATTTAGGACCGCATAACTAAAAGAAGGGTTAATCGATCAAGTTGAAACTCATACCACATATTGGGCCCACCAGGAGCTACAACATTTGTTCCGGGATTTTGGATATTGGTAACCTAAGGTCATGTGCAGAGCATGACCTCCCCGTTGTCAATACATGGGGAAAATCACGAAATGAGCTTTTCTCAGTAAGTATGGATGGAATCAACCTCAAACATTGGTTGCGACTTGCTCTTAGCCCATTTCTGAAGCTGATGCCAAATTTTTGACTTGTGATCTTTAAAAGGTCACCTTAGGTCAAATAAGCATTTTTTGGTGTTTTTTCTATAAATTTTGAATAAAATAAGATAGAGCTTTTATTTTGTCACCAAAGTGTTTGTATAGTCACTGGAAGTCAAATGATATGCATCATGACTATACCAGGTCAAGTTGGGTCAGACCGTTGACCTGGGTCAGGTCAAATTCTCAAATTTGACCTGGCATAGCAATATCATATATCATTCGATTCGTATTGACGAGCGGATTGCAATGGTGCATAAACTATGGCTGTATCTTGTTTGGTTCGGAAGCTATTAGCGAAAAAGTAAACGCCCTTATGCATGGGTGGCTATGGACATTCCCAAGAATATGCCCAATATCTAGTGACTTGTAGCTCCCTAGGCTTTGACCTGATACGAAAATGAATGCTACTGTAATGAAAGCGCATCTCAAGAGCTTTCGAATGGTGTTAGAAAAATGTTTCTAGCTATCATAGTTTCTGAGATATATGAGGTTTTCTTAGTACACCTCATATTAGCAATTTTGACCTATTTTGACCTCTGGTGACCTTGATATTGACCTGACAAGAAAAATGACTAAAGTATTTTCGATATCATTTTCGAAGAGCTTTCGATTGCCGTTTTGCGCTTTTTCTAGCTCTCTTAGTTTTTGAGATCGTGGGGGTCTCTTTTAGCCCCCCACCAGGGCGAAGGTGGCTCGTACCCGCCACCGGGGCAAGGGTTAAATAGTTAATCCCATGAATAAATGTACTGGAATGTGTGTACTATGAAAGGAAATGGGCATTTTTGTGTACATACTTGTCCACCATTCTGAGTCAGAGTTGACTCTGACTCAATGCTTTTTTAGTCAGAGTTGAGTCGACTCACTTCTGGATTTGGGTTGAGTCGAGTCGGCTCACCATTTTCAACACAGCGAGTCGAGTCAGAATCAGAGTCAGCCTTTAAGCCGTGAGTCAGAGTTGAGTCGACTCAAAAAAATTTGAGTCATCAACAAGTCTGGAAGTAAGCACTCGGGCGCGCCACCCGCAGACCAGAGATCTGCTGCGAAAACTACGTACATTTTATCATGTTTTAAATAGACCATAAAAGCAGGAACGGGTCAAAGTATGGAAATACCACCTTTTTGTACGCCCTTTGCAATGGTTATGTCTATGAAATAATGCAAAAATAGTTCTGACAACTATTTTAGAGACCATTATCTCAGCATAATGCATATCTCAAACACTGTTCGATTTACAAATACAAAGAGAGAGATTTAAAATTTGGCCAGCATCGGCACCGCATAAAACTATCATCGAAAGATTTCCCAGGATGAGCTCTACAAGATCAAGTCAAAATATTTTTTTGCAAAATTATCATGCGACAGAACTATAAAAGCACCATTTCTGAGGATATCCAAATAATGTTTCTTGAATTATTATATACTGTATACAAGCAAGTTATTGCAAGATTTGATGCCACGCAAAACCAAAGGTTGTATTTATCATACGACCGATACATATATACATGTCAGAAGTTAGCTACATATAGGAATCACCAAACCTTTACTGCAAAATTATATCAGGAACATATCATACCAAAATCAATGAGAATCAAAAACAGAACGACAGACCCCGAAATACGCCAGATTTTTGACCAATGTGAGCGTCAATGTGTTAAGGTTCTGATGAGACAAAACCGATATAAAGTTAGACGATTCGAAGAAGAACATAAGAACCAAATAAAAATATTATCGGAAAAACTGCAGGACAATTCAAACACTCTTGGAAAGGCCAAATCTATTTTAGATAAGCAGTATAACATAACGTTCTAAAAACAGCGAGACCAGCAAAATAGGAAATTTGAGATCCTCTCAGGCAGACAGTTGAGTAAAACTGGGAAACCACAAGCCCGAACAATAATATGACCACACTCAATATAGGAACATCGGCTCAAGAACATGGAAGAAAAGAGTGGATCGTGAACAAATCCAGTACCACCCAAACTCCAGCACAGATATCCCCTACTGAACAAAGCCCTTAACTTTGCGATCACACCCAAAGAGACACCACTGATGGATATCATCCCAGAGATAGAAGCAGCATGCGACCAAATGCTCAAAACTGAAGCAGATCAACTACGAATCGAGACACACAGAATATTGACCAACCCACCGAATATTGAAACGAACGTGTCGCGAGATGAGTGGCAAGGATTAAAATAATTATGAGACAATGAAAATATCCTGATCCTTCCAGCGGACAAAGGACGTAAAGTTTTTGTCATTTATAAAACTGCATACATCAACAAGGCAACTACTCTACTCTCGAATAAGCAGACATACAAACAAGTCAAAGCTGATCCTACAAACAGCGAGAATACAAAACTGATTGACCAACTGAAACGACTGAAGAAAACGAGGCGCAAGGACGAAAAAACGTATTGGAAGCTACATCCAGCAAGCAAAAGCTCTGCAACTCTTCCCAGATTTTATGGACTGCCAAAAATACATAAACCTGACTCACCTCTCCGGCCAATCATATCAGCTGTTGGCCTTTCAACCTATGCTGCAGCAAGACAAATCAGCTACCTAGTGTCCCACTGATTGGACAGTCCCACAGACACGTAGTAAACTCAAAGGAATTTTCAGCCATTCTCCCCTCCACAAGGGTCCCAGAAGATCATATACTGATATAATTTGATGTGTACGCCCTGTTCACAAGTGTCCCTCTCGATGTGGTAACATCCCAGGTGCAGAATATTCTGGAAAATGACGACACTCTTCCGAAACGAGCTACATTGACACCTTGCGATATCTCAAGCCTGTTGAACTTCATCCTCAAAGCAACGTTTTTCCAGTTCAATGGAAAATTATTCCAACAATTGTTCGGGGCTCCGATGTGTTCTCCAGTGGCCCCAGTGGTAGCAAATATATTCATGGAACATCTGGAAGAAGAAGCCATCATGTCCTATCCAAAACCACCTTACATCTGGCATCGGTATATGGATGATGTAGTCGATTCGATGCCTGCTTAAGGTATTGAACCTTTTCTAAAACACCTGAACTCCTTTTATCCATCCATAAAGTTCACAGTGGAAACGGACAAAGAAGGAAAGCTGCCGTTCTTGGACATGACGTTATCCCGTCCACCGGAAGGACGCATTACTACAGATGGTTACTACAAAACAACAACAAGCGGTCAATACTTGAACTATCTGAGCCCTCACCCACAGGCTCATAAAAGAACGGTCGTACAAACACTGGCCCAGCGGGCTTTCAACGTTTACGAAGACGTGACAGCACGTGAATAAGAGCTCAAAAATATAAGATCTATGCTGAAGGATAACAACTATCCAGAAGACTTCGTGAACTCACAAATCAAGAGAGTTAAGAGACGCAATGGACCTAACCATGAACAACCAGATGCCCAAGCTACCAACGCTGAAGAACGAATGAAGATCCTTGTAATACCATATCAAGAAGGGACATCGGAACAGATAAGAAGAGTGTGCGCAAAATACAAGATTAGAACCTATTCTACACCACAAAATACACTCAGACAACTTTTGGTTAAACCCAAGGACAAAATTCAAAATACGAAGACACCAGGCCTCATCTACAAAATGAAGTGCACAGATTGCAGCAAAATCTACATAGGAGAAAACGGAAGAATGATGGCAATTAGGTCAGCTGAACACATAAAGTCACTAAAAGCCCTGAGGGAGATGACCCTAACCGACAGGCAGCCCGAAGCCACCGCCGAACACTCACATGAAACAGGACACACTATTGATTGGGACGCAGAAGTTATCACTTTCGAATCCAGAACAAAAAACACCAAATTAAAGAAGCCATCCAAATACAAACAACAACAACAGGAGAAAAACTAAATCGAAATAAAGTTGTGCAACTATCAGTTTATAGTTGAGCAACTAGCAGCATCACAAAGACGATTCGACAGAGTTTACCGAAATGTGTACTGTGTAGCTATGTAGTGTGTGTTAATATATCTTGTTTTTGTTACTTGATAATGAGACCAAGATGGCTCCGAAACCGGTCGTATGATAAATAAAACCTTTGGCTTTGCGTAGTATCAAACCTTTCAATAATGTATTTCACCAAAGCCATGAACCAAACTGAGAATATACAAGCAAGCTTTGATATGAGAAATACTAGACTTATCAATATTATCATTTTTATTATATTTTTTGTTTGCTCATCTAACTCCTAATACAGCCGCAGATTTTGTCCATTTTATGAAACTCGGCCTAAGGTTAAACGAACCCCTCCATGGGTCACGTATGTATGATTTTGTGCACGACCCACACGGTACCTTGTACACTACATTTTCTGGTTCTGGGTAATCTGAACTGTCTTTTTCTCCCTAAAATGCTGCTGAATTTTTTACCGGAAAAAATTATACTTTGCATCCCGTTCCTTCAAGTTTGTTTGAAATAATTGCAGCTGAATTCGAGTACGGTATCGTAACAAATCGCATATCATCCTTTTTGTTGGCTTTCGCGGATCGTTTTCGTATATTTAGAGGTTTCCTCTTCATGTTTATCGAAACCATCTCCGATATTTTAGCTTCGTGAACGATGTTATAATATTTTCTATCTCTTCTTGCCGGTATTCTTCACTGAAAATGCGGAAACCCCTCCGAAAAAATAAATACTCCTAGCTTTACCCTATCACTATGACCTGAGTAATAGTGCATATAGCATCGCTTTTTCGTTGGCTTCGATAACTTTTAACCCACGCCCCACCGGGGGTCCAGTGCCACCTTCGCCCCACGGGGGCCATGGATGGCCCCTCTAACTCCGAAAATATTGGGGTTAGCGAAACAATGCAAAATGCATTAGAAAGCTCGCGTTAATTCAGTAAGAAATTAATTTCATGTTTAAGCGCTCAGGTAAATGGTTTGAACTCCAGAGGTCAAGTTAGGTCACGATATGCTATTTTCACTAAAATATGCTATGGTTAAGCCAGGGGTCAAAAAAGTTGCTGGCGTGTCACCATTTGAAATTCCACATCACGAATGTGTCACCAAATTAAAAAATGCTACCAAAACCCTTATTTCTTTCAGTTATTACACCGTTTGTCATTGTTTTTGTCTATTATGCTCCCAATATAAGCCAGAGCTAAAAGTTCTGATATATTTATCTAACGTTTGAAGCCGAAGGAATTATATGTGAGCAATCAGCAGGGACGGATCCAGGAATTACCAAAGGGGCCTTGATAGGGGGTCAGGAATAGCTTTGGGGGCTGGACCGTGCAAAGAATAAATTTTCATTAAAACGTATATATATATATATATATATATATAATATTTCGAAGAGCAAAAAAACCTTAACCTCCGTTTTGGGAGGCAGACAACTTCATGAACTCTGGCGGGCCACAAAGCTATGCACCGGCGCTAAATTCGCTGAGGTCCGCTCAACATTGGATTGGGTCTCCACAAATACAGGGATTGACCAAATGTCCGCTAGGATCAGTGATCAGGACCATCCCGAATCGCATCAAATATTCTGTGGCCTGTTTGAATAAAGAGTTGCCTATTGCTCCCAAGCACAGACGGAGGATGCAGTCACAGAGGGCCGATACCAAAGGGGTAACCGCAAGCAAGGCAGAGGCCGACTGAAGTCAGGCCTAGGTAGACCATGGGGGAGGGGGGCATGAATGTTAGAAGTAGGGGACTGGCTTCGGCCACAACATGTCAACATGAGATTATCGTGAGGGACCTGGTCGCAAACACATAGGTCGCAAGTGGACCACAGGGGTCCAGAAGCACTTCAGGGGGTCGGATAGTCACAGGAGGTCTGGGTGAAACGCAAAGGGCCCGGCTGGACCCACTGAGGGCCCGGGTAGATAAAAGGGGAATTATCTGCATCTGCGGAGAATATGGCCCGGCTTCGGCAGCAGTGGGCTGGGGGTAATTCGGAGGAGCCCGGTCGCAGACTCAGATGTTCCAATTGGACTAAAGTGCGCCCGGAAGCATGTCAGGCTGCCCGAATAGCCACAGGAGGCCCAGCTCAACCGCTGGGGGCCGGCTTCTACCACAGGGAGCCCGAGTGGAAAACAGGGAATTTATCTGCAACTGCTGAGAATAGGGGCCCGACTTCCGCAGCAGTGGGCCTGGGATAATTGTGAGGGCTCCGGTCGCAGACTCAGAGGTTCCGAGTGAATCAAAGGAGGCCCAGAAGCTTTTCAGGGGCCCAGTGTAGAGACCAGTGTAGCTCAGGGGTAACGCGCCTGCCTTCTGAGATAAGGGTCTCGGGTTAAAATCCCGGGACCCGCTGGGCGCAGGGTTGGCTCTCACGCTTAACCGTAGCCTTGTCTTGGCAATGTCATGACTGCCAACCGCCTTGTGCGGCACGGTGGGACATAGAGAAACAGTCATCAATTCCCGGAATTTTTCCGCAGATGCGGGGAATTGGGCAGTAGCTTGTGATGTTGGCAAAGGCCAGGAGCCGAAAAGTAAGAAAAAATAAACACTCGGGGAGCCTCCGAGGCCAAAAGCTGGAGACCCAGAAACCAGCATTAGGGGGGGTTGCGACAGCAACCCTCGGAGATCCAAAACGACAACCATTCGGAGCCCTGAGATCGATTGCAGAGGCCCCGAAATACATTAAAATGGGCCCCTGGACCAGAATTCGGGTGACATTTGGAACAGGGGCAAAATAATACTTGGGTGAGGATTCTTACGCAGTTGGCTTTCAGACAATTATCAATTTTCCACCGTGCGCCATACTAGAACATTTATGCAGCGTTAGAAATCCATGGAATTTTTGTGTATTTTCGTAAATACCAAGTAAATACGCTTTCCTTATAGATTTTTATTAGTCCTTGATAATTCTGCAACACTTTCCACAGAACAGTTTTCGAATCACAGAACATTTTTATCAATCCTTAAAACTGTTGGAAGTTTTCCACGATTTCAAAGTAATCCCATCTTACGTTACGAATTTTTGCACACTTTATACCCAAAAGTCTAGGGGAAACGTAGAGGGCTTCGACTGGTTCGCCCTGTGTGTTTTGATGACGATGCCACCGCTCTGTTCTGTACGCATCTTTGCGTATGTATTCTGGAGTGGTAAATTTACCCATATGGCCGGAGCTTCCGAATTTTACGCTGTGGTTTCTCGGCGTAAATCAACTTTTATTTCCCCCTGATTTGGAAGCTTGCGGGGCCTAGCTAAAGCCGCAGGGCTCACCCTGCGGTGGCCCAGCGGCTGCGGCGGGAGGTGCTTCTTTCCAGTGCTTAAGGTGAGCCCAGGGGGTGGGGCCGATCGCTCCCCCCTTTGGATACGCCCCTGGCAATCAGGACCACACATAGGATAAATTGCATTTTATCGTTCATGCACGAAAGTCAAGCCAGGGGTAACGCAGCTACACAGCTGACCGGAAGATGCTAGGGTAAGCGGAAGCTAAAGCTGCGGACAGTGGCTAATGGCTACAACCGCGAAGTGACAGAGTTCGCAGCTGTAGCATGGCCCCCCGCGGCCACTGTCGACATCATCGATAGGGAGCTGCGCGCTGTGGCTCGCACGATTCCAGCATCCCCGCAGCCAACTCCGACGGACCCCTCATGGCGGAGGCAGGTGGCGCGACCAGGATTTGGCTTGGAGCCTAACTTTCAGAATGGACCCTTTATAGCTTAATGCCTCCCTCCATACCCACCTGTTAATGAGTAAATATTTCTTCCAATAAGTACAGGATTTTCCTTCACCCAGGATTTTCCTTTTCAGGATTGGAAAAGGCGCACTTTATTAATATTTAAAAAGAATTGTGATATCTGGATATCTTACAAACATGTCATGGAAGGAAGGAAGGAGAAAAGCTCACCGCTCTGGACGGACGGGATCAGATGAGGAAGGACTTTCTGGTGGAGAATAATCTTCAGAGTTCGCAGTTGGCGGCTCTCACCACTCACCACACGCACTTGTGCCTGCTGACCAGCGAAATATTCCAATGTCACTTCAGTGATTATTCTTAGAAAATTATAGATAAAGAAACTCGCAGCGAAAGGGTAGCAGTTAAGTGTTACCACTGAATATTTGCCGTGAAGAAAGGTATTATCACGCAATAATATGATTGTGATATTTTAAAGGTCATACAGTCACGACATTATAAAACAAACAAATTCGCACACTTAATGTTCATAAACATCTCTCAGATACCCCCCCCAGCTTGCTCTCGCGCAGCAGTTTCGGGAGACACAACGAGAGCATTGCTCGGGATCGCTGTTCAGGGGTCCATGAGACCGATTCACGATGGCTTCTGAGCGCGATGCTCGAACTGACCTTGCTCACTGAACAAGCACTTCACTTGCTTTGAGCTGACCTTGTTCCTGAAAGCGTAGGCATTGGTCTCGGGGCCCCCAAACTTGACCTCCAGGGACCCCGGGAATCAGTCTCGGAGGCCCCCGAACATCGGTCTCGCACTCCACGAGCATCGCTTTGGGGGCCCCGAACATCTGCCTCGCTGCCCCGAGAATCGCTCCGGGACCCCCAAAACCTGGTCTCGCCCCTCCCCCCCAGAGCGATGCTCGGAACCGATATTCGGGGACCCCGATACGGATTCTCGAGGGATTCCAAGACCAAGCTCAGAGGGACCCAGTGATGCTCGGGAGCCTCCGAGAATGATGTTGAGTGTGGGGGGTGTCCAGGAGACCGATTATCACGGTCTCCGAGTCAAGAGCAATGCTCGGGGGTCCCAAGACCGATGTTCGATGCCCCTAAAATGTATACCTTTATCAATCCCAGGAAATCCACCTCAGTGAGCATCATATTCTCAACACAGGCACATCTACCCGAACACTTTTTTCGAGACCCTCCGATCTTGGTCCCGAGCAGTGGTCTCAGGGCCCCCAAGGGTGATATTCGGGAGCTCCCAAGACCGATATTCGGGGCCCCCAAGACCAATGTCCCTGGCCCCCGGGAGTGATGTTGGAGACCAGTGTTTAGGGGCTCCCGAGACTGATTCCCGAGGGCCAAAAGATCGGGGGCCCCGAGAAGGATGCTTGGAGCCCCAAAAATGTTCGGGAACCCAAAAGACAGAATCTGTCTTTTGAGAAATCTGTCTCGAATCTGTCTCTGAAGCATCTGCTGCTCAGAGGTCCCCGAGAGCGATTCCCTGGGGCCCTCCAAGACTGATTATCGGGGTCCCCGAGACCAAGCTGGAGGGGAGGGGGAGCACCAACACTCATATTCCTGTTTTACAGTGAACAGTAAGCCCAAGAGGAGTCCACGGACCCCCTAGGCTACGCCATTGCCCCAGCCCCACCTGTATCAAACCAAAGCAGGCCCCAAGCAACCATGTTCTCTAGTTGTCGGCATCGCAGAGGAAAGGGATTATGTAACTGAATTGACATCATTTTGTATCCTCTTTCTCAAAACTTACTCCATACTTTAAGAGCTTTTAAAGTCAGTTTTAAAATAGCAGTGGCATTAAAAATAGAGCAAGAAGTCCCAAAACATCTCAGTGTACAAGGAGTGCCAAATGAGGACCAGCACAATAGGCACCAGGCCAAACATAATTTTTCGCTAAAATAATAGTTCTATATGTGAAAGATTGTGCGATAGCATATTGAGGGATAACATTGTACCTGACCATTCCCAAAATTTGCAAGAGTTTAAGAGTGCAAAAAATATGCGAAAACATGTATACAGTTTTGCACCCTGCACAATACACCTCAATTGAGCCAGATATGTGGGTGAGCTTACTTTCCTTCCAATCATGAATATTCCCTTCATATTTCTATCTAGACAGCTTTCTTAAAGCTTTCTTAAAGCTGTCATAAAAATTTGCCTGTATTTGATAAAGTTTAAGTGACTTCCCCAATCCCCTCTCCCACAGTCCCAAATGCCTAAAACCCATTCCAAACCTATACACCTGCTGCTTCAGCAAAAACTAATAACACCTACAATGTTTCGCAGACAAGGCAGAAGCCACATTAAGAGGATATGTTGCATGATTGCAAAGTCATGCTGAATGAAAATATTTTTGGTCATTTATCAGCCAGTTACACTGACTCTGTTTTAACTTCTGATCTGATGAATGCACTACAGTTCCAAGCAACCATGTCTGTGTATGACACAGGCAGAAAGACCATGGCTTGTCTAGATAAAATCTTGTTATGGCAGCTCTTTGATTTGTCAAACATTTTTAGGTCCCTAACCTTGGCCAGCCAAGATCAATTTTCTCTTTCTAAATGCTTAAAATAATATAGATACTAATATCAAGATACATTTTGCAGGGTGTTGATCATTGAACACAGCACAACTTGCAACAGTTACCATTATGTTGGCTTTAAACATTTTATTCAATATTTTATTCACATTTGTGAAACATTTTGCATCATTGCTAGAGAAAAGCACATCATGCTAATCATTGCTTAATCTCCCAAAACACTTCTTCAAACCAGACTTCTATCATGTTTTATTCACTAGCAATATCAAGCCAAGGGACATTGGGGAGGCAAATGCTTTTTAAAACTGAAGCAACAGCACTCCTTCCTTCTTTTCCTATATGGAGTAATACACATTTGCTGTTTACCTGCACATGAAAAGCCACAAAAAGTCACATATTCTGTCCTCAAATGCCCACAACCACCAACATACTTCACCTATCCACCATGTTAAAATATACATCTGGTGGTTCATCCCTGCTTGCCCCAGCACTACAAGTTCTGCCCCCCCCAAGTATGTTTGTGCCCTGCAGTTTCTTTTGCTGACCCCAATCTGAGAAAAAAATTGGCAGGCTTTTTAAGATTGCTGAAATTTTACACTCATGGCACAAATATTTCCATGTACATACCTTTACCATGGATATACCTCAAAAATCATTATTGTCACATTTAAATGATTTTATATTTGTGATGCTTGCATGAGTTTGTGGTGGCGCTCACCACCCAGAGTGTGCTAGTGGTGCCCCACAGACAGAAAAAAACTATCTCAAGACGGTAGGTCTGAATCCATATATGAACATCAATGCTTCACATGATTTATCATATAGGCATCAGCTAAGCAGGTACTAAAACTGCTCACTATGCCCAACAACCACCCTAATAAGATGTTGAAACCTGACAATCTGCTTACCTACTGTTCTTCCCCCATAGACTGCCCCACACCGGTCTTGACCCCCATCCCTACTAGTCATAGCCACCCCCAAAAGCTACCTCCTAAACAACTCAAACTACAAGTTATTATTCTTGTCATTGTGGCAATCCGCAACATTTTGCGGACTAGAAGTGGGATGTTTTGCAGTTATTAAATCTAGATATTGATGCCCAACACACTCCAAAGATGAAACAAAAAATATTTTTTGCTTCAAATAGGCACTGCATGAGGCAGGCCTGGAGGTATCTGTGAGTTGATGCTGGCACAGCACTACAAGCCCTATATAAAGTCTATGGGAGACCCAAATTCAGGGGGTCCGAGGGTTGATCCAAGGGGGCCAAAGGGGCTGTTGCTCCCCACCGAAGCCCCAAAATAGTGCCTTTTGCCTACTGAAAGATCCAGATTTAGGCTCTTTTAAAATAATATATTTTCGGGATTCCTTGATGGAGCCCCCTCCAAACATTGATTTTGTTCCTCCAAAAGTTGCTCCTGGTTCCGCCAATGAGGGTTCCTACCCCCAAGGGTTTCCATGCACGGGACAGGTACCTTAGAGAGATAGGTACCTAGGTACCCAGTTACAAGTGCCCGACTTGAGTCCCCGACTCGGCATACCAGTAAGCACAGCGGCAAAAAGTCTGCCTTCACTGCAGCACTTATATCAGGTTTAAGCAGTATTTCTATATCATACTTAGTACCAAAATACCTGACTGATCAACACCTATACTCTTATCACCTTGCCACCACATGCGGAAGAAAGATAGCAACAGATATTTTCCTTCCTCTTCCTTGCCTTTCCGCTCTCTATATTTTCACAGCGCCTAATTTATAAATACATATTTACAGCGCCTAATGCGGCGGCTGGCGCAGTGCGGTGAAGGCCGAGCCGCTCAGCTGATTATAGCAGTGATGTGTTCGACCAAGGAAGGAGAAGTGAATACGGCCGGTGACATAGCCTGGGGGCAATGGTGACAATGGCACTTTATCACCATTCGTGTCACCAGCCCATGCTGAGAGATAGGCGAGGGCCTGAACTTTTTCGAGCCCAGAATCGAATATGGTTCGAATAATTCACCGCATTTACCAAATACGGTTAGTCGAACAGAGCTTATGGTGCAGATGGTTAAAATGGGCCAATCAAGTCCAGGGTAATAGAGGACCATATCAGGGTAATAGAGGGCCAATCAAGTCAATCCAGATTTTGCAGTGTATTTTTTTTTATTGGGGCTTATCGACGCACCAACTGCCAGGGTCATATGGCGTCGCCAACTCTTTCCCTGTTGGATTTTGCAGTGTATGAGAGTTAGAGGTGCCATTTTTGTAAATCGACTTGTGACTTTTGTCACCCGGTGGAACTCCAGCTGTCACCATTTAGAATGGCAAAATGGCAACTTTTTCGACCCCTGGCTTAAGCAAACTGGGCATAACTCTTATGCCATTAGAGCTATTCAGATCTGGTAAAGTACATTTGATAGTAAAATTCCAGACCTTTTCCCGCTATGTGGAACGTAATGATCTCCCGTCAATGGTTTGACCTCCAGAGGTCACCTTGTGACCTAATATGACCTGAGGTCACAAAAGGTCAAAAAGTGACCTTGCGGTATATTAAATGAAAGCCAGTGACGAGACATACACGATGATGTTTGTTTCAGCGCTCAAGCTAGTTAGGTCAAAAGTTATTGTCAAAACGCTGTTGTTGACCCCTGGTGACCTTGGATGACCTTGAAGAGGTCAATGGGCAAATATGGCCCCTGGGATCCGTGAAAGAAGTGTGTCCAAGAACGCTTTTCTGAGCAAGCTGAGCATTTGCAATCGTTTTTATGACTTTTAGATCATAAGACAGCTTTTCCCCATGCTTTTTCAACGGGAGAGATCACCTCGTGACCTGACGTCAGGTGACGAAATCGAAAAATGTCGGATATACACCTTGTACACACTGGAGGGGCCATGAAATGTAGGCAGTTTCAAATCAATCGACCAAGAAATGTAGCTCTTATAGAGCTCAAAAATTGAACTGAGGTGACCTTGGTTGACCTCGCCTGGTGACCTGACCTTGGATGAACCGGGGTTAAAACATTTAAGGGATGGTGGGAAAATGATGGGGTGAGAGATAGAGCCCTCAACCGCGGTGCTGCGTCTCGTCGTTTTTCTGCTATATCGAAAAAACCTTAGGGGGCCATCGATACCCCCCGGTGGGGCAAGGGTTAATTTTCCTCAGTCATTCCTAAAAATATATGTGTCAAGGAAAACCAGAGTTATTTCATGTTCTTTTTTCAATGGTGAACTCGGTTTTAGGATAAAATGGGTTCAGTTGATAGAGTTTAGTTTCTAAGTTCATACCAGTAGGGACTACAAAAATATGTCATCGACACATTGGGCCCAGATCACATTTGATCCAATTATCCCTAGATAATGATGTTTTTTAAGGCATTCCATAAACAGGCATGCAGCTACCGGGCTTAGCGGTGAACCCATCGCAAGGCCACTGTGTTGAGGGTACTTATCCGAGTTGAATGTGAAGCCATCGAAATTCATGCACATTTTAAGCAATTTTAAATAGTCTTCTTTTGGTAAGGGCAGTTGGTCAGGGTTCATGTTCTTTGTTACGGGTTTAGTAGCTTTCAGTGCCCCCTCTACTGAAATGCTCGTAAATATTCACTTAACCCGACCACCGGTGCGCCTCCGAACCACCTTAGCCCTGGTGGGGGTGTTGTTTGAGCACCCCTCCCTCCAGCTCGGTTCCTATGCGGAAAAGCGAAAAAGACGTTAAGAATGGTAAATAGCTAAAAAAATCATTAGGAAACTACTTTGGTCACTTTTTGGCTCAGGTATATATTGAGGTCATGACAGGTCAAAGGACGTTGTATGTTAGGACAGGGTTTGGGGGCTCTAGCGTCTGTAAGAGTTGATTTAGAATTATTTTTAGGCACCATTCGCTTCCTCTCGTCTCGGCAAAACAAATGATGTATAATATGACTATGCTAGGTCAAAACACAAAAGGCAAACATGACCTGACCTCAGGTCAGGTCAAGGTCACTTTCCGACCTAGCATAGTCAATATGCATATCAATTGACTTGCCAGAGGTGCAGAAACTTGCCAACTCGGCTACTGGGGCTTGTGACACATTTATGAAAATTGAGGTGCATAAGTGTGACAAAATAGCGATGGTGACAGTATCGTTCAAAATCAAACCGCATATTTTCGAAATACAGAATGAAGCGTGTAGCGATAAATTTAATTTAGCAACTCTGTTCTTTAATTGCACAGCGTACCATCAGTGATACAATATGGGTACTGTGTTCAGTTTCTACTAAAACGAAGGACCCCCGCTGCAGAATACCCGGAAACCGCTGTCACAGTTGCCAGATTTTAACATGCAGCCCAATGGTGCCGATTGTTAGTAGTTGCCAGAAAGTTGCCGCCTAGATGCCCGAAATGTGACAGTCAATTTTTTTCGAGAAATACTTGATTGTGGGCATATTTAAGGCATTAAAGATAACGCAAATACGTTATCAAGTATTTCTCTGTCCATTTTGTCAGGTTAAATAATATTTAAAGTTTGAGTCTCTTCGATTTAGCGGTCCCTATTTTTTTGAATTTAGTATTAAGTACGCCTAAAAGCTACTAAGAAAAGTACTAAATGAGTGAAAGAAATAAACATAGCTGGGCAGCAATTCTACCTAAACTACGCAACAGCGACAAGACAAGTTCGTAATGTTTATTTGATGTCAATGTAGAGCCTGCCAAAAAAATGTACACAGGTGGGAAGCCACTTTTTTAGGGCATATTTTTGGGGTATATCCGAAATAAGCGCAGGCTAAAACTGGCTGGAATAAATGGTGCTGCCCATGGCTAATCTAAGATGAATGTAGGCTACTTTGAGACTGATGCACTTTCACATATCAAACTTGGTTTTTCATTCCTTAGCTTGCTTGTGCCTTACCTTATTTGTGCCCTAGATCAAGATTGGTTAGGTAGATTTGGAGCTGGAGAAAGTTGGGAGAGTTGGCGCCAGCAACAGACTGGCAACAACAGTAATTCAGGTGAGATTTCATGATCAAATTATGTCAATATTGTACAGATAGCAAATGTGTACCAATGCAGTCCTCCAAAAGTGTTAAAACACACACTAACGTGCACTGGAGGGGGCCTAGTAGACCCCCTTCTCATCTCAGGAAATCGCAGAAAATCTCAGAAAGAAAGAGACTTTGAAAAACGCTGGTTGGGGGTGTGTTGCTTACTACCAGTGGTGGTAAGCAACACACAGGACCTGAACTGCATGGAGTTAAAGCAGGGCTTTAACTACACTGAATCTTTCTTTGGTATGAGACTTCCAATACCTCTGTAGGTACCTATTAGGCCAATAGACATAATTTTACATCTATGCAGGGTAGTTGCCTCAGGGTTTTTACTGCAAGAAGGAATGAACAGGCAGGTGAAAATCAGGTGTTGGGGGAAAATTTTAAGCATTTGATCTGTCTATAAAAATGCTACCTAAGGTCCACTTTACCAACACATTTTAGGTAGATCCAAATCCTATGTTGACATTGACATTTTTGTCCCTTTTGTTGATATGTGAGATAGAAGTTCGGTGGGGGGGAAGCTGTGATCAGGGTTCCCAATTGTGTGTAGGTGCACGCTCCCATTCATAGATTGGTTCCCAATAATAATTATTTTCATGATAATTGCCACATTTAATCATGGGGAAATGTACCATAATTGGAAACACTCCTTCCAAAAATGGAAACTTTTTCAAAAAGGGAAATGCATGTCATTGGGGGAAACTGCAGTCAGAGTTGCCAATAAAAGTTATGATCCCAATAATGGAAACAATGATCCATAATTGGAAATTTTCCTTCCAAAACATAAACATGATCTAAAAATGAAAACACAATTTAATACTTTCATGCAATAATGACTTGGTGTTTGAACCTTGTCTGTTGCAAAAAGTAAGAGACAGGTAGATGACATTCAGCATATTGGAAATAGTATTCAAGTATACAATTATCATTTCCAGCTTTTTGTGACAGAGGAGGCATACGTCGCATTGAGTTTGTGACAGCCAGCATACTTTCTGCACCTCTGTGACATGCAAGTGCAATCAGAACGTAATAATATCAAAATAAGGGCGGTATCATCATTTCCTGCAAAGTTATTGACCCAAGTCTGAAAACAGCTTAAGTAGCCTTAGATGACCTCTCAGAGGTCACAGGTAAAAAATTTCAGCATGAACCTGGAAAGTGGCCCAGGATACTACGGTTTGGAGAATACCCAAGGTATTTTCAGCTGTATGTACGCAAATACAGCCCAATTCCTGTTTTCTCAACGTATTTCACATGGAGAGGTTGGATCTTAGGGGTCGGTGAAAGAGCTGATTGAATTAATTTTACCTAATTCTCATTTTTAACACGTGCTTTGACGGGAGTATGAGCCACCTCCGCTTAGACAGGGGCCGGGTACCCGCACTTCTAAGATCTCGAGAGCCACGCTAGGTAGCGAAAAACGGTAAATGGCGTTGGGTACTCCATCCACTTCTTCATCGAAAATATTTGAACTATTTGTTGCCAGGTCATATTCAAGGTCACTAGAGGCCGAAACATGCCGTCATAGGGATAACATGTAAATGAAGGTTTTCGGTCATTACATCTGAACAAGTAAAGATAGCAAAAACAATTTAAGCCTTTGGAATCCTCGCAGCAAGCCTAATCGAATGATATATGTATATACATATATGATTCTAATGTTATGCCTTTTAAGTAATTTAACTTTTCACCTGGTTGGATTTGACCTGAGTTCAGGTCAGGTCAAATCCTTTATTTGGCCTAGCAAGGTCATATTATACATATATATATATATATATATATATATATATATATATATATATATATATATATATATATATATATATATATATATATATATATAATCCTTTATTTGGCCTAGCAAGGTCATATTATACATACAGGTCAAAAGTTAAATTAGGTAAAAGGCATATCATTAGAACTGCAACGACAAGGCAAGTATAATGCATTAAAAATAAAAGCTCTATCACCATCCGTTGCTAAGTTATTCAGTTAAAACCATTTTCCCATGTATTTCCAATGGAGAGGTCACGGATCGTACCTGACCTTAGGTCATTGATATAAAAATACGGGAACGTATTTTAGAGAACTCGGTAGGCCCATTATTTGATATGATTTTCAATCGAATAAGCTCTCCCTGTTCCGACTTATGGTATCTGAAACTTTTTTTGAGGTCAGGTCACTTGTCCTGTACTGGTGACCTGACCTGAGATGACCTAAACTTAAAATTTTGATAGAAGTTGTAAACATGATTAGAAAAAGGCATGTCAAAAACGGCGGCGCGTAGCGCCGCCGTTTTTATGCTATCTCCCAAAAATCCGAGGGGGGCGGGTTCCCACCCCTCTGTCAATGTGCGTGTTAAGACCGGCAACCACACCGCTGCCATGTTAACCTTTTGCACTGGATGCATCCGTTGGGCGGTGCAGCTGCCGCACACACGTCTACAGTGCGGTGGCACAGACAGAACCGGACGGCCCGGGTTCAAGGCCCGGCGGCTTCCCGGAATAAACAGCAAGCTGGCTCCCGAGAAACCCTTTCAACAGGGAAAGAGTTGGCGACGCCACATGACCCTGGCAGTTGGTGCGTCGATAAGCCCCAAAAATTATTGCAGAGCCGGCCGGCTGACCAGTGGCCTAAGACCATGCTGGGCATGCCGAATGCAAAGGGAACACGAAGTAGCAGTCCAATACCTGAATACAGGAATCATTGATGTTTAGGCCTATCTGACCTCTTGACGCTCGGCCCTTCTCAATCCCCCACCAAAACTTCAGCCGGTGGATCCGGAAAGGCGCCCTACCCCATCCCCACTGACTTCATTTAGCTTCAACGTGTTGTTGCAGACTAATCCATGCAAATGCCTCTCTGTCGTTTAAGCCATATTTAAAGTAATGAGTTTGTGAAATTACAGTAATTGAAAAAGGTTGTTCTTTCTAAAGGCCTGCTGATCGGTGGAAGGAGCGGGGGAGGGTGGTCTTGAAAAGTGAACACAGGAAGTGTTTCATGCCTCAGCACTTGTTTCCTTTCACAGTACCGATGCAAAGTAACTTATTGAGTTTGATTACTCCAATTTGACCTTGTATTAGCTGCACACACTTCCACACAGGTGGTGGCTTTTCAAGTGCTGTCGTAATGAACATGAAATAATGGAAACTATGGAAGGAGACGGAAAGTATAAGGATGGATGAGGGTAAAGGATGGTGGCATACTACCTGGAGGGGTCGCTGATGCCCGAGGCGCATCCGCTTGCTACCTTCAAGAATATATAATTATTACCAAACATCAACCGTAATAAAATTAACGAGCTGATATAACAGTGATTGTATAAGGCGCAGACTGCTTTAAACTGAGGAGAGCCCTTCAAATATGGAACACAATTTGTATGTATGCATATATACAGCGGCCAATAGGGATCGTGATCCCACAGCAATGGTGCCGACACGCGTCTTCCGAGTACTGAACTCACTGGCTGAACCCCTGTGCGTGGTCAGCCCTCTGCGCCATCGAGATAAAACTTCATTTGTCGGAGCCAGTCTCCACTATTATGTCCGCCATGTGCTGTATTATGTATTATGTAATATGTCCGCCATGTGCTGGCGAACATAACGTGGAAAGATATAATATAATTGAAGCCGGAAGTCTAAAAGTTAGAGAGTTCGTGATGTTCTGTAGGTATGATGGGCCACCTTACGGCAGGGGTGTAACTTGTAACTGGAAAATGTTTAGGGGTGTTTTTCCTAGCCGACCCATAACATTTTACTGGCGGTGTTAGGGGATGAAAAACGTTAAAAGAGGTAACAACCTTAATTTTGCATCTAAATTTTGTGCAAGTTGTTCCCAGTGCGGCTGATGGAGTCGGAGTCTGACTTAAGTCATCACGGGACTTGTCAGGGAGACCCCAACCCCACCACCCAAAGGATTAACTCCACAATGAAGGGTTAATTTAGAAGTCAAAGCTTGACGTTCCACAAAGCACAGGGATGGCCGCCCCCTCAGGTCACCCTCTCACCAGTCAGCTGCCAGCCGACCTACGTCGGGTAAACTATTGAGCGCCGAAGTGTCTCAGGGGAACCTATCCCGAGCCTGGGCATGCATTGCCACTACATGCTTCTGAGCAGCGGGCCGGAGCCCAACGCTCTACCAACTGAGCTACCGGGGCGGCAAATTCTGTCCAAATATCTCTAATGACTTCTTTCTTGCTTTATTTGCACTCCACACTGTTCCCCTGCGGATCAAAAAAGTATATTGGCCCCCTAGTTTGAGCGTTTCGGGGAGCATGACACTCATGCCCCCTCCCCTGGATCTGCCAGTGACTAGACATGTTTTGAGCCATACGCCCAAAAACCGTGGTGGCGGCTGCATCCCTAACTTTCGGACTGTGGGGGCAGTGCCCACCAGTTTCCAGCCATTCTCGTGATATGTTTTTGGTAACAAATCAAGCGATAGGCCGAGTCACCTTTGGCCCCACCAACGTCGACGACCCTTTCCCACAACTAAAAAATACTTCCTGCGCCTATGCTCTAAGCTCCCTGCTCATCAAAAGTTCAAAAAATCAAACGCTTGAAAAGCTGCAAACGCGGTGAAACCAGGAGTTTTTGGTCTCTTTAAAAAAACTAGCGCGCAGACAACCTGTTTGAATTTTACCGCCATTAAAAGCTTATCTATGGTGGTACATTGTTGTTGGACTAACAAAGCATTGAACACTTATTTGATAAGGGGAGCTTCATGCTCCGAAGTGATTTGTGATATACAAGCCATTTTCTCGTGAGAGTTGTATGATAGGCGAAATGTAGAGTTAAAAGGGTGATTTCTGGTCACTTTAAAAATCATGCAGGGGTTCACATAAAGCTCTTGTTGGCAGGGTTGAGAACGCGCGGCCGGATGTGGCCGGATGTGCCCCCCCCACTTTTGAAAACGTTCCGACGTGCCTGGTTTAAGGAGACTGTTCTTTAACCCTCGCCCCTCCGGGGAGGTCATCGATGGCCCCTCTAAGGTTTTTTTCGGAATAACAGAAAAACAACGAGGCGCAACACCACGGTTGAGGGCTCTACCTCTCACCACATCATTTTCCCATCAGTCCTGAAATCGTTTACACCGGGTCAGACTAGGTCAGGTCAACCAAGGTCACCTTACTTCAAGTTTTGAGCTTTACCATAGCTAAATTTCTTGGCTGATCAATTTGAAACTTCCTACACTTCATGGCCCCTCCAGGGTCTACAAAACGTATATCCGGGATTGTTCGATTCGTGACCTGAGGTCAGGTTACGAGGTGACTTCTCCCATTTTAATAATTTTAATCTCTCACGGTTTTAATCAATTACCTCAGCCGTAAGTGGGCCCTGGCCTGTGGTTGCTCGCGAACAATAAGCAATACACAAGAAAAATTGAAGAAAAAACATGGGGAAAAACTTTCTTATGATCTAAAAGTCACAAAAATGATTGCAAATGCTCAGATTGCCCATAAAAGCGTTCTTGAACACCCTTTTTCGGATCCCAGGGGCGATATTTTCCATTTGACCTATTTAAGGTCGTCACAGGTCACCAGGGGTCGAAAACAGTAATTTGACGGTAGCTTTTGACCTAATCAAGCTAGAGCGCAGAATCAAACGTCAGCGTGTATATCTCGTTACTCTTTTTACGTAAACTTGATTTAGCTTTTCTAGAAGCTGAGTAAAGCCCGATTTTTTCAGACTTATTCTTAGGACAAAAATTACCTTTCATGGGCTTAAAAATGACATCATAACTTGGTGACCTGACATGACATTGGCTTGAAATTTGGTCAAGATGTGTCAATTTGATTTTTATGCAATTTCCACGGAGCATTGGGCTAAACCGAACTGTTTGTGTGTCATCGCGAAAAATAACGAGAGGCATCGAATCGGTCCCCGAAGGACGAGGCGTAAGCAATATGAACCGAAGTATAGCCATTTTACACAAATTATCATGTATTTTGATTGAAGAGGGGACCCGTGAATGAGAATATCTCACCGATTTCCAAAAACCCTGAATATATGTTGTAGCCCCGGTGGCCCATCATGGTGTATAAGTGTCGGATTGCTAGGTTAAACGTGTTCCTACTTATAAGTAACTTTACTTCTTAACTTTCTTTATACCTAACTTTACCTTACTTATTGCAGAAATGCAGTCCTAAATTTGTTTAGATGAATTTACTTGCCTTGGCCTGATGACCTGATCTAACATGACCATACCCATTTTTTTAAAGATGCGCAATTGATCAAGGAAGAGATATGCAAAAATACGGCGGCGCAGCGCCGCCGTTTTTCCGCTATCCTTGAAAAACCTTATGGAGACCATAGATGCTCCTCCCAGAGGGGCGAAGGTTGAGTACAAGCTACGTTTCCCAGATATTGACCCTGATTTCCCTCCTCTTCCTAACAAGTTTGAGTAGATGCACAGCTACCACATGTTACCTTTTTGACCCTGCTTTGGTACGTATAGCATTAGCAGCTATGCACAGTTCTGATCTACATACAGCCTAAATAAATTCAGGAAGAAATTGTAGCATGCAACGTGGCATTTTAGAGAAGTCCAGCAGTGAACTTTGTTTTTTTTCTTTATGGAAGACATGATCAAGGAAACAACGACGAGTCTAGCTTCCTTCGATGGTACTGCTTCTGAGACAACGGCGACACGGCAGTTAACATTTTTGAAAACGCGCTCTTTCGGCTTTGGTCGCAAGTGGCAGCTACCTAATTTCCATGGTTACTCGCGCCGTCTAAGTATGACCTCATGCGGTTATATGAAACCTTCAGATCACTTAAGTAATATTTTAAGTCCGAAATGATCTCTCCAGATGAAAAGTTACAAGAGAGCTCCGAATCTCTGACACTTTCTATTTAATTGCTACATAATCCTGGCATGAGTCCTATTAGAATGTCCAGAAAAGTTTTAGGGGTGCCTTTGAAAGTTTAGGGGTGCTTTCAAAGTTTTAGGGTGCTTGCGCACCCGTAAAAGTATACAAAGTTACACTCCTGACTTACCGTTATTGTTCCGGTATACCAGGCGTGAACTGGTATCGTCAAATCTCTCCATATCTCAAAGAAACCTGTTACTCACTTCAAATGCCGGAATGGACAAGTGAAGGAAGGGTCTCGATCGGATTATTAGATCCTTCATTCAAGCCAGTGTACAAAAACTCTGCTGACAGTAGATTCATAAGGCGTCATGCAGACGGAGCTGCTGCCGCAGTGGAGGACCGCCATGGAAATGCTGGAGCTGCAGAGACTCACAAGCCAGACTATAGCGAAGCAGACTATACCGGTAAACCAACTGGATGGTGTCTCACGGTCTAAAGTGAGTTCGACATACCGTCATCTTTCGGTGACTGGGTTAAAGAGCCACGGAACGCTGAATACGACCGCATTTTTTTCACAGGCGAAGCACAACCCAAAGTCTATGTTCACTCATCTAGGCCTAGGCAGGGGTGTAATTTTCCAAAAATATTTGGGGGTGCTCAGCCGGTGGGGGGCGGCACCCCATAGGGGCGGCGGCGTTGGGGGGGGCGGCACCCCTTCTTTGCACCAAATCTGTTATTCATCGCTTTTTGCACCTTTTATAGCACAGGGAACATTTTATTTTAATGTTGGGCAGGTATTTTTTATGCGACATCCCAAAGCTACATACACGTCTTACAATTATCAAATTTGAGCTTTAAATCTTTCCACGATCAGGGGCGCAGCCAGAGCTTTGGTGTGGGGGGCACACCACCTTTGAGGGGCACCCCGGGAGAGAAAGGGCACTTTAAGGTAACCTAAAAACTTATTATATCTTAGTTAATATCAACTTTTGGGTACCTTTGGTCCAAGACAAATGCAAATCAAGCATTGGCGGAGAAGGAAAACTGAATTAAAACCAGAAAAAAGAAAAGTGTCACCGAAATCTCATGAAAATACCCAGAACACGACTTTTTGGGATAGATTTAAGGACAAATCAGCCAACTCATGCAAGTACTGGACATCCGAGAATTCAGCGGAGCCTGTGATATCTGTCACTATGTGCAAGATAAGACATATTGGAGTCGAAAATTCATTTGTTATGCCCACTGGCTGTGTCGTGACGAGTGAGCCCTGGTTGAATGCGGATTAAGTTCCGCGGCTCCCACAAGGGCCGTGGGAGGAGGTGTGGCAAAGTGACATTGGACGGATACAATTTTTGTTGCCGGAATAATTTGGGAGATACCAGGATCGGTCTCAGTTGAAGTAAAAAAAAGTAAACAGGCTGGTAGTTTGGATAGGGCTGAAAATTGTGAGAAACTAGTTCTTCATTCATTTTAATTAATTAGTACAAATCCTGGTTCAGGCGACTGTGCTCTGAGCTCAGGGGCACATGCCTTTTATCACCCCTCCCCAGAATCCACCAGTATAATAAGCAATTCATTTAACCCGGGGTGCCTAGGCATCACAAGCCGTTTTAGCGATGACGGCTCATTCTTCATTAGCTCCATTTTACAAGGGGAGCTTGCACTGTGTCCTTATTCCGCATCTATTCAAAACCAGCTCAGGGGCCCCCTAGTATGGATCAGAGTCCTCCAGAGCAGCTGCCCCTCATTCCCCCAGTTGTGCCCCCCGGGATTAGACTAGCCCCGTGACCCCCGAGGTGATGGGAGTTGGCATTGTGTTCTTATTCTGTGTCTATTCAAGACCAGCTCAGGGGGCCCCTGGTGTGGATCCAGAGCCTCCCCCCAGAGCAACTCATGCTTGGCCCGGGACTAGACTAGCTCAGTGGCCCCAAAGATGGGGGGGGTCATCAGACTAGCTCAATGGGCCGCAGATAGGCTCATAGGGCCATGCACCATATTAGCTCAGGGGGTACCAGGCTAGCTCAGAGGGCATCAGATGGGCTCAGAAGGCAAAATGATGATACATGAGGCACCAGATCAACTCAGAGGGCATTAGTTTAGCTCAGGGGCAATATACCTGCTCAGGGGGCACCAGATCAATCAGCTCGGGGGCCCAGATAAGCTCCTAGTCCCCAGACCAGAGCAGGGGTCTAGATCAGCTCAGGGAGCACCATATCACCTCAGAGAGAGGGCAATGGATCAGCTCAGTGGTCCCCGATCAGCTCAGGGCACAGATCAACTCGGAGATACTAGATCAGGCCAGGAGGCATTTAATCAGCCCAGGAGCCCCATACCAGCTCAGGGGCCTTCATCAGCCTCAGTGGGCACAACTCAGCTCAGGGCCCCAGAGCTTCTGAGGAAATTACTTAATCAACTCAGGAGGCCCAGATCAGCCTAAAAGGCACTAGATTGGCTCAGGGGGCACCACACTAGCTCAGGGGTCACTAGACGAGCTCAGAGGGCATGAGATGGGCCCAGGAGGCAAAATGTTGGCTCAGGAGGCACCAGATCGACTCAGGAGGCATTAGTTTAGCTCAGGGGGAAACATATCTGCTCAGGGGGAAAAAGATTGAGCAGCCCGGGAGCCCAGATCAGCTCCCAGCCCCCAGACCAAAGCAGGGGCATAGCTCAGCTCAGAGAACACAAGATCAGCTCAGGTGGCACCAGATCATAGCTCAAAGAGGCACCATATTGGCTCAGGGGTCAGAAGATCAACTCTGCGAGGCATGTGATCAGCTCAGGGGGCCCAGATCAGCTCAAGGGGCACTAAAACAGCTAATAGGGCACCAGGCGAGCTCGGAGGCATCAGACTAACTCAGAGAGCATTAGCTAGGTTCAAGAGGCACAATTATTTGCTCAAGGGGCACCAGATTGACTCACTGGGCACCACATCAGCTTAGAGGGCACGTGATCTACTCAAGTGGCCAAGACCAGCTCAGTGGGCCCCAGATGAGCTCAAGGGTCACCAGATTAGCTCCGCCGGTGCGATTATTGGCGACGATGAGGCATTAGTTGGTCACGAATTACGTACCCATATTCTCCCGGGTGCTTGGAAAGGCGACAGAATGCCCTAGCTGACCGAAAAAGGTACTAGATTATCAAACAATAGCTTTAATCGCTCAATGTGATCTAATTGCATCTAGGTTCGACGCCGTATGGCAATAAATTTGGAGTGGCACAGCCCAAACCGGGTAAACCGCTTAGCGATCAAAGGGCACTTCGGCACTGATGGGGGGCACGTGTCCCCCTGGCTGCGCCTCTGTCCACGATTGAAGTGTATCAGTTTTGTGGGGTTAAATTTTACCTTGAGCATGACAGAGTGGATGGAGATTGAAATGAAAACAAAAGACTTAAAGGGAATGTGGCACCTTTATAACGTGATTTTAACTGAGATAGCCAAGTTGTATAGCATGCCGAAAAACCCGGTACTCTATATATCATTTGTCTTGGAACTCAAACTTTCCGAAGAAAAAACAAAAACTACCTGAAATGTACCCCTCATGTACCCTTAGCAGCGGGCCACAGTTGACAGCCATGTTGGTGTGACGACATATGCTGACGTCACGGTGAGCATCAGCCAATCGAAGCCCTTGAAGCCTATGGAATATGGTAGTGAATGCCAGATCATGACATCATCCACAGGCAGATATTTATTTCCCTAGAGGAGCATTTTAAAAATCAAAATATTGAGCTTATTGTACATTTTTCAGTGAAATAATGGACGCTTCCATGATTTCCGGCTAAAAGTTCCCCTAATCACACTAAATTTCAGGATTCAACCAAGGTGCCACATTCCCTTTAAAGGGAATGTGATTTTCGGCTAAAAGTTCCCCTAATTACTCTAAATTTCAGGATTCAACCAATGTGCCACATTCTCCTTAAAGGATTCTCTTTAAAGAGAACTCCCTCTCAAGGGGTTCCCTTTAACACGCGCATTGACTGGGGGCGGGTACCCGCCCCCACCCTCGGGTTTTTCGGAGATAGCAGAAAAACGGTGGCGCGTAGCGCCGCCATACTTGGCATATCTTTTTCCTCATCATTTTTACAACTTCTGTGAAAATTCTAAGGTTAGGTCATCTCAGGTCAGATCACCAGTACAGGTCCAGTGACCTGACACCAAAAAAGTTCAAGATAGCATAAGTCGAAACAGGGTGAACTTATCCTATTGAAACTCATATCACATAATGGGCCCACCGAGTTCTCTAAGATATGTTCCGGTATTTTTGATATCGATGACCTAAGGTCAGGTACAAGCCATGACCACTCCATGGAAATACATGGGAAAAATGGTTTTGACTGAATAACTCAGTAACGGGTGGTGATAGAGCGTTTATTTTAGCTGCATTAGACTCACCTTGTCTTTGAGGTTCTAATAATATGCACTTTATATATAATGACCTTGACCTGACCTCAGGTCAGGTCAAATCCTTGATTTGACCTAGCAAGGTCAAATTATATATCATTCGATTCGGCTTGCTGCAAGGATTCATACAGTTTTAGTCGTTTTGCTCTATCTTTACTTGTTCAGATGTAATTGCCGAAAACCTTCATTTACATGTTATCCCTATGACGGCATGTTTTGCCTCTCGTGACCTTAAATGTGACCTGAAAAATGGTTCAAATATTTTCGATTGAGAAGTGGATGGGCTACCCAACGTTGTTTACCGTTTTTCGCTACCTAGCGTGGTTCTCGAGATCTTAGGGGGGTGCGGGTACCCGCCCCTCCCCCGTCAAAGCGAAGGTGGCTCAGACCCCCGTCAATGTGCGTGTTAAAAAAGGGAACCCCCTTAAAGGGAATGTGGCACCTAGTTTGAATCCTGAAATTTAGTGTAATTAGGGGAACTTTTAGCCGAAAATCACGGAGACGTCCATTATTTCTCTGAAAAAATGTACAATAGGCTCAATATTTTGATTTTTAAAATGCTCCTCTAGGGGAAATAAATAAATATCTGCCTGTGGATGATGTCATGATCTGGTAACCACTACGATATTCAATAGGCTTCAAGGGCTTCGATTGGCTGATACTCACCGTGACGTCAGCATATGTCGTCACACCAACATGGCTGTCAACTGTGGCCTGCTGCTTAGGGTACATGAGGGGTACATTTCAGGTAGTTTTTAGCTTTTTTCTTCGGAAAGTTTGAGTTTCAAGACAAATGATATATAGAGCATCGGGTTTTCTGGCATGCTTTACAACTTGGCTACCTCAACTAAAATCACGTTATAAAGGTCCCACATTCCCTTTAATCACTACGTGGAAAGAAAGCAAAAACACCGATAGTGCTCCAAACAACGCGTGTATTGTTCTGTAAATATTAAGAAATATGGCAACTCCACTGTACCCGTGCATTCCCTTTATTTTTGCCCTCCCGCCTTTTATTTTACCCTAACGCACAGTGGAGGTAAGCATTAGTGCTGCAGTGATGAGCCCAGTGCGGAAGTTATGGACTAAGAACGGCGCAAATTAGGAGGAAAGTGATAATCTGGGGGCGACAGTGATTGGCCGGGGCGGCAAGAAGCAGGGCAAAGTCATAAGTCGAGGGCGGCAGTGATGAGCTAGGGCCAATAGCTATGAACTAGGAGCGGCGCGAACCAGAGTGGAAGTGATAAGGAGAGGGCGGCAGTGAAGACTCGGGGCGGGAGCTATGAACTAGGGGCGGCACAAATCAGGGCGGAAGTGATAAGTTGGGGAGGGGGTAGCATTGATTAGCCGGGGGTGGCACGCATCAAGGCAAAGGGCATAAGCCGATGACGGGAATGGTGAGCCGTATGTAGTAGCTATAAACTACGGGTGGCACAGATCAGGGCGGAGGCGATAAGCTGGCACAGGAACGGCGGACACCGGGCGGGGGGGGGTAAAACATGTATTGGGGGTGCTTTCAATGTGATTACGGGTGCTCGCACGCCCCAAAGAGGTAAAAAATTTCACCGCTGGCTGACACTAAAAGAGTAAAAGCACGGCAGCAGCATTCTACCATTTACTCGGCTCGGAGAATTCCTCCAATAGACAAACAGATAACGATTAGACGATTGTGGGCTGCTGCTTGCTTTCTGGAAGGGTGTTAGAGATTCCTCCTGACAAAACTGTGCCTAAAGCAGGGCCTAAGTTTAACCGGTTTTGGGGGCCATGGCCAGACTGGTCTCCTCGGCAGTGATATACCAGGGGCGGCAGTGATCAGCCAGGGGCGGCGTGAATCAAGGCAGCAATGATTAATCTGGGCGGCAGTTATGAACCAGGGGAGACAGTGATCAGCCAGGGGGTGGCAGTGATGAACCAGGGGCGGCAGCGATGAGGCGGGGCGGCGTGCATTGGGGTCAAAATATGCCAGGGACAGCATCAACGAGCCAGAGGCGGCATGAATTCGGGCGGCAGTGATGAACCAGGGGTGACAGTGATCAGCCGTGAGACGGTCCATCATCATATTTGAGGTTTTAGACCGCGCCGCCGACATCTAGAGTCATACGGCGCCCATAACACTAAATAAAATATGCAAATAGGACACTTTCGCACGAATTTTAACAAGTCAGGTGGTAAAACAGGTCAGGTTGTAAAAGTTGTATCAGAAGATGATAAAAACATATAAAAAATGAAATGAAATACAAATACTGAAAAAAATGATACAGACAATTTCACACGATATACTAAAGTCAGAGACTATAGGTAACATGAAACTCGACGTTATGTAAAACCTGAAAGACTTCTAGGATGAATATACGATATTAAAACTAACGCTCCATATAACACGATGTTAGTGATATCCACAGAAGGTGATACTCCCCCAGAATGCTCACTGCCCAGATATCCCCAGGATGCTCACTGCCCCGGGAGACGGCAGTGATGAACCAGGGGCAGCAGATATCAGTTAAGGGCGGCAGTTATCCGCCAGGGGGCCGCAGTTATCAGTCAAGGGGCGGCAGTGATTAGCCAGGGGTGGCAATTATCAACCAAGGTGCGGCAGTGATAAGCCAGGGTCGGCAGATAGCAGCCAAGGGGCGGAATTTATCAGTCAAGCGGAGGCAGCTATCAGCAAGGGGCAACAGTTATCAGCCAGGGGGTGGCACTTATCAATCCGCCGGGGGCGGCAGTGATCAGCCAGCGGCAGCAGTTATCAGCCCATGGCCGGAAGTTTTCAGTCAGGGGGCGGCAAGGATCAGCCAGGGGGCGGCAGTGATCAGCCAAGGACGAAGTTATCAGGCAGGGGGCGGTAGTAATCTGCCAGGGGGCGACAGTTATCAGCCAGGGGCGGCAGTGGTCAGCCAGGGGCGGCAGTTAGCAGCCAAGGGGCGGCAGTTATGTCAAGGGGCGGCCAGTGATCCGCCAGGGACGGCAGTTATCAGCCAAGAGCCGGAAGTTTTCAGTCAGGGGGCGGCAATGATCAGCCAGGGGGCGGTAGTTGTCAGTCAGGGGCGGCAGTTAGCAGCCAAGGGCGGCAATAATCAGCCAGGGGGCGGCAGGAGTCAGCCAGGGGCAGCAGTTAGCATCCAAGGGGCAGCAGTTAGCATCCAAGGGGCAGCAGTTATCAGTCAATGGGCGGCAGTTATCAGCCAAGAGCCAGCAGTTTGCAGTCAGAGGGCGGCACTGATCGGCCCAGGGGGCGGCAATGAACAGCCAGGGGCGGCAGTGATCAGTCAGGGGGCGGCAGTGATCAGCCAGGGGCGGCAGTGATCAGCCAAGGGCGGGTATCAGTCAGGGGCGCCAGTGATTAGCCAGGGGACGGTAGTGATGACTCAGGGGGCGGAAGTTATCAGTCAGTGGGCGGCAGTGATCTGCCAGGGGACGGCATCGATCTGCCAGGGGGTGGCAGTTATCCACCAGGGGCGGCAGTCATCCGCTAGGGGCGGCAGTTAGCAGTCAAGGGGCGGCAGTTATCAGTCAGGGGGCGGCAATGATCAGCCAGGGGGTGGCAATGATCAGCCAGGGGCGGCAGTGGTAAACGAGGGGCGGCAGTGATCAGCCGGGGGGCGGCAATGATAATTCGGTGGGGGACAGTAACTAACCAGGAGGGGCAAGTATATGGATGTTGAAATAAACCGGGTTTTTTCGCCAGGGGCGGCATGAATCAAGGCGGCAGTGATAAACCAGGGGTGTCCGTGATCAGCCAGCTGATCAGTGATGAAACAAAAGGCGGCAGTACTCATCCGGAAGGGGGGGGCGTCAGTGATTAATTTTTGGCGACATTGATCAGACGGGGGCGGCAATGATGCGGCGTCATAAATCAGGGGGAAAGGATAAGTGAGGTGGCGTTGATTAGCCAGAGGTGGAACCGATCGGAGTGGAAGTAATGAATCCCGGACGGGAAAAACTTGACAGGGGCGGCACGAATCAGGGTGGCAGTGATGAGATGGGTGACACTCTTCAGGGTAGCGGTGATAAGCCAGGGGCGACACATGTATTGGGGGTGCTCAGCACATGATTGGGGGTGCTCGAATTAGGATTGGGGGTGCTCAGGCACCCCCAAAGAGATAGAAAATTACACCCCTGGGCCTAGGTTGTCACTTCTAAGATTATATATGAAGAACCACAACTTTCTACCTACGAGTTTTCACTTCATCTGTCTTCCATCCAGACTGATGTTAAGGTTCATATTAAACAGCTTTCAGCTGTGAATCACGCCAAATGGCACTGTGAAGCTGACCAAGCCTATATCGAAGCCGGTTGCTTACACTCTTGCTACGTCAACTTCTATTTGTCAGATTTTCCCCACCTAAGGGGTCCATTTGTTCTCCTCAAAGTATGAAAACCCTCCTTTCTTCGCACTGTATCTGAAGTTTTTTTCAACTTACGGAATTTTATGTCGTTCAGCAATCGCAAGAATACGGACAATTTACATAGCACACAAGATCATACAAACACCCATGTCACCAGGCCATTACCCCATGGCAACAGCCGGTCCGCCCGATCTCTTCACCCGGTCCCTCCGGCGCTCGGCACCAACTCACCGGGACATGTCATTCACAACCGCCGCATGGGCGAGCCGAGACCCCAGCGGGAAGGGCACAGGCACAGGTGCCGTCCATATCACAGTTACCGCCGAGCATGTGTGTAGTGGAGTGTTCATGAATCCATTTGCCATTGGCGTCTCTCTGTTACTTTTCCAGTATTTTTCCGTAATGAAATATGGCAAGTGCCTGCTGGAGCTTCATGGTGAAAGCTTTCGGCAAATGTTGCGGCCTGGAGAAGCTTACTTACCATTAGGAGTAAGGGAGCTGGAGATGGGGATGGACCTTGAAACAAAAGGCGGAATTGAAACATGAATTGAGGTTTTATTTATAAAAAAGTAGTTAATACTGCTCTGACTTTTTCTAATATGTGCTCTTAAAAGGGAAAACTCTGCCTGATCTCAGAAAGCTAACTATCAGAAAAAATTAATTTCCATTAGGATTTGAATGGCCCTTCCCAGAGTAGCAGAGGACTTTACCATTCCATCAATCCTTGCCCGGGGAGGACGTTTGAACATCCCTTCGTCGGGTTTTTCTGACGGCCCTAGAAAAGCGCAGCGCAAAGTGCAGTCGTTTTTCGCACACCCTTTTCTTGATTGATTGCCTGACTTTGCGCAAAATTTACAGTTAATGCTATCTCAGGTCAGGTCACCAGACAAGAGCAAGTGACCTCATCTGAACAACTTCGAATGGCACCAGTGAAAACAGGTTTAGTTATCTACTGATCTAATGTTTTCATATCGGGGGTGCGGTAGTGGAGTGGTCACCGTAGCTGGCTTCCATTCAGCCGACCCGGGTTCAAGGCCCGGCGGCTTCCCTGAACAAGGAGCAAGCTGGCTCTCAAGAGACCCTTCCAACAGGGAAAGAGTTGACGACGCCATATGACCCTGGCAGTTGGTGCGTCGATAAGCCCAAAAAATGTTTTCATATCACGTAATACACCCACCGAGAGCCACAAGTTGTGATAACGGGCTTTTCAACAGCGATTAACACGCGCATTGACGTGGGGGCGGGTACCCGCCCCCAGAGGTCAAGAACATCTCAGGTTGGCTACCCACATATCCTTGATACCACCAACATGGCTACCTGAAGTGAAATTAACTTTTGCGTGAACAGAGGGTTTAAATTTCTCCCAGTAAATATATCTTAGTGAGTAAAAATTTACTCTCAATTAGTGAAAGTATAAAAGGAGGTAAATTTACAGTGATTTGGAGACTAATGAATTACATATAGCATACTCTTAGTAGCAATCAGCGAAAGGTTAAGTATCTGTGCAGTGATTACAAGTTGTATGTGCTGTAATATAAGCATGTGTCCATTAGCTGTGTATATTAATCAGTCAAAAGTGTTATCAAATACCTAATACAAAAATAAATCAAAACATAATATGTGCTGTCAGAATCTAGTACCCTTACTGCAACTCCTTGCTATGATCAGTCATTGCTTAGATCATTATAGCTAAGATAGCAGTCAACCCCATTTGACTGCAGCAGTCAGCATGCTGAGACTTAAGCTACTTGAAGGATACATTTAATTTACTTTTTTAAGGAATACATATAATTTAAAGATATCCAATGCCTGCAACCACATATAAGTACTCAGCCAGAGGAAAAGTAACTCCTAATACCACAACCATCATCCAGCAAATCCTAAAAAGATTGAAGCAGATCAATGAGCATCACCACATTCACCTGCTCGATGGAAACTTTTGTGGAATCATCACAATTTTGCTAAGCATTTGATAAAATTGACTTAGGTAGGCACCAAAGAAAGCTACCTGCAGTTTAACTGACTTCATGGGCACCAAACAGCATGCATTTTTCTAGGTGCAAAGCCAGACTTTGCAACTCTCATCTCTGCAGGTCTACGGTTTGGATATCTCGCATGAGCTTGATTGAAATGTGTGCTGTCATTGACGCCCTTAAAAACCACACAACTCTCCTGGGCTTTTGAGATCCAGCAGACTTCACTTTGTCCTACGTTTCTCTGGCTGCGGCATAATATATAAGAATTGGTAGTGGTTTTACCACTGGCAACAAAACGTGTTCTGATTTAGTCCAAAATCTACAGCCTCATATCATACCAGCCACCTCGACGTCATCTCCGAATTCCCGCACCAAACCCACACCCACACAGCAGCTTCAACACCAACACACACGTATTTCTGACTGTACTTTTCTCGCTACTCGCGCGCCAGAAACGCAAAACCTTATGGTTACCCAAGTGGCGACCTGACGGTCCCTAATCGTAATTTTCGTTGCCGGACTGGCCATCAGACCATCTCTAATTCCGTGAAACGGGTCCTCAAGTACAACGTAAGCAGTGGAGTTACTATCCTATGCAGAGTAGTTTCACTATTAATCCTGATATAGACTTCAAAGTTTTCCCTTTTTGTTTAAAATAAATGGTCAAATTCATAAAAGAGAATGAATAATACCGTTCTCATGCCATCGTAATTTAGAGTACCTTTCGCTCACGGCTTTACATGGGCCAATTTCGTTGCCGATGTGGTTACCTACCCATCTCTAACTTAGCTGTCAAATAACGCGAGGGAGTAAATAGAAATTATTTGTCACTAATTTGTGTCGTCTGTCACTAATAGTTATAATGCTACCTAAAATCAGTCAAGGTAGCATTGACATGTTATGGGTAGTTCTTTTTACGTGGCGGTAAGATCTTGGAAATACTTTTTTGTGCTGGTAAGTGCAAATTTTGATCTCGGTCAATTCTCCGTGATTGGCTACCTAAGTTCTGGTCCTTGAACCTCATTTGGCTACCCACGAGCGTAGGTGAGTTGACGAGATTCTTGACCTCTGCCCGCCCCTTGTGTTTTTTAGAGATAGCAGAAAAACGGCGACGCGTATCGCCACCGTACTTTGCCTGCTTTTTCCCTGATCATTTTTACGACTTTTTACAAAATTTTTGCGTTAGGTCATCTCAGGTCAGGTCACCAGTACAGGTCAAATGACTTGACCTAAAAAAAGTTTAGGACAGCATAAGTCAGAAAAGGGTGAACTTATCCGATTGAAACTCATATCACATAATGGAACCACCGAGTTGTCTAAAATGTGTTCCGGTATAACTAAGGTCAGATACAAACCATGACCTCTCCCTTGGAAATACATGGGAAAAATGGTTTTAACTGATTAAATTAGTAATGGATGGTGAGAGACCGTTTATTTTAACACCATTATATTTTCCTGGTCTTTGCAGTTCTTATGATATGAATTTTACATAGTTTGACTTTGCCCTGACCCCAGGTCAGGTCAAATTCCCTATGTGACCTGATTTGACCTAACAAGGTCATATTATACATAATTGGATTCGGCTTGCTGCGAGGATTCTAATGATGTAAATTTTTTTCCTCTATCTTTACTTGCTCACCAAAAACCTACGTCTGCATGTTATCCCTATGACGGCATGTATTGACCTCTAGTGACCTTAGATGTGACCTGAAAAAAATGGTCCGATTATTTTCGATAGAAAAGTGGATGGGCTACCCAACACCGTTTGCCGTTTTTCGCTATCTAGCGTGGTTCTTGATATCTTAGGGGGCGGGTACCCGCCCTCCCCCCTGTCAAAACGAAGGCGGCTCAGACCCGCGTCAATGCACGTGTTTACTATAGGCAGGCTCAGGTACAGGTACACTTCCCTGCAATTGAATCTGTGCACACTAGGCTCGACCAGTTTTGAGCTTGCAAATCAACCACCGGAGTGTGCGTTTCAACCGTAGGTATCTATTCAACCCGCACCCCACCGGGGGTCCGGCGCCACCTTCGCCCCACCAGGGGCCATCGATGGCCCCCCTCAAACTCCAAAAATATGGCGGTTAGCGCAAATCTGCACAGTGCAATAGAAAGCTTGCGTGAATTCAGTAAGACATTACTGTTGCGGATTCATAACGGGACAACCCATACTGCGAGTGATTGACAATAGCAGCCACCTGCTGACCGCTTGCAGAACTTTGGATTCCTCGCGGATGTGTTTGATGCGCTGCTGTAGCCGGTTTAGGTGGCGCTAATAATCTCTTCTAGAGGTTTATTTCATAAGTGATGTTAAAAGTCAATGGCCAAAGAGAGATTAATTAGTTTGTACAGAAATTTGGGTTTTCCTATGTGGGAAAAATTCCTGGATTAATCTCCAGGTCTGTAAGCTACCAACGGGTGCGGGAGCATGGTTTAGCACTTCCGCCCCCGTCAGTGTGCGTTACTGGGTCGACAGGGCAACACGTGTGCGACGGTCTGGGTGTTTGTTGTTTATTTCTGCTGCCGTGACGTCGTCACGAGGGGTGCTGTTGTGACTGTTGTTGAAGAAGTGGTTGACCGTCAGTGGCGATGAACTGTGTTGCTGCACTGCTCTCGGTGCAATACATTTAGAGAAGTGAACTTACTTATTTGGAGACTTGGAAGAGCGTAAGTGAAGAGTTTATTGAAGTGAAGTGAAGGAAGTTTATTTGCTTTTTTCCACAACATGGTACCGTAGAACCCGGGAACAAGCTGAAACCTTTAGATTTTCAGTGGTGAATTAGTGACTGGCGCTTGATTGATTGAACTTGCCTTTGATTTCAAACTTGGTTTTTGTCTTTCTTTGTGGACCGAGATGGCGCAAGGTAAAGAAGATTTGCTGTCCTGCCAGAAGAGACGAAGAGCTGCAAGAGGGTGGATTACGAGATGTATCTCTACAGCTGAGTCTCTTCTTAAAGAGGAAGAAGTGGATGTGGTAGCCCTTAACAGCAATAAGGCTGAGTTGCAGGCTCGTCTTGATACACTGGATTCTATCCAGTCAGAATTAGAGATCTATTTTGATGATGACGAGTCAATGATGAGCGATATTGAGAGGGCTGGAGTATTCAGAGACAGTGCGGTGATGGTAATGGACAAAATAACAAAGTGTTTGCTCCCCAAGGGGCAGAAGGAAGGTAGTGAAGGTGTGTCTGTGTGCTCACAATCCCTAAAGCTCCCTAAGCTTGACCTTCCCAAGTTTTCAGGGGATGTCTTGAAATGGCAAGAATTCTGGGAGTGTTTTCAGGCTTCCGTGGATACCTCAGACATGCCTGATGTGTCAAAGTTTACTTACCTGAGGTCCCTGCTCCTTGGTGAAGCGAGTCAGTGTATTGCTGGGCTGCCCCTCACAGCTGCAAATTATGTAGCTGCATGTGACCTGCTTAAGGCTAGGTTTGGAAAGAAGGAGGTGATTGTTTTCAGCCACATCCAGCAGCTCCTCTCTATCTCCCCTCCCGCATCCTGTGATGTCCATGCCCTCAGGTTGCTGCAGGACAAGCTGCTCATACATGTGCGTAGTTTGGAGGCTTTGGATGTGACAGGCGAGCAGTATGGTGTGATGTTAGTGCCGATAATCTTAGAAAGGCTCCCTTCTGCTATCAGGCTTGAGTGGTCGCGTGAATCAGGGAAAGAGGCTGACCTGAGCTGGCTGCTGACCTTCCTGGACACGGAGATATCCAGGAGGGAACGGTCTGGATCCTACGGACTGACAGTGCCTGCAGTCAGCGCTGAGACCCACAAGTCTACAGGTGGAGGCACACGACCAAAGAAACCAGCCAGAACTCCATCAGCAGCAGCCCTCACAACGGGCTGGAGGATGTGTGGCGTCTGCTCAAACAACCACAGGTCAGATGCATGTTCTGTGCTGGCATCACTCAGTCTGGCTGAGCGCTATGATCACCTGAGGAGTAAAGGGCTGTGTTTCCGTTGCCTGCAGAAGGGCCACAGGGCTCACCAGTGCCACATGAACTGTGCAAAGTGTAGTGGTCGCCATAATGTGATGTGCTGTCCCAAAGCACCCAGGGATGCGGTGGTGCTACCTGCAGCACCATCTTCAGGAGCTCCCCTAGCTGCAGGATATACATGTGAGCGCAGCCATGCTGCAGTGAAGAAGGTAGATGGGGTTAAGAGTGGAGCTAGCCTGTCATGCAGCACAGGTGGACTAACATTGCTGCCTGTTGCTACTGTACTTGTAGAATCTGTTCATGGACCTGTGAAGGCATCATTGATATTTGATGGAGGGTCAGACAAGTCCTTTGTGTCCAAAAGGCTAATGAAGCAGGTTAAAGGTAGCTTTGTGGGCTCCACTGAGATGACCTGTGCATCCTTTGGTGGGAACGAGATGACTAATGTGTGTAATGTGTATGATTTGAATGTCACTGCCGCGAATGTTTCTATGCCGACAGTGGAACGTCTGCGTGTGGTGGAAGTGGACACCATATCCGCACCTCTCCAGAGACCTCCAGTTCCTGCCGACCTGCTTCAGCCCTTCCAACATCTGGAGCTGGCCGCAGACCACACCTCGTCTGATTCTGTGCAGGTCTTAGATTTGGTTATTGGGCAGGATCAGTACTGGAGTCTGGTGAAGTCTGGGCTTGTGCGGGGACCAGAAGGGATAGCAGCCCAGGATACGTCATTTGGCTGGGTTCTATCCGGATCAGTGGGCTTTGGGGCGGATAGTACCAGACCAGGCTGTCAGCTGCTGACTATGACAGCCGTGCCCCGCAGCATGAGTAGTCTGTGGGCCCAGGAGGGCCCCTGTGATGATGTGTATGACGCTAGTGATCCTGTGTTGGACGACTTCAATAGCTCGATCCAGTATGTGCAAGGTAGGTACAAGGTAAAAATACCGTGGAAGGCTAACAAAGAGCAGCTCATGGATAACAGACAAGCTGCTGAGAAAAGACTGGTGAGTCTGGAGCGGAAGCTGGCTCAGAACCCCCAACTGCTGGCAGACTATGACTCTGCCTTGGGTCGCCTGGAGTCAGCTGGTGTGGTAAGTGAGGTGCCCCCTGAACAGGTTGAAACTGCTGACATCACTTACTACATGCCCCACAGACCGGTTGTAAAGCCGGACAGCCTGACGACGAAAATTCGGCCTGTGTTTGACGCCAGCGCGAAGGGGCCTAATGGTTTGTCCTTGAATGATGTTGTACACGTCGGCCCCTCCTTGCTGCCGAGCGTGCAGGAGGTCCTGCTCCGCTTCCGTCGCTGGCGATTCGGCATTTCTGGTGACATCAAACAGGCTTTTAACCAGATTTGTCTCTTTGAAGCTGACCAGAGCGCGCACCGGTATCTGTGGCGGAAGCACGGTCGCCTCAAGGTCATGCAGTTTCACCGTGTGACCATGGGCGTGGGCTGTAGCCCATTTCTGATGAACGCAACGATTAAGCATCACCTCTCGTTGTACCCTGACTGTCATGTGATTCAGGAGCTGAAACAGGGGCTGTATGCTGATGACTGGCTCAGTGGAGCAGATTCACAGGAGGAGGCTGCCAGTCTGCTGGATGAGGCGCGCGCCGTCATGGGCGCTGCTGGCATGGAGCTCACAAAGTGCCAAACTAACTCCCCTCTTCTGTTGGAGGAGTGTCAGCAGCCACTCACTGCTGAGAGCAAAGTTCTGGGTGTGACCTGGTGCCGTGATGACGATACCCTGTCATTTACAGGTGGGCACTTACCTGTTGGCATCGTGCCAACTAAGCGTGTTGTGTTGGGATTGTTGGCTAGGATCTATGACCCGTTAGGTCTACTCACACCCTTCACAGTCCTGGCTAAAATCCTGTTCCAGGAGCTGTGGGAGCTGCAGCTGGACTGGGATCAGGTTTTACCGCCTGACGCTGCAGAGCTGTTCTGTAGGTGGGTGGGAGACTTTGGACGGCTGCAGGACGTGAAACTGCCCCGTTGTTTCACTGCCGCCTCGAGTACTGACTGGTCTTCCATTAGTGATGTGGAAGTACATGTATTTGCAGACGCTTCCCCAAAAGCGTATGGGTGTTGTGCGTACCTGCGTTTCCGCCAGCCCAATGACACGTTCTGTGTGGCATTCGTCATGTCAAAGGGACGTGTGGCTCCGCTCAGACAGCGTCTGACGTTACCCAGGTTGGAGCTCATGGGCTGCCTGATGGCTGCCAAGCTGGTGAAATTTGTATGTGAGGTGCTTCACCTGCCTGATGATGCTCCATATGTGTGTTGGAGTGACAGTATGATTGCATTAGGCTGGTTAAAGGGTGACCCTAACCGCTGGAATGTGTTTGTGAGGAACCGCGTGATTCAGATACAGGATCTCACCCATACTGGCGTCATTGCCGGTTTGAAGATAACCCAGCAGATTTACTGACGCGTGGTTTGTATGCTGAGAAGCTGGTGACGTCACCGCTATGGTTTGCAGGGCCTGATTGGCTGTCTCAGTGTGACGAGCCAGCTCCAGCCGATGACGTCATACCCCCTGTACCACTGCCAGAGACTGTTGGAGCAGCTAATGTTGGAGTGCTGGCAACAGCGGTTGATGAAGCCGATGCTGACCGTGATTTTTTGCAGGTGGAGAGGCACGGTACCCTTTCAAAGGCTACTCGTGTGGTTGGCTGGGTGCTACGGTTTGTTCCTAACGCTCGTCAGTTAGGTAACGATCAATTCTGTTACCCGGGGTTACTGAATGCTGCATAGTACACGCAGGGTGCACGAACAATGAAATGAACCGACTAGTAATGAAAGACAATTGTCTGGGCTATGCAGTGGTACCATTTTCGATTTCATACCTTCGACACCTCTGCTAAGACAGCGTTTTACTTTTCGGAAACTTGTCCGAACGCCGTGATCATTAGTGATTGAGTCGGGCGGGCTCCAGTGGCATAGGTTCTCCCGTTCTCCGCTAGGTGGCAAGCGTCGCGACGCCCGATATTTGGCTAAATTTGTAGGAAAAACGCTCTTATCCAATAAGGATCGGAAACAAACCCTTAGCTTCCAACGGTTTCATATGTAATCGGATCTCAGCTATCCCGCCATGCCCAATTCAACTCTGAGCTACGTGCCGGTCATCGGCCCATTTCAGATTCATACCCTCATGTCAGTATTTTTTAACCATTACAAGAAGCGCAGAAATCGGTGACGAATACAGAAAGCCCCTTCCAAGAGCGACATACCCTTAGCAGAAGTCTTAGGTACGAGCAGTTTCGTATGCAGCGGAAAATGTGCTATCGATTGGTATGCCTTCACATTCAGTGCATTTTCCCGGAGATCGGCCCATTTTAAAATGCGAAGATCTTTCTACCCGTGCGAGTAGAGAGATCTTCGCATTTTAAAATGGGCCGATCTCTGGGAAAATACACTGAATGTGAAGGTATACCAATCGATAGCGCATTTTTCGCTGCATACAAAACTGCTCGTAGCTAAGACTTCTGCTAAGGGTATGTCCCTCCTGGAAGGGGCTTACTAGGCCTCCTCCGGCCTAGATTTCTAGGATATCCGCTGGGCAGCATGCGCCGCGGCACACACAATTCGGGTCCAATTTGCGGAAAAATCGGTCTTCCAAAACTTTCTTTACTGAGAAGCAAGCCTAAAACCGTGCTTATGCACAATTTCGTGAGCAACTGGACCTCGACTTATATCTAACTCGTCGCAAAGCTGCTGGCAGATCGATGGCCCATTTCAGATTCATATCAGCACAGCAAAAAATATTAACCACTCCCGGGAACATATGAACCAGAAAATAAAATCATCAGCCATTCGCTATGAAAATATATCCTGAGAAGAGGTCTGAAGTACGCACAGTTTCATGTGAAGGGAACATCGGTTGATTTCTGTTATTGTCTATATAGGCACATCGTGAACTGCGGTCTTAGGCACATACATACAGTTTCGATGCGATGGAAAAAGGCAATCAAATTAAATTAATTCCCATTCGGATAATTTACATGAAGGCCATCCCAATAAAAGTTCCAAATGCTTTAATTTCACACAGCAAGCTTCCAGCAGCCAGAAATCTTCAGATTTCTATTAGGCATAGGAGCAGGGACCTTTTCCAGGTTGGTGGTGGGGGCAAAAGTTGTAACCAATGGTGGGGCCAAATACGATTCGGTCTATCACGTGATTTGTCGACGGAAAAACTACGGAATCGGCTCAAAATTTGGGGGGGGGCACATCAATAACCTTGCAATAGCAATAGAAACGTAATGATATCAAAATAAAAGATTTATCATCATATTCTGCAGTTATTGACCCAAGTGTGAAACCTGCTTAAGCAGCCCCAGATGATCTCTCAAAGGTCACAAGTCAAAAACTGCAACATGAACCTGGAACTGGGCTCAGGATACTACGATTTGGAGAATATGGAGGCATTCACAGCTTTATCTACACAAATACAGCCTACGTTCTGTAAGCTTAGTCCTACGTAAGGTCTATTTTTCCCATGTTTTTCCAACGGAGAGGTCATGGACCGTACTTGACCTGAGGTTATCGATATAAAAAATCCATGAACATATGTTGTAGCACTCGGTGGGCCTATCATGTGGCATAAGTTTCAATCGTATAGATTCGCCCATTTCTTACTTATACCACCTTAAATATTTTTAGAGGTGAGGTCACTTGAACTGCACTGGTGACCTGACCTGAGATGACCCAACCTTAAAATTGTAGGGAGAATTGTGGAATCAATCAAAGTTAGGGTGTGCCAAGTACGATGGCGCGAAGCGCCGCCATTTTTTCGTGCCGCCGGAAAACGCGAGGGGGTGTTCAAACACATCCCGGGGCGAGGGTTAAAACCTCCCCACATTATAATATCGTAAACCAAGGTCTTAGCTACGCACATATTTCCACGGAGTGAAAATGGGATTCCCAATGATATAATTTATCAGCGGTCGACTTCATCCCCAAAATCGACCCATTCGATTCATCGCCCAAAATTCATCCCGCAGCGCCTTACGCCTGTAACCACTTCACAACTACGGAAAGTAGAAATGCAAGTTCTATTTGCTTACTCTATGGATATATCCTAAAGCTGAACCCTTAAGTACGTGCAGTTCGCTGTGCAGCCGAGGACTGAAAACTGGGAATATTCTGGTATTAAGGTAAGTGGTTTTACCTCGAGATCAGCATCTGTAAAAAGCAAAGGTTTTAACACTCGGTTACGCTTTATTTGATCTGCAACATCATATAGGCTATCATATAATGATCAGTTTTTAGTTTGATCATTTGTATCCGTTCATATATTGACACTCCTGCATTAACATAATGCGTACAATGGTACATGCCTGTAAGACACCGACCTAAAATGGACCATAGGCAATCTCGAAGTAAAATTAACCAGGCTCCCCACGCACGGGGCCCTTTAGTTACGCAGGTGGGCACCCAACCATCGATAAAAAACTAAAAAAATATAAATTATTGAAACACAAGTAAGATAGACACCCGCCGTCCACGTCGAGCAGATGACACGGCTGACCGGACGGACAGAGCGGAGTTACCGGTGGGGAGGGGGTCCAGGCCCGGAGGTATCCGGGGCTCGCCGACCCATCGCTGGGGGGAGGGGGAGAGCAGTGGCGGCTGAAGAACGCTACAGCCGCGGAATGTTATGCCTTATGCTGCGCCCTACCTGACCGGCGCCACGCCGACCCCACTTCCCCCTCCCCTCTCCCCCACCGCCAGCCGCCGCGCGGGGCTGGTGTTGTATCGGACGGGCGTGCCGACCCAACTGACCCGGCGCGCCGCGCAGTCCACGGACGCGAGATCGCTTGCGCGTCAAGGTGTTGGGGCATCCCACGACAAATCGACCAAGGGATAACACCTTCCAAGTTAGTCTTTGATGAAACTTTGTAAGAGCGGTTTTGCGGGACGCATATTAGCGCTGTGGTATTTCTAGCTGGGTCTGTTCAATGGTTTTTTAGTTATGGCCTTAGGTACTGTTTGGACCCAATAAAAGAACCTTTCGTTTCAATTTGCCATATCTTCGAGACAGATAATGATTTATATAAATTAGAAATCCCTACGATCGTTGAGATCCAAATAAAACACGTTGCCGTCTAAATTTAAGTTAAATAGCAATCTAATTTTACCCGTGACCTAGTGTTGGATCATGTGATTTGACAATGATGGCGTTATAAAATGTTCCATTTTGTATTATTCATGGGGCCTTGGCGTAACGTTTTGATAAATCATAAACAGTTTTTAAAATAATTTTTTGATGACATTTTTAAATAAGTGATGCAAGAACAATGTGCTGAAGCATTGTACACTGGGACAATTTTTATTCCTATGTGCTCTATCTAATCCGGAACCACGGTCTGCTCGAGCATAAAATGATGTCATGAAACCTTATTCAAGGAATATTTGAGCATGTTTTCTCTCATTAAATCCTCTTTCCAGCATAATTCCAGCAAAGGAATTGTTTATGTAGGCCTTGACAGGTTGAAATGGTTCTCGGCTTCTAAACATAGTGGGAAGAAGCTTAATATGATACCAATAAGTTATTGCAGGTGGTATTTCTTTTATACCACAAAGGATCATTTTACCATAGGTACTCGACCTATTCTAGCCACGAAATTGAAAGAGCTTTTAATATCCTCTTCAAAGTTTCATATTATACCAAGAATAAATATATTCTGCCACCGGAAATAACCAGGAATATGGGAGCTTTAGCTGCAGAATCATTCGAATCCCCAGTCTATTTTGATTCCAAGTCAAACCGTATCCGGAGATTGCGTGCCCGTGCCCCGACCCGCGATTGAGAAAACTTACCTACTGGCCGTTTCGCGCCATCTTCAGTGTTCCTGCCATTGCACGCAGAGCTGGCCACAAAGCTCTGGCGTCGTTATCCGAGCGAAATTTGAGTGGAATAGCTGACCTTTTTTCACTTTACGTCGGCACATGCTCCTACATCGATCCAACTCAGGTTTTGACCTGAGGGGCCTGAAGAAGCCTCGCTGCATTTGGCATGGTTTACGGGAGAAGCCACATCGACAGACCTAGCGGTGATAACGGATCAAGAGGAGAAGCTTAAGCTGAGTCTGATGACCGACAGACTCCGCTGAGAGCTAGTGAAAGTGAAAAAGCATACTGGCGCTGCGACAGTTCAGGCATTAATTGTACTGGTGGCCAAAACCAGGAGTCCATGTGTGTCAGCTAGATGACGGCAACATGCACTGAAGCGTGAAGCCCAAGTTTGGCCGCGCAGAACAGCCCTTGCTATGCAAAGCTGATGAAGTAATGATAACTAAGCATCTGCTACTGTTAGATACAGTCACCCACGTGTCCTAAAGATCGTTTTCAGGTCACTTTGAGCACAGATTAGAAGCGCTTAACAAAGATTGGAAGGATCTTCTCAGGAGCCTCTGAACGCACGTCCATCGCTGGACAGAGGTAAGTCTCAATCTGTACAATATCGTGTACAGAATGAGATTTTCTCAGCCATGACGGAATGCTTTGAAGCAAACATGTCTATGATTAGCTCTATATATCCAAAGTAAACGAGGGCTGCTATCTTTGACGACAGCGGCATGTGCTTGAATTGTAAGCCTGCACCGCTCCTGGGCGATATCGGAAATGATTGTTAATTAAAGGCATTTCATGTGTGTCCCAAAAACGGTGAACGTTATTGTTGTTTAATGTTTGTGTCCTGATAAAAATATGACTATATTTTCTTTTCTAGAGGCTGAAGTAGACTGCAGTAAACAAAGTGGATTACCCTCATTATCATTGAACAAAGTTAATGTAATAGCAAGGCCACAAGAACAATATAAGTAATATCTTTACAGAAAGTTTTAATTTACGAAAACAAAAACGCGAAGACTAATGAGGAACCTTCAGTGAACCAAATGAAACTCCAGGCACGATTAAAAGTATGCTACACAGACTACAATTATACCAGCATCAGTTTCGCTACTAGACTATTTTTATGCCAAATGCAGACTCAAAAGAGGCGGTTTAGTTTCAGGCTTGCATCGAATTCAGTTGGTGTGTTGAGTGGAGGGGCATATAGTTTTAATCCATGCTTCGTGGAGAGCTGGAATATAATGATCCCATGACGATTTTGCTGTGAAGTTTTTCTAAACCGAGTGAAGAATCATTTGAAACCAGTCATCAGACTTGTTATTCCCTAGCTTACGGTGATCATTCTATGAGCTTCAGAAAACACTACGTGCTAGACACAATCTAGTCCAAGAGACTACATAGAGTCTACGACGGGAATACAATGAGCATGATTCTGCCTGATTCTAATCGAGTTTGACACCAGAATCTGGACTCGCTTTCAGCACTGACTCAGTTTATCCAAAAGGAATCAATTTTTCTCTCAGTGTACGGGTATTATATCCGTCTTAGTAGCCCTCAATGGGCCTGTCATGGGAATTAAATTTTCAGAGAGAGAGAGAGAGAGAGAGAGAGAGAGAGAGAGAGAGAGAGAGAGAGAGAGATGACCCTCAAAGAATGCAATAACTCGTAATATACCTCTGTCTTTCAACTTTCGTATGTTTTAATATGAGCCCCACGGGTGGGGGGGGGGCGGCAAAATTTGCTCCCTGCTGGTTTTCCCAAACCATGCAAACATGAAGAAACTGTGGACAACACAACTTACAGTGCCTTATTCCCAATTCGTTTCATGAACCTGACTAAATTTTCTATATCAGATCAGGTCAGATACATAAGTTATTAAAGGTCAAGCGACCCAACCTCAGAACCCACACTGAGAGAAAAATTGATTCCTTTGGGATAAACTGAGTCGGTGCTGAAAGCGAGTCCGGATTCTGGTGTCAAACTCGGTTGGAATCAGGCACAATCATGCTCACTGTATTCCCATCGTAGACTCAATGTAGTCTCTGGGGCATTCCACGACAAATCGACAAGTCGATAACAGCCTCATGTAGCAGATGTCGGTGTATTTTTTTGTCAGGGGGGCTATTGATGGAGCTGATGACGGTTTTCGTATTAATTTTCCTGCCTGACTTACGGTTTGAAAATTATAGCCTCAGGCATTTTGACCATACCCACTTCCATGTCTTTTTAAAGAAATAATTTTACCTGTATGCTTGTACAAATGCCATAAAAACTTGATCTAGGTATCTTAAGGACGAATTACCAATTCTGGCTCATAAGAAATATAATTAAAAAATTAATTTGTAAATATATTATACATTCTTCAATTTTTCAAAATGTATAAAATCTATTTTCCTATGACTTATTTTAGACTTTTTGAGGCTCATATTACTCTTTATACTTTTCTCTGTAAGATTCAGTAATAAAAAGAATGGAGACTTAAACAGAAAGCGAGATCTGAGCTCCCAAACGTCCCGATTCCCACTTTTGTGAGGTTCGTGCGCCAGCGCGGCCCGCCGTCGCTGCAACTATCAAACGTCTCTGGTCACGAAAAAAGATGTCAATGGTGGAATTGGTCAGACATGAAGGTAAGGATTTATCTAAAACAATAAATTGTAATCAATGTCCATTCCTTACCACCCGCACTGGAGAGGCGTCCGACACTTACGCGCACTGGAAGTGGGACTGGTAGGCCCCCTGAACTAGGAGGCTCAGAAAAACCCTGGTTGAGGACTGGGTGGGAACTATTAAAATCTATATTATGACTGATCTTAATTGACCTAAGTCAGTATCGTCAAGTTCAAACGAGGTCATAAAGGTCAAGTATTAGCCGTGCTGAGTATTCATCCGGAAATGCCGTGATTAAGCTCAAAGAAGTCCATAATGCACTGAAAACAGAGCAAGGTCATAGTGAGAACGTCCAAAAAATGTAAACTTAATTTTTTGATTAAGGTCATTCAAGGTCATTGACCTGTGACGTCACAATATGACATATTCTCTTTAATTACACCATAATTAGCACCATAGCAACCGTTGGACGGGAAATGAACATTGAACTTTATCCATGACATTTTAATTTGACCTGTGACCTTGAATTTTATGTTGAGTTATCTTAACTATGAAGTCGTAGCATAATATACGTCATACTGGGTAATGCCATGCGACCGGAAGCACCGGACCAATGACTTTGAGAATGCTGGTATGGCCTTGAAATGTGACCTTGACCTTCATGAGGGCTGAACTTGACATGTAATCTCGTTTTATATGGCGCTATAACGTTGCCAGTTGGTCTTTGATGCACGCGAACTGGTACAACCGCGCGATTGCAGCGATCTCAAATTAAAGTGTTTAACTTTTAAAGCTTTTAATTACAAAATTGAGGCCGGTTTTCAAGGTTATTTGACCAATCGACGTGCCATTGAATATTCTCAGAAGTAGCGAAATAGCGTTTTTGGCCACGAAGGGTTCTCTGGCCACCTAGAAAAAAGTAGGTGGGTCCTTCGAGGCTCCCCTCCAGTGTGCTTTTTAACACGCGCTGGTATGAGGCCCCACCACCTTTACTGGCAGGAGGGTTACCCATCCCCTTACAATATCAGCAACCATGCTTGGAAGGGTACACGGAAAGCAGTGTTCCATTGCTTGCCTCGATCTCTACCGAAAATGCTTCAACAAAAAGTACTCAAACTAGCTACTGAGCTCAGAAAACGCTTCGACAAGGCAGTCGCGAGAAAAGGAACATTGAAGATTCACAAGTTCGTACCGGTTAATTCGAAGACCGTTATTGTCCATGAGGTCTCGAATGATGAGGGACAGAAGGTTCGAGTTTCAAATTGAATCTGTGAAGTTCAATGGCACCATGTGAGGGAGTCGTTCTTCCGATCCGTGTGTCAGATCTAAAATAAAGCAGCATGTCTTAATCTTATATGTTCGAAAAGCAGTTGTCGGCGTGGACGTTATGTGGCTTTTTGTTTGTATGTGTGCTTTCTAATATAAATGGAACTGGGATACATAAAACTTTTTTAGGGTATGGGTAGAAAAAGAAAACTATCTAAAACAAACCTAAGACAACAGTAACAATCGGCTTCTGACGCACAATCCGCCCACTACATTTTCCAGCAAATGCATCAGTGTCGGAATTGTTCCGAATGTTGCGGTAATACGTTCAGTTGTTTCGGAACGGCTCAAATTGTTATGTAGCAATAGTAGCATCCATACAACATCTAGTTCATTCACAATGTCACCGAAGCGCAGTCTTGCTCAGTTCTCCCCTCCCCGTTACCCCACTTCCAACCGGACGCGTCTATGCTGCGTGCCGACTGCAGGCTGAGTGGCCAGCGACGGTGTTGGGCTTGGTCTGCGGTGCTCGTTACTGATTTTGCTCTGTATTCTCCATTCTTTTTATTGGCGTTATGTGTAGTTTAAGCAATGCTCCTTCACATGAAGTTGTTTTGAAGTTAATAAAAACATAGGAAATATGTATGCTTATCTTTGCAAAAGTTTGGAATTATATTTTATACATATTCGTGCCAATTGCTATAATTAAACTTACATATTTCTATTGTTCAGACTTTTGTAATTATTTTCATGTAACCTCTTGAAGGAATACCTTTAATTTAAATGCCTAAAAACACAAGCGAAAAGTCTGATGCACGCGCCCGATGCTAAATTACCCGAGGCTATAACTCCAAAACCATTTACGGACGAGACTAAAAATACCGTAGTCGTTTTCAGTGCCACTGAGAACCCTAGTCCCAAATTTTCATGAAAATCCGAGATATGAGGGTGTTATTTCAACCCACCGATTTGTCGATTTGTTGTGGAGTGCACCCATCTTGGACTAGATTGAGTCTAGTACGTAGTGTTTTCTGAAGCTCATAGGATGATCGGAATAAGCGCGCTGGTTTCAAATGATTTCTCGGTTGGTTTAGAAAAACTTCACGGCATCAATGTATACAACCAGAAAAATTGTCATAGAATTATTATATTCCAGTTCTCCACGGAACATGGATTAGAAAAATATGCCCCTCCATTCAACACGGCAACTGAATTTTCGCATGCCTCAAACGAGACCGCCCCTTTTTCTTTTTTAGTCTGCATTTGGGATAAAAGTAGTCTTGTGGCAAAACTGATGCTGGTATAATTGTAGTCTGTGTGGCATACTTTTAGTCGTTCCTGGAGTTTCATTGGGTTCACTGAATGTTCCTCATCAGTCTTCATGTTTTGGTTTTCGTAAATTAAAACTTTCTGTAAAGATATTACTTATATTGCGGTTGTGGCCTTGCTATTACATTAACTTATTTGTCTAATGATAATGAGGGTAATCCACTTTGTTTATCACAGTCTACTTTAGCCTCTAGAAAATATAACATAATCATAACTTCGTATTAGGACACGAACATTAAACAACACTCACGTTCACCGTTTTTCGGACACACATGAAATGCCTTTAAAGGGAATGTGGCACTTTCATAACGTGATTTTAACTGAGATAGCCAAGTTGTAAAGCAAGTCAGAAAACCCGGTACTCAATATATAATTTGTCATGGAACTCGAGATTTCCGTAGAAAAAACTATAACCTACCTGCAATGTACCCTCATGTACCCTAAGCAGCAGGCCACAGTTGTCATGGCTGTTGGTGTGACGACATATGCTGACGTCACGATGAGCATCAGTCAATCGAAGCCCTTGGAGCGTTTCGAGTATGGTAGTGGTTGCCAGATCATGGCATCATCCACAGGCATATATTTATTTCTTTTCCTAAAAGAGTATTTTGAAAATCAAAATATCGACCTCATTGTACATTTTTAGAGAAATCATGAGTGGTTTCATGATTTTCGGCTAAAAGTATGCCTTATTAGGTACACTAAATTCCGGGATTCGACCAGGGTGCCACATTCCCTTTAATGAACAATCATGACCGACATCGCCCAGGAGCGGTGCAGGCTTACAATTCAAGCACATGCCACTGTCGTCAGAGATAGCAGCCCTCGTTTACTTTGGATATATAGAGCTAATTATAGACCTGTTTGCTTCAAAGCATTCCGTCATGGCTGAGAAAATCTCATTCTGTACACGATATCGTACAGAATGAGACTTACCTCTGTCTAGCGATGGACGTGTGTTCAGAGCCTCTTGTGAAAATCCTTCCAATCTTTGTTAAGCGCTTCTAATCTGTGCTCAAAGTGTGCTGAAAATGAAATTTTTGGTACACGTGGGTGGCTGTATCCAATAGTAACAGATGCTTCTCACCACTTCAACTTTGCATAGCAAGAACTGTTCTGCGCGGCCAAACTTGGGGCTTCAGTGCATGTTGCCGTCATCTAGCTGACACATGGACTCTTGGTTTTGGCCACCAGCACGATGAATGCCTGAACCGTCGCAGCCAAAGTATGTTTCTTCACTTTCACAAGCTCTCAGCGGAATCTTTCGGTCCTCAAACTCAGCTTAAGCTTCTCCTCTTGATCCGTTATCACCGCTAGGTCTGCCGATGTGGCTTCTCCCGTCCACCATGCCAAATGCAGCGCGGCTTCTTCAGGCCCCTCAGGTCAAAACCTTTGGATGGATGCAGTAGCACGTGCCGACGTTAAATGAAAAAGGTCAGCAATTCCTCTCGAATTTCGCTCGGATCACGACACCAGAGCTTTTTGGTCAGCTCTGCGTGCAATGGCAGGAACACTGAAGATCGCGCAAAACGGCGAGTAAGTTTTCTCAATCGCGGGTCGGAGCACGCGCACGCAATCTCCGGATACACTTTGACTTGGCATCGAAATAAACTGGGGATTCGAATGATTCTGTAGCTAAAGCTCCTATATTCCTGGTTATTTCCGGTGACAGCATGTATTGATCCCTAATATATTATGAAACTTTGAAGAATATATTAATAGTTCTTTGAATTTCGCAGCTAACATAGGTCGAGTTCCTACGGTAAAATGATGCTTTGTGGTATAAAAGAAATACCACTTGCAACACCATATTGTTATCATCTTAATCTTCTTCCCACTATGCTCAGAAGCCGAGAATAATTTTAAGCTGTCAAGGCCTACATAAACACTTGCTTTGCTGGAATTATGCTGGGAACTCGGGAAGAAGATCTAATGAGAGCAAGCATGCTCAAATTTTCCTTGAATAAGGTTCCAAGGAATCATTTTATGCTCGAGCAGACCGTGGTTCCGGAATAGACAGAGCACATAGGGAAAACATTCTCTTGCAGTATAACAAGTTTGACGCGGCGTCAAAGGAACACCTGGCAACCGATCAGTTCCAAACTATTATAATATGATGAGGTCATATTGGGGTTGTCCACAAATCTGGTATCTCAGAATCTTCAAATTGTTAGCCTAAGATGGGGTTAATTTTTTGTTCAGCCCATTATACCTAAATCTAGTGTGAAAAGCATAAAGGGGTGACCTTAAAAATTTGATAGATCGTATCTAAAATTGTCATGCAATATATTCTCTCCACGACATTGACCATTAATATGAGTTTTTGACCATGTGATGCTTCAAATGTCATGTGAGGTCACATGAGCATACAGTGATTACTTTGCCAATATCTTCGCACCACATTGAGATAGAGCCTTCATTGTGCATTCATTGTGCTTATTTTGTCACTAGGAGACTATTGATATGCATCATGACGATAATAGGTCACCATAGGGGAAGTCCGTGCAAGAGCACGCACTTAACTTTCTAAAGGCTTTTCCCTTTTCTCCTATAAGTCTAACAGCTAAAATCTTTATGTGGTTGTTTAGCCTGAAGAATTGTCTATGTATGGTTCATGTTTCAACTTGATGTCTCTGAAAGGAACTCGCCACGAGCCCATCAAAAATAAAAAGTCACGCGCGTACTCTTGCCGGAGTCGGTCGGTAAGAGTACGCAAGAGAGGAAGCTGGAGTACGCATTGATCGCCCGCTGTGCTTTAGGTGCAAGGGCCATGTCGCGAAGTTTTTTGTTGTCAAACTAGGCGGTTGAATGATTTTATATTGTTCTGAATATACAAGAACTATGTTGCAACGTTTAGTTTTCTAAATATGAACTACGGACTCTGTTCCGAGCGAAAATTACATTTTCCTATCCCTTAAGCATGCGCACTCTTGCCCAATGGTCTACTGCGTACTCTTGCCGGACATGCACCCTTGGGAAAAAGTCTTCATAAACATGTTGGCAGACATTTTAGCGTCAGCCCCGGTCCTGGAGCACACTCCTAGCTCAGCTCTCTTGCTGATGACAGGCCGTAATACAATACTTTTGATAACAGAAGCATGGTCTACAAGTTTACCCTGTTAAGAAATATTACTTCAAGAGTGCCCAGAAACTTATTTTGTTCTTTACTCCCGCGGAAAGAACAGGAGCAGGCTGAATTTTGGTGTGCAGCCTGGGCACTGGCCTTGCTTTTTTATACCAGGGTATCCACCATCTCAGTGGTTGCTAAGTAACCAAAACAGCTGCTGCGTACTCTTATCTCCTGCGTACTCTTACCCGCCCTTACCCTATGACCCTGACCTAGCTTGAGAACGAGTCGTTTTCTCATTTGACCCGTCAGGGTCATAAGGTCTCCAATGATGCTTAAAGATGTTATCTAACTCGACTCAGGAAAAATATATAAGGGAAAATCTTCAATGCCCTTTCTATGCATTTTGCTTTAATATCTGGTGACCTCAATATTGACCTGACAAAAAAACGTTATAATTTATCTTTTGACATTTCAAGAGCTTTCGAACACCTTCTGTAATTTTGCTTTAGTTTCCAAGGAAATTGGGGTAAAATACACCCCCGCAGTGGGCTCGTATTAACCTTCGCCCGGGTGGGGGTCTTTTAGACCCCCTCGGGTTTTTCGGAAGTAACCAAAAAACTGCGGCGCGCAGCGCCGCCAAACTTGGTCTGGTTGTTCCTTCATCATTTTTACATCTTCCCTGAAAATTTTAGCTCAAGGTCAAATCAGGTCAGGTCACCAGGCCAGGTGAAGTGACCTCACCTCAAAAAATGCTTGGGTCCGCATAACTAAAAGAAGGGTTAATCGATCAATTTGAAACGCATTCCACATATTGGGCCTACCAGGAGCTACAAAATTTGTTCCGGGATTTTTGATATTGGTGACCTAAGGTCATGTGCAGAGCATGACCTCCCCGTTGTCAATACATGGGGAAAATCACGAAATGAGCTTTTCTCAGTAAGTATGGATGAAATCAACTTCAAACATCGGTTGCAACTTGCTCTTAGCCTATTTCTGAAGAAGATGCCAAAAATTTTGACTTGTGACCTTTAAAAGGTCACCTTAGGGCAAATAAGCGTTTTTTGGTGTTTTACTCTATAAATTTTGAATAAACTGAGATAGAACTTTTATTTTGCCACCAAAGTGTTTGTATAGTCACTGCAAGTCAAATGATATACATCATGACTATACCAGGTCAAGTTGGGTCATACCGTTGACCTGGGTGAGGTCAAATTATTACATTTGACCTGGCATAGCAATATTATATATCATTCGATTCATATTGACGAGAGAATTGCAATGGTGCATCAACTATGGCTGTATCTTGTTTGGTTTGGAAGTTATTAGCGAAAAAGGAAACGCCCTTATGCATGGGTGGCTATTGACATTCCCAAGAATATGCCCAATATTCAGTGACCTGTAGCTCCCTAGGTTTTGACCTGACACGAAAATGAATGCCACTGTAATGAAAGAGCAACTCAAGAGCTTTCTATTTGTGTTGGAAAAATGTTTGTAGCTATCATAGTTTTCTGAGATATATGAGGTTTTCTTAGTACACCTCATATTAGTGATTTTGACCTATTTTGACCTCTGGTGACCTTGATATTGACCTGACAAGAAAAATGACCGAAGTATTTTCGATATCATTTTTGAAGAGCTTTCGATTGCCGTTTTGCGCTTTTTTCTAGCTCTCTTAGTTTTTAAGATCGTGGGGGGTCTTTTTTAGCCCCCCACCAGGGCGAAGGTGGCTCGTACCCGCCACCGGGGCAAGGGTTAAGTTAGTCATGGGCGGATACAGGATTTATTATCGAGGGGAGGCACATCGACCAGGTTTGCACTAGCTAGTGCCGAAACGCAGTGTAGTGTCGTCAGGAACTTTATCAGAGGGTAACCACTCCCCTCTTCTGCTTACTCTGAATTCGTCCTTCATACCCTTGATGCCAGGAAAATGTCAAATTGGCAGGGAATTCTCAATAGAAAATACAATCGGGCTGGGTACTCTATGTTTGGACAACAGAAAGGCATATATGTAATTGACATAGCTGATCTGATCTGGGACTCCTGAGCTGGTTCTAAGCCCATGAGCTCATCTGGGTCTCTTCTAGATGGTCAGGGCCCCCAAGCTTATCTTGAAATCCAGGTATTGGCACTGGGGCTCCCTTAGCCGTCAAGGACCCCTTATCTGGTTCGGAACCTCTTAGCTCTTACGGGCCCCCTCAGCTGATCTTAAACCCTCTGAGTTGGGTTCGGGCCTCCTGAACAAGAGGGCGAGCAAAAATCGATGAGAGTGGTCCATGTCCAAGTCGGACGCCTAATGGTGTGCTGGGGAAAGCTTCCCCAAAACCAGGGGTGGCTCAAACTAAAAAAGGTCAGCTTCAAATGGTTTTACCTTTGTGTTTGCTACCATTCACTGTTCGTACCCAAGGTGTCGCCAATTTTCGTTCGCCTTCGGCGCCCGAAATCAGCGGAAGCGGCACTTGGGTCGTAAGACAGTGAAACATCCGTTGCAAAGACAGTGGCCAGAATATTTAGAAATATTTACGAATATCCACTTTCCAGACAATCACAGAAGTTAAGAATTCTTTTGCGAGAAGTTTATATTAGATATAACCTGTTCTTTACACGATGTGGAGGCACACTATGGGCAGGGGCGGTATTTCGGATGGCTGAGAGGTTATCAGTTTCAGTTATAAATGGACCCATCATTATGCTGTAAGTGACCACTGTATGAGTCAATGTGCTGTGACCTCGGCTTCTTCCCAGACGGACGTAGGTAATGCTTACGCACACGCCTGTTTTTGACACTAAGGTGCCATCTTTGGCAATCGTTTTTACGGAACTGTCAGGAGCTGTTTGATTTATCTCGGTGAGTTGGCATTGTACATTGTAGCCAATTTTTCGGTAAGTGTCCCGACAACGCTGAGTGATGGTCCCCTCCACCCCACCCACCGCGAAGCCATTTTACTGTTGTCCGGCACGTATCCGGACTGTCGCCGGCTCACGTACCGGGTGACGACTTAGGATCAGCCGGCTAAAGCTTTTTGTTAGAGGGTTGAGTGATACCCTGACATGTTGTTGCTGTGACCACCTTATTCAAACACATGTGTTACCGCATAAACATACCTTTTCATCCCTTCGTCGAAATTCGCCTCCACGGGCAATACGTGCGCATTGTGTTGAGCGCGAGGAAGTGTCATGGCTATAACGAGCCCTATCCCTCTCGCGCCTCGCACAGCGGTATGTCGCGACGGGCGTAATTGATGGATGACTGGGTGTGCCTTCCTGTTTTGTTGAGGTCGGGCTGGAAGCGCTACCTAGCCATGAGAGAAATCAGCAATGAACCAGAGGAAATACACCACTGCACTGGTAGACCCTGGGATCAAATGCGTACGCCACAAAATACCTGATCTGAAAACAAGTATTAAATTGAGTAAAGAAACGTATTGTATCTTAATCTCAGAGGTTTCACCATCCCTCCTAATCCCCTCCTATCAGCTTGTAAAATATAATAGTTCTGTTTAGTAATGCCTACACTCCATGGCATAAAAAGAGTTATACCAAGATGTTATTTCCCCGTGTTCATTCCTTACATTTTCATTCAAGGTATGGACAGGAATAATCTGTTTTCCCCACTTTATGCGAGGGCCCTAGGGCATATGTGAGTTTAGTTTAATACAATACCATTTTGGGAGGTGGTTGAACTCTGACCGTGACTCGAGACCGTGGCCACTGCCTCAAGCATTGGAGGAAATATACCTTAAATGAAATGTGGTACCTTTATAACGTGATTTTAGCTGAGATAGCCAAGTTATTAAGTATGCCGGAAAATCCGGTACTCCATATATCATTTGTCTTGAAACTCAAAATTTTCGCAGAGAAAAGTTAAAACCTACCTGAAATGTACCTCTCATGTACTTCAAGCAGCAGGCCACAGTTTTCAGGCTGTTGGTGTGACGACATATGTTGACGTCACGGTGAGTATCAGCCAATCGAAACCCTGGACGCCTACGGAATATGGTAGTGGTTGCCAAATCATGACATCATCCACAGGCAGATATTTCTTATTTTCTCTAGAGGAGTATTTTAAAAATAAAAATATTGAGCTTATTTTACATTTCTCAGAGAAATCCTGGACGATTCCATGATTTTCGGCTAAAAGTATCCCAAATTGCACTAAATTCCAGGATTCGACCAAGGTGCCACATTCCCTTTAAGTCCCACTCCTGAAAGAAGCACGTCCTCGTCGACCAACGGAGATTCTCCCAGGGCAGCCGCGACACGCTTTATCTTCAGAGTATTGACCTAGCTGCCCCGTCCCCCCCAACCGTTCCGAACTTTGGGCCTGGGTCCGTCAGGACTATTTGATGACAAGCAGGGACGCAGCCAAAGGCTTGGTGTGGAGGAAAGGCACCCCGGGGAGAAAAAGGACACTGTTTAACGTAACGTGAGAAACTTGCTATATCCTAGCTATATTAACTTTTGGGTACCTTTGGTCCAAGAAAAAGGAAAATCAAGCATTGACAGAGAAGGGAAATTTGATTAACCCACGCCCAGCTGGGCCTCTGAGCCACCTTCACCCTGGTGGGAGGAGGGTGTTTGAACACCCCCTCAAACTCGGCACCTATGCGGGATGGCGTGAAAAACGTGAAAGCTGGTGGATAGCTCATAAAAATTCATGAAGAAAGTATTTCGGTCATTTTTGAGCTCAGGTCAATATTGAGGTCATGATAGGTCAAAGAAAGTAGATTTGAGTACAGTTTTGGGCTCTAGCGTCTGACAGAGTTGAGTTAAAATCATTTTTAGGCACCATTTGCTTTCTCTCGTCACAGCAAATCGAATGATACATAATATGACCATACTAGGTCTAAAAACAAAAATGATCTGACCCCAGGTCAAGGTCACTTTTTAACCTAGCATAGTCAATATGCATATCAATCGACTTGCAATAGCAATCCGAACGCAATAGTATCTAAATAATAGCTGCATCATTATTTCATGCAAAGTTAAAGACCTATGTCTGAAAGCTGCTTAAATTGCCCCAGATAATCTCTCAGAGGTCACAGGTCAAAATTTGCAACATGAACCTGGAAAGGGGCCCATGATACTAAGATTTACAGAATATGAAGGTATTCTCAGCAGTATCTACATAAATGCAGCCCAATTTCTGTTTTCCCATGTATTTCTAATGGAGAGGTAATGGTCCGTACTTGACCTTAGGTCATCGATATGAAAAAATCCCGGAATATATGTTGTAGCACTCGGTGGGCCCATGATGTGGTATAATTGTCAATCCGATAGATTCACCCATTTCTTACTTATGCCACCTTAAGCCAACTCATGGAAGTACTTAACATCAGAGAAATAAGTGGAGCCTGTGATATCTCACTATGTGCAAGTGAAGACATATTGGAGTCTAAACTTCATTTCTTATGCCCACTGGTTTTGTCGCGACGAGTGAGCCCTGGCTGAACGCGGATAAAGTTCCGCGGCTCCCACAAGGGCCGTAGAAGGAGAAGTGGCATCATGACATTAGAAGAGTAAAATATTTGCTGCCGGAATAATTTAGGAGATACCTTTTAACGCGTTTATAAAGATCCATATTTCCAAGGATCCCAGTTGGAGTAAGGAAAAGGTAAAGGGGCCGGTGGTTTGGATGTGTATAGAGTGACAGGGCTGAAAATTGTGAAAAACTAGTTCTTCATTTAAATGAATCAGTAGAAATCCTGGTTTAGGGGACGGTGCTCTGAGCTCAGGGTACATGCCTTTTCATCACCCCTCCCTAGAATCCACCAGTATAATGATATATTTATATAATCAACGGTGTCTAGGCATCACAAACCGTTTTAGCAATGGCTCAATCCTCGGTTAAAATATTAATTTTACGGTGCAGTTGCGTGCTTAGGCGCAATCTAAGTGTTGGGTAGCAATAATAGTAATAGTGAGAAAATACGTTTTCTCTAGTTAATCACCATTGTACGAATCCTTCCATTAGTTTCTATAAATAAGCACAAAATACGAAATGGCAGGGCAAAATCAAGCAGGGAACAAAACGAGCATTTACAGGTGCAACGCAAAACAGGCGGAATAGTGTCACTAACAGAGGTAACGGAAGTAGAACTTGAATGACGGAACTGAACTTATCAGAACAGAATTCAAGGGAGCGTGACGAGCACACACAAAAGCGAAAGATAAGGGCTACAAAAATACAATCCAAAGAGAGAACATGTGAAGTTTTGCTTTTACCACATCAGAGGCTAATACGAACCCGAATCGAAGAGTCTTAGTTTGAAATAGCACACATCCTCAGCTAGATGTAATGGATTCCATACCTCCACGCCTTCTACCTCCTTCCA